>OZ010652.1:37969630-39169630 GCA_963932375.1 Phania funesta | reverse complement strand
GCCTACCGGGACACCCATTAACTTCATAAAAATTAAAAGTTTCATGCAGAGAACTTATGAGATGACTTTAGTTTAAACTTTTTTCACAAGCTTCACTTATATCTTACTCCGAGTTTTTTTGTGAGTTCAGACTAGTTTAGAATTAGACATTTAGAGCATTTAGGCATTTATATTTAACAAGTGTCTATCTGCGGTCTTAAGCCTTATGCTAGCCAGTGTTTGACATTCACACACAACGTAAGCTACCGTCTCAGCCTCTTTCTTAGAGAGTGGTCTTTAGAGAGTGACCCGTCTACCCCCTCTAAGGTTTTCTTGTCCATTTCTTCATAATTCCTTCATTGGCCAATAAACATCAAAGTACAGATTAACCTCTCGCGAAGCTTCATTGCCCATCCCTATCGGAATCTCAAGGTTCAACGCCTTAGAAGTACCTTTAGTGATTGACCACCCCTCGCGAGGCATTCTTGCTGCACATTGACTGGTATCCAGAGTTTGCATACTAGAGACAAAGAATCACGCATCCCTAGCGTATGCTATTCCCCCGAGGATTAGGAGTTTTTATAAGAGAGTATTAACTTCTCTCCGCTTGACTTATTTAGCCAGACTCCTTACACAGACAGCAACCTGTTACCGGCCGCTACCACGTGGAGGTATAAGTCAGAACTTCTGACAGTGCACTCAGTTACGGCAAGCCATATCTTTGTACCTGTCAGCTGATGGCCAAACGTTTTAGATAAGAAAAACGTACTTTTAATTTCGTGGTGGTACTACCGTAATTCGCAAACCAAAAAGTACTAAAACAAGTACCACAGCTCTAAACTTTCCGTCACTGCTAAATAGTAAAACGCATATTGTGTGCGTTTTCTTCGCCATCTTTACTCAACAAGATTTGTTTGCTAAATAAACTTGTGCACGAAGTTGTATTATTTGTAGGCAAAACACCCATGTTGATTAAAAACCGAGGTGTACCAACGGTTGCAACGTCTATGGCTTGCCTTATAATAGCCCAATACGTATTGCATAAATGAAAGCTTCTTCTAGTATGCCTTAGCACCATTGAAGAAACTTGTTGAATTCATTAACAACAATTTATTATTCCTAATTAAAATATGTGACTGTAAAGACCCAATCATGTTAAGAATATTATAGCTGAAGTACACTGATAAAGTATTTTTAAGAAAATACATAGATGCCACCATTTGCAAAAGCCTCGTACGTAACGACTTCTTCTGCCCCGTACAAAACAGCCATATAAAAAATTGGCAGTTATATGGATTAACAAATTTCATCTTGGAAACATTGTTTCGGTAAAGGGGATATCAATATGTAACTGTGAAAAATGGTGTTTTATAACAAAACCGTAGTCGATTTGGAATGTCCTACTTACTACATCCACAAAAGTAAAGTTGTTACTATCAGGGCATCTAAAATTAGATAAAGGTATAATTTGGGATATAGTATAATTCACCAAACTAGGATTTAAGCAATTGCAAAAAAAAACTTATTGAAATTGACCGAACGTAAAGGTGGAATGGCCCATATAATATTTAAGTTTTGCGTCTATCGTCTATCTAATTAATGACTTGGGTTTTTAAAGCATTTTTTATTTAATTTAAATCTATTCATTATTTTGATATTTCTAATTTCGTACCGTATTCATTTCAGGTGGCAACTTAAAATCATTTTTGAACGAAAGAAGAAATTCCGATTTAAATGCGAAAACGATTAAAAACCCAAACGATGATAAACAACAGCAATGTGACTCTAATTTAGATGCAAAATGTACAACAGCAACAACAAGCCAACAATACTTAGCTACAGAGAGAATTGACAATTCCATAGAAAAAACACAATCCCAAAGAAAATCCCCTAGAGGTGATGAAAACGAATCAAGCATTAGAAATGCTGATGACGCTCTTGGTAACAATGATGCCGCTAACAATAAAACAGAGACAAATGCTCAAACCTCAAAGGTGAGTTGAAAGAAAACCCCATAACAGATTTATTAAAGTAAAAAACAACTTGCTTTTAGTGTTGCCAAGTGATTTGTTTAGATTTGGACATAATAGTTCATTTTACTAAATCATTTTACTAAATCATTTATATAATTGATTGTTCTTTTGATGCACTTTGACCGGTGTTCGTATGAATTTTGAGCAGATACTGAATGATATTTTGTATGAAGAGGGTCACCAGGTTTAATAACCTGAAATGCCAAAACTTTGACCAGAACTCACAATGTTAAAAAATTTTGTGTTTCAAAGAAAAAATGACTACTATAGCATTACAGCCGAAATAGTTAATTACAAAACCTTAAGGTTATATAAAATTATATGCAATATAATTTTTTTAAAAAGCTTTCAAAATATTTGTAAAATTAAGCAGGATATTCTGTTTTTTCGTTTGAAAATATTGTGTTCCAGATTTACATACATATTGTATTTTTGTACAATTGTTGTAGAACTATCGTGTGCTACCGCGGAATAACAAAACAGTACCATACTAAAAATAATCGTATATGTTTGAATGCCTTGTTACCACCTGCATAGTACTCAATAAATTAAACACAAAGAACGATGCAGCACAAAGATATTTAGCCAGGGGCAGTGTTGTTCAATTTGTTGTATCATTCATTTGAACTAGATCGTTCGTAAACGACACATTCACACTCTCGTTATGATGTACCTTGTCCACAAACTTGGACCCCATTTGTCGCAACTAGATACAGCAAGAGTTTTACCATAAACAAACATTTATTTTTTGTCAAAATCCTTTTTTGGGAATTTAAATTGCAATTAATATAATTCAAACGCGCTAAGGTTTCCCAAGAAATAAACTAGCAATGAATTTAAAAAACATTGGTTGTTATTGGATACACTGATCTCGCATTTGGCAGGTCGCTTCCGCCAGCTCAACGGCAAACTTTTAGTCAAATTTTTAGGAAAATTAGAAATACAAAACTTATGCTTGATGTTTCATAAACAAAATGAGATTTGTTAATGAAACCTAGCAGTTGTAAGTGGTAATCAACATTGAACAAAAACAACAAGTGCTGCCAATTATCACAATTCTTGTTGGGAATTTAAATTATAATTAATTAATGTAGAGCGTTTAAATTATATTATTTATAAAACTAAATTTATTAAATTCTTTTGCCTAACATTTAACAGATTATTTTAAAGTTACTCGTATAAGTCTGTAATGTACTCCATTTATTGCAGTTACAGCACACCAGCACACTGGGCGAACAAGAAATACAAAATGCTGTTGAAGCAGCAGCAGTAATTTTCAAAAAGGTTGTCTTACAACGACGCCAAGAAAAGAAAGCCGCTGAAGAGGGTGAGTTTTATTTGTTTCTTCTGTTTTAACTTGAATATTGGTTTAAGTGTCAAGTACTGCTTAAGACATTATTGTGGTTGCTGGGATTTTCGTCATAAGAATATCACTATTATGTACTAATTATTTAAAACACTTATTAATATTCATGTACTAATATTGTTAAAGCATGCTTCTTTTGATAACCAGGCTAGTGGCGTTCTAATCTCTTCCACAACTTTTGTGAATAAAAAACGAAACTGTTAAAGTAAAAGCTTTTAAAATATTGATATTAATTAAGAATTCCTATTTTAATACTCTGCACCATCATATGCCTTAAATAAATAGTCCCATTGCTAGACTTCAAATTTGCAATTGCTTTCAAAGCTGGCTGTAAACTCCAGTGTGAATAACATATGCAAAAAATATACTTTATTACCTGATTGTGCATTTAACATGCGGTTAGAATCAACCAAGGACTAATTTTTAAAGCTCAGGTAAAAAAGCTAGTCGATTTCTGCACTAATATACGATCTGTAACTTTTTCAATTCGCCGTAAATAACATTGAGTCGACGGATTGGCAACAATTACTTCAGTACAAGCTGGACTGATTTGGATAAATTTTTATTTTGATTTACTTATTTTATCTACTAAATATTGCAAAATATAGACAATCACTCGTTGTAGTGAAATAGGCTAGAGTCTCTGGTGGGAATGGAACACACGACCGTCAGACTGATAGACTAGTACACTACCAACTAGCCCACCGGGGTGTGTTCATGTGTTTGATTGGTTCTCTGGATGGTTTAGATTCAAAATTGGAAGCGGTAGTTGGCGCTGCGATCGGGTTCTAGGGAAGAAAGTTCAAACTTGTCCTTATGGGCTGGACCAATTTTTTATGAAAATGTGTGCGTTGAAGTGGTTTCTTGGATAGTTGAGATTGACAATCGAACCCGGTATGTGTCTCTGAGATCGGCTTGTTTATCAAATGCGATCTGCGCCGGGCAAATTCTGTCCGGGCCACTAGTAGTTATATAAAATAAAATCACGTGGTTTCTATACCACGGTATGTATGTACATACGAGTACATATATTACAGTTTTGATACTATTTCATACTAATAAAATAATGTGTCTTGGGTATTCTCTATTTATGAAAGAAAAAATAGCAAAAGTGGTAAAGTTCTAAGGTTGAATTAATTAAAAGCCTTAAATTATGCTACAAAAACTATGTGTAATGAAATACTACGTTTGTACTACGCAGATTTTGATAGTAAACAAACCACATATAAACCAGCTTGGTCCATGTTTTAATTGTAGTTTAGGTTGACACACATGCGGTATACCAAGCTATTGAAGTATATAAATCCTATGTCTGACAGGGGTATAACAAAACGTCGCTTGAAACTATATACATAACTGCGCCCACCCGTAGTTTTATTTTCAGTAAAGTTTTCACTATAAAACATCAAATCAGTATAACGTGTAACTTTTGTATTGCAGAAAGTTTCTAAACATTAATTTAATCAATAAAATCGCAGGAAAATACCTTAAGACAGCTACTTACAGCTAGTTACTGGCCACAAACAATGTTGCTAATTTATTTAGCCATTTTCTGGCTACGATTTATTTTTGATCCAGGTATAAAAAATGGCTAAGTTGTGTAAATATAATAAACTAAAAAATATATTGACATCTATAAAAGGCTTGTCCTCCACTTAAATTTTATTTATTAAAAAAATAGGGTAGTTAAAAACAAACATCTTCAGTAAATGTGTAGCCAAAAGATCTGAAAATATACTACAAGTACTTTTTTTAGTGAGAAAGGAATGGAACTAGTGATGGCAGAAAAATATTAATCGATTAATCGAACCGGAAAATTATAATTTGCAAGTTAGCAGAAAAAATAATCAAATAATTTAGTTAGAGGTAAAACTAATCATAAGTAACATAAAAAAAATTTGTAAAATTTTATTCAGGCTTAAATTCGCTTTTGTTCTTCCGGTTAAGAAAGAAAATTTTATTTCTATTAATACGATAATTTTTAGAATACTGAAAAAGAAAGTTATTAGACACCATTCTGCTTCCTCTAATAACTTAACTTTTCAGTGTCATAAAAATTATCGTTTTAATAAAAGTATTTTTTTTTATCGAATAAAAAACACGAACTTACGCTAAATAAAAGTTTTCATTAACATACGAATTTGCTTACAGCATTACAAAAGACATAAACAAGTTTATAAAAAGTTCTTTGTTTGGTTTAGGGCTTAAATTGATTTGATTTTAAATTGATTTGTTTAAAACAGAATTTAAAATTAAGAGTTTAAAAGGTCGTGGTCAATCTATTCCTTATTTGAGGAAGTGGAAGTTCCAATCAGAAAACAATATTTTCATTTCATCTCCTGTGATAATTACATCTCGTTTTTCTTGAGGATTTGTAGAGTCATTGTCTTTTCTTCGCTTGTGAGCCAAAGACTTGTGATGGGACCAGAAATCTAATTCACCATCAATAGAATAGAGTTCGCGTCCACTTCAATAACTGTCATCTTAAACGTCCATTTTTAACCAAATAGCTTCTTATGTCGCTCGTTTTCGCAGATAGCGCTAATGGATCTTGGAAATGGATTTTTTAAATTTGGAGTCCAGTAGCATTGATGCTACTAGTATAAAAATAATTTATCCATATTCCTTAAAATGGGTCAAAATGGTTAAATTTAATTGATTTGCCATCAAATATTATAGCATTATAGGCCTTAATTGTTTATGCATTTGTTCGATTATGTTGTAAATAATCGATTAATTCTCCATTAATCGTTTTTCGGTTAATCTTGTCATCACAAAATGGAACACGCTACAAAAAACATGAATAAAAGATATTGACGAGAAAATCATAAATTTCAGTATTCTTTGCCTCAGATCACCATGTTTTGGTTTCAAGCAGTAGAGGATTGATTAAAAAAACAATCTTAAATGCTAAATTCAGTTTAGTTATTCTTATAACAAGAATAAAATATTTTTTAAATTCAAAAATTCACACCAATTTTGAAGAAATTCTCACATAGAAAAAGTATCTTATACGAAATAAACGGAGAGGAAGGAATTATTTAAGTGCATTTGTTTTGAAACATATTTTCAACAATGTGTTGAGAAAGATTTTTCGCTTTGGAAAATTGGAAAACTGTGTTAAATTAAAATTTTAAAGCACAAGAACACTCACTGATTTATTAATTATGTAGAATTTAAAAATTTTGTTAATTCATAACAACATGAAATTTAAAAGATATGCTTACATTTAAATTAGTTTTTAGAAATATATAAAACTACAAGAGTAAATTGAAGTAATTAAGTTTAGAAAATATTGCAACTTGTTTATTATACGTAAAACTTTATTCCATTTTAATGCTGAAATCAAATGGTAAACAAGAAAAGTAAACATGTTTATAAAATTACATTTACTTTTAATTATTATATTTACCTTCTACACAACTGTAGGAATCCTTTTTTTTAAGAAACAACTGTAACGGAAACTGCTGACAACGCAAACACACTTCTTGTAATGTTTACCTTGAGAAATGCAAAGTTGGTATTTTCAACATATAACAGTGTTTAATTTGAAATATTATATTTTGTAAACTTTTACATGTATACATACATATGTACTGCAGTCAAACACTAATACATTCAATATAAGCCACCATAAAGATGGACAGATTCAACAAACAGCAGCAGAAACATAAGCAACCACAACGGCAAGAACAGAAAGTGTAGAAACGAAAACAAAATAAACAAAAGCAAACAATGATGACAAAATTAAATTTATAACTAACACAAGCAATTGTTTGATAAAAGTAATTATAAACAATCATACTACACACACACACACACACATTCACACAACTTGTCAATGTGCGTGTGTTCTGGTTTTATACCCTTCACAAAAAGTGAAAAGGGTATACATATATAGGCTTGTCATTCCGTTTGTAATTTCTACAGTATTAATTTCTGACCCAACATACTTATATATTCTGGAAAACATAGGCAGGGAGTTCAGTTCACGATATCCGTGTGTCCGCTCGCCCGTCTGTCCAATGTTGCAATCAACTTTCTGACGGCACTAGACAACCTAGGATCTTAAGACATTGACAGTCATATCGATTCACAAGTTCCCGAGACATGGGTAAAAAACCATTTTTCTGGGGTTTTTTTTTTATTTTTCACTCTCACGGGTAAAAGATTATCCAAAAGCCCATAAAATTTACATAATTTAATTCAAATTTCTATAAAGCCTCCCTGAAAAAACTGATAGCTCGAGGTCCCCAGATGTCTTACAGATCTAAATGTTAGATCAAATTAAAATTTTTTTTTAAATACATAGAAACATTTTTAAAATTTAAAATTCACCATAAATTCGAAATATTAGAATAAAAAAACTAAAAGAAAGTCAATATTTAATAAAAATCGAACTGCAAAAGCCGAAATTCTCCAAATTTTTAAATGTCGCCACTAAAATTTTGTAATTTAAGCAAAAAGCTTAAAATTTACAAAAAAAAAAAAAAATTACTTATATTATATGGAAATTTAGAAATTCATCAAAAATTAAAAAAATTCAACAAAATTTTAAAATTCACAAAACTAAAAAATAAAATAATGTATCGGAATTTCACCACATTTTAAAAATTCAGCAAAATTCGCAATTCAGCAAACGATTGCCACAAGTTCGTCAAAATTCTAATTCATAAAAAATTCACTCTAAATCGATAAATCTAAATAAAACAATTTTATTTGCTAAAAAAACGAAATTTCAAAATTTCCATATTTTATGAAAACGTCAAAGTTTTAACAGAATCGATATTACAAGATTACTTAAAAAAATTAAACATCATCATAAGTCCAAAATTCAACAAAAATTCAAAAATCACCTAAAAAATTTAAAATTATAAATTTTACCAGAAATCTAAACTGAACTAAAAAATAAAATGAAAAATTGAAATTTCACTACAAATTCAGCATAAAGTCTAGAATTCAACAAATAACTCTAATGTCAAAAATCACAACTCCACTAACAACTGACAGAGTTACAAAAAAGTACAAAATCACCAAAAATTAAAAAAAAAATTTGAATTCCACAAATAATCGGAAGATCACCAAAAATTCAAAAATCTAAAAATGCCCAAAATAATTTTAATTTCCAAAAGCTCTATATTTTAATTTTACAATTTAACAAGTTCAACTCAAAGGCGAAAATTGCACTGAAATCTCGAAATCACATTTTTAATAGTTCGTACTTTTGTGAAGGGTAGGTAAGCTTCGGCACAGCCGAATATAATTCTCTCACTTCTTCAAATTTAAATATTTCTTACTTTGAAAATGTGTTTTATACTCGTATGTAATTACGATTCTCTAAGTATATTTACTTTACAAAAGGCTGTGCTAAAGTTTTCATTTCAAGGTAATCAAGGCTTTTCTCACGTACAAGCAGTACAGATGGTTGTTTACATCTTTTACGTATAAATAAAATGATTAGGTATAAAGCTTTTTCCTTTATTATTAAAAACTATTGAATTTTTGTTTAAAATACATCGAAGTCAGAACATTTTCATTTGCCCGAATAAAAGCAGAGTCGTATTAGTCAAACATATGACGAAATAAACGTAACCACTATTTTTGCTTATTCAAGCTAGCGTGCCCCATAATGTAATAATAATGTAATATAATAAACTTATTTAAGCTGAAGAACATATCTTTACATATATATTATGTACATTAAATAGTGGTTACGCTTATTCCGTCAGATATTTCTATTAATCTGACTGTAACTTAAGCGAATCATCTACAAAAACAAGTGTACAAGGTTTTGAACTGCAGAATCTAAAAGTTCTTTTAATTAAATTTTTATTAATGTAATTCAGGTTTTCGTCGACACGACATATATTTTATTACAACTTGGCAACGGGTTGTCCTATTCGGTAAAAAAATACGAAATTTGACAACAATATTATCTGTAGGCCATGCCAACATTGGTCATATGCTCAACAGTTTTAGAAATATTGCGAAAGTTGGGGCGAAAACTAACATTTTTATATAAAATTAAAAAATTTTTTAAATTACTATTGATATAAATGCAAGTGATTGAAATCTTTTTAAAATTATTTATTACTAGAGAGGAAAAATTAACATCACGTGTACATATTCGATTTCGCCGCGTCTGTTACATGGCGAAAGACATATCGATATAAACAGATTATAGATGCCAGGAAACAAGTATTTGGCATCTGTCAATAGTGTTGTGTACAATAATCTGTACATATTAAAAGTGGCATAAGTCAGTTTGTTTTTAAATCGAGACATTAAGGGGTTGCCAACTTTCGAAAAGATTTATATGGATTTGTTATCTCAGAGCACTTGTATTGTTCTCATATACGAAATTATACATATAACAATGAGTTGCAAACAGAACATGACAAAAACATAGGAAGCATTCCGTGAATCTCCAAAGTGACTATGAAGCGCTGAAGTAAGCACTCTATTCAAATTTGGCCATCGTGATCAAATACCATGTCATACGTAAGCAGGGTCGTATGAAATGCCAACTCAAAATTCCCCTACAAAGCTACATATGACGAAGCAGTCGTTTTTGCTTTTGTCTTTTATTCTCCAGTGATTTATTTCTTCTGTCTAATGCTTATTTCGATCAATAGTATGACCAACTTTTTATTTGAAATAAACTCCAGTAACGGAAATGGAAAATCAAAAGTTTACAAAAAATGACTGGTACCAAAAAATTTATTTTGGTCCAAAATTAAATGCACCAAAAATTAAATGATTGTGTTCATTTCCTTCAGACAGAAACAGAAAATATAAAGGGATTATAGAATTGTTCAAGTAAAATTGTTTTTCAGGAGTAGACATGGTCAATTGCGGACGTGTCTGCACGGTAGTAGTATTTGTTTATATAGTAAATAATTAATTTAAACTCAAGTACCAAATTAAAAACCAATAAACAGTCAGTCTGGAAAAAAATAGAATTACTTTAAAAAAATAATTGTTGAATTCACAACTTCCGTCACCCTTGTCAACTTTGGTTTGTAGACAAGCCGGTTTCGTTTATGGCCATTTCAGTGTCATTTTTTGTTCTTAGAACATTTCGTTTCTGAACGAAAAATGACACATAGCCGAAACCGGCTTGTCTCCAAACCAAACTTGACAAGGGATGACAGAAATTCGTTCCAAAAATCATTGGATTAGATTTGCATTTAGAAACATTTTCTGAATGGAAATTTGTTATTATTCGAAAATTTCTGAAACACATCAAAGCCGGTGAAAATTGATTTAAAAAATTTGCCAAGCAATAAAGTGATAGATGACGTAACACTTTTGGATTCGGAACAAATATTCAAACTGTTCCCAAAAACTTTCACGTAACAACATAATAGTATTTCGCTAAATTGTTATCATTATTATGACAACGAATATTAGTGAGACGAAATATAGTATTGAATGCACTAATATTACATTTCAACTCAGCTAGTTTTCCTATAGTTTTCTAGATATCAGGCTATTCAAATAGACCGATAGACTGTTCTTTGATAATAGAAATTTGAATGAAGGCTTTGATTATTTAGATACATTTTCTAAAAGGTATAAAAAATTAAATCAATTGAAGAAAAATCAGTTATACGCAGCACTGTTAACAATGAACCGAACTTCAAGAACAAGTGAAGGTGTTTTTTCGGTAAGCTCAATAATAAAAACAAAATTGCGAAGCGTATGTGCTCTAATAAATTATTAAATTTTGTTTTATTTTTAAGGTATTCTTTTAACAAAAGTAATTAAAATATACACACGAGTACATATGTCTTCAAATGGTGGGATAAATTTTGTAATTAATCAACTTTAATTCTGAGACTGAATTTGAGTTTATTTTTTCTGTTAAAACATTAATGAAAAGTAAAAACATGTATATCTAACTTTATTAATAAGAAATCCAAAAACCCGGATATTTGAACCGGTTTTTAATTTAAAAGAAACCCGGTTTTTAAAAAAGTTTTTAATCTTTTCAAACACCGCTTTTCGGAAAATGTCGATTGGTTGACAACTCTAAACGAGACCATAACTGGGACCAAATAATGAAAATCTGCGTAATTTGTAGTCACCGGTGTCTTTATTTGACATGATCTTCAAAGGATCATAGCTATATTGCGTTTATACTGCCATCTTGACTAATCATATATCAATTCTGCCAACGTACAGATTTCTGTTTTCACAGGAATTTGGGTTGTGAAGACCGTTGTGTTCAAACTTCTTCACAAGCCAAACAAAATACACACGCGCAAACTTGACAAGGAACGACGGAAAATCGTTTCAAAAATCTATATTGAATTTACTCTCGTCCAAAACGATTCTTACTTAGACAACTAAGCTTTGGCATATTTTGGCGGTAAAGCATTTTGTTTGGTTATGTACGTTTTTATTTGGTGACGCGTAACCATTCTCACCCATCAATTTTAAAGAGGCACCGTAACGGTTATAAGTTTTATTAAAAAAATGACTTTTCAATGATTATTTTGCAAGTTTTAAATTTTGGTTGAAAATTATAATTATTTTGTATGTTTTATTTTATGAACATCTACACGAATTCTTCACACGAAAGACCATAAAGAAATTTCTGCTCGTTATTCTACCGACGATACAGCTACACAATAATGCAACAGCATGTTCACAAGCTCATAAACTACAGGTGCATTTAAATAAATACCTCAAGAGTTATTATGGAACCAAAATATTAATTTACATGACACTTACAGAATTTCTCTAATATGCCAGCAAAAATAGTTGATTGTGTTTAAGATTTATTCGGCTTGTTAATAGGAAAATTGTTTTGCTTTTTCCACTAACGTTTATCTGCTGGTATCATCGCCAGTCACTTTTAAATAGGATTGATTTAAATACATTAATACTTGTACGAGCATATGTTATTTCACTCATAATGTCTTGTATAATACACAAACTAGTGCTTACGATTTGCTACCAGTTTCAAATCTGTGCTGGTGTTTCATATTATTAAGAGTAGTAGTAAAACTCAGACGAAATAGAAAACATTTCCCAGGCATGTACGGCTGGAATCCCTCTTTTTTTTTTTTTGTCTTGCGATTTTTCTCTTGCATTTTTACATGCAACATTTTTTGTTACACATTTAAACTAGAGATGTGCGCGTGAGTGTTGCCTAGCACACAGCACCTCACAAAACACATTCGCGTAAGAGTAATTTTAAAATTCTTGCAAGCACATAAATTTACTAACAGAATGTTTTGAATCAGCCACGTTCATTCATGTCATTTTGCTGACAACAACATAAATAAAACTGGATTTTCAATGCAAAAAAGGACAAATTAGTTTCTATAAAATAAAATGAAAAAAAAAAATGTTAAAGAACATAATTCGGGTAAAATTAAAAAGTGCGGGCGTTGACAAAACAAATCGTTGATACCTATTTCTTTGATATAATCCTGTAATTCAAATGACATGTAGGTAATTAAGAATCTATTATTTTATAGCCTGATCTCACTACAGCAATTTTTTTACATGAATTATTGCGTTAAAACTTAGGTTAAAAAATTATACTATTTTCGAAATCGAAACTTTTTTTGTTTTATATATTCGACAATTCAAAATTATTTTCCTAATTACCGTAGCAAGCATCTGTTGAAATTAATGCAATGTATGCGCAAGACACATACAATTTAATAAACAATATAAACTTTTTTTTAATGTTTGCATGCGCGTAAAAAGGAGGCGATTGTACTGAAACACGTCCGTAGTGTTTTTTATGTAGTCAAGAAGTGTCACACTCACGTTCGCTAATTCCTTGAACAAATCTCATCACGCGCACACCACTAATTTCCATCCAATAACAACAGCATATGCAGATGAGCAATATTTTGCCAGATTAGAGGATTTCCTCCCAAACTGGGGATATTTGCTGGAAAATAGGAAGTTGATTAAAATTTAAATTCATCACAACAGCATTTTTAATTTCGGGTGTTTTTTTTTATATCCATGACATTAGCTTTATGTTAAAGGTAAATAGTGACGCGTCATGCAAAAATTTTAGCTACGCCAGAACGGATATTAGAAAAAAATTAAATTCACTAAAAAAAATTTCAAATCAGTAACCCAAATTAACCAAAAAATTCCAACTTTCGCCAAAACTCGGCAATTCACTATACGTTCGAGAAGTAACCAAAAATTTCGAATTTCACGAAAAAGTTTTAATTTTCCACACATTCAAAAATTATCCGAAAATATATAAAAATCCATAAAAATGTTTAAACAAATCGTGAATTTATCAAAAAATTGCTTATAAATATTTTTACTAAAAACTCGAAATTTTCACAAATCAATTCTGAAATTTCACCAAATATTAAATATTACGCAAAAAATTCAATTATTTTTAAACGATCGAATATTAGCAAAAAAAAGTCTACTAGAACCAAGTAAAAATTGAACCGAAAAATAATATATATAAAATTTCATAAAAAATCCACAATTTACCAAAAATTAAAATTCGTAACAAATTAAAACCAAAAATTAAAATCTAAATTGTTCGCAAAAAAATCCAAAAGATACAAAACACTGGAATTTAGTAACAAAATTTATGGCCTTACAAAAGGCAAGGCAACACCAGAACTTATATGGAAAATAAGAACAAATTTCAAATATTTCACATTTTTTATTGTTTTTCATATAAAAATTTGGGATTTCGAAAAGGAAGTCAACGCTTCGTGTTTAATAGCGTCGATACTTTTGTGTGTATCGAAAAAAACAAACATGTTTTAAAACATTTAAAATTTGCGTTGCCTTGCGTTTTATAAAATATTTCACCCAAAACTTTATTCAAAATTTAGTAATCAAATTGCAATTAAAAAGAGAAATTCTATTAAAAGATCTGATTTCGATAACAATTCACCAAACCTTAAAAAAGACACGAAACAGTCAAACGTACCCATTACGACGGAGAAAATACTGACAGCTGGCATGTCGTAGCTGAGTGCACTGTCAAAAGTTCTGACTTATACCTCTTCATGACGGTGGCCGATTGCAGGATTCTCTCTTTGCTAGTAGTCTGGCTAAATAAACCGAGCGGAAAGAAGTTAATTCTTATAAAAATAAAATCCCTAAACCACGGTGGAACAGCTTACGCCAGGGATGCGTGGTTAAGAGGCTGATTGCTCTCTAGTATGCGAATTCTGGGAATCATTCGATCCTCAGTTCTAATACAAACTTACCCGTGCATATATAGCTTTGTGTAGGTGAACATCTTTTTTTTCCATCACTCGTAGGAATTACATGAATTCTCTGTAGGAACTCAGGTTTTAATTGAAAAAGGGAGAAATCCGGAAGAGATGAACAAGAATGTCTCTCTAAAGGCACTCCCAATGGGTTGAACCGTAAGATTAAGATAGGGATGGGCAATGAAGCCTTGAAAGAGGGGGAGAGGTTTATCTCTGAAGGAACTCAGGTGTTTATTAGCCAATGGAGGAATTCTGAAGAGATGGACAAGAAACCCCTCAAGGGCTGAACGGTTCAGTCTCCAAAAATACTCCTGAGAAGAGGCTGAGACGGTAGCGCACATTGCATGTAAATGTACAGCACTGGCTAGCATAATGCTAAGTACCCCGGGCAGACACTTGAAAAATGTCAATCCCATGGAAATTTCTTTGTGATGTTCCCTTATGTCTATCATGTTATTCCTTTTTTTGTTATTAAGATAAAGTATTAACATCAACAACCATTTTTTTAAATTTTATCATAGACGAAACTAAATATCATTTAATAACACAGTGGCTAACAAAATTATGTGTTATTAATTGTAAAATACGCACTATTTTAATATTGTAAGCATCATTTGTTAAAAATAAAATACCATGTTCAATTTTTACAATTGTATGTATTGAAAACTTTTTAACAAGTAGCATTTTAAAACATTTAACAACTCATTAACTAACAATGCGATACTTTTGCTTTTATCTAACATAAAAAGTTATGGAGACAAAATAAATTGTTTAACAAAATTGTGGGCGTAAAGTAGCAAATAGTGTCTGGGGCACTTAATATAAATTAAAAATGAAATAAATTTGTACATATGTCTAACTAACCCGGTTAAGGTTTATAGTCAAACGAGTATAACAAACACACATATAAATGTAAGTGATAACGGTGTTGGGTATAGTGAGTAAAGCAAGAGCGATACAAAATGAAATTGAAACAAATAATGACACACAAAACCTACTATGCATTGCACCCCATACAGATGCCTACGATACAATGGACTCTTCGGAATTGGAATTCAAATCGATAACAATTAATCATGCTCAATACAATACGGAAGCGGACGAATTCAAATTAGTGTTTATTAATTCCACCGATTCGTCGTCGTGCCGTGATGAAGAAGAGTTCGAAGACAGCAGTTCGACAACTTCCTCCTCCACACACAACTGTAGCAGTATTGCCATAGACGATTGCGATTGGGATTATTTTGAACCGTCCATGATTAGCACAAGTATAACTAAGCATGTGCTGTATTCACCCTGTGGCTCACCTTTAGTGATCCGAAAACGTCAATCTAGAGACTTCAAATCAAGTGACAGTACCGCTTCGCCCATGGAATCACCGTTGATGTATCGCAAACCAATGATAATGTGTTCACAATTGCGTGAAAGTGATACTGGCACCGATGAAGAGCTCTTAATGCAGGGCGAAAGTTCTAGTTCGGATGGCTATCTGACCAGATCTTCGACAACAACACGCAGTCAACCACAACTGACCATGAAGACTAGAATAAAGACAAGGCTTTTGAATAAGGAACAGCACCACCATCATCAACATTATGCCAAATATCGCCATAGTTTACCACGCAATGCTCTTGCAAACGATGCTTGCAGTTGTGGAGCTATCAAATCAAATCAGAAACAACAGAGTGTTTTAGCAACTACAGCTATGCAGCCCCAATATGTGCCAATACCGGTACCCGTGCCCATACCTGTACCTATGTCAGCTTATCCCTATTGGAACGGCACTGATTTAACACCCCAATTACAAGCTTTAGGACATGCAAATGAGGAAAGCAATTTATGCGCTTCTTTGCAAAAACTTTGGTCTTCAGCTCAGAGCAATTTACCCAATGCCACAGCAGCCAGCTCTTCTAACTTGCAGGCTGCAGCTGCGGCAGCGGTGGCGGCCACATATAGTAAGCTAGCGACTCATAAAATGGATAGCAGTTTTAAGTCCTCAGCTCCCGATCTAAGCTCATCAACCTACTCGTTAGTTGGCATGACTCAATCTCACTGTTCCACTTCTTCCGGCTATGGCACGAACACCACTACCGGCGGCAGCTTGGAAACCTTATTAAATGTTGAAAACCTTCCGACTAATGTGAGTCAGCAAGAACACAACCACCACCAACAACTATTGTCCAACAACCACCTCAATAAGCAATCAACTGATAAAACAGATGTTGCTAAAAGACATTCATTTCACACCATACCACCAACGGCAGATAAAGACGACCAAAAACATAACAACCACCACCACCACCACTTCTATCAACAGCACTCGATGCAACCAAAATATCAAGCATTAAATGAATACGATATTATTGATGTTATTCCAGCTCACCATACCTCTGATATGTTAGTTGAAATTAAACCTTCGTTGGGTTCAAGTCGCACTTCAAATCAAACGGATATACGTGAACACAACGTGAAGCGCGAAGACGTGTTGCGGGAACGCGAGCGGGACAGTGATACAGTTGATAACGAAACACCTTTTAATGTAATTAAAAATAATATTCACCAATTAACTGCAGCTGAAAACAATGCCTCAAAACAAATTGATATAACGTGCAGGCAAAAAAACAGCGGCGAATATTTAGATGAAATTAATAAAATTAAGCAAAAATCTATTGAAAAAAATGTTTTAGAAGTAGAGAATAAACAAGTTTTCAATTTGACAAAAAATAATAGTTTTACAAACAACAACACCACCACCACTATCCCCACTAACGCACACACCAGCACAATCTTAAAGTCCAACGACGACAATACGTCCAAAACTAGATATAAACAAATAGCTTTGGCTAAACACACAGCAGACAAACAGCAACAACAGCTGCCAACTAAATTATTTGTTAAAGAACCAACAACTAAAACAAACGAACCAATAAGGAGAGCAACACAAACATCGTCACCATCAATACAGAGAGAGCACAAAACTAAGCAAACATGTGTTGAGACAAGTGGCAATAAAACAATATGCTCAGATCAATCAGGAATAGGGGAACGTGATGACAATGAAAAACAGTTATTATTGCTAACCAAACAACAACAACAACACTCTCATAATCACAATGTTATAGTTAATTATGAAGTTAAACATAATGAAGCCGACAACCGCAACGAATACTACGTTAATAATGACGTTGACAATAATGATGATGAATACAATGAAAAAGCTGTAAAGCCGGTCAAAACTTGTTTGCCCAGCATTAAGACAAAAAAATCTATTTGCACAGATGACTATGACGCTGGCGACGACAGGCAGTTGTTGTTATTGTTGGCTGATGTAAGAAGGCAAAATAAGAAGAAAAGTTGTAAAACCACTGCTGACGCTGCTGCTGCTTCTGCTGCTGCAACTGCACAACAAGCTTTTGAAGAAAATGTGAAAAACCAGACAACAAATACTACATTATTTACAACAATACCAGTAAAAGCAATAACAAAAACAACACCAACAACAACAACTAGTACCTCTACCCCAGCAGTTTCGTTAACAACATTAAATACTAAAAAGTCTGTACAAACTGCAGTCGTTGGAAAATCGCCAAATGCAACGGTGGTACAAGCGGCGGCCGTGTCCACAAGCTTTAGTGATGATGGTAGCAGCAGCATAAACAATACAATACAATTAAGTAAAAATAACAAAATGCTAAAGAACCCAAATAAAATAATAAAATCAGAGGCAGAAGGCGTTGATGGCCATCTACAAAGTGAAGAAAACTTTCAATCGACCGACTCGGAGTCAAACTCACAAAGTGAAGACAATGATAATACCACTTCATCGCAAAGTTCTCAAACCGAGGAGGAGGACGAAGAGATGGGAGCTGTAGAACGTAACAAAATTTCTTTTAGGAAAAAACGTGCTGCGAAAACAGTGAAACGCTCCTACAACATTATTAACGCAGCAAGTGGTGAGAACAGCTCTTCCCATCATTCCTCCAATGAGGTGAAAGAAAATGAAAGTGACAGTGTTAGTGTTAGTGACAGTGATATGAGCATGTCGAGCTCCGAGTCCGTAGATACCGATGACACCGGGAATGTGGCCGATCGTAGACCGCGTAAAAAACATTTCGCTAAAGTATTTGTGGTTAATCGCAAATCACACCGACGTAACGTTACGGCGGGTTATAGCAGTGATTCCTGCACACAATCCTCCTCAGAGGCGAATTTGGACGATTCGTCGGACAATGATACCGACACTGAAAGAACCCATTGTGGCGTAATATTGCGTTGTATAAAAGTACTCAACGAGGACAGCGACAACAATAGTGTTTCGAAAGAAATACGCGACTCTTTGCATGAAAGCGACAGTTGCAGTGATTCAAGTGCTCATGACTGTAAACGTGACGCTAATTGCTCGCTAGGTAATGTGCAAAACAATAATGATCGTTATGAGAAAACTAATGAAGATGAAAGTGAATGTAGATCTTCGCGCGAAGAAATTGCCAATTGTATTTTTGTTGTTGGCGGTCAAACAGACGACGACAATAATGGGGGCGTAATTTTGAAAAAAATTAACCTGCTAAACACAGAGGAAAACTTATACGATTTAAATTATAATGTTGATCATGATCATGGCATAGTTAGCCAGAAAGTGGCAAGTGAAAAACAACAAGCCGTAGAGGTGCCTTTGCAGCCATATGCGAAACATAATATCTACTTACTAAATGAACAGCACGAGCAATTAGAGCATTCGAATGCAACGCGTGTTGCCAAACATGCTTCACTGATTACGGCCGTTGACTATAAACAACAGCAGCAGCCAGAGAAAATACAACAGCCACAACCAACATCTGCAAACTTGGTCGTGGATGAGGCTTGTGAGGAATTGCATAGCATCTCCAATGATGTGAATCGTTTGTTAGCCCTGACCAAACAA
Organism: Phania funesta; assembly: GCA_963932375.1. Classification (NCBI taxonomy): domain Eukaryota; kingdom Metazoa; phylum Arthropoda; class Insecta; order Diptera; family Tachinidae; genus Phania; species Phania funesta. The sequence goes on along the minus strand of OZ010652.1, from coordinate 39,150,103 downwards.
AACTCTGAGCTGGAAATTAAATTGCTAAAGCTTAAACGTGGTGTGGCTGAAATCAATCAGGATCATTTAAGTGACTTGGCCAATACAGAGCAAACCTTCAGCTCAACAACTAAACAACAAAACCAACAACAGCACAGCAATGTGCAAAAATCCCTTATGCATAATGAAGGCATTCCAACGGCTTCCTTAGCATTACAAAATACTATTGGTAGTCTTTTCAGGGAGGTGGAGAAGGAGGTGGAAAAGAAGGTGGAAAAATTGTCTAACACGTTGTCGATGGAAGGAACTAAAAATAAAACTAAAACCGGTAATGTAACACTTCCAAACAACGCAACGCAAACAATAACAGAAGAAAATAGAAATAGCGAAAATGTTCTAAACGAATGCCCAACGTCTTCATCATCGTCGTCGTCATTATCATCAGCAGCCACAACAACTAACGAATACATCAAGTTGAAATATGAGCTAGAAAAAGTGGAAATACCTTTCATAAAACGAACAGCAACAACAAAAAAGAACTACCAAGATAATTTACTAGCAGAACCGACTAGTTCTTCTACGGCTACTTCTACTTCTACAACTACTGCTACTACTTTAACTGATGGTGTTAAGCATGATGTTTATGATACCGACTTCAACATTATCTTTGCCACAGCAAACGATAACTTTTCAGTAAAACGTGATGGCATAGAAGATTTTAAAGTAAACTATGTACACTACGTGAATGCTGGTGACGATGATGACGATCAACCAGAACATGTTCTCTCCGAAGAGGAAGTAGCTGGGACTGCTGATGATGATGATGATGACGCTAAACGTGGTATTGTTTACGAAAATAAAAGCGAACTTCATAATGATGATGAAGCTAAATGTGAAGTAAAGATAAATCAAAACAAATTCACAAACACATTTAACGTTCATAACATTAATAATAAAAATAATAATAAAAACGGTCGAGCTAGTACATCTGACACGAGTAGTGGTAGCTATACTTGCAAATCATTCAACGAACAGGTAACTAAAACACATGACGAAGACAAACAACAACAGCAACAACATCACTTAAGTGAAGCAGCTGCTACTAAAGGAAATATAAAAGAATTGAGCAATAAACCAGAACAACAACAATTCAACGAAGCATGCAAAATAAATGAACTAACACATGACGGTTATTCCTTTGCCACTATTACCACTTCATCACCATCTTCCTCGTCCCCCGTTTCAACGAATTTCACAGAATATTTTATGGACTCATTAGAAACCACTAATGTTAATCTACCTTGTACAGGTAGAGAAGAAACACAATCACAACAAAAATTGAAAACAAACAAAAACTGCCAGCAACAGGTAGAAATAGAAGAGAAGAGTAACGAACCATCTCTGCCATTAACTTCGCAGGTGAGCAAAGAGATCAATATGCCATCGTATAGTAGTAAAGGTAAACGTGCAGAGCATGCTTTGTTACAAGCAGTTGAAAATGAAATGTTAAGCGAAGCGCACGGCCAACGGGAATACAACGATTATCGTCACACAACGCCAAATGATTACGGCAACTTGGGCGCAATACGTAAACTACTCACACATCAGCAGCAGCAAAAACCACAAAATTTCATACAAACAGCAGAAAAAACAATTGAACCTTCTACAATAAAATACTCGAATCAAAAGCAGCAACAACAATATTTTAATATAAATAACGAAATCAATAATAAAGATAAAATAGAACCGTGCTACGACAAGTGCTATCAAAACATTTGCGAAAAATACAGCCAAGACGTTGTCGACGAAGTAGTCGTCAACGACTACGATAACGAAGATGACGAAGACGTCTTTGGTTTTAATAATACCTCTAAAAATAATCCACAAAATCTCTCTCAGCACTTTTCATCGAGTGCCACAAGTACTACAAGTGAAGATCTTAAAGAGATTTCGGATATAGCGAATGCGAATGTTGTTAGTACGAAAACATCGATTGTAACGCCAACAAAATATCGCAGCACTCACATTAATAGTTCGCCAAATACTTTGTCAGCTAAATATCGTAGTTTGATAATGATCACAAAAGATCTCGAAGTCGCGCAACCACTAAATGACAGTGATAATAGGGCACGTGTAAATAGTGAAAATCCAATAGAAATATCCAACAATAGCAACAATGAAATAAAAAGTGTTAATAGTGTAATTACAAGTGAAAATAATAAGCAAATGTCTACTAAAATAACAAACTCAAGTGTTTATAAGCATAATAACGATGAATCATCAGTTATCGATGAATTAAAAATAACCTCTCACCACATTGATAAAACAAACGAAAATAACAGAATAGAATATGAAATTGAAAATACAAGTGCGTCAGTATTATCGGTAGATTTACTTCGCGATCAATGTATAACAAATAACGATGGCGAAGATTACGATAGTTATGAGGAGTATGCCACAAATCTGAATGTAACAGTGAAGAAATGTACCAAAATATCTCCAGTTATATTGGAAGATGGTCTAGCAGATGATGATTCTTGGGTTGAGGAGCTCAGTGAACATGGCGATGCAGTCGAAGATGGTCGTGTGGAGGTAGAAGAGGGGGAGGAAGATGATACAACTCCCACCTGTACAGACTCTGAAGATGGCGATGATCCTCGTTCCGTGGGCATGTTTCATGATCGCGAAGAGGAACTGAGAGGTTATCATCGTACTGCCATCGATTTTACCTTACACACTATTGTCGAAGAAAGTTGTGAAGAAAGTGAGGTTGCATCGCTAAGAAGCCAAACCGATGAAGAAGAACTGGATGAATTGGAGAGAAGGCGTCAAAAAACTTTACAACACCATCATAGGCTCTCGGCTTCAGAACTAGAAAAATATTTCTTTTTCGGTCTAGGCGATGGCAAGGTGATGAGCTCTATTGATACGCATGGCGAAGATACTGCTTCGGAAGTAAGCAGTGTTTGTTCAGAAGGTTTAGATTCTCTTGGTATACCCGATGAACCCATCAATGATATTAATCAGGCAGCGGATTTAGCTTCTTCACGTTTGGAGAAATATTTTATTCTTATGGGCTTCAATTCCACTGAGAAGAATAATTCCGATGAAAGTGGCAGTGTAGGTAGTGACGGCGAAGGGCATCCAAGTCCCAGCCAAAGAAGAAAACGTTTAGTTAGAGCCAGAACTACACCAAGGTCTCACAATTCTTCTTTGGACAATCTGCTGGTCGATTCACAAAATACTGATAGTTTAGAAAATGCTCTCATGCCTTTAGCAATTCAAGATATTAATGATTCTTCGGAATCAGAAAATTATGATGAAACTATTATTCATAATAGCAGTGCGAGCGAAAGAACCTGCGATAGCACAGACACTATGAAACGTAAAAAGCAATTGCGCAAACGTCACGACTCCTTGGACGAGAAAAAACTACATGACACTTCGCTGGAGGAGCATAATAAAAATAGTCTGGAATGTCGCACACCCACACCTGGCTCCATGAGCAGCTCTCAAGCCAAGAAACAACAGCATCATAGTCGTGACAGCGGCTTTGTAGGTAGCAATGACGATTTATTAAAATCTCCTGAGAGTGAAGGCATCTCCTCCTCACATCATGCTCGCACTAAATCCCCCAATACTTTAGAACAAATTAAGGAAGATAATGAAAAGATACAACCGCCAATACCGGCATTGCGTTTAAGTACCATAACAGACTCTGAGAACGGCAAACCCATAACAGTGCCATTGACCAGCTCTAATACGAACTTGGTTCGCAAAGATAGCTTTAACAATTGGAGTTCGGATGAAGAAACTAATTTAATGATGTGTAAAATGCGTCAATTCTTTAAGACTTTGGTTGTGGCCACAGCTAACGCTCAGCAGGGCTCGGCCAGCACTTCCAAATCTGCTACTCCAAATCAAACAACACCCATATCGGTGCGTCGAATGAAGACACGTCCGACCACTTTTGCATATTTCGAAAACGAATTAACGCGTCTTATGAAAACGGTGCCGGGTATAAACGAGGATCAAGTTCGAGAAATTGTCGAGTACCTCAGTAGTGAGGATACGTGGTCAGATTCCTATGATTCCTCCGATTATAACAGTTCTGACTTGGAGGGCAGTAGCCAGAAACGTAATGAACTCAAACAACAAATTTCGGCCAGTTGTCAGCAGATCATAAATAAATTTGAAGTCGATGAAGAAGGTGATCGTGGTGATGGGGGCCTTCTAGATGACCCTAGAACATCAAATGCAGACACGGCATTAGTGTATCAAAAACTAGTGGCTTCCTTCTCAAAAATGACTGTGGATAATGCTAGCAGCAATTTACTGCCACAAAATGAACAAGTAACGACAGCAGCTGATAGTGCTAACGGTGGGGGCAATACAGGGGCTGCAATAGAAACAGTTGAAGAAGATCGCATTTCTACAGGCAGCACACATAGTGCCGAAACATCTCCGCAACTATTTGCCAGAGTAATGCAACATATTGGTACGCGCTTAGTAGCTTTAATGCATGAAGTTAGCAGTGGTAATGACACCCATGGAACGAACTCTCCCATGCCTGCACAGCGCAATCAACACAAACGCCTGCAAGCTAAAATATCAGCTACTACGACCGAAGATGAAGAAGATACACCCGCCGACGACAGATCGTCCAATTATGCCAGAACTTCTCAGTATCTACATCCCTCGCAAGCTCAACATATATATCATGCAACACGTTCAAATAATTACCTACAAGATGAAGCCTACAATTTGGCTCGCAGTAAATCGCACGATCTTTTATTAGACTCAACCACGTGTACAACTGCTACGAACAGCAACAATACGGGCAGCGGCAGCAGCAACAACCATCACGCAGCTGTTCACAATCGACCACACCACCATCAGTCAAGCAGCGGTGTTAGCGATACCGCTGGCGAAGAGTGTGGAGTGGCTAGTGATTATGAGCGCTTCTCATGGCGCGGTAGTTTTGAATCAGCATTACTGGCTAATGGTGATTCCAGAACTAAATTATCGCAACTCGACCGTGACAACTCATCGTCTGCGTCCGCTTTGGCCGTTGCAAAGCGTCGTTCAGCAGGAGATTTGTTGTTCAACCACAAAAGTTTGAGTCGTGAACAATTGGATCGTGTACGTTCATGCGGCAGCATCGGCGGAGGTGATGAGCATCATCATGTTTTGGAATCTTCGCCAGCAAAACCATGGCTTTCGTCTACTGATTCGACGGATGTCCGACGCTCTAGCGTTCCAGATGCTATTTACGAAACCGATACTTCCTCTGACGATTGCGATGCATTTGCCAGCACACGTTCGACGCTACCACGTAGCCTAATTGGTGTAACACAAATGTCTACCACGAATTCCTTGCCGCGGTTACCCACCACTGCTAATCAAACCGTCACAACACCCGCCTCTCTTGGCCTAAGTGCGACAGCAACAGCAAGTTCAACGTCAGCTCTAGCTTCAGGTGTGTCAGCCACTTCGACGCCTATTTCATCGAAATCACAAAACTCGTTGAATTTTACGCCAACCAACAGTGCAAAGAGTGCGCGTTATCGCCCGCCTGGTCTGAAAACTCATCACAACTTTGTCTCAAGTAATGTCAAAAAGTGTGTCCAGTCTAATGCTCACGCATCGCAGTCATTCTTGTATTCAAAACGTGATGCACGGAAAAGGTTAAATTTATCTTCGGGTGAGCAATAATTTTTGTTTTTATTATTTAGTTTTTTATGTCTTTTGTAGTTTTTTAATTGAGGATGGTTAATTTTGAAATCTGCCACATGTTTGTTTTTGGTAGTCCCACAGTTTATTTGCAATAATTAACATTTTTGGAATATGTCCTTGAGAGGAAACAACGAAACTGTCTAATAGAAATATATTTATATTTAAATTAATATATATTCTCAAACAAATTTTCTCTCAATACTAGAATAGAAGAGAGAAGTTCATTTAGGAAGCTGCCATCCCCTCTATTTCAATACCACTTATTTTACTATCACGTATGGAAATCGCTACATCCGTGATCGTAACGACGATCGTACGAAAAAAAATTACGTTACATTTTATTATACCGAATCTTCATCAGTTTTTCAGTTTAGTCGAACTAAGTTTTGTTGACGAAAGACAATCCGTAAAAAAAGTACGTTTAGTTTTATGATATCGTGTGTAATAATCTCCACTATTGTGAATTATCATCTATTGACGTTTGATATAATCCAAAAAACGTATCTTTACGATATTGTACGTTCACAAATGAGACGATTCCACCCCTGGTCAACTTGTTGGGAAATATTTTTTATATATTTTTTGTTATATATAAGTCTCCCAGTTTAAGGATCAACATTTTCACTATACCTTGATCAATACTCTTTTAGAATATATCATCAATTGTCTTCTACGATAAATTTTCGCACCCACTACAGCAGGTTTTGGAGTGGTTTTGCTACCTTGTGGCTTTAATAATTCCAGTCGCTCAAATTGTCTGCAATTTTCAGTTTTAAAAGTTACCAGATTTTACTAGAGTGATCGACTCGGTTCTTCAATCGGTTTTAATTTGTTTTACCAACAAAACTCACAATAACTTTTTTTGATATTTCTCTAGTATGGCAGCATACATGTACGTACATACTAAAAAAGCAAATGCAGTTAGTTACAAAAAATCTAATAAACTTCCAACAAAATATGTATGTATTTGTTAAAAAGATCACATTTGGACTACTGCTCTGAAAAAAACTTTTATTTTTAAGTTTTAATTAATATTAACAAAATCTAATATTAAAAACTTCCTTTTTAAGATTTGCTTACTACAAAAATTCTTTGCAATATTGAATTAAAAAAATTCAAGTTTTAGAATGTTTAAAGTGAATTCCAGTGGGAACAGTGCTGGCTATAATTCTAAAACACTTTAGGATCGCTAAAGTGCGCAGTTTCTTGACTTCTCGAAATCATTTTATTTGAAAGCCATTACGAAACAAAAAACTATAAATTTTCATCGTAAATATTTGTAGTAAGTAGTTGAGGAAACATGAACATCATGTAACATAGCAACTCCAAAAAAATCTTCAAAATTAAATTTCTAAGCAAATCCTTGGACCTATTCGCTATTCGCCTACTTTTAAAATTTCGAATATATCAATACCCTGTTATCAGATGATTACATAATTCCAAACCAAAATCATTTTTTGATCGCAATGAAAGAAAGCAGCTTGTTTTTGTTTCTCTTATTTATTTATAACTGTACGTGTGTATGTACTTGCACGTGTGTGGGGGTCCCGATCCGAGTTTTTACTAGGATTTTAGCACACTTTTTCGCAATTAATTTAAATAACAAAACAAAAAATTTAATTTCAGAAACATATCAAAAAGTTAGTGAACAAAAGGTGTCTTGATTTTCCAATTACACCTAATAACTCGCAAAGACGCGTCCATTTAATGTCCCACCCGTCCTTCTTTTTGGTATAAATAATTATCCTAAAAATGATATTTTATTAATTGCTGATTTTTTAGCTAATTTTTTTGAAGCGTTCACAATTTATATGAGACAATTTCATTACGACGAGCGGCATATTCTAAGCACATTTGTACTTAAAATTTAACCAAATTTTTTTTTTTTAACTCCTAAAATATCCGTATTTTGTACACATCGTGTAGATAAAATGGCTAAAGTTAAAGTAAACATTTATCTACACGATGTGTACAAAATACGGATATTTTAGGAGTTAAAAAAAAAATTTGGTTAAATTTTAAGTACAAATGTGCTTAGAATATGCCGCTCGTCGTAATGAAATTGTCTCATATAAATTGTGAACGCTTCAAAAAAATTAGACGCCAACTTTGTCAAGGAAAAAATTGTACATTCAAAATCCTGCCGCATTCGGCTTTTTCATGTTTCGAAAATCAGTTCCCGAAAAATGTCAAATAGTCGATCACCTTTCAATCTGAAAATGCAGTAAACAAAAAGTCACTAAATGAAGTCCAATTTCTACAGAAACGAAACATTGCTTGGAAATTCACTGAGCGAATATAAAATTCCAATTAGTAAAAAAATTGTTGCACTGTTATTAATACAGCGGAAACAACTCCATTTGTAACTGTTGCTAAGGCTATAGCACTTTTGCCGCTAACGTTTCTCAAATTGAATCCATTTGATACAAAATTAAAATATAAGAAAAGAACTTTATAGATTAAGCAGAAAATGACGAGAAAAACTTCTAAAAAAAATCAAACAGAACAACAAAATTAAACAGCACAAAACATAAGCGGAAAAATGTTTTTTTTTTAGCCTAAAGCTTGGTCAAATGCTAAAACTATAAGAACCAGAGCAAAAATGCTGAATCGAAAACAAAAGATCCAAGCAAAGCAATCAAGGTTAATTAACTATTGGCCATATTAAGCGGATTTATGTGAATGAAAGATAAAGTTAAAAAAAACAGTGAAATATTTGTTTACGATTTCAAGCTAAAGTTGTTCTTTCTTTGTCTAAAAGCTTTTGTTTGAATTAGGCGTGTGGGAGGGAGGTAGTCTTTAAATTTAATCAATTAGTTTTAGAACACTATGTTAATTAAAGTTCATTCCTGTATTTGCTATTCATTTTACAAGACTTAAAACATTTAAATATCAAAATAGTAAAATACGTTCGTTTGTTATGTGATTCAACAAACGCATATTTGTTTACACAATATTATTTTCTGATTTAAATTTATTTACACGCGATTTTATTTTATTTGTGGCCACAATTATTGGCGGAAATATTGCTAATTCTTTTTATATATTTTTGTAATTTTTTGTAATAAATATTTTTACTTAATACATTAAGTACTTTTTGCATATATGTACATTTGTTTCTTTATGCATACCTTTCATGTGTACATTTCCTGAATAATTAATTAAATTCAAATTCAATTTTATACAAATATATTTAATAAAAATGTATGCTTGCATTATAACTCCTCTACAACATACACACACACACATATGAAAAATACATGTAAACTTTTAAAAATACTTAAATATTTTCATTTACTGCCCCTATTACTCAACACCCTGTAAACAACATTTACAAATTATTCACTTAATACTCGTGTGCTAACTTTAAATTAATTATTCACTTCCATAAAGTCAGAATTAGCCGAACGTCCACGTGCCGTAACGAAACAGCTGATCCGTTTTGTTAATACGAATCAATGCAAATGCTTACCGAAATTAAATGGCAAGTTCCAATCTATATAAAATAGAATTTCATGACGTTGTTATGTGACATACGATTATGTGAAGGCACTATTGTATGTTAAATGGCACAAGTGCCCTTTTTTGGTACTTATATGTAAATCTCGTCAATTTTTATATTTTCGGTTTCGGCTATGTACCATCTTCATTGTCATTTTTCGTTCTGTTTGAAAGATATCTATTTGCATGTGAGCTAGTAGCAGGTGAACCTCTCTTATAACGTAGGCATCTGTAAGGTGTGAACAGATAGCAGGTAGATCTCGTAAGTCGGGTGTTTTTGTAAGGATTAGTAGACGTTAGTGATTAGTGTTTTATTGTTTTGTATTGGGTCAGAATTTGTATTTGCGGATGGCAGGAAAATGTTATAGGCAGTTATTTTTACATTTTTTTTATCTCGTAGCCTACTATAATTTGGAAAATGTTGGGGTGTTTTTGTATGGATTGGTAGACGTTTGTGATTACTATTTGATTGCATCCAAATTGGTGTTCGCGGATAACAGATAACCGTTGGTTTTTTATTATTTATAGTATTTTTTGTTGGGATTGGAAGGAGTCAGTCATCATAAGATTGTGAACTTGTTTATTATTTTAGTATTGTGCGTTTATTGTTTTTTCGCTTGGTGTATCATGTCCGTTATTTTTACTGTGTGTTTTGCAGATTAGTTTTAGAGATTCGAATATAACGTCTGAATTGGACAGTTTCCCTAATATGCGCTGGATTACATTTGTTGTTGAACATGTGGTTAACGAAGTTAGATTCTGGTGTCGAGCCGGGATTACGTATCTTCTTGTTGTAGTCTCCACAGTGTAGTTTCCACATTTTTCCGTGGTTTTCGTTGTTGTGTTCTCTGAGTCTTTGAAATTCTTTCTTGATTTTATCTACCGTGTCTTTCGGTTACATTGTTTGCTGCTATGGTATATATCGTATTTAGTTCTTTGTTGTAGACTTTTTTGTTACTGATGTTTTTTCTAGTCTAGTTATTAGTTGGCTGATCGCGGCGTGCAAGTGTTGCTGTGGGTGGTTTGAGGTATTGTGTCTGGCCGTAGATTTTATGTACCCAACAAGCCAATGTATGTATAAGCGAATTGGAGAATAATCTTGCAATAAATATTTTTAAATTTTTCAAGTAAGCTTATTCGATAATTAGAGTTCCCAGCTTGTCGAATAATACACAAACGCAATTGTTTGGCATGGGTTAAATTTTGTTTATTAAACAAACGTTAAGAAGCCTTTCACAATAATATTCACAACAGTTTCCTTCGCTTAACGCTTCGATGAACGAGGTTCACTTGCTAACAGCTCACATGACAAATAGATACCTGACAAAGAATAAAACACCAACGAATTGCTGCTAATTTCTCAGAATGAAAAATGACACTGAAGATGTATAGCCGAAATCGGCTTGTCTCCAAACCAAACGTGACAAGCGATGACGGAAATTCGTTCCAAAAATCTTCATTATAAATTTCTCGTACCCACTTAAATTTCATTAAAATTTGTGAAATAATTCTTTGAATTTCTATTTCTTACAAACGAATGTTTTGTTCATATGAATCTTTATTAAATTAACCTTTTGGCCACACTAACAATCATATACGATGAAATGCCTAAGAAATTATTAATTTGTAAAACACATAAAATAAGTTCTCAAAACATTGGACAGGCATTGGACGCATTACAGTGCTTTTGTTGCACCCTACGAATGTTTTTAAATAACCAGCAAAGAAGCTTTTATTTAAGATTTGTTTTCTATAGCTTCAGCTTTTAGTCAAAACCCTCAAGATTAGTTGCCTGACTTCCATTACCCACTACCCACCATAGATTTTGTTAGAAAAAGCTCTAACATTTCAGATAATCACAATAGTTTTATTCATATTAGGGAGGGCATAGAAAATTCTTTTAAACCTGTAGAAATCTTCTACATTCGTATCTCTATGCGTGTGCAACTAAAACACTTAGAGATCATGTCAATATTTAAATTAATCAATTAAATTATTCCGAATGACGGGAATATGATCTCCAGCGAATATTTGCTAGAGATTCTTGTCATTTTGTATTTGCTACTAAATAAATTATTATGAATCAGTTAGAATAAAATTGTCTAACGAAGTGGTTTATACAAATTTTAACAAATATTTACTCGTATAAATATTCGAAATATATTAACAAATTAACAAAAAAAATACTTTCAAAGTAAAATCTCTCATTAAAATTTCATGCTTTAATAAATTATTTAATGGACAAAAATAAAATGATTTCAAAGTAACATCAAATACAGTGTAAATCCGCATCGTAAACATCGGTCGGTTTGTTTGTTGCTGCACAATGGCGAACGAGAGCTTGCAACTGAACCAAATAAATCGATAGACTGCTGTAACAGAGAGTTATAAATAAAAATAGTGAAAGTGTTTGGTTTTTATTCAAATCGATTGTTATGCTAAAGTCTTAAAAGTAATAGTTGATAAACATAAAATATTTACAAAAGTCGTCGTAAATTTTAGCAATAAAACCCTGAAGTGTTATAAAATATTTCGGAAACAAAAACAAATGCTTCGTCTCGAAGCGAAAGCAAAAACAAATGAATTTATAGTTTTAGTACAAAATATTTACTTTTCATTTTGTTAATATTCAACCAGTGTCTTTTTTATTTGTGATTTTTTGTTGTTGAAAATATTCTTTTTGTTTCTTCTTTTAAAAAAAAAAACTTTAAAAAATATTTATAAAGAATAAAACGTGATGTTTCGTCAAATACTACAAAAGTGGTATTAAAATACGTTTTGTATTTTTTTGTATTTAAATTTATCAAGTTACGACAGCAAGTATTAAATTCGATTTAAAACGGTTTGCATTAAAAAGTATTGAGGAAATATTGAATATTTTATGGGTCGGCAATTAAATTATTTTGCTAGGCCTCGTAAACTGCTTTATTTTTTTTTTTTTTTGTTAATTGATTCAAGGCCTTGATAAAAGATTTTTGGTCATAGACATTTTCATTGTCGAGTAAAATATATAAATATTATTATATTTCTTATATCCCAGCAAAAACTTCTGCCTCGCCACAGTATTTTTAAGCGCTGATTTGAATGCTTCGTATGCTCTTGAAATTCACTGAATGCTTACTATCGTTTTGCCATGTTCTGTTTACAATTCATCGCTAAATGTATAATTTTGCATTTAGTAGTGCTTTCTTGTGTGCACGACTGTAAGCGAATATGTAGAAATGGACGTTTTTTTTTTGCATCGCTAAAAGGTTAGGTTAGGTGGGCAGCTCGAAAGCAGTGAGCCACATGAATCATCTGACTATGCTTATCCGGCTTGTCAGTGGTGGCTCATCCTAGAGACAGTCCGGGTCCTGAAAAATTCTATGGCGTGAATATTTGAGCCTGCGTTCTTGCAGAGCCATGCAGTCGAAGGGAAGGTGTTGAACTGACTCTGCTTTCTCCTCATTCAGACAGTTTCTGCAGCTCTTACCACGGGAGATTTCCATACGCTTCGACATATGTTCAATCAAGTAATTATCGTAAACCAACTGCGAGCCGTTACTTTAAGCTACTGTTCTCGTAACGTGTTTGATAGGTCAGCCAGGGGAGTATTAATGTCCCCCTATGAATTTACCACGTCCGAACGAACGTTTGTCTGTTGCTTGCACTTTGATCGGCGTTATACTTACAAATTAGGGTGATCAATTATTCGACATTTTCCAAAACCGGTTTTCGAATAGTTCGTTTATTTTAAATTTTTAAAAAACCCTTCGGGTCTCAAAATCATGAAAGTTCCGTTAAATGATTTCAAAATTAGTTTATTTATACTTATTGCTGGCTAAAGTATAAATATGGACGAACGTCTTCATTACTTGATTCATCAACGTGTTAATGCCACAAATTTATCCCAGCCCAAAATTTAGGAATTTAATGTTTTTATTTTATTTTAATTGAAATAAAAAATTACGTCAGCTTAAAAATAAATAGCAAATAATAAATTCATCTGGACAAAAGTGTTTGTCACTTACAGTTTAGATGGATTGTTATTATTGATTAGTTTTCGTCTAGACTTCCAAACTCTTCATAACTGGTTCTACCCAAAGCTACTTTGTCCAATTTTTGCTTATTCTTCTATTGTAACTTCGTTTGGTCCAATATGACGTTCCCTTAACAATTTGACCCAATGATTTCATAAAGTTTCATTATCTTAAGATCCGGGTAGATGTGCGAGATGAAAAGTATAGATCATTAAGCGAACAATGGTTGATTACCAAACTGCGTTCACTCGACAAGAAATTTTCTTTTAATCTTTATAAATACGACGATATCTATGAGTTCACCGATACCAGCAGCTGACAAACAACCCTACACCATAACTCCAGCCCGACCATGTTTGTTTCTTTTGCTAAAGAGCCAGTGATTACGACAAATACCTGCGGGGACAAAGTGTTATTCTGTAATGTGAACTAATTTTGTGCGTATCGTTTGATTTGACGTGTTTTCGTCTGGAAGCAAGATAACTTTATGATTGGTCACTATTTTAGGGCAATATTCCACTAAAAATTTTTGGTTAAACTGCATGTTGAAAAATTGTCCCAAAAGTGAGGTAATTTTTTAATTTCCCTTTGGGGCCACATTTCGCAGAACCGTTTTAAAATCATTAGATATCCTTCAGACCACTTAAACTTTAGTTTTGGAATAGACTTAAAACCACGTTAAAAATAATTTAAAAGTTAAACTTTAATAGAGGAATCGTGTTTTTTCTCAAATCAATATCAAAATGAGATCAACAATACATATGTATGTACAACACAACCAGCCAAATCTCTGCCGAATTAGAGTTCAACGACTAATATACAAAATTTGTCAGTCACGAATAAGAGGCTACATTAAACGCACCAAACACCAACTTCCAATTATGTTGTTTATGTGATATGCGACATATCGCAAACCTTTCAAAAAAGAGTCACAACTCATTTCTAAATTTTGAATTAATATACTGAAACTGCTTATTGTTAATGTTTCCACCAATACGCTAAATTCTACCTTACTGCACTGCAATTGGCAAATATGTGACATGAGGCGTATTACAAGCATTATTTTCTTTAATACTTTTTAATTTGAAATGAATATTAACACAGACCGGCAGTGAGATTTAATTTTGAACCGCACTACTTTCTTTCTAATCAGTTTGATGTGCTTAAAAATGTTATATTCTCAGTTTTATCATATCAACCACAGTTTTTTTCTTTGTGGTCCATGTCTAATATTCCCACTAGGTGCATTAGTTTACTTGAACCTAACTCGAGAACAGTACATCCGATTTCAGTTAACAAAATATCAAAAGATGCATGATAAAATTACCATCAAACTACCTCAACATGATTTCCTGCCTCAATTAACGGCTTCTTAGTCATTCACAAATTAGTAAAAAAAAAAACCGTGGTTTTTATGCAAAATTAACAAATATTTTCATTCCAAACACATAATTTCAGACTGCAAAACCTTTATTTTTTAATTATTTTGGTTTTAAAAATATGTGTATTGCGAATAAAATAAGCCATGTACATATATTGATGGGAAAATGTTGATTTTATTAGCACTTTAAAGGTACTTTTGGTTTTAACTTTATTTAAGCAAGGAATAAATTTAATACCACCATCATCCATAGGTCTTCAGCTTTTTTTAATTAAATGCTTGAACTTGATTTAAAATCTTTTGTTTTACTAACATCGTTTCAAAGTATTTCACTTCTCATCAAATCGATATTTTCTTAACTCAAAATTATAAGAAAAAATACAAATTATTTGTATCATTTTCTCTTAGATCAGCGTGGTCATCTCTTGAAGTAAAAAACATTGTTTTTATTTTGTAAATAAAGAAAAATTTTATAATTATTTAAAATTACGTGTGAGTACGCCTAAAAATAAATGAAACACCATGTTCAGTTAATTAAGAAACAAAAAAAAACATTTCTTTGACGCAGCCGAAGAAACGTATGTAAAACTCGTTTTACTTCGAAGAGTTTGTGAACATTTGCAATTCTCTCTTAATAATCACACACATACATATGAATGTATATGTGTTTTTTTTTAATTAGCATGACTTTGGATTGAAAAGTATTTGTCTAAGTTGTATTTCCTAATCCACGAAACAGCTTAAGAAACGATTATCATCATACTCGTACAATAAGCATACATTTGGTCGAAAAAGTATGACTACAAATGCCTACAAAGCTTTTTACATACCTCATTGGTGCTTGCAAAAAGAGTGAAATGTATAAAAGTTACACTGTAAACAAAGTTGTTTGTTGTTTACTTCAATTTAAAGCTGCTCAAATGTGGTTTTTCTTTCAAGCACAAAAATATTCGCTTAGGGCACCCACCAGAACCCGCCCTGTAGTTTCTCTTACAAATTATTAAGAAAATATATACAATTTGATTTTACATGATTGTAAACATTAAAGAACCGTATTGGCAACTCTTGAGAGATCTGAAGCACTTTAAGCAATTCTCAAATGGCTTAAATGGGTAAAAAATTGTGAATTAAAAATATTAAAAACCATAAAAAGATTTATAATTTCAGAAACTTGATATATTAAACAATTTGTATCAAAATAGAATACGAATTTTCATACTATTTTAAAAACCATCTTTTCGAAATCAATATAAAACCATAATGTACCTGATACTTTAATTTAACAAGAGATCAATGAGTACAATATTCGTACTCACAAAGAGATTTTAATTTAAAAAATTTATATATATTGTAGCACTTGTTATACATATTTATGTGTAACTTTTAAGGCGACCGATGAAGCTAATTAACCGGTTATTTGACCGGATTTTTAGCTTGACATTCTTCGAATGTCAAATAACTTGTTTTTTTACTTTTATGGTGTTGCACTTGTATAAAATTTTTAGTATAGGGTGTCTCAATGTGAATGAACTATTTAAATATTTTTGTGAAATTTTTTATATGAAAGCGGTAACTCTGATAATTGTTCTGGTTGTTAAAAATTGAGCGCTACACGAAAGTATAACGCGTTAGTTTTATGAAAATTCATTACGCTGGGACTGCTCGCACACATTTAAAAAATCTGGGTCAATTGTAGGTAGTAAATCTACTTTGCAGTGACGTACGGAATGGACTCTTAAAACATTGTTGATCCCTAACATCAAATCGGCAGTGACATTGGCATTCGTTACGGGAGCATGATAACGAAGTTCTTGTGGCCTCGGCATAGATCTGGACGACATGTGCTTTCAGCATGACGGTGCTACCTGCTACACCGCTCATGAAACAATCGATTTATTGCAACACTGTTTTCAATAGTGTACTCATATTTGGACAATGGCAATAAATACTTACTATCCAGCTCGTGGCGCTTAGTATTTTAGTGAATGTTATTTGTCAGGGTCAGCAAACAGCTTCAAAATTGTACCTTTTAGATTATTTGTACTAAATGGTGCAACATACTAATAAACAGAAATAAATATAAATAAACAAATGTTGAAGTTTCTTTAACCGGTTAACCAGGGTTTTTCTGACTTTAAAGATCGGAGTCGGTTTCTTTTAATATCTAATATTTGAACGTTTCGAAAACCGGTTTTTGAAAAATGTCGACTAATCGATTAACCTAGTAACTTTATAAACAAACGTGTGAAGCTGCAAAAAAAATTGTATATATACTTTTTTAAAATAGTAATATTTGTGATGAAATTTATTTTCCAAAATTTATAATAATTTTATTCAATATTTTATAGAATTATCATTCGAACAAGAATAAATCGAATATTCGAATAAATTTGTTCATATTTATTAAAAAAAATTATTCGAACGATTTTCGTCGAATATTTGAATAAGAATTATCTTCTTAAATTAAAGTTACGATAATCAGCCTGTTTATGTAAGAACGCCAAATACCACTTTCGTTTTTTATGCAAGCCTACGACATACAGAATATACATTTGTTGCGTTTTCGTTGGCCTTTGATGATTGGCACAAAAAGTCGTACTTCGTTAACGGCAATATTTAAAATGGATGCTGTAATTCTGAAAATCCATAATTCCACTCCATCATCTGATAGAGCGTATTTTTGTTTCAAACGTTTTTTTAAGGTCATTTTCAAATGTTTAAAAACCCATTACTATCCCACAACACTTCGCAACTAGTTCTGTTTAAGTGCAATTTATAGTTTCCACGGTGGATATTTCTCTAAGTGCTTTATTTAAACTACTATATTTTACATCCTCGCTGAAAAACCTTTTATTATTTTTAACGAGTAGCACGACCTTAATGATGCTTAAATATTGTTCGCCAAGATTCACTAAAATGCTAGAAATAAACAGAACAATAATACAATTCAAATACATTATCAGCGCTGTCACATTCCATACCGATCGAAAATGTTTTCAATGCCGTAAATTGCTTCTTCAAAAAACGTAAACTGAAAAATATCTTCGTAATTAAACCACTTTTAGGTTTCTAGGTTGATTCGTTTTTTTTTTAATGACTTAAACAACGGAAAAGTAATTGTAAACACATTTTACTAATAAAAATATGGACATATTATTTTTAATTTGCTATGCTATGTATGCGTAATATTAGCAAATGAAATGCTATAAAGTAGATTTTTCGAACTTTTGGGAATTCAAAAAATAAATCGGAATCTAAAGAATCAAAATCAAATTCGATTGAAATTGCAAATCGGCAATTAAAGCATTCCGACCGGAATGTGTGACATACCTGTATATACAATTTACAAAATATAGTTTTGTTTCTGCTATAATATTTCGATAAAAATGCAT
Organism: Phania funesta; assembly: GCA_963932375.1. Classification (NCBI taxonomy): domain Eukaryota; kingdom Metazoa; phylum Arthropoda; class Insecta; order Diptera; family Tachinidae; genus Phania; species Phania funesta. The sequence continues at coordinate 39,132,095 of OZ010652.1, read as the reverse complement.
TTAAGTGGATTTGCATATTAGTTAACGATATATAATAGTATGTGTACACACATACATAAAAATATATTTGCCTTATAATGTTGTCTAATATTTTCATATTTTCTGTCAATGAGTTATTTGTAATTGTTTTCTAATTATTTTTTTTAATAAAATGTTGTTTTAATAAGTTATTCGAATTCACTTTTGTATTCTTTGTTCTTTCGAATATTTGAATAATAATTAAATATTATTATCTCGTTCGAACAGAAAAAGAATTCGAAATTTTTGTTCGAACAATTTTAAACCCGAATAATTTGACAACACTACAACAGCTGAACTAAAAGATTGTAGTAGGATACTTTTTATTCGTTTATGATTTCATTTCACTTACATATTCCAAAATTAAGTAAAAGAAAATTTGCCAGAGTTTTTCCAAAACAAAATATGTCACGCAACATTATCTTCATATGTATGTATGTGATTCAAACACTATTTTAAATATTATGAAGTCGCCGATTGTGTTACTAGTGTGTGTGTGGTATATGTCACATTCGTAACATGAGTACGGGCAACATACATATTTAAGGCAACACTTTTTCTTCAACTTTTAAACTCAATTTTACTTTATTCCTTTTCTATGTCAGTGTGTTGAATTTTTAATTAAAACTTTTTAAAATTGTTTCAACCCACAAACATGTTCATACATACAAAACGTTTTAAGCACTCGCTTGCAGACGCATTAATAAAAGAAAATTACTTGAATGTCATTTTGTACGACGGTACGTGCGTACGTACGTACATGTACGTACAGATACTCTATATTTAAACGTTTGTATGTTTTTGGTCGTACTGTTTTAAAAATATTTATTTTAATGTCGCTGCTGTTGTTGTTTTTTGTTTTTTTTTCTGCTGCTACTGTGTTGCCTGTCAATTTGGTTAAATATCTTCATTTCTACTTTGACATTCAAACATTTTTGTGGTTGAAATTAAAAATAAACAAAGACAGAAAAGAAACCAACAATATTTGCAAGTTAGACGAAAAATATAAATTTATGCTATAAAGAGCGTTTTGCTTAATTTTTCTTATTCCTGTTTCAAAGCAGAGATTAACGCAGAAAACTCTTTCCAGTTGTGTTACTTTATAATCTTTTCTTTTCTTTTTTTTAATATTATTTCTATGATTGCTTCTTCTCTGTTAATATACAAATAAGAAACTTTAATTAAAAACTTTAATTAAAAATTAGCTTTTGAGGCCTACGCGAGCGATGTTTATTTAAGAATTAAAAATTGTGTAATTTTCATGGATTTGTTTAGAGAGTATAAAAAGCGAGTATTTTTATTAGCTAAAACCGGTTTTGAAATTTAAAGTTTACTGGGTTAAACACAGCAGTGGCAAATTACTAAATTTTAAACTATTCAAAGTTCGAAATCTTTTTTTTTTGTTTTTTATTTTTTTTTTTGCTACTTTGCTCACAGAGTAAATCTATGAATTGTATGAGAGAACTAGTTCATATTGGAAAATCGATTTGGATAAAAGTTCATACTCATATTTTTTTGCCAAAAGTTGTTCTGAAAAAAAAAAAAAATTACTGACGTTTTCGATATTTGCTATGATTGTGAATCATAAATTCATTTGCTTCGCTTATGCTTCATATAAATATGCTAAGCATTTGTTCATATCACATTTTTTCTTTATCTCTTTTCTCGTTGCTCATCTATCTTTATTAATAAGGTACATACGAGTACATAAAGTTTGGAGGCTGTCACTTTTATAGTTCTCTAGCACGATTCGAATGATAATTCCCCCTTCATTATTATGCCTTTCAAGATCGCATAATTTAAGAGTCTTCAGAATTTCGCGAGATGATTTGGCAATCGTTGCTGCAATAAATCAATTGTTTCAAGAGCGATATGACAGGTGGTGCCGTCCTGCAGAAACTACATATCATCCAGAGCCATGCCATCATGTTGAGGCCAATGCAATTATGGCCTACAAAAATTAAGACCTAACCAAAATCCGCACCAGACATCCTGTGCGGATTTTCCGAGTCCGAAAATTCAATAATATTCTTATTCACGATGAAAATACGCTTCATCGGTAATGGGTTTTCTCAATCTTAATGCGTTCTTTTTTGGTGTAGCACTCCATTTTTAATAGTCGGATAATCAAACTACAGTAGGCCATCTTTGTGCAAAAATATGGGGCCAAGGCTGTTTAATGCTCAAATTCAAGGAATATGTTACTTTCTTCTCAAGAACACATATGTATATATTTGTGCGTATCTAAGGCGTTAGTTCCTTTTTTGATTAGTAGCAGATTTCTGTCACAAACCTAGAAAAGTTTTATTAGTTATGACTTTTTAAAATAATTCCACTATAGGGTTGACTTACTGTGTGGATGAGCTCTTTAATTTTGTCTTGAAATTTCAAATCCACTAGGGTTTCTTCATTTTATAGATTCTCATCACAAATCTTTGACATATAAATACCAAGTCGTTTGTTAAAAGCCACCCACCCGCCAACCGTTGGTTGCGTTGAAACTTTTAGAATTCCCGCAAGACATCCTACAATGTGAAAAATTCGGTAATTGAGGGTTTCACAATGCGAGGGACTACTGTATATATGAACTACACTGTTATACAATGAAATCGATGAATGAATTTTAAGCGCTCAAATTCCAAGAAGTATTATAAACTCTGTGCATTTTTTAAAGCATGATTGCTATATATAGACCGTACGAAGTCTACGAAAACAATGTACTAAATAATTATAACAAGATTTTATCTAAACGAGGCCTTGATTTTCTCCTCATATTTTAAATTTTATGTACCCTGTGAAGGAGCTGATTTGATTGGTAAAAAAAAGGTGGGTTTTTAAACGAACGTCATTCGCTCTGAAATGGAATGCGTTTTCTTCTTATCTCAATGAAGAAACCAATTAAAAACAATAAACTTAATAAAAAAAATCCCCAAAGAAACTTTAAGCTAATACTCGTGCATTTTATTTAACTGGACGTAACTCCCAAAAATTTTTATCTCAAGGTTGCAGTAAAAATGCAACACAAAATATTGCAGTTGCGCTATAAATTTTATTTCAAAATCGAAATCATTAAAATCTTTCAGATTTTCCGAAGCCAATTTTTTGTTATAATTTAATATTTGCTGCATAAATGTGTTTTAAAGTTAATCAACTTTTATTTGCAATTAAATTTTAATTAGTATCTGTAACAATTGAATTGAAAACCATTAAAAAATCAACACAAAATAACTTGTTAAAGCAATGAAAAAACTAACAAAATTAATGAATTACAAAACGAAACAAATGGAAAATGTTAAAACCTACAATCCATTCGATACCGATTACCAACATGACGGAAATTATGAAATGTCACATACAAAACTCAATAAAAACACAAAATTGCAAATTACGAAAAACAATAAAACTCAATTTGAGCCAATAGTGCACAATTGCAATAAAACTCCAACTGCAAGCTCAACGAAAACGAAAGCTGTTGGTAATAAATTTTTAAAGCCAACAACAAGAAAATCACAACAGCGAAAACAATTAAAACCCAGTGCTGGTAGCTACACAAATACCACAACGACGTCATCTACATCACGCAGTGGTGGTGGTTGTGGTGGCAATAATATTAATTATGCCTCGTTAGATCGCATGCGCAACAACAGTTGCGCCTCAACGCAAGCCATTAAAGTCAATCATAAACGTAAATGGCCATACTTATGGTGGCAACGTTATGGACGCCATAGGAACCCGAAGAAAAGTTGGCGTTTAAAACACAAACTATCATGTTGGCGCCAGCTTAGAAAGAAGTTGTCATGCTGTAAGCGCTCAACAGCTTCGTATCAATACAATTCCGATGAAGATGATGATATCGATGCTAAATTTAATGCCTACATTTGTGAATTGAAACAAAGGGAGGCAAGCGAGGCAAAGAAGGAGCAGGAGGAGAAGAGAAAAAATAATGCAATCTTAGATACGGTCGCACTTGTAACTGCCAAAGTCACAAAATCAGGAGATGAGCATTTTAAACGGCAACTGCCAACAATACGTATGACATCACAACTAGACGTAGCTACTAATCATGCAACTTGTTTAACTAAAAATGCACCCACTATTTGCCACACTCCTCTACCATCTACACCTACTCAAGTAATACATTTAGAATCGTCTAATATTAATACCACTACAGCCACTAATACTACTACTCCTACCAATACCACTACTACTACTACTAATCTTAGTTGCAACACTACAGTCTCTTCTGCCAGTGTGTCAACACGCCACACTAAATCTAATAATAATGCCACTTTGCTGCAGCGACGTCACAGTCAACTTGTATGCCCATTTGACTCCTCCCAAAATTCTCGTCGTGCTTGGACTTGGGATGATAGTTTACGTTCAAATTCCGATCGCTTTTTAGAGACTTTAGAAGAGGATGTTGAGCTGAATGACTTCGTCATGATAACAAGTCAATCAACAGTAAATACCGCCTCAACATCGGCGAATAGTTCACGTTGCAGCGTGGCACGAAGTAGACCATCACTACAACACCTGTTGATAGGTCAAAGCATAGTTACAGCAGAAGACGATGATGAGCCAATTAATACTTTTGTGATAATAAAAGGAGGTAGTGCAAAAGTATGATATTTTTTAATTAAAATTTACTCTCTTAGAGAGCATGTATAACTGTACACATGTACAGGTATTGAGACTATTTTAGTTTTAGATTTGACATCGAATTATTGATCCCTAATTGATTCTTAAAGTTGATTGGTAAAACATCATATATTGGCATTGAAATATTTTATTGGCGGACTTTATATTTAAGCAAGTCTTCTTTTGTAAGAGCCTGGTTGGATAAGAGAGACTGATAAGAAAGAGAGCGAGCGAGAGAGTGCGAGTAATGAAGAGTAGTGTGGACAATAATACCTTAAACTTCTTACTTCTTCAAGCCTCCCTCACAATACTCTGCAAGTGTTTAGATTTTTGTTCCATTTTTGCAGAGAGAAATCTAGTGATAACCGTTCTGACTGCCAAAAAAAAACAAAAGTAAAATATTCTCATTAAATTGTGTGTCTACACTCTTGCATTTGAAATAAAATGTTTGTTTGTTTACTTCGAGCATGTAGCCGAAATAATTTTTTCGGGTGAGTAGCAGTGGCGGTGGCTTATGCGTATTTTAGGCGGCTTAAGTTGATAGATTTTTTTTTTTTTTTGAAAAAAGTAGAAGCATGAAGTCGTGAAAAAGTGCAAACACTTTCAGCATTAGAGTGAACAAAATACTTTGATAAACCTTAAGCACAGCCGCCGTTTTTATGCCAGTACAAGCTGAAAAAAATATGCGACAATTTGCTGTCGGCGGCTAACCAATCGGCTTTTATAATTGTTCAACAGCTGCTTTTGGTATCCTCTTCGTTTGCTTCTGTAAATATGCGACCCTGATGAAATGAAACTTCTCCGAGTTTAGAAATATTTCTGTAAATAATTAGAGCCATACACGTACACGACTCCTACTTCCGTACATATATTTTCATAGTCTAATTGCATATTGCTTTCCCACTATAATACTTTCTCATTTTATTGGAATTTTGACATGTCGTTTTCCTCGATCTAATAGTAAGAAAGGCGGTTTAGTATCTATTTTGACTTAAAAGTACAATTGTTTTCTTTTTAAATTAAAATTAAGAATTATTAATTAGTTTACGATAATTTTTATGGCATTTGGTTTTATGTGTAGAATTTTTGACAATTTCTTTGTGATTGTCAGCGAGTCGTTTACTTCAAAAGGACTTTTTACAAATTTCAACAACATGATCATTTACACCAGTGACATGTCCTCAGATTTTAATTGAATTAATTAATTGATTTTTTATTAAATTAATATGCATTATTTTTTTTAGTCGCACTTGAGTTTGTTTTAAAATTATTTACTAATAACGTTTTTGTGTTTTAAATAAAAAGTCACCTTGTGAAAGGGTACTTTATTTTAGTGTGTAACTCACCATGCAACAATGCTAATTATTATGGTACTAGAATTAAATACAACTTATGCAAAGGACGATTACATAAAAACACAGAATCTGCGTTTCAACACTCGCGTTCATTGTTACTCCTTTGCTATATGTTTTCTTTTCTGAAAATAAATATGCCCTTTTATTATAAATATGCCCTTTTTATTATAAAATGCAGTTTGGTGTTCCTTTCTTACAAATTATGTACCTGTTTAAAGGGTGGTGTGTTTATTTCTAACGAAATCGCCCTAACTAATGGCGGAAGGTGCAGCACTCTGTGCTTTGTATATAGATAGCAGGGTAGATAGTGACCTGCTAAACACATCACTTTTTTTATATGCGTGTAAAAAAGTCGATGTTTTAGTTTTCATGATCAAGACAATTAAAAAAGGCATTAAAGGTCAAATACAACTATTTTTTTTTTTTTTTTTTGTAATAATCCCTTGTGGGTGTTATGAAATGCAAGTGGTTTCCATGCTTTCAAACTGGTCCTAAAACAACAATTTTAATATTCAAGTTGAAAATATGAATGTTTTAAAGTAAATATTATTTGTTTAAAATAATAAAATATTATTTTATTGAATTCCATCAGCTGTTTAGCGTTGTACGATCATTTTTTTTATAATTTATATTGTGTTCTAGTCAAATAATAAATAGCATTATTAGAGGCATCCTTTAACAAACACCATGAAACTATTTTCTTTTACTGCTTTAAAGTTTTTACAAATTGTGTTTCTATTTCCCAATAAAATTATTATTATTTATAGAAAATGTCACCTACATATGTATTTTCTACGGTATTGCCTACACTATGATTTCATAAAAAGCAATGCTAATTACTATACGCAAATATTTTGGAAAAGAAAGCGCTATTCTATGAAGGTGTAATCATATTTTTAGAAAGGGGCAAGATATTTCACATTATTTCTAGAAGAGAAAACAACATTAGAAGAAAAATTGTTATGCACTTATCTGAAGAAAAGTGTATAAAACCGAATTAAGCCTGACAAATTTGAAAAAAATTAAAAATTTAATCAATATAAATAATTATTTAATTGTTTCGAACAACTTAGTTTTTGTCACGAGATAAAAATACTTTTGCATAAAGTTCCCCGTAAGTAAGTTTTTTTGCAATCAAAGATTTTAATGTTTTGTAATAAATTAATTAAGAAATTTTATAAATAGAATTTATTATAAAGTTTTTGATTGCAAATCTAAAGTTTCCTTGGCATCAGCGTAATTAGCCACTCAGTCAGGGTTGAAATTATTAAATAGTAAAAGTAATAAAAAAAAAAACAAAAGTGGAGAGAGAAATAAAGCAAATAATTGCATGTAAAACCATAATTTGTAATTGAAACATGATTGTGCAAATATCTGTATCTCTATTTAAAAAACAGCAAATAATAATAATGAATGCTTGCATGTAGAATCTACAGTGAATAATAAAACACTTGAATCTAATTGAAAAACAAAATTTTTCTGATTTTTTCAATTTTAGAAGAAGCTAAAGTGGCAGCTGAGGAACTTAGCCGCTCACCCGTCATGGGCCAACGGAACACCAATGATCCCACCTCTAGTCCCATACAATCGCGTGGTTCAGCCTCCAGTGACAATTGGCCAACACAGTCCGATGAAGATATTGATCGTTGGGTGGCGATGCATCAAAATCGTGGCAGTTTTAGTTCATTGGGCGTAAGTACACATATGTTGATGTCAAATTATTCTTCTAAATTAGTTTCCAAAAAAAAAATTATATGTTAGATTAAAAAAACATAAACTCAGAGGTTATTATGAAATCTTCCACAGTCGATGGACAAGTGAAATAAATTTTGATGCCGAAATATTCTTGAATACAAATAACACTGTGGAACAAATTCAGCTTAACAAAAGTTAGGCCAATTCTGAGAGTGAGGGGTGAAAATAGAAACTAAATTAGAGGACCCGTATCGCGGCGTTTGTTTATGTTAGTTCGAATTTTTTTTAATCGACCTTCGAACATTGCAGTCAAATGCCGATTTTCAGCATATTGTTTGTATGATTTTTTTGCTATAACTCGCCGACTAATTGATATTTGTTTAAATCTGTAAAAGCCAAATTATTGCTTGAGAGAGACCTGTGCTCCAATTAAAATTTTTAAAAAATTGATTTAGAAAATTTTTGTGGTTCTTATGAAGCAAAATGTTGGAAAAATTATTTGTTTTTCATGCTTTCTGGAAATATTTTCCACAAAACTAAGTCTTTATTTTAAATAAATTAAAGGACGCAAAAAGTGACGGTTTGTTTTCAGAATGTATTACGAGTATGTAAGCTACGAACGCTGATATGACTAACATTTTATATATAGTACACAACCAGCGGCCAACGATTAGGTTTACGTTATCTTGTATACTGTTTTAGCACAGGGTGTTTACTGGGAATAGCATGTTTTTGTATTCGGTAGTACACGGCAAGTGGTAGGCGATGGTGCTCTTGTGTAGAGAGCGGTTGGAAGTTTTCGTTACACTCAAGATGTGGGACCTTGAGCACCGCACTTGAGTTATGAATCGATTTTACTGTTTAACAGTGAGTCCGTTACCCAAACGAAACGCGACTTGTTCCGGTGCTTCAATTTTTCTGGATCGTAACACAATTTTGAGGTGGATCAGAGTTAAAAGAAGTTTTGAATACAAGCTTTATTTATGCATATTTATTTTCGAGTATAAATTTTATTTTTACTCTAGCCTATTTTCTTTCTAACATGGGTATATACAGTCGTACATATGTATATATAGTGATTATATTACGGATTGGTTTTTCTTTCGATTCATTCCGTCGTCCATTCATTCATTCTTCCGTTAATTTATAAATTTATTTATTCACGCATTCATTTGCCAACATTAAATTTAAAAACTTTATTCAAAAATAAATTTTTTTAAGTGCAAAACCATAAATAATTTTTCATTTGTTCAGTTTACTCTATTTACTTTTGGTCTAGAGCTCCTGATTCCTTAAGATGTATATAACCCATATATACTGATAGATCTTTACATTAGGTCTTAAGTGTATTTGAATCGGCTCTGTTCGTAAGGTCTTGAAAATCTTGGCCTATTACTGAATGAAAACGAATAGCAAACGTTGCTGTCAACTGAAAAAGAATAAATGGCGGTTGGCAGTTTGACATATAAGGTCGTTTGGAAAACTAAAAAATAGTGTAGGAGAGAGCCTTGTGGTATCCTTGTATTAATTTTGAACTAGTCTAATGGAATCCCATCTATAACGATTCGTATATTGCCATGGCTAAAAAAGCTTGTATGAATCGAGAGTAGTTCCTATCCACACCGCAAAGATAATCGTCAAAAAATGTACTTATGAAAGAAGTTGACTTTTAAATAAGTTTCATTTACGAAAAAGAGTCCTTATAAAAAGCAACAGTTTTAAAGCGGTACAATTTTTTTTAAAGTTGCATTTTTTTTTCAAAATAACTTCGTCCATTTCTTATGAGACTTCTTGTCAATTTAAGGGTACCATTCAACGAGGTTTTTTAAAAAAATCTTTTTGAAAAATAGCTGCTTTTAAATGTCGTCTTGATTTGATAATTTTGTTTGCTTTGTGTTGTGATCGTTTAGCGATCGAGGTTGGCGGGACAAAGTCATTGTATTTACTTCTTGATCTTAAAGTAGACTCGTTAAGCCAAAAATGACTTCTTGGTTTGATTCCTACGGCTCTGTTTCTCATCTTAAATTAAAAAAAATAAACCAAGTCGTCTTCTCTTCATGTTGCAGTCATTTCCAATTCAATATCAAACAAAATAATATTTGGAAATTAGAGAAGAACATTTTCATTGGTCTAAATAAAAATTAAACACTTTTAAACGAATAAAAAGTTATGTTTTATTTATTTATTTATTTGCAGCCACGTTCCGATTCAATGGCTAGTGTGTATTCAGGCGCAGGTGAGGGTCGTTATGGTACAGTTGTGGTCAAGGGTCAGGTGGAATTTGGTATGCAGTACAATTATAAATTGGGAGCATTGGAGATACATGTTGTACGATGTAAAGACTTAGCAGCTGTTGATGCGAAACGTAATCGAAGTGATCCATATGTAAAGGTAAGTTAGTGTAGTAGAGGTTCTAATTACGCAATTGTTTTAAAATTTTATTCACAATTGTTTTCTTTTATTTGCTGTAGGTCTATTTATTGCCCGACAAATCGAAGGCTGGAAAACGCAAAACAAAAGTTAAAAAACATACCTTAAATCCCATATTCGATGAGGTCCTGCGTTTCCATATGCCCGTCTCCAATTTAGAGTCTCGCACACTCTGGCTAACCGTTTGGCATTCGGATATGTTTGGTCGCAATGATTTTCTGGGTGAAGTAAATATCAATCTGCAGGGCAGAGTCTTTGATAATCCACAATCTCAGTGGTATTTGCTGCAAGAAAGAGTAAGTATTTTTTCACCAAAAAATTTATTTAATAATCGATCTAACGAAATTTTGCAAAACAGAGTGAACCTTTCGATGAAGTGGCCACTTACAGGGGAGACATAGTGGTGGGCTTAAAATATGTCACCCCAGAAGGTAGCAAATCGAAATTCATGCGTGCTGCTGCATTAGCTACAGGTGGTGGCTTGCGGAAGTTTGGCAGTATTAAATCGGTGACTAGTTCGAAAACAGATCGTTCGGCTAAAGGGGGCCAATTACATGTGTTGGTTAAAGAGGCCAAGCATTTAACGCCCATCAAGCCAAGTGGCTCATGTGATGCTTTTTGTAAGAGGTAAGTAGCTGTTTGCTGTCTCTATTGCTGAAAAAAGATTTAATCTCTTTTATATTTTAGCTATTTACTACCCGATCGCACACGTAGTTCGAAGCAAAAAACACCCATTATTAAACGTTCTACAAACCCCAGCTGGAACTATACTTTCGTTTATGAAGATGTCTCATTGCAAGATTTATCCGAACGAGCTTTAGAATTAACTGTCTGGGATCATGATCGTTTGGCTAGTAATGAATTTTTGGGAGGCGTGCGCTTCTCAATGGGAACATGTAAGTTAAATGCCAAACTTTTCGAACACGATATTCGAATCCTAAAAAATATATAACATTTTAATTAGTGTAACAATTTTATTAAATGTAACAAACAGGGTATACAAGTAAAAAGATGCTAGATTCAAACTGCTATTACAGCTGCTATGAAGCATGTATTAAAAATTTAACAGCAATAGCAACAACAAATATGACAGCAAATACCGCGCTGTTCTATGATGCAATAATTTTTTAACAGTATGCTAAAAGCAAGCTAAAAAATATAAAAATGTATTTCAATGTTTGCAGTAAAAGCAAAATATTTACGATCGTGCTTTTGCATGTTTTGTGCTGTTGATGAAAGAAACCAGCACAGCAATAGCGAATGCCTCCTGTCACATTTTGTCACATTGCTCTTATTATTTGTTTATTTTTTCTCATAAATTCTTGTAAGAAAACTGAAGGATAAATTATTTTACAGCGTGATTCCCGGTACTTAAAAATTAATTAATCAAATTATGTAGATTTAAAAATTCCATATTAGTACAAAGCTCGGTTGCTGTACTTCTTCATAATGCTGTATTTTAAACTGTACCAGCATAGCAATAGCATAAATAAAGTAACGAGACAAACGTGCTGTTTTGTGACAGCAAATTTTTGGGCTTTTTTGCTTTTACTATTAGTTATACGAGTACACAATAAATCTTGTAGCACTTATAGCATAGTACAGTAGTTTTGATGTGATACTGCTGTTTCGCTGCTAGTATTTAAGACACTGATAATAACTAATTTATTGTATTGTATTCAAAGCTTAACAACCTGTTAACGATTGCCTTAGGAGACCCGTCCCGCCATGCTTAATGTGTCTGCTTTCTTAGCCTGTAGTGTTCATACAATTGCATTAAATGTCGTACAAGAGAGTTGGGATCGACCAGCCGTTGGTTTCCATATTTACTCGAGTATTTTTGTATGTTTTCCTGGATAGTGGGAACTTTTAAATATCTTGATATTTTCAATTCTTACTGTCTGTTTTTTATCTTTTGGATGTTTGTTGCGCTAGCAGTACTCTGCAGCAAAATGTCATATGTCCATATTTCCTTTATAATGGATTTGTTTAAAAACACTTTTTATTTCAAAGCCAGGGTTAAGTTAGGACCTACTAACCAGTGTAGTTGATGAGTTCTAAGTTTTATATCCCTTATTTTTGCCTGAATGTGGCAAGAGCAAGTAAGGCGGCGATCTGAGTGGATACCCAAATATTGAAAGTGGAACAGTGGTATTTGGTATTGTTATAGGTAGACACTTTTGCCTTCTGTGGGAAAGTGTTACACCAGCACATTTCAATGGGTTTAATTTTATTATCTACTTTTTTAGCCCATCCTCTAGTTAATCAATATTAGACTTAAGTTGTTTGGATACAACTTTCGGAACTGCAATGTCCTCTGCAAACATTTTATGGATAACATCTTTCGTGCGCTTATTAATATTTACGCAAAAGTTAAGCTAGTCTTCTTTCAATTGTAGGCACATGGAAGTCAGTAATTGCTTTTTGAAAGTCAAGGGATCAACTTTGCTTCAAACGTTCTGTCTCTTATGAAACAGGTGGAAATTTTGAGGCAAATCTCGAGTTATTTTACTGAGTAGCCCATGATGACATTCTTTATCGAAAGACTAGTGAATTTTAATAAATACAGCGAAACAGCATTGATTATTATCAATATTTTCGCCGATCTAAGACAATTCTGTGGACTTGCTCAATAGTGCTATGACTTGCTCAAAACCCAAACTGATAGTCGGGGATAATGTTTTGCTTAGTAAGGACAAAACGAATTTTTTTGAATAGCTTAAATAAAATTGATAGCAGATTAATTGACCGGCATTACGTAATCTGACTTGAGGCTTTACCGCATTTAAGGGTCATCACAATTTCACACATATTCGAAGAGGATAGGGCCAACACGCAACACGGCCTTGAAAATTGGTAGGTTTTTAGAGATGGAGAACTTTAAGGTGGTAATACTGCTGGATATGTGTAGTGATGGCAAGATTAATCGGAAAAGGGTAAATAATCGATTATTTTGTTGCAATTAACTATTTAATTGTATTGAAATTTCTCCTGCGATTAAGAGAGGATTAATCGATTATTTCCTAAATAATCTAAAAAATACAAAAATAATAAAGGTTTATAATATGCCGTTTTAGTTTAAACGACAGTACTGGAAGTTAATGCGATACGTGTTCAATTGATGTTGAATTCGATTTATGGTCTAACCACAAGTCTTTGGCTCACTATCACTACAAATCCTCTAGAGGAGCAATGCTTATTTCTGAACGCTCCAGTTCTTGAATTAGAGCGCGATGAGATTAACTCATGTCAACAACTGAAAATGTGCTTTACACGCAAAAATATTGTTTTCTAAATGGCCTTCTGTACCATATAATAATATTTTTTTTTTCATCACTAAATCAGAGCTCCAATTCGACAGCTGTTACCTGTTTTGTGTTTAGTTTGGTTTGTCATTACGTCCTGAATAGACTGTACAACGCCTACAAATTGTGCAGAGTTTTTAAAAAAAAACGTCACTGCGTTCGAGAATCTTATCCCGAATTTCATTAAAAACAACTTGGTTCACCTCATTTCGGGTACAGAAAGTCTCTCGCCTACGCCAAGAAGCCCCAAACGATGGAGGTCTTGGAAGACAACATTCGCCACGAAAGGCGTATAATGTTTCATCTCCTGCTCTAGAACAAATTTAGCAACATTATTAGAATTTTAGTTTCAGAATGAAAAACTTAACCTTTAAATCATTATAGGTTTTTTAAGACCTTTAGAAATATTCATCTGACAGAAAACTAAATTAAGTATTGATGCCTGATGATCTTGATATTCCGAGAGGGTGTTTTGATGTGGATTTTTGGAGAAGTTTGCATCCATTCGTTAATGTTTAATTGTTTGTCAAGTAACTATTTGTCAGGTTAGCTGAACCTCGTTTGTCACGTAGGCATCTATAAGGTGTGAACAGGTAGCAGGTAAATCTCGTCAGTCGGGTGTTTTGTACGGAATTTGCGTTTGGGGAGGCCAGGTAAATGTTACAGGCACCTTTTTTACCTTCTTTTATCACGTAGCCATCTGTTATTGGGACCTAGTAGCAGGCAGGATTGAGATTACTATTTTATTGCATCAGAATTGGTGTTTGCGGCAGGTGAACGTTGTTTTTAATTGTGTATACTGTTTTTGTTGGGGTTGAAAGAAGTCAGTGATTATTGGATAATGAATTTGTTTGTTATTTTTGTATCTTGTTCGTTATTTTTGTTGTGTGTTTTGTAGATTAATTTTAGAGGTTCGAATATAACGTCTGAATTGGAGTTTGTTTGTTCGTTTATGATGCGTCCGTCAAATGTCTTGTGTTTGTATACTTCCATGTGTTCTAAGATGTTTAGTGGTCGTCATTTGCGCTGTGTGTGTGGTAAATGTACCGTTCGTTTCTCTCATGTGTGCTGTTTGTCTTCTGTAGCGGTGTTGCCATGTGCACTTTAGTTTTTATAACCCCTGTTTATCTAGCTGGTCGTCTTTGTTTATGTTAGTTTGTAATATTCGTCCTAGGGTGTTTCTTGAGAATGTTGACTATTTTTTAAATTAATTAAGTAACTAAACTGTTCTTTTTTATTTCAATTATAAAGGGATTTTTATATCCCGCCTTGCTGCTTTGAGTCATAAAAAACGTTTGAAGCGGTATTCATAAAATCTTGGGATTTAAAATAAGGTTTTGGGATTTGTTTAATCCCTTAAATTTTTTCAGCCGCTTTTTTAAATTTAGGTTGCCATGATCGGTGAATTCTTTAACTAAACTTTAACCTTAAAATAAAATACTTTTTTATGTAGTTTTAATTTAAAAGAAAAGCCTACATATAATAACAAATATATATTTTTTAATTTTAAGGTAAAAGTTATGGTCGACAAGTTGACTGGATGGACGCCTCTGGCAAGGAGTTATCTTTGTGGCAAAATATGCTAGATCGTCCTAATTTCTGGGTAGAGGGCAGTGTTGTATTGAGGTCAACTTTAGATGGCATCAGAGCGATACCATAAAATTGTAATAAATAATTTAATCACCTGTAGTCTAAGTTGTTTTCTTTTTGTCATTATGATTATAAAAATATTATTTGCGTAATTTTAGCCAAACTTATTTTATACTATAAACAGCATGTGTTTTGAATTTATGGCAAAGTAAATTATATTCAAAAATTATTTATTCGTACAACAACAAAAAATCAGTAAGAAACCGATAAAAACAACCAAAATATTTTTAATTTATCAAAACAAAAAAAAATAAATAAAGTCTTTATTATCCCCACAAGAGTAATTGGGAAACCATAACGATTGTATTTAAAGTAAAATTACATGACAATTCTTTGAAAAGCATTATTAGCATTAATATTTGAAAATAAAAAACAAAAACAAATAACATTAAAAACAAATCCAATGAATTCAAATAAAAAGATACAAAATATGATGATTATAAATAATATTCACTAACAAAAATCTATGTATAGCTATATTTAATTATCTATTTTATAAGTTTAATATTAGTGCGAAAAGCAAAAGACAACTTTTTATATAAAAATACAAGAACTAAAAAACAACTCAATTATTTTCTATTTGTCTAGTTTCTCTATTATCCAAAGCAAACTTAAAAGGAAACATATCACTATTTCTTATCAACAAATACTTTACTACTCTACTTAGCAAATAAAGAAGAAACAAAAGTTCTTATCCAAACCAAATCTTTCTGAAAAGCCTTATTAAAACAAAAAGGTATTTTGGCTTAGTATTAATAAATTAATAAAAGGATATTTAACTAAAAGTGGTTTTCAGTGTTAAACTTTTATAAACAATTTTTATATGCTAAATTAACAATAGAAGTGACTAGAAATACTTATGGAAGTAAGCAAAAATATTAAATTTAATTATAGACAAATTATTGCAATATTGCATATTGATGCGTTCAAAACTTTGAAAGAAATAAAATTGTTCTACCTAAAGTTAAGATAAATTTACATACGATTATATAACTTATCAGTAAAATAACATAAGTACTAAATATTTATAATAAGGTACTTTAGTATACATACATTATACAAATAAAATCGATTCAAACAATTAAATTTCCTCATTTTATTTGTCTTATTTCATTTTCTCCTCTAAATCTATTTTACTTTAATTTTTGTTTATTTTCTCCTGATTTTTTCTTATTTATTAACAGTTTTTTTTTTAAGAAATCACTGAGTTGATTGTTACTGCAGTGAACATTTTTTCCCCTTATTTTTATTCGACCTAATTATTAAAAGACCAAACATTTTATTAAGTCAATCTTAACTTTTAAATTGAAGAAAAAATTCTAGGCACAAAACATTTTATTGTTTTTTAATATTTATATTTTATTTTGAAAATAAATATTTCGTTAACACATCCATTTCCTCTCGTGGAAACTTTGATTTTATTTCGTACCAAAAATATGTTCGAAGTACTACCAGTCATCCAGTGAAACTATTGATCTTATGCCATTTTATATTTCTCCTGCAGTTATTTCTCAAAAATATCGTTTTAAATCACTGTCTTCTTTAGCTGAAAAAATACTGTTATGCCTCTTTTCATGGTAACATACTTGCATCTCTTCATCTAAAGTAATATTTTTAGTTATGAGAGTGCGCTTGCAAGCAACTAAGAGTAGTTTTGATTTTGTTTGTGTTATTTCGAGTTCCGAAGCTGGTTCATCTTTTCGAGTTGTGCATTTTGAAAATCAACTATTTTTGTAAAAGCAGTTTTTTTTCAATCTTCTGAACATTTTGGATTTTTTGAGTTGTGAGTAATATAATTTTATATTGGCACATTAATATTGTTTTCGTTTCTAGAAAAATTTTAACACTTTCTGTTTACGCCCACAAAAGATGGTGATTATTTCTTTTAGTTTTTCGCTAATAATGCCGAAAGGCATTTGGCCTTTATGATCTGTATAAAATCTCAAATAATAAGGCTGTGTTACACATCTACTCTTTAACAGCTAACATTTTATATCAGAAACGTAAACGGCGTAAGACGACGATAGCTATTTTTTTTACGTGCAAAGGTTAAAATTATTTATCAGAGTAACTTCTGTTTTCGTCATTATTTGATTTTTTGTTAATTAAAAAAAACCTTTTTAGTAACGGCTTATGAGCGACTTTCGATCTTGGATTGTATGACGTGTATGAAACTAGACTTTCGAGTTTTTCTATGGTACTTACAACCTGAAACTGCATTAAATGAACAAGAATAGTATAAAATTAGTACATGGTCGCCCAAGCCATCGAACTTATCCAAATACCTGCACTTTTAACAATTTTTGACACACTACACTGCAGCTTTGAAAGTCAAATTCGGTTCGACAGGATATTCGAAGCGCTACGAATTTTTTGACAGTGTTTGCAGGTCATTTTGATATTTGCTGTTCGATAGCCAGCGAAGATATGCTGTGGAATGCAGCTCATAAAGAGGGCCTATATATCTAATTACTTGACAGTGTAAAAAAGTTTAACAAATAAAGTGCCAGCATAGTTGATTAAAGATCCCTTTGACTATGGATTTGCCATTTTCAGCATTTTATACATTTTTGTAGATGTTGCGATTAAGTTGCTTTGATTTAGATTTTTTTGGCCATGATTTAGGGTCTTTACGATTGAAAGGAGCAACTGCCAAATTGATTTCAAAATACATCCTTGACTAATGGCATTTTCGTTTCTTACATAAAATGTTGCCCTTATTGAAGATTAGCGATTTCATACAAATCACAAGGGGTAATGCCTTTTGGCATTATTAAGTGTAAAATCTAAAAATAAAGCACCACCTTTTGCGGACGTAAACATATTTCGTGTATAACAAATTTTTTTTTAATTTCTAGAAACGAAAACAGCAAAATCTAACGGATTCTATACTTAACGGATAACATAACCTTTTAAATATGAGACTACGTGCTAAATACCTAATATGAACAAACTTGTAGGATTTATTACCAGAATGTAATAAACTACAGAAATCTTATATTCAGTGCTGCTCTGTATTCCACTTCCGAATAATTTCTTTTATATTATTTGGAATAAATTAGAATCATCTTTTCTTCAATTAAATCTTTGTTTAAATATTAATACTACAACTTTGTATTAAAATTTTAATTGTTTGAGGACTCTTGCTAATTAACGTAAGTGACAACATATGTTGTTTTTCTAAATAGTATCTAATAATTTTGAAAAAAGGAAAAATATGTGGAATGAAGGAAAAATATATGGAATTCCACACGTTTTCATTCCGCTCGGAATACAGACCAGGGACGTATATTCACAATCATGTTTCGTTTCTGTGGCAAAAATAAATTAATAAATAAAATAAAAATTTGAATTAATTCTTACAAATGCTTTTAATGTTTAAGAGAGACAAAAGAATATTAATAATAATGATAAATAATTAAAAAAGATCTTATTTATAATTAGAATAAATAATACTTGCTGAATCACTTGTTGCCTAAATACCGCTTGACTTTTATACTTGACATTTTTCCTCAAATAAACAGACAACCAAAAAAAATAAAAAAGAAGTTTTGAAATTGGCAAAATATTGGAAGGAAATTCCAAAATAGTTTCCTTTTTACACAACAATTCATTAAAAAAAATTAATGAAAAATATTTATGTATTTGCCAAAATGGTATTTAGAAGAAAAAAAATTAATTATAAAAATTAATGAAAATAATATAATTTTAAATAATTAAAGGAAAAATATGAAATTATATAAAATATAATACAGAAAGCAGTTAAGTGATTAGAAACTTTTTTAAGGAAAAATTTTCTTATAAAAAAAAAACTTGTGAGTTGATTGAAATAATAATTAATCGTAATTTAATTAAAGTTGTTCCAAAGAACCGCAATTATTACTAAAGACCCCAAAAAAACTTGTGTACGCCGTAAACATATTAAACAAAGCGTTTCAATGTAAAAGGTAGAGTCAGTCACAGAATGCAAATATTTGGCGAAATACGCAAACAAATGGATTTAAACGGAAAATGACACTACAGATGGCACATCGCCGAAACCGGCTTGTCACCAAACTTGACAAGGGATAACACAAAGTCGTTCGGAAATTTTAGATTTGAACGAGGTTTCGCTTAGTATTGGATATATAATAAATAGTGATGGCAAAAAATAATTATTTATCGATTACTTAATCATATAATTAATCGAACCGAGAAATTATTAAATGCAACTAATGGGAACTAAATAATCGATTAATCGATAAATCTAGCTACGGCTGAAAAGGTCTACTAGATTTTATGCTGCCAGTAAAAATGATTGTTTCAAATTGATTATTTTAATTGATTTTCCACCATTCCATTCGTTAGAATTATACCAGAAAAAATATATTTGATATTGTTCATGTATTTTGTTTGGAAATTTAAAAAAACACACTTAATTCAAAGAGAATTTTTCGACGCAATTAAATCGTTAATCGCAACAAATTAGTGGATTATTATTAATTTTTCGATTAAACTTGCCACCACTAACAATAAAGTTCTCGCTGTTTGATAACAGAAAAATAAACATCATGAGCAATGGCAGAGTTGTGAAAAACACTGAAGCTTTTCTATCCGATTCCAAAGAAAGTAACACAATCTGAGTGTTATTACTTTCCTTTAAAAAAATCCAAGCGTTACTTGCTGAGGAGTCGTGTCAAACATAAGAGGAATCATTTGGAGTACCTTCGCAGGCTCTTTCCTTCATTCAAAAGCAAGGAAATTGGGAGCCACATAATTTTCCATCATGATAATGCCTTATCCTTATGTGGCTGTATTAGTAAAAAACTTATTGAAAGAGAGCAGGTGGGAGCTTTTACCACCCCGCCGCGTCTGCTTACTCTTCGTTTAGATCGATGCCCCCCAGCAAACTGGCTGGAAAACGTTTCACATCAGTTGATGGCTTCAAAAATTGACTTGAATCGTTTCTGGCCGCAAAAGAGGAGCAGTAATTTGGACGCAGTATCCCTCCATCTGTTTCCATCTGAAATATATTATTTAATTTGATACCTGCATACTCGTACATATCATCTAAGCATAAAGTTTGTGTTACTTTCGTCAAATATTTGTGCCGTCTAATCGTTCCTTGATTGCAATTTGGGATATTTAATTCCCAAAATCATTTGAAATAAAGGCCAAAATATATAAATCCAATAGCCAAACTTTTGAGAACAAATCAATAGTTCATATTTTATTACTTAATATTATATAAATATTAATAAATAAGGTGTTTTAACACTAAATCTATTTCCTCGATTAATTTATAAATCCAACTAATAAATCCTAATGTGACATTCGTTATGTTACCTGCTCTAAAGGTTTTCTTAGAACACACATACATACATGGTGCTACATATTTACTTATAAACTGATTCATATTTAATGTTACACAATTAACACCTAAAAATAATCGGTTCATAAAACAAACATGTCCTTAATCTCTAAAAATACAAAAATATTTTTTATATTTGCTTGACAAAAAAATTAAAAAAAGACCTTAAGAACGTTTGATAAGAAAAAACCAAGACCCACCGACGTTCTTTAAAAACTTACATCTTTATCTTTATAAAAAAATACAACTAATCTAAATACTTTTTTACTATAAAAATTTACAACAAAAATAATAATAAATATTTAATCAATTAAAAACAAAAGTATATTTAACAGAATTGAGTTGATAAATTGTTCACGTTGCGTTATTTGTTAAACAAAAATTAAAACATTTCTTTATACAATATTAAACTGAATTGAAATGAGTTGTATTTTACAAAAAAAAAATTAAAAATATTTAACTTATAAAACTTTGAAAAAAGAAATTAGTGTTTAAGTACTACGATTTCATGTTGTTCTGATCCAATTTGTATTTTGAGATTGTCCAACTGATTTTTAAAGGCTCCTCTATAGCTGGTGAAGGGTCCTGGGACAAATCATTTCGTTGCCTATACGAACGAATAGAGCAGGACTCTCAGAGAGGAAATTTCGAAAATGAACGTATGAAATGCTAAATTGAAAACATTATACTAAAAAAAAGTGGACATATTATTTCTTCCCACATCATGAGAACACAGTTTTTCGAATATATTCAACCGCGAAAATAACGTAACTGACATAAGAATATTGTGAGATTTGCCAAAGATTTAATAATAAAAAAATTAATTAATTAGAAAAGACAATGAATATTTTCATATGTAACGGTTTTAAATCACTTATTTTGATCTAGAGATGGAACCGTGCATACTAACGATCATGCACGCTCACTATAGAAATATTTGTAATGGGCTGCCTTGTTATTTTGCTCACACTCATGTATGCTGAGGCGAGAATAATACAAATTTTATCACGAGAAGCTCACAGAAAATGTGAAATAAATGAAATCATATCTCTATTTTTACCTGCTGCCAATAATGCACCAATTGAAATACACTGAAAAATCAGTGCATTTCAATTGCAAAAATTCTACCCATGAACCCTCTGGCATGCGAATTTTTTCTATGCACATTTATGCACTATAGTGATCAAGCATGATCAAGCATGATTTACATAAATAAATTAAGAGGTTTCCATCCAGATTTTTTTAAACATTTTCTGACTTTGAAGATATCGAGTGAAATGAGTAAAAAGAGAGTGAAGTGTTTAATATCGACCCATTTTTTTAATACTCATAATACTATATGCCTACAGAAAAAATGTCTTTTTATATTTTCTGTTTTTTTAAAAATCTAAAATTTTGAAATTGGAAAAATTAATTTTTTTGGCACAAGTTCGTAGGCATTTACAAAACTACTTAGCTGATTGAAAGACAATGTTAATATACCTTAAAGAAAACTTTAATACGGAGGATCGTATTTTTTACTCAGCCAAACAGAACAAACCGTTCTCTAGTTATTCTAATATTTGTCTTGCCACTCCCTTAATTTTTGAGATAACAGAATTAGTTTAAATAAATGTAAGGCAAATTTAAATTCACCGCTTCAAATTACGTAAGAGATGTTGTTAATTGCTCTTGCTGCATTAACTCAGTTAGGGAGCATTAATTTATATATTTCCTATCGTTGTTACATATTTTTATTTTTCTACATCCGATAAAAAAAGCAAACAGTTTCACCCATATTTATTTAATCCTTAAAATATATATACGAGGGGTGATCAAAAAAATGAGAATTTAAATTGATGTCTTAAGTTCTGCTACACTTTGTTATTTATGAAGTAAGGCCTTGGGAACAGAAAGAGCCAAAGAGAGCCAGTCATAAGTGGCGCATACGACAAATTTGTATCCACTTAAGATTTCTCTTTCCTTTTTTACATTCACACTGACACAGAGTGCTGAATAAATACACACATACATATATAAGAATTGCCATTCATAAAACATATTGTATTCAATCGATTTCTTTTCTTATCTAAACTACAAAATGGATCAGAAGAAACAAAAACTGAAACGTTTATAAAAATCTGTCAATGCAATTTATACCACCACAATTAATTTTATATTTAAATACAACAACAACAACAACAAAATTCAAAATAATTTTAACAATCATAGTTGTGCAAAATACAAAAAGTTACTTGCAAACTTTAATCTGAAATAAAATAATTAAAGTCCTTTACAAGAAACAAAAACTCTTTAAAATAAAAAAACTTTACATTTGAATGCAACCAAGTATTTATAATTAAACAAAAAAACTGAAAGTTGTATTAGCAGCAAAATTATTTACAATATTTAAAATATTAAGAATATTTAAGAAAAACCAAAACAAAAATAAAAACTCTTATTGATTACTTTCAAAAACTTCAATTTAAGCCAAAGTGTTTTTCTTTCGATTTCGTTTTTAAATAAAGAATGTGTTACACCTGCAATATTATTGTGCAATATTACGTAAATAAGTGAAATAGAAATGTTTTATTGGAAGAAAACAGTATAAGATTTCTAGAAATGTATTTTTTTATAAATTCTATTTATATTCTACGGTAAAGAAAGTTGCACCAAATTTTATCGAACTGTGGAGCATAAAACGGCAAAAATATTCTGCTTGGCTTCAATTAACTCCTTTCAAAAATAGAACAAGAACCGCAACTATCCAGATTCGTATTGGCTGAAGCATTTCTACCGAAAGGCTTATGTTTATTTACACTAAAAAAATAATTTCCGTTTATAGATTCAGGAACCGCAATGCCCATGGGATAGGGGTAGTTATTGCAAAAACCATCTTCCTTCTTCTTCAATGAACTACACCGTGTTCCCACAAAATTGTATTCATTGCCAGGATAAACACTTTCAGCATAATACTCCCAACTGCGAGAATGTGAGCAGCCGAATGTAAAGCAGCCGGGTTTGATGGGTGCCAATCCTTCAGGATAGAAATCAACATCACCAATTGGTTGTTTTTTCCCCAATACTCCCGGATTTGAGTGGATAATGTCGGTGAAATCGGCGTCGCCACGTTGTATGCCATATAGAACTTCACCCTCGTTAAAACATGGATTGGCTGGATCCAGGCCAGTAATATGGGGCAAAGTTTGATTCGAAAATTTCGCAAAATAACGAGCAGTATAACCAACTATGTGAGCACCTAAACTGTGGCCAATCAAGTGCATATTTTCGACGGGATATTTTTCCACCAATTTCACCAGACCCATTGCCACATACTTGCCGATGTCCTCGGTATTTAACGCTGACCATCTGTACATGGTATCAATAAAGTTGGCTGAGTCCAAAAACTAAAATTACAAACATAATTTTTTTAGAAGATTTTTATAAAAACTTCTTTCGTTCAACGAAATGTTCGGTGACATAAAAATTGAACTCGATTTTAATGTTGAACTTTGTTCGCAATAATTTTTTGTTTGACTGTAAACAAAGAAGCAAAATCTCGATTGAAACATTGGGAAAAGTATTGTTCGACCCTGGAACACACGAGATAATTGCAGAGAGTGTGTGTGGACACATAAACTTATTATTCCGTGTGTATTTGCTATTCTCGCGAAAGCTATTTGTAGAGAAGGACATTTTATGTTAAACGCCTGCCTTGAGAACACCCTTTGACAACTTAGTACTTCAAATTTGGGATAAGCGTATATAAAGACTTCGATACAGCCTAATGAAAAGTTTCCTTTTTTTCTTTTCTAAATGTAGTGCAACATTGAGTAAATTCTTTGCAACATTTCACAAGCAACATACAAACATATGTATGTTACATATGTATCGATGTAAACAAAGCTCTTATCTCCATGTGGATTTTATTTTTGCGTGTAGGAAAATTGGAATAGGGACTACTTATGCAGTCGCACAAGTTCTAATATATGCCATATTGTATTTTTTAACACTCAGGCAACTAGTGCCTGAAAGGGCACTTCAATTCAGAAACAACTGCAACTTTAGGTAATATTACTATATAGGTTGCTACTTCTCCTACTTACTAAATTTGGCTTTTTATTTATAAGTTAGTATAAAATTTAAACTTCTTTTCATTTTTTTACAAAGCGTTGAAAAAAACACTCTTGTTGAAATTTTCCCGTGAAACTAATAGCCTTCATATTAATTGGTATGAAAAAAATGTTGCTTGTCCTGTTGCTATGCACATCGTTCATATATTTATCAAAATGTTAACAGATTATTACTTTTGGAATTATTCCATAAATGTTTAATATGAATTTAATATGAATTTTTTATATGGAGTTTGATAGCAGTTACCATTAAATGTTGAAATGCTGATTCTGCCAGAGGTCTGAACTATTTTCACTTTAAATTATTAAATTATTTCTAATAACTATGTGATTTCATGGCAACAGACAGATGGCAACTGTACGATTTCTTCGGCTTAGAGGATTCGTATTAGGTTCAAAACTTGCATAGCAGTGATCATTAGGAAATTTCAATTTACTCACAGACTAATTTTCGGACTTGCTGACAGATTCTCTACACACGCAAATAAAAACTATGGTTGTGATTTGGTCACGATAACTACATCGTGTTCTCTACAACAATGTATAGTTGTGGCAAACATATAATGGTGATTAAAAAATATTTTAAACAATATTTTAGTTGTGACGAACAAATTATTGCTTACAATTCCATATAACTAATTTTCAAAATGGTTGAGCTGAACAATACTATTTTTAATAAAATTCTTAATAGACATGTTATGTAATACTACGAGTATTTTTGGTGCTTAATCAAAGTATGACTAAGAAGCAATCATACAATGTTTTGAAAAAAATTTGTTCTAGAACTAGGTAGCATGCTTTTATTATTGTTATATACAATTGTAATAAAACTTGATTGCAACCATATAATTCAATTATAATATGTTGCTCCTAGATTATGATTACCTCAACCATGTTTTTTCTTTATGTGCCTGTTTTCTGGAAATACTCACCAAAAAATTGTGTTCACCTCTGCAATGAAAAGCTTTGGCCACTGTTGGAACACCGGCCCCATTATTACCAAACCAACCTCTAACATAAAGAACCAATTTTTTGCTCATATTAAAGTTGGGACTTTCCAATATCCGTTCAGCTTGTAAAATAAGAAAGCTTTCATTTTGACAAGGAGTTTGTAGTTGGAATGACATTGCGCTAATATTTGGTGTAATACGTGGCATTACGTCTCCAAATGTTAAATAAATAGAACCTGTAGAAGCAATTAAAGAACATACATATATTAAAGTTTGAATGAAAATGATTTCATTTTATAAACTGCAACTTACAAATTTGATTCATTGTCTGTGCCGTCGAAACTTCTGGTAGACCAACTAAAGCTTGCACGGGCAAACGAAACAACTGATCAATTTTGGGGCTCAACTTTGTTAATTGAGGCACCAAAGTATTAACGATATTAAATATATCTAATGGGCCTGTAACACTCCTATTAGCAGCTTCGTTAGCTGAACTGTTTTTAAACATGCAGCAGCCACAAAGTAACAAATTAACCAGTACTTTCGCGTAGAACATGTTGCACTCGTATGTAAGCAGACATGTCTCACAAGGGTAGCAGTCCTTTATATAGTAAAGCGTATAACTTTTATTTATTTTTTTGACATTGAAACGTTGGTAATTAAATGTACTCGAAGTGTTGTTATCTTGTCAAAATTAATATACAATAAATATTTAATTATAAATATTATTTCCAATTTTAATTTATGCAGGTTTATTTATTTAAAATTATAAAAACTTTTGCAACCATTTTGCACTGGGGACAAATTAAATAGCACAGGTGTTTAAATTAATTAAAATCAACTTAAAGCAATTTCCTTTTAACTTCGTAGAACTAATTCGATAGAAGAATTTCGTGTTATGTTCATCAATTCGAAATTTAGGTTTTAAAAGAGTTACGTTTCGCCAGTTATAAGCCTGGTACTCTGTTCAACATTTCATGCGAACTGCTATCAACCTCTATATCAAAAATTTATATGAAACATTAATGGAATAATTCCAAAAATAGTAATCTGTTAACATTTTGATAAACATATGACCAACAGCCAAGCAACATTTCTTCATACCAATTAATATGAAGGGCATTAGTTTCACCTGATAATTCCAACAACAGTGTGTATTTTTCAAGAGTGTATTTTACAACGTTTTGTAAAAAAATGAAAAGAAGTTTAGAGTTTATACTTCACTACCACCAGTCTTCCTTAATATGTCCATTTTCAAAAAAGTAGCACAATTAGTAGGCACTAGTTGCCTGAGTGTTGCTTGTCTTAAAAAATACAATATGGCATATATTAGACCTTGTGCGACCGCATAAGCAGTTACTATTCCAATTTTCCTACATGCAAAAAAAATCCACATAGAGATAAGAGCTCTGTTTACATGTGTAACATACATATGTTTGTATGTTGATTGTGAAATGTTGCATAGAAAATACTAAATGTTGCACAACATTTAGAAAAGAAAAAAGTAAAGTAATTTGTTTTTTTCATAGTAAAAATCGGAAACTTTATATTCGGCTGTATCGAAATCTTTATATATGCTTATTCTAAATTTGAAGTACTAAGTTGTCAAAGGGGGCAAGCGTTTAACACGTCCTTCTCTACAAACAGCTATTCCAAATCAAAAAATGCATATGAAATATTTATGGAATAATGTTGCAGTTGTTGTACTCTGTTCACTCTGTTAAAAACACCCGAAATATGTGTAGAAACATTCAAACAATACTGTTTTCTCATACGAAATAATATGACGAGCAATTGTTTACCGTGAAAATTCGAAGAACAGTGTGTATGATTTTTTAAGAAATTAAAAAATCGATTTTATACAACATAATAAAGAGACAGTTGAATTTACTGAGTGGAAGAAGCGACAAGTCTCGAAAGCTATATTCCAACCGAACTTGCATTTGCATCTGAATCATTAGTGTTCTTTTAGGCTTCTGTCCTGAAAAAAAGTGGGACTTGGGTCCGCAGCAAATATAATAACTCTTGTGCTGCCGCATAAGCCGTCAGTATTAATTTTATTGCATTTTTTTATTTTAATTAATTTTTTTGCAAACACTCATGCACAAATTCCATATGTTGCTTGTCAAATAATTCAAATGAATTAATCAATGTTGCTATTCGTATTAAAAAATAACTTGAAAAGACATTATGTGTAAATGCGTAGACTTCGTGCTGTTCCTTGCAAGAATCACGATCAATCGAATTTTCTACATAAGATATACTTTTGTCATATTTTCGATTATAGTCCGATTATTCTGATGGGACAAACTATTCCACAATTTTAAATTAATATTAACGAATTATTTAAAATATATTTGCATAAATAAATAAGAGATGTTATACCTCATCGTGACCTTGTGGCAATCTATGAATGGGGTGTCACGAACAGGATCGATCTTAATGCATTTCGGACGCAATACAGTGTGTTTACATGACATGATATTGTAGACAAGAACGACATGTAAAGAAAGGACTCTATTTGAAATGTTCATCCGACGCTTTCATATTCTTTAAAGCTACTTTTTTTCTTGAATCGGACAATTTTATACATAGTCATAATAGCTTCGTTCGAGAACTCAATAATTATCAATAATTATTCCTAAACTTTACTAAACTGCGTTCGAGTACACAAAGTTTAGTAGATGAGAACACAGTTTGAGAGCGTAAAATGACAGTTCGATGACTGAACAATTGCAAAATCTGCTAAAGAAATTTTTGTTAGTAGAATTTAGTCGGCTGAAAAAAACATATGTTTTAAAATGTAAACAAACAAAAAAGAATTTTTACGGAGTTGTTAAAATTTTTGTGAAAATAAGGAAAACTAAAGCAAACACAAGTAAATAGGGCTTTGAACACAGTAAAGTGTACTAATTTACGTTTGCATACAAGAATAAGTGTTTTTTTGCTTAAGTTACCCTTTCCACAGCAGTTTAATTAGAATTTAGGGGAAAAAATTATTTTGTTTCATTGTTTATTTACTTCTTTAGTGTTGTAGAAGTGATGAATACTTCGGAACGTAGTAATTGGATATTCATACTAATCAATAAGAAAAAACGAGTAATAATGAAATATTTAACAAATTTAATCAGGAAAAACTTACAATATACATAAATAAAATAAAAAGAAAAAACTTATAAAGCAACACAAGTAACGTTTTTTCGTAAGAATTGTAGACAATAAATTGTGCTGTACCGAGTACGAACAACAAAAAGAGTCGAATAGTCAAAGGAATACATTTTTTACAACACAGCATTCATTTTCAATCAGCTGTTGGATAAATTTTACTAAATTTCCATTCGCGTACTTTTGGGACAAAATTTATTTTGGGAGAGTAAATTGAAATATTTACTCAGTTACTAAACTCTACTAAAAAAGTACTCGAATGAACCTAATATAATAAGTTTTGTCACTAATCAAACATAATCTGGAAATATCATATCTGAAAAATAACCCACACAGTTATGCTTGCACACTTTTTGTCTTCCCATAACCATTTTGCCTTAATATAGCTGAATTATAATATTTTCTTTCAAAACACAGATTACAGTGGGTTTTCTAAATTACAATTCTATAGCAGAAAGCAGTCGGTTATCATGTGACGATGTATGTTCTCTGAATGACAAGGATGGATCTTGACGATTAACGAAGCCATCATCAATCAGTCTGCTTAATTATGTTGCTAGAAAAACTTCCTTTATTGTTCTGTTGCACAGTAGTCTAGTTCGACAAACCCTATCAAAAACGTGTTTAGTTACGTTGACAATATGTTACCACACATGTAGCGGCAACTCCAAATATTGACATTTACACAAATGACATTTACACAAATTTTGATTCATCATTGTAAATGTTCTATATTTAATTTGTCTATTACTTTCCCTCATTACTATTTATTTCCAGGTCACATCAACAATATATCCGCTACTAACCCTAATAGTAGGGCGACGGTACGGTGGGGCCAGTGATACCACTTTTTTAGTTTTTCAACAATAATTCTAAAGTATTGTTATCCGAATTTTTATTAAGTAATTCAGTCTAGAAATTCGGTTAAAATAATTTTTTTAAAGCGCTAAAACGCCTGCCTTACTCACATTATTAAATCGTTGTTATTATGCTGCTATTCTGGCTTGAATTGCATAAATAGAAGAGAAAAAAGAAGCATTTGAACAAATTATAAATGTAACCGACCAGGCATATTTTTATTGTTTAATACAAAAAAATATTTCGGTTTGATAAATAATTTTAAAATGAGTTAAAGAGGAAAAAGTCTGTCATCTGGCAGGCACAAAGGTATGGCTTATCGCCATAGTAGTATAATTTCAGTGGTAGTGGTCGGTAATTGGTTTCTGTCTCTGCTAGGACTCTGGCTAAATAAATCGAGCAGTTACTACTCTCTTATAAAAAAATCCATAATCCACGGTCGACCTCCAGATTCAATACAGACTTGCTCGCACATATTGAGCTCTCTGTGAGTACAGCTCTTTTTCGCCATCACAGGGTTGAATTAGAATGCCTCGCAGGAGGCGAAGAGGGTAATCTCTGAAAGAATTCCAGTTTTAATTGGCCAAGGAGGGAAGCCGAAAGAGATGGACAAGAATGTCACGAGAAGCATGTACTGGTAAATTCTTAAAGGTACTTATAAGGTGTTGATCCGTGAGATTCCGAAAGGGATGGACAATGCAACCTCGCAAGAGGTGGAGAGGTTAACCTCTACAGAAACTATCGTGTTATTTGGCCAATGAAGGAATGTTGAAGAGATGGACAAGACCACCTTAAAAAGGGTAGCCGGATAAGACTTCATAGATACTCCTAAGGAAGTGGCCGAGACGATAGTGAACTTTGAGTGTGAATGTCCAGCATCGATTAGCATAAGTCTTAGGACCAAGGATGAACACTTAATGACATGGTGGACCTAAGCCTTAGACAAATGCTAGCAATTACAAGAGACTCCGTCATGAGAAAGATGGCTGACAGTCACCAGTCAAAAAAGCTGAAATCATTCCATCCAAGAGTAAAGGCTAGTGCTAGCACGATACTCAATGAAAGTAAGATAAATTAAATCGGTTGCCTGAAATCAATTCCCGAAAAGAAGAGTCAAAAAGGGGACCAGTAAGTTAGCGGTCTGCTTCGTTACATTAATAACAATGGAAAAAGTTCTTCGCCTAGTAATTCAACAAAAAAAATGCACTATGACCAAAAATGCTCCAGGTTGTGGGAAAAGGATCGATATTCTGCAGGTTTATTATGGGTTTCCTTATAGTGTAAATATTTCTTATATAGAAAAACCAGTTAAGTGTAGACAATTCTTTTTTAAAGATGTTTAAAACACACAAAAAAATAGAGTTGGTAGATCTAATACTATTCCACGTAAGATTTGTTGGAAAATACTTCCTTTTCAAATAATTTCTACCTCTAAGACACATTTTGCGTTGGCATCACTGGACATAAGATGAGAAATGAGATGAGTAGCAATTCATAATATTTAACAAATATTTCTTTAAAACAAAACCTTAACACATGCTGTAGAATAAAGTGAAACTTGTACCAAGAGTACAACAGTAGCCATAAAATTGTATGGACAAGTGACCCGCATGTTCAAATTGTGGGATAATGAAACTTACCAAACTTCGAAAATGGAATTGAAAATAAGGAAAAACTAATTGAAATTTTCATAATATTTTCAATAATGTTTATTATTTATGTCCGTTACACAGATTTCTTTTTATGGCTATAAATAATTAATAATATATTTCCATTTTATTATTTAATAAATCATAATTAATATTAACATGTTGATGCATGTCTTTATATTTCTTTTCTAAATAAAATATTATTAGTTCTTTCTTTAAATAATTCTTATTTATTACTGTATAAATATATTTACATATAATTAAAATAAAAAAGAAAATAAAAAGGTGAAAACAAAAGAAAAAATAATATTTATAATAAATCAAATTTTTCTTTATAAAATTCCCAAAAGTATTTTAAATCTAGTGCAGCAGGCTCTTAACAAAAGGTTGCTTTTTTATTTTTATTAAATGTTAAATAAATCAGGGGTTTTAATGTTATAAAATGCAAAATTAAATTTTTAAATACTTATGGAAGTTAAATAATTTATTAAATTAACGAAAAAGAAATTGTTACAGATAAATTTATTGTTTTTTATTTTATATATTAAGCAAAAATGTATATATTTCCAAAAACGATAATCATGTATGAATCTACATACTTCCAGAGTGCATACATCGATCCAGTGAGAACTTGTTCGTTCCACTTTTAGTTGCAAAAATATTTGATGGAATTTGTCAGAACTTGTTCGGCTTGGAGTGGCAACTAATAATTTTTGCTTGAACTAACAATTTTCATGCAGTGTAAAATACTCGTACTATGTTAATTGAGGCAATTAAATTATTCAAATTATTTAAATTAAGCATTTGACAGATAAAAATGTTTTCATTTTGTTTGTGAAAACTAAGAAATATTCGGCTTTAAAGGATATTTTTTTAAGAAATATGTAAATGATTGAAAACGTACTGTCGCTAAAAATGTCTTGAATTATGCTAACCTGCCAATTCTTTTTATTTTTGTTTTCATTTTAGATATATAGAGCTTGTGGGCTGTCATGAAATACAAAAATATAGTTTTATTGCTGATAAAAGTCACCTAGTTGAATGTGCCTTGATTTTGTCATTGTATAGAATATGACAAAATTAATGATGCAATTAAGTACTAATTGCTCAAGTTATTGAGTTCTTGTATGCTAAATTGTGCTCAATTAAGGCCTTAATTGCGTAAATTTTCTAACTGAGTAATTAAGGTACATTTGTGGACATAGTGTAACACTGCATTTTACATAGCAATGGATAGAACGTTGAAAGTCAGGTCGAAGGACCAATTTTCTAAAAACGGGAAAATCTCTGCAGGAGTGCCTCAAGGTACGAGTAGTATACTAGAGCCGCTATTATACAACATTCATACAGCGGATATGCCGAAAAGCCTAACTACATATACGTCAACGTTTGCAGACGAGACTGCAATTATAAATGCCAATAAAGTTCGACGGTAGCATCTGCACAACTTCGGTTCCATATTTATGGAAGAATAAAGGCAAATCAATCGAAATGTGCTCATGAAACGTTTTCCATAAGAAGGCGTAATCGTCGACCAATAACAAATACCACTGTTTCAACGGAAACTCACATTAAGTATTTGGGTATCCACCTCGATAGACGTCTAACTTGGGCAATAAAACAGCGAACAAATCAGCTACACTGGTTAATATGTCCTCACTCAAACTTCGCTTTGGAATACAGAGTTTTTTTTTTTGCAAATGCGTTATAAAATCAATATTGTCACATGGTATTCAGCTGTAGGGTACTGCTTGCGCATAAAGCATCCAAAAGTTACAAAGAGGATAGTCTAGAATTTTCGTATGCGCCTCCTGGTATATACGATGTAAAAATATCCATAGAGATCAAGAAGTTCCTACTATCCAAGAAGAAGCAAAAACATACACGTCAAGATACGTAAACAAACAAACAGGTCTATCCTAACACTCTTGTACGCAAATTATTACAAATTCGCGGGCACCAGAGACTAAAAAAGACTGACACATTGAGCCTGCCGACACGGCTCACCCAATAATAGAGAGTTTATTAGAATTTGAATACAATAAATTATTTATTACATTGATAATAATTAATAAATAATATTTTAGAAATAATATTTTATTTTTTTAAGAAATAATATTTTAATATTTAAATTGTTTATAAATTTGCAGGGCTTGTTTGACAGTGAATTAGTAATAAACATTTTATGTTATGTTTTTATAAAAAAAAAAACAACTTTAAATTGTTCAAAAATGCATTTTCCTTTTCAAAAAAAATTTATTATAAATTTTAGAGTCTTAAAATTCAGAGTTTTAAAGCTCTTCGAGGATGGGTATGAAAATGAAAGCAATTTCACATCACACTACCAGCACATACATGGGTGCTGGATGTAGTTATCGCAGCACAAGTTCCAACAATATTATTGAAGATCTTAACGTGTTTCTGATCGCGGTAGATCTAGAACAATTTCGACAGATTTCTTGTGTTTCAAACGTTTTTTTTTATTGTTTTACTTTTTGTGTAATTTTTTTTTTTCAAAGTAAATTGCTATAAACATTTTTTTTTTCTAAATTTTATCATATTTTTCATACTCTGCCATTTTTTTAATTACATTTTTTTTCATGAAAAATAAAGTGCCATCAAAACAAACAGGACTGACTTTTTTTATCTTTTATAATAAAAAAAAGTTGTTGTGTAAAAAATAATATATTTGAAATTAAAAAAATCATTTGCTACAGCGTGTGTGTTGTAAAAAGTTTTTAAGTCGTTTTTAAATATTCAAAACTTTAAAAATTAAGAAAATTAAAAAACAAATTAAAAACGCGATATTATTTTAATGTTCTTACTTAAATACCAAAATCTTTAACTGATTTACTGTTACTGAATACCACTGAAGGTTCCTGAATATTCCGTTTTTTTTTTGTGCGTAGTCTAGAATTATACCGACTGAGTTTGACTACTTTTTGCTTTCAAAGATAGGATGGAGTTATTGTTTGCATATTTTTAAGATACGATTATTTAAGTTTAAGTGTGTGATTTATTGTGTAGAGTTTTTCGATATTTACAATTGTATTACAAAAATAAGAATCTAGACTAATTATATCAGGACAATTTTTACGAACTAAAATTCGTGTAATGAAAACTATGAAGAACTACAACAGTCGCAATAGCTTCTAGAACATAATCTGTGAAAAAAAGTATATCTGGCTTACCTTTTTACTCCCTTAAGGAACAAGATTTTGATACTAGTTAATTCATTAAGTCAATTAAAGAGCTTAATTAATGAAGCAAACGCACAGATAAGTATATTGAATGCAATTAAGTCATGTATAAATAGAGAGATAATTTTCTGCTGTTAAAAAAAAGAGAAAATTATTGAATCATTGCACGTGGAGAGGCTTTTCCAAAAATCCCTTAAAGGCTTTCAAACAATCCCTGTTACTTCTATGGGCTTCAATCTTGTATCATGTATAAAAGAATTCATCTTAAAATGACTAACTCTGCACAATTATTTGGTCATGACAAAATACTAGGGCGGTTACTAACTCTATACTTGAGTTAAGGAACTCCTTGGCGGAATATGCGTTCAAAGATTTTATTTAGTCATTTTCTAGTCTGTATCAGAGATCAGAAAAAAGTGAGTAGAGTTGAATCATGATTCATATTTTTCTTCTACTTATACGCATTCACACTTATTACAATGTTATCGAACCTCATCTCCAAAAGTTTGAGCTACTCATCATACTCATACTTAACAACATTTATGACGTTGACGTCACTCAGCGTAAATACAAGATGCAAAATAAGTACGATTCGCATACGACTATTAAAATTATCATTAGGAGGTTGTGCGTTTGGCTTTGATTTTTTTTTTACAATTTTACACTTATTGTTGCGTACAAATATATGTATGTATAAACATACATCAATAAGTTGAGTGAGTTGAATCAGTTATAAATACTTTCTTAACTTATAAAACAAGCTGTGGTGATTTATGACTCAAACCAATTTGGGATGGTATGAGTTTGAAGTCGACGCTTGATTCATACTTGGTGCAACTTATACTTATAAATGAACGTTATGAGAACGAGTATGAGTACATCACATTAGATTGAATTTCAAGGATCTCTACTCTCTCATATTTAAAATTACATGAGTGACGATGAATAGCGGGGAAAAAAATTAATGCTGATCTCTGGTCAGTCGATGGCTTATTAAAATGCTTAGACCATAAAAATATGGCAACACTGAATGCAGAAAATTCATTTATTTTGATATTTTGCCAACTGTTTTTGGAAGCTGTTTAGGAAATTGTAAATATTAAAACGAACCAACCCTCTATAGTAACTGGGGCTGAAAGATGATAAAAATAATAATTCTACTTAGGAACTTTAAATTTACTTTCGAAAAATTGTTTTGAATCGGCCATTTTCTTCGAAAAGCCAGCAATTTGTAAAACATCATCAAAAACTTACTTTTTAGTGCGGTTTTTGGATTCGTACTGACTAGAAAATACTACAAATGAATAAAATGCAATTCGTTTTGGCCCGAACATGGAAGTCGACATGTGGTTCTAGCATTTTAACTCTACATGCCAAGCCATGAACGCCACCAAGAGACATCCAGTATTTCTAGCGGAGGACACATTAATTGCCGGCCACTAAGTTTGTGCGAATTGATCCCGCTAAGGTTTTATTTCAGGGGTTTTTTGACAATAAACCGCAATTGATCTCTCGAGTCCTTGCGACCATGCACAGCTTGATTTAGTTCATTTTAACATCGATATGCCCTTATTCGAAAATGCATTACAAATAACTATCTGATTGTAGTTCTACTTAAATTCTCTATGTGATCAAAGTTAATTTTATCAATAAGAAAATATAAAAGTTAAAACTTGCAATTAATTTAAATAATCTACACTTCTGTAATACAATTGTTCATTACTACTAAACCATCGTGGTGGTAAATCTTCATTAAAATTGAAACTAATTAGAACCTCTCCTTCATCATCGCCTTCAATAACGTCATTACCATCATCGTCATCATAATTGATCTCATTTTTTATTAAATCCTCATAGCGATAAATGCAACAAGTTTTTACATTGTTGTCTCCTTCCTCCTGTTCCGATTCAGATTGGGCCCAAGAGCCATAGTCGCCAGATGTGTCAATACTGTATTTGACCAGAGGAGCGGCCACAGAAATGCAACTACTTGAACTGGCAGCGTTAATGTTACTGTTACCCTCAACATCTTGCACTCGATTGACCTCAAACAAGTTCGTTGATTTTGTTTTTGACATTTCGCCGTGCTTAGATCCTAATAAGTCTTCTGAACTTTCTTCTTCGGGGATTTTGAAAAGATTATTATTCAAATTATCGTCGGTATCTGTAAGTCCGTGTTGTTGGGAATTCCAGGAAACGTTGCTGTCCCAAGAATCTTGAAAGCCATAGTCAAATGTTACTAATAAATTATCACTACCGGGATCCGATGAACTCATATAAGAGGCATATGAAGTGTAAATATCGACTTCCTCATCCGCATTATTGTGTGTTTCATCACTCATCATGTGGCGCGAACTTTGTGCGTTGACTTGTTGCATGCGTTCGACCGCTGTTGTTTCTTCCAACAATTCCTTTTCGAAATATTGACTTAAAGTGATTTTGTTGTTTTTATACCCGTTTGCTTTCAGTTTGTTTTTTGTGGTGGGACTAAGAAGCACCTCTTCAAAATATTGGTTAAGGCCCGTTTTGATTTCCTTGGCATTATTTGCGCAATTTTTATCGTATGAAAAATTCTATTCGTTACCACAAAAATTTTATAAATTGGTTTTCGCGCAGATTTTTTATTGCGAAAACATTGCAAAGCAAAATAAAAAAGAAAGATAAAATTAAATTAATTAAAATATATTT
Organism: Phania funesta; assembly: GCA_963932375.1. NCBI lineage: Eukaryota > Metazoa > Arthropoda > Insecta > Diptera > Tachinidae > Phania > Phania funesta. Next base: position 39,095,032 of record OZ010652.1, on the reverse strand, counting down.
TATTTTGTTCTAAAACGAAAAAAGAAAGTTTTTTTTTTATTATTTTAACTTAAACTATTTTATTTTTTATTATTATTTTTTGCGTTAATTTATATTTACAATTGAAACTCAGCGCTGAGAGAATATTTACAAATGATTATTTATAATTTTTATTTAGTCATTAATTAAGAGTTAGTGCACAGTTTAGAGGAAACAGAGATGTTATTAAATTTAAATTGTTATTAAAATTTAAAAAAAAATTCCAAAACGATATTTCTCGGATATTTTCAATTCATGAAGATCTTAAAAATTATTCTTTATTTAGTGTTTCATTTAAAGTTCTTGGCGAAGGGTTTTATTAAGAGACTTTAAGATTAAGAGAAACATGTTAAGCTCTTTTATTTAAGCTCTCTGTTAATAAACTTAATTCTCTATTAAATAAATGAGAATAAAACTTTATTGCAATAATAATTTATATATGTAATTATGAATCAAGTTTTAAAAATCTATTTTTCTTAACAAAATAAGTTGAATACTTTGTTTAAAACTTTCGATTTCAAAATTAAATTTAAGCAGCAAGTTGATTTTAAAGCTTTATTTATATCTTAACACTTTTTAAACGCTCTAAAATCTCGTAGTTTGTTTTCAATGTTCTCTTTTTCAGAAGAAGACAAGATACTTTGCAAAACGCTTTTCAAGAGCTCTGGGGCCAAATCACCGCATTCGATATCGACTACCGTTCGTATAGAATAAAATTTTCGATAGTATAATTTTTTTGGATCACGGCATTCGATCGTAATTTAAATGCCTACTGCTGTATTTTACATTTCTGTAAACATATGAGAAACAAAAAAGAGAACCAAAAATAAACAAATTTGTGAAAAAGTGTTAAATTAATCAAATAAATTAATATTAAAATGGATTTAAGTGTTTTTTTGTGTTCCTCATCTTCGGAATCAGAGGATGAACCGAATATTGCTGCAATAAGAGGAAACATTCGCCAACTTGAAACGCCCTTAATTAGAGGGCCCCACGCATTTAGTTTACTTGTCATTTCTCGCCATAAATTTTGAGACTTTTTTTGCTTGAGCACAGTTTTGAACCTTATTTTTGGACAAGTCGGGATGTTCCAAAAATATCAAAAAAAATACTCACATTTTTAATTGCTTCTTGCTTTTGTTTCTTTGCTTTGTTTCGCACCACAAAATGACTGTTTGTTTATTTTCGATAGAAAACTACCAATCGAGTTAACTTCGAGTAAATACGTTTCGATAACGAGTACCGTGATCCACGTTAACCACATTTCGAAGATAAAGTACTCGATATCAAATGCGGTGATTTGGCCCCTGAATTAACCAAAGTTCACCTAAGACATATGCCAAAGAGGTGCTTTTAAAGTTTATGAAAATAAAAAACAGTTTTAAAAGAAAAGTGCGAAAACTGCATAAATTGTTAAAAGCAAAGAATTTTAAAATTGCTTTAGAACTTTTAAAAAGTCTGACTTTATTATTAAAAGAGCTTAACGTCTCTCTTCTGTATTCCGAGTGGAATGAAAACGTGAGGAATTTTAAATAGACTCGGAACTCAATAATTCAGAAATTCGATGTTCTGCGTTCCGAATATTTTTGGTAATTATTGGATAATATTTATGCAAATATATTTTGTCGTTTGTGTTATTAAACAATAGTCCTTAAACAAGTATGTTTAGACGGTCCCCCATGCATTTTCAAATTAATTGAGCAAAATAAATTAAAACTGAAAGAACCCTTAAAAATGTTAATACAAAATGATCATTTTAACATTTAAACAAAGTTTTAATTGAAGAAAGTCTGATTCTAATTTCTAACACCAACATTTTTTATTCTAAATAATATAGAAGTTTTCGAGCGAAGTTGTACGAACTTATAGCCCGTCTGCACTTCTAAGTGCAACATTAAACAATGACAAATAAAATTGAAAAGCTTCGTCTGTCATATGTTTACTGGTAGGAAAGAGTTTAAAAGCTTTAGGCATTATATTTACTGATTACTGAAGCTTTAGGCGAATTAATTATTGACTTTCGAGTTTATGAAGAAAAGCTTCAGCACTTCAATAGTTCTAAAATTTTATTTTTGAAAATTAAATAACTACGCAACGATATAGAAAAGCTTTAAGACGCTTTTATTTATTTAAGAAAGGCGCAAGGCACAGAGCTTAAAGGCTTAACACACTCCGAATTTTTTTGGAGGAACTGAAAGTTGTTTCTTATGTAATGTGGGGTTACTGAATTCCAATCAACACTCCATTTTTGTGAATTCGTTCTGTTTTCCGAGGTATAGCATTATCTCTATAATTCTTTATATATTTTGAAAACGATTTTTTGTTGGAAAGCAACAATAAAAATCTTTAAGTTATACCAACTTTGTCTTTAAAATTGCTCAGTAGTGTCTGAGATATCCAGAAGGCTGTGGCGAAACAATTTTTGTGTTTAATGTTTACAGCTACACTAAGAGTTAGCAAACAACCAACCAAACGTAATAAGGCAAGTAAAAATATAAGTTAACAATTTGTTTGTTGTGGGGGGCCTTTTGTTATTAGTTTAATGTTTTTGCCCTGATGTTCTTTGGATATCTCGTTTTTTTTTTAAGTTGGGGTAGAGGTGTTCTGATGAGCTGGCCTAAGCGACAAGCGAAATGCGCATAGAGACTAGCATATCCACCCTCAACAAAGAATTGCATTTTTATAATAAAATGAAATAAAACATAAACAAAACGAGCCATATTTTATTAAAGTCGATGCAGAAGTTTGCATTTTATTCGCATTTAAGTTCAGGTATGTATCCCATTTTAAAGAAAATTGCCCTATGCATTCAATTTCTTTGAAAACATTTTATATGCGTGCGGCAACTTTTGTCGAAAAGAGTTTCGTTCACTTAATTGTTAAAGTTTTGCATCGATTTTAATGATATATTGCTCGTTTTGCTTCGGACATTTTTACCTATGTATATGACAGTGGACAAAGAACGAAAAATGTCGTGCTAGAATTATTAAAATTAATTCATTTAGTTGTTCGGCTTCAGTTCGTTTTCTACTCTTTCTGTTAAGAAAGAGAATTTTGTTTTGACATGATAACTCTGAACTACTAGCCTGAACTGAACTGATAGACATCTAGCAAAATTGAATCCATTTGCTATGCCGCACATTGTCAACATTTTTTGTGTTTTTCTACTAATTGCGTGTCCACTGTAATCATCAATAACATTTTTGCCACAAGTTCCACGATATCTCTGAAATTACTAAGCAGATTAAAAAACAATATATGCACGGCTTAAAGATAATATTGTTGACGAATTTCGGAATTTTTATTTAATTGAATAAAATATACCGTTCTACATTTATGTTCATATTTCTCCTTTTTGTTACAACGATATACCTCGAAAACTAGAATCAAGTTGAAGGAATCGAGTTTAGGTTCTAATTCAGCACCTCAAGTAACCTAAGAAACAACTTTTAGTTGCTGCAGTCCAAAAGCTGACCTGAATTTTTAAATTTGTTTTATTATTATTTTTGTTCTTTACTTTTAAGCTTTTCAAAGAACAGGGGGAAGCTCTTTCTTTACCTCTAATGTTAGTGTATAAGAACTCTAGAAAATTTGCTTTTACTCCTGCTAAAACTTGGATTTTGAATTGCTTCATTTTGAATGATTTTAAAACTGCATTAGAAGACGTGTTTTTGTTTTTGTCTTAAACTTTACTTTTGGCACTTAAACTAAACTAAACAACTAATGTGAGGGGAGGGGTGGATCTTAAGGCGAGTAGTATGTGAACTTAAAATCAAACAAACAAACTAAAACTACGCCAGGATAGTGAAAGAAAATGGAGGACAATATTAAAGAAAGTGGTGCTTTAAACTAAACTAGTCGCTTATTTAAATTAAATTAAACTACTTTAGGAAAAGAAAGAAATATTCAATTTGAAATGAAAACTTACGGGTTATAAAACGGCCATTAAAAATCGAGTTTATCTCTTTCACTCTCCCTCTCACTCTCTCTCTCTCCACTGTCTCATCTTGATTCTGTGCCTCTTTTTCATAAAGCTGTCTAGTTTAATTTCTTTGTTACCGAAAATAGTAAAAGAACTAAAATCCGAAGTTCAAACGAATGGCTGATGAAGACAATGGTGAGTGATGATGATGATGATGGCTTTAAACGTTGAGGGATGAATTTGGGGTTAGAGCAGCTCCAATACGTATTTAAGTGTTTATAAATTTATTAATTGTTATAAGATATAGAGATCCTAAATAAATAAACACACAACCACATACACCAATTATTGTAATCGTAGTCATACAGTGGGTCCAAACCAACTCCAGTTTTTTTCTCTCATTTGTTTTCGAGGACCTTCCTTTGCAGTTGGCATATGTATCGTTTTTATTATTGTAGGTAAAATAATAATTATTTTTGCTTTAAAAAATATATTTGATTAATAAATATTATTAAAGCCCACAGCCAGTAAAATATCTCTATGTGTGTCCTGTGTATTTGATATATTTGTTGTTCTTCCCGCCTTCTCCATGTTAAGCTCAGACGCATGCTCGCTCAGTTTGCTTATTGGAGAATTCTTCATCTTGATCTGACAGCAATATGTTTAAGTTTCATCATCTTCCAAACACTGAACAGCCTTTTTGCAGTTTTTTTCTTTTTTTAAATATGTGTGAGTGAGAAATATTTATGAGTCCTGATTCTTTTTATACATTTTTGCTTTATTTTTTTGGAATAATAAACAGGTTTATTTGTTGTTGTTGTTGGTGCAAACATTTGTATCTGTGTATTTTGATGTTCCATATCTTCAAGTTCTCTTTAGTTTAGTTTAGTTTTTGTTAAAATATTTTTTGCAATTTGATTTCAACAAAGTTAGAGGGGACAGAACAATACAATGTTAGACATATTTGTTTGTAGTTTTGTTGTTTTTTTTAATTTTTGTCGCACAATTTTTGTGGTGGGGAAAGTGATTTTAATTTTTTTTTTTAATAGAGGATTTATTTTTTGATTATGAATATTTTGGTGTTGAATTAGTCAGGAAGGCGATCGATTGAAGGATAATTTTTGAGTTATAGACAGAAAATACATATCGTAAAAAAGTATAAAAAATAAATACATAAAATTAGACACATTTTAAATAGATTTTCGGTGATGCAATTAAACATTTAATTATCAAGGCAAAAATAATACACTCAAAATAATTTATATTTAAATTTTAGTACTAAGTGTATGTGATTTTATTTAGTATGTGATTAAAAAGTGCTTTCTTAGTAGTTTTACTGTGAAGCTGATGGATGTTGATAATTTATTTAATATCCAGTTTAAAAAATAAATAAACATAAAAACTTTATTTGATGTATTTCTTGAGATTTAATAATAAAAACTGTTGTTCTATTTAAAGCTAAACAAATTATGAACTCGTCTAAGAAAACTTGTTTTCATTTTCAAATTACACAAATCGAGGAAAGAGTCCTGGCGGTAGTTGGCTCGCTTTTCCAAGGCGAATTTTCTAGTTTTTTGTTAACAGGTCTGAATTTATAACTTTTAGCAAAAATTGCTTTATACAAAAGTTAAGACTGGCGAGATTTTCTACAAAAGTATTCTAAAAAAAGGAAATCTACGTCATAAAGTATGAAGCGTTGATTTAAAACAATAAAAAAATTTCGGAATTAGTTTTTGTTTTCCATATAAATTCTGGCGTTGGCCCTAAGTTTCCACTAAAGTTGGGCTGCTATACATAATCGGCCCTTAAAATCTCCTCTTCCGAAACGCTAACAATCGTTGCCTTACAGTAATACATTCTGGTATTTTTTCTGCATTGCTAAAAAATACACGCAGAAATGTGAAAAATGTCGCATTCTCTGCCATACAGTTTTATGCACATCAAAATATTTGTAAGTGCCTGACTATGGAGCGCGTTTGTGCACCAGAAAAGTATGTGAATCTGGATTTTTTTTTTGCTGTGTGTATCTTTAAAGTATTAAATTAGAAAATTGTAGTGTAATGGACTATATTCATTAAGGCAGTTCTAGAATTAAAATTTTTTGTCGATTTGAAGTAATTTGTAATCAACTTAAGAGTTTTTTATTTGTTTTTTTTTTTTGCACAGATCACGCCTAAATGGTGTCATACTGTCATCTTACAGTGCGCGAAACAATGGCTTTATTGATGCACGATTTCGATGAACAGCTAATTTCGCGTTCCAAATCTATCTTAGATCGTGTGGTAGCTCACCACTCGAATTTGTTTTTCTCTGGGGTTAAGTAAAGTCAAATATATTCTTGATTTGATATTCCGTCAGGGTGTTTTGATGTAGAATTTTGGAACGAATTTCCGTCATCCCTTGTCAAGTTTGGTTTGGACACAAACCGGTTTCGGCTATGTGCCATCTTCAGTGTCATTTTTCGAAAAATGATATATTCGTCGATAAGCCAGCTACGATGCTGTAGAAAATTTGACTTTTCTAATGGATCACCACAGCGTAGTCGCGGCAAATCTTCGAATGAAGTTGTCTTTTTAAAAAGGAAATGTCAGAGATGTTGTTGCGGGTCATAACTAGTATTGGGGTTATCTGCTCACTTGACTGAATAAGCTCGTTCAGCAGAGTACTTTGTGTCAGTTGCTCATGCGTCAGTGGAATTGATTGCAGTAGAAATGTAGAAGTAATAAATATTGCTTAAATAATTTTTCAACAAATAATACAAAAACATAAACAGAAAAGTGTATATGAAAAGGAAAATGCAAAAAAGAAACATCAACAACGTACTATTGAAACGTTAAATATTGAACTATAACATTAGCATTGAACTATGAAGTTGAAAACGCGGCGCACTTAGTTCAGTTCGGTGAGGAGTTCATTTGAACGAGTTTGTTTATGAACTACACAGCTGTAGTCATAACAAAGATCAAATTCTGTTTTAAGTGTTTTATTTGAAATTAAAAAAAGCTCTTAATGGATCACACGATACACATAAGTTAATAAACGTTTCAAGGTTAACAAGCAAGCCTTTCTTGAGAAAACTTATGTCAAACAATACTTTAAGTAATGTATGCTTTAGAAGATTTCTAATTTCTCAATAATACAGATAGCCGAATCTCATAACTGCATTCGATTAACGTGCCTTTTTATATTTACTTTGATTGTATGTATGAACATCACTAAAATAATTTTTATATTTGATTTAAAACGAATAAAAAATGTGTAAAAAGGAGTTTAAAATTCCAAGATATAAAAATTGGTACAAAGAAGAAAAGAGAAGTATGTATTTACACTGGACAATATAGTCAGTTTTTTCCGAAAAAAATAAAAGTGTAATATTAAAGTATGCATCTACTTCAAAATACATACAATTTTATGTTCAGATGACTTACACAGCTGTGCATAGGGTCATAATTCCCTTGTCTCATATTTTAGTTTAAATTACCCGGCAAAATTTTTTTTAATGAAAAATTAACAAATAACTGCTTTTCAACACTATTCAAATACAATTTTTTGACGCCACTAAAGGCAGTTTCTATTGGACAAGCAGTCTAAGTCTTAAGGTTTGAGTTCGTCTAGTTTAATAGCACCCTTAACCATGAAAAAGAAATATATTTACATTTTTTGTAAGGCAAAAAAAATTATAATAGAGCATTAATTTAAAAAAAAAGATGGCCAACAAATAAAATATAAATTAATTATATAAACACACAGGATTAATTTATAACAAACGATTAAACGAAACATAGAAATAAATAAACATGATGGTTTATGATTGTTTTATAAATTTTTTATTGCTAATTTCTTCCATTATTTTTTCAACTTAATATTATTATACACAAAAAAAAAACATGAACAAGGTTAATAAAGAAAAGTGTAGTTGGGAGTGTAAAGGAGTAATAAAGGTCAGATTTAAAAAAAATATATGTATCAATGAAGTGTTATTGAAAATGATTAGCATTTGTTGTAATCTTAGGGTTATTTAGTTAAATAAATTACTTTTGTTGTAATAACAACCATCATCATAATAAACTCTATTTATATTCAGATATAAAAATATAAAATTTAAATTAAACAATATGATTACAAATAAAACTAATAAAATGACTTAAGATAAGTATGAGAGCGTAAAGAAGGCTTAGATGAGCTGTAATCGAAATGTTGGGTAAATAAGAAAATTAAGAAACATTAAAATAATTCTCTTTTACAGTTTTAACTAGATTTTTTTGATTCTTTTTTATTTAGTGGGTTATTTAAAAGTTGTAACACTTAATTTTTAATTATTAATAATATAAAATTATGAAGCAATTGAAACTTGCTGGTTTAAATATTTCATAAAAGCATAACATAGTTTACAATTCAATTAAAAAAAAATATATTAAATCCTAGGAAAATTATTATAATTTGTTCGAAAATTACTAGTTCTACAAACGTAATTTAATAAGATACTTGTGAAAAGTTAGCGAGAATAATAACTCGAGACACGAAATGATGAAACAGTATGCGGTTGTAACAGCAACAAATTATAGCAGAGATAAAGATAAGGCTCATAATAAATTCGACGACCGGTAACATCAATTAATACAAGCTTTTTAGTGTGTGTGTAAGTTTTTTTTAAATAAATGCTATTAATACGCATTTATGAAAAGAACAGCATATGAATAATCCGTGATTCGCAGACTGTATATGCAAATCGCTAGCCCATTTCGCTTCCAAAACTTTTACTTTATAGCAGTCATTTTGTGAAAATTTGTTATATTTTTTCTAATTTTTATTTCTCCTTTTTATTCATTGTTGTGCAAAAACTACAAAACCATATGCTGCTTTTGTTAATTAAAACAACGAAATTTTAAAAATATACATATGGCAACACTGTTGTGATAGTGGTAGGCTCAAAATGAAAGCACGAAATAAGACGCCATAAAAAAAAACAACTTCTATCTCACGACTACATAGCTAAAAAAAATGGAATCGACACTGGGTTGTATAGGAAGGGAGTGGTCTAAAGTACTACTTTTATGTTACAAAAACTTGCAGTGAAAAATTCTTTGGGTTTTCTCCACCCATTGGAGTCTCGTAGACAATTCTAGGATCCTATTCATGTTACAATATTATTATGAAAATGTAATTCTATATTTTTTCAAGTAACTAGTTTAATAAGCGATTTTTTGAATTGAAATAATAATAATGATTGAAGAAGGCAACACTAACTGTTCTGGTCTTATAAACGTGCAATAGTTGCGTATTGGATCCCCATCAATTCATAGATACAAGTCTGAGATATAATAAATTTGGGAAAATATCACTGATTGCAGAATTAGATTCAAAACTGTTTTGAAATGCTAATGTTTCAATAGAAGCAAATATGAATGCTTTCGTTATACAATTAGTTACAGAACTAGTAAAGTTTTTCCGGGATGTGTGTGTTCTTCTTAATTTTCTTTTTTTTTTTATAAATAATTTTTTTGTATGTCTATAAATGAGGGCGGGTATGATAAATATTAATATTATTAATTTCATATACATATGTGTAGCTTTAATATATATATATATATATTGTTTATTTATATAGTAAAAATCGCTATCGTGTTATTCATGTATGTATGTATAATTATGTCTTAATTGTGTGTGTTATAAATGTACGCAGCAAATAAACAAATGAAAAGTTATTGAGAGAAAAACGAACAAAGAAAAGAGTAAGAGGACAAATTACACACATGGTTAACAAACTACAGCAAATATTGTTGTTGTTGTTTTAATGAGGCTCTTTTTTTTTTCTTAATAAAAACAAAAAAGTAATAATCGGCGTGATAAATATTATTTAAGATTAAATCAGTTTCTGTTTGTTTTGTTTAATGAGTTTTTTTTTGTTTTAAATTAAATGTTGCCTTTTAAGATTTTTTAGATTTTATTAAGCCAACCCAAAAATGTGGATTTTAAAGTGCGTACCTTGCCACTATCGCTATCACTGGCAGTGCCACCATTGTTCATGCCAACACTATGCGTCGGTGTAGAAGAGCTAGTTACGCCAGCGACACTAGCATTTCCGTCATGTTGACCTTCATAGTCGTGGGAAGCTTGACGAGTAATTCTTGTTCCCGTCACCGAAGCACTGCTGAAACGCCTGATGGTGTGACTGTTGCTGTTGGTGGTATTGGAGCTTGTTTGGCCTGCTGAGGAGGCTGTAGATCTACGTTGAAATGGCGCTGGCTGATTAAAACTACTGGAACTTAATTGTAAATCTTTACGTAATGAAGAGGTAAGTTGAGCTGTTATAGCTGATGTTTTTGGCGTACTACTAATCAAATAACTGCCGGCACCATTGCCGCCACCGGGTGTAGTGGCAGCTGTGGTAGATGCGTTTGATTGCACAATTGTGTTGGGCGTATTATCACTAGTGTTACTTATATTGGAATAATTACTCGGCGTACTGTGTTGTTGCTGCTGCTGGTGGTGGTGATAAGCACGCGATAATGAATCCATATGTCTGACTTTTGTTGACAACGATTCTCGTTTTGGTTTTGGTAAAGGAGAATTTTGTAAAATTCTCGAGGACGGACTACTGAAAGTGTTATTGCTTGTTGCATTATTAATGGAACCACTACCACCGCCACCATAAGATTTTGAAGTGGAACTGTATGGTGTTGTTGCCATTGGTATGGATGATGAGGTGGAACTACGACTGGTGTTAGTACTAAGCGAAGATGAGTTGTTATCTTTACGTATACTTTGTGCTGACTCAGCTCTTTTCAGGCTATTTGGTGATTTGGAATATAACAGATTGCCTGTACTTCTACTCAAAGGTGATCTACTGGAGGAACCTGATGAATTTGCTGAAGGTGGTGAACGACCAGCTGTAGAAGGTCTTCCAGATGGTGGTTTTCCTGAAAATACATTTTGAAGTTAGAAGTCGAAACCAAGCTTATGAAAATAAACTTTATATTATTACAAATTTTATTTAATTTCTTGGATATTTTATTATAATTTTAATATAATAATTTTAAATAATTAGGTCTTTAATAAACCTTAATTATTATATTCGATATATGAACATAATTTTATAGCCCTTCCCACCAATTTCGATTTCGCTACCAACAGAACACAGTAAAACATTTAGGGCGAATAAGAAACTTGGTTCAATCTAATTTTAATAACCAAGAGTCAACTGCAACGATGTTGCTGGACATCAAAGCAGCCTTTGATAAAGTGTGCCATAATGAACTTATCCATAAAATGATTCATATAAACTGCCCCTTAAGTTTGATCAAAACTATTCAAGATTTTCTTTCTTCTCATACTTTTAAATTTAAAGTACACATAGCATCGCATTGATCTGTAACTTTTAACACTCACCGCACACTTCAAGATCTTGCAAATATGGAGTTAGTGGAAGTAGTTTAGCTACCGACTTTCACACAGCTTTTACTTCCGTTACAATAACTCGGATCATATGCATATTAATGATCTCACATCAGCTATGAAAGTTGTTGTTAAGTCCTTAGATTAGGTTTAAAAACAAATTAAATCAGTTTTTTATTCTATATATCGAAAGAAATTATTCGAAGTGGAATACAGAAGAGATAAAATATTCGGAAACTCCCACTTTCGAATAAAAGATTGCGGATTCGAAATACAGAACAGCACTGATTAATTATACACAATAGACTTTGAAATTTAGTTAAAATTGAAGTATGTCGACAATTTAACTCTTACTCTGCATTCCCTTTACATTTAGCTCGAACCCTGATAGACACCGTTTACAAAATATTCACAACTTTAACTGTAATCTAAACGCAAAAAAGTATTTTTTCTTATTGAAAAAATGTCTTTCTAATTTTATCGCAATTGTATTACAAAAAAATTGCAGTTTTTTTATTAATATTATTGCAATTTTTAGAAGAATTGAGATAATTAACGTGTTGGAACGAATTTAACCATTTTAGAAGGGAAAGTTACATGTTTTTATTGTTGAACAGTTCTTCAAAATTCACGAGAGTTTACTGCTACAGTTCTAAAATTTCATAAACTATTTTTTGGAATATCGATTTAACTCTGCCAACCGTGGAAAGTAAACCAAGGAATTGGTTCAAATGGAAACATTCATTAGACACCCCTGGTATAAATTGTAAAATTCGCAAAAGATCTGCATCTCTATACAAAGAGATTGTTGGAAACCAACCAGGGAATGCTAAATTTGTTTACATATTTTATTTTCTAGTAACGCTAAAACTTTCGGGGTGATACCTCGTCAAGTTTTATGTTACAAATCAAATCCAAGAAAATTTGTTTAAAAAAAAAAATTTCATGTGATCAAAAATGTATTGTATGCCAGAAATGCAGTCCACGATTTAGTTTCCTTCACACAAAGGGACCTTGTACTCCTTAAAGGACTTCCCCCAACAATTTGTACATTTCATTGTAAATTTAATGACCATAACATTTTCCAAATCGAAAGTAAATTTTAAAAGTTATTCGATTTTACTTAAACAGTTTTAAATAATAACGGATAAATAGGTTTTACGCAAAGCTTTCTGAAATAGACCAAGTAGGGCTGGGAAACGCATTAGCGTTTAGTTAACTTTTGCAGATATTGCAGAATTTGAACATTGACACATAAAAAACAGATTATCAGAAGAAAAGTAAAGTTTTGACTTTTTGTAACAATTTTAAAATATAAAAATTGCTAGCAATATTTACGAAGCTAGTAACTAAAAAAGATTGCTAAATTTAGCCTTGAAGATGTTAAACTAGCAACGCTAGTAGTAAGCTGTGTTTTAACCAAGGCAAATTTACAACAGGTAGACACACTGGCTAATTCATGGCACTTCTGGCTCAGTTGCCAATGTCAAATTCCATGAAAATTTTTTTTGCCATTTCTGGCCTTGTTTTTTATATGGAGTTTGACAACCAATCACTTCAAAAATGTCATCAGCTGCGCTGGTGAGTTTTTCTGTTTTAACTCGCCTTAGTTTTAATCTTTAAATAAGTTTGTAGGATTTTTGACAACCAAAATATTCAACAAATTTTGCAGTCGCAGTCAAGAATTGGCATATTTCCAAAAGATACTATAGCGGAAATCACTCTTCGGTGCATATCTGCAATTTTTGCACACTTGGTATGATTTTCTGCCATAAAGCGTGAGTGTCTTTTTTAAGCGTTTAGCAAATTTATTACAGAGTACCATAAAGTAACTTTGCCGCATGCAATAAGCTAAGCCGCAGTCAGTATATGAACGCTAACGCCGCCTCTATAATGTTTACGCAAAGAAAGTATTTGATGTGTGCATAAACTTTTTAAAAACTTTTATCAATTAATGGAGTTTTGTTTGTTATTTTAATTTTTACTATTTTAGCAAAAACATTTTAACAGTCTTCGCATCAATTTTAATTCTTCACAGGCAATTGTTGAGACGGTTCCACCGCCGTGAAACTTTGTAAGCGCAGGTGTCTAGTTGTTTTGATTTAATAATAATAAAATGAAATAAACAGTTATTTTATCATTGCAAATTACCAATCTGCAACGATTTTTTCCATAGCATATTTGCTCAAGTGTAGCAAATCTTAGTTTAATACATTTTGTTGTTATGGTCTTGCAAAATGTAGCATATTTGCTAGACCCGCTACATTTGCAAGGTTTGCAAGGGTTGTTTGCAACCAAGAGTGTATGGGTGTATTGCAACGGGAATTGCAAATGCTGGCATTATGTTCCCTTAATATACATATACTTAAATGAATTCCCTTAGTTTAAAAATTCCAAGTCTTAACAGTCCTACCTGCAAAATACGCCGCCGCTTTACTGCCTGGCAATGGTATTTTACTTGGCTTTGTAGCCGTTACGCCACTGAATTTCTTCAAGGCTTGCACCTGATTGCGAATAGCTGCCATTTGCTGCTGCTGTAATTGCTGCTCAAACGGACTAACGCCACCTACACTAGTGCTCATTATATTTTGTCTTACACCGCGACCAGTATCCAATTTAGTGTGCATTTGACTTCTGTCCATTGTATTATTGTGTATTAAATCATGTTCATGAGCTGATTCAGTACTACTGCTATGATGTTGCATATCATCCATTGGCAAATGAGTCATGGCTTTCATGCTTGGTGTCGATATTTGCATCGTTATCGGCTGAGGCATTTGGCCGCTGTGTGTGCCTGACAGAGGCGTTGAGGAGCGTATATCACTAGAATCGGTATTTAGGACACTGCCAGCACCACCACGTCTGCTTAGCATTAAAGTGGTAGAGGCTGAAGAACGATTTGTTTCATAGTCATTTTGCGAGTGTAAATAGGAATTTGTGGCAGCACCACTGCTGGGTGTCATTGAGTGCAGCCTAGACTCTAATACCCGCAGCTGAGCTTTAGTACCTTCTAATTCTATATTCTTTTCTTCCAGCTAACATGAAAAAGGAAAATAATTTAATTTATTTCATTTTACAAAGAAAAAAAAAACAACTGAAAAAGTTTCAATTACGTTGTTTTTGAAACATATTTCAATGGTCATCATAATTGAATCAATTATTTTTTTGTTCAAAAGCGATGTTTTCATTAATTATTATTGAATATTTTTTTTTTTTTAATTTTCAATCAGTTTCGAAATTGAACAATTCCCGTTACAGGTTGATCATCTTAAGAAAACATACCTGAAATCTTAAGTCTTCAACGTCTTCTTTGGATTTGTCTATATGTTTGACTAAATGACCCTTTACTTTCGAAGCCTGATCAAGTTTTTGCATCAAAACCTTTAATAATATTTTTAATTTTTATTAAAAAAAATTTGTCTTAAAATAAAGAAAATTCCCTTGTACCTGATTTTTTACAGTTAAAGTTAATAAATGTCTTCGCAATTCTATGACACTTGTCTCTAGGAGTATAGCGGCAAAGCGTTTCGAATCTGTTATCCGACACTTGATATTGCGATCCCCTGGCGTGCTGACAATTCCATCCAAATGGCCCAACTGCACGGTTGTAAATTGCTGAAGTTGAGAATTACGTTTATTATCACTGCCAATGCTTTGATGGAATGGTATTAAAAGATTATGTTGCTGTTGTGCCGCAGTTTGCTCTTCCACAACTACAGGTTGGAATGTGTTTTGCTTAGATGAGTTTACACTAACCGTAGATAAAACCGTGTTGGCCGAGGAGGAGAGAAACGTGCGAGGACTACTAGAAACATCAGATTGGCTGAAAAAACCAGGAAATTTTAAAGGTAATTTATATACGAGTATATCAATCAATGATTTGCATATGCATTACCTGTTAATACTTTTACTTTGAGGCAGCAGTTGTTGTTGTTGCTGTAATTGTTGCACTCTAGAGTTTAACTCTAATCTTTGTGCCATCGCCATTTTCAATTGTTCCTCTAAGTCTCTTTTAACATTTATTAACTCTTCAACCTGTTCACTCATTTTGGCTGCCTTTATGCGTCCCGTCAATGTTTCAGCCTCCATTTCTGCCAATTTGTCTAGCAGGCGATCTCGTTCTTTGCGCAGTTGCTGCAAGTCTTCTTTGTTCAAACGTTCGACATGCTCACGAAAGGTTTTTGGTGTTAAAGCTGTATTGGCACTACTGCTGCTGGACTTGGAGAGAACGGTTGCACCGTCAGCGGAAGTCGCTATATCAGTTTGATCTCGTTCAGCATTAGAACCCGGCTGCAAATGTTGACGTTCATAATCCTGTAAATGTTCTACTTCTTCTCGTAAGCGATTCGACTTGCGGTGTATAACATCTAAAAGATTTAATAACTCATCATCAGACTCAGGACAGGATAAACGATTTGAAGCAATAGCGGTCTGAAAAATTAAAAATAATATGTTAAAATAAAATTTTATTTGAAAAGTTACATCAACTAACTAACCGTTGAAGCACCATTTGTCGAAGAAGCGCTATGACCCTCTTTGGACGAACTAGTTTCCGTAGAGAATCCGGAATCTTGAACTACACTCCCATTATTATTCTCACTTGTGGCTCCGCCACTACTAGTCGCTCCAGCTACACTACTACTCTTTGGCTCTTTTTTGCCGCTATGCGAATTACTACGACTTCTAGTCAACGATGACGATGAAGTTATTTCTACAGCCGCGGGTTGTTCTTTCTGAGATATTTTACGTTTAAGCCTTATGCCCGGTTCCCATTCACGACGCGACACCAAAGTCCCACCACTGGTCAGTGGAATCGTCGAGCCACTGCTACTCGCGCTCACAGACGATTGACCAGTCATCATCACATTTCCACCGCCACCCGTCGACGACGAGGTCGAGGCCGCCGATGATATCGAAGCCATTTTCTGCTTGAGATCGGGAAATGTTTCTATAACTAGATCACGAAATTCCAACAATGCTCCAACTTCATGTTGCAACTCCTGCAACGATTTTGTTTGTTCACTATGAATGTTTAAATGGGGATGATTGGGATGGTGACTATTTGCTAACGCTGTTGACGTGTGCTGCATACCACTGTAGTTGTTACTGTACGGCAAATTATGACTTAATAAATGGTGATGATTGAGGTTTAGGTGATGATGATGTGGATAAGCCGCCACAACGGCTGAGGGTGGCGCTACAGTTACATTAACTGTATTACTAGAAGCCATTAAATGAGGGTGATGAGTGCCCACACCATGCGTCAGAGGCAAACAATCCATTGTTCTCCTTAAAATGAGGCCATCAAGGCCACCACCACCAGCAATGCTCTTGCCAGCCTGTTGTTGTTGAAATGTACTGTAGCTGTTACGCAGTAGAAAATCATGGGTTTCGTTCTAAAACAAACAAAAAAAAAATCCAGAACGAAAGAAAAAAAATAATAATTAGAACATGAGGATATACATATGTATAAGTAAATATTACAATTAATTAATCGGGGTAAAAATTTTTATTTAAAATTGTATTTTTTAATAAAAAAAAAAACCTCTACAATATAAATTAAGAACATTTCACATCACATCATTAGGCACTCACCTTAATTATGCAATTAGGAAATTTACGCAATTAAGAACCTAATTAAAAGTTTCACTAACACAGCTACACTGCAGTTTGCTCAAAACAAAAGTTTTAACGGATTAACAAAGCTTGATAGAGTTGTTGTTTTTAGCAAAAAGTTCAACATAGTTCAATTCGAAAATATAAAGACGAGCTTTGTCTGTCCCTCTTTCTTCAGTTATTCACACCACAAAGTAGAAAAGAAAACAAAACACATGAAGGCATACAGCTGGTTTGCCAAGATGACGGTATCAAGAATTAAAATTAAATAAAATGTAAAATTCTCATCAAAAATAAATATTGAGAAAAACTCTTTGATATGCACATGTGGGTACATACATACTCGTTCGTATGTAGATGAAAATATTTTAAATGTCCTCCCTTTAAATAAAATGTCAGGCAAAAAAAATAAAACTAAATTTATTCCTTATCTTCAATGGAAATAAACTGCATGCTTGCGATTTTTCTAAGAGAACTTCTTTATTTCCTCTATTGCTTTTTGGAATAAATTACAAACTAACACGCATTCTGTGGTGAAATTGTTATTTTATCGATCAAACAACAAACAAATACTCGCCAAGAATAAAAATGAACCCTTTCAGAACTGAACACAAAATAAACACAAGTGTAAGAATGTAAAAAATAAACAACAAAAATTTTGTGATTGTATTTCATTTTGTGTATCGATTGTTTTTTACAACAATTAATAAGCCTGAAATATTTGATTATATTTTTTTAAATACAAAAGAATTTTATTGCAATGTGTAGTACGGATTCTTTTTTAAAAAAATATCTGGTAGAATTTTAAAATCCCCTAATACTTTTCTATCGTGTGCAATAAGAAAGATAGAAGATTCTAGGGGCTTTGTTGAATTATCATTGACTCTAGCGAGTACTGGCAATTGCACTTCTCTCCTGAGAGTTGTGTGGGCCCATAGTTCGAATAATAATAAACTTTTGACGTGACTTTGCCAATGTGAAAAAACCTGTTACTTTTTATAGGAAAGGCAGTCAAATAATATCCAAATTTGCATCGTTAAAATAAAATGAATGAAAACTAAAGTTTTTAAAACCCAGAACGAAAAATGACACTAAAGATGGCACATAGCCGAAACCGACTTGTCTCCAAACCAAATTTGACAAGGGTTGACGGAAATTCGTTCCAAAAATCTACATCAAGACACCCTGTCGAAATATCAAATCAAGAATCATTTTTAAAATCCCTTTAAATTTCTTGTAGTAACGGGTGTTTTTTTTTTAGAGGTATAGAACTTTCAAAAAGAAAGATTCAATAGTAATGTCATGTGCGCCATTTTTGCAGCTATTACATGTTTTGTATTCAGGTTGGTGTGGCATTTTCTCTGTTTGTAAACGGTGCAGGACTTTTTGCAAAAATCTTTGGTTCAGTTTCAAATACTCCTTGCAAATTTCACAGTAAAGAGATTATAAGAAATGCGATGGCGCTGATCGAGTCAGTTAGATACAATGACTCGGACTCAACAGCCTCAGTTTATTTTCTCTTAGAGAAGTGTTTGACTACTGGTCGAAGTTTGACCGCTCTGCATACATCCGTTGTGACGACAAAAAAAAGATAGAATCGGTTGAAAACAGAGGAGTGTGAATAGTATTTTTTTTTTTTACTTTTTTACTTGAATCGAACGCATACATGTTATTGGTATTGCTAAGCATCTCTGCCGATTTAGACAAGCATTAAAATACCCCTTTTGAGAAAAATTTTAAACAATCAATAATTTTTAATAGTCAAATTAATTCTATTCTGTACTTTTTGGTCTATTCTGGTTCTTAAAACCATTTCCAAGAAACTGGCATTTTTATTTTCCTCTAGAATTTCCTTTATTAAGCCCAGATTTGCAATGAATTGGTTTAGTTCTTCTTTTCTCGCTAAATATACAGGAATCAGTTTTGAAATGGATCCAAGTTACCTCGTAATCATTGTTCCGGTAATTATTGTTGAAGATTTTAAAGTACTTGCTTGGGAATTACGTAACGCACTCTTTCGGGGCGAGAAAGAAGTGAATAGGTCTTTCCAATGCACTTTTTGTTGCAACCGTGAAAAGTTTGTCTTTGAGGTAAAAAAAAAATGCGTCGACTGCTGTTTTGTGCGAAACTGTAAGGCGATTATAGTGAATTTTGACTAGCACTCTTTTTTCTAGGCGAAGGAATATGTTGTGAAAATGTTTGGCAACAGTCTCGTCCTTAGTCGGTCTGTTGGTGTTAAGGCACCTACTCGTATACAATTTATCGAAACTTTCTTTTACCAACCTAACTCGGGTAGAGTATTTTTTGCTCAAGGTTATTTTGTGAAAAATTTATAATTTAACCAACGTTTGTATAGTGCTCAATATATCTAGAAGTAAAATGAGTAACCAGAACAAGTCGATTTGGTTTAAATGGTCGATTTGGTTTAAATGGTCGATTATTTCAATGTTTTTTACAACGTTGGATTTTGGGTCTGATATCTTGGAAGTTTATCCCCCCAATCTTAACTAAAACAAATTATGATGTCCTTATTGTATCCTATTTTATTATAAATTTTTAATATTTAAAATGCTTTTTTAAAATGTTTCTTTATTTAAATTTGCACTAATTTCTTTGCGACTCGCTTCGTTTGAAAAATTTGTCATAGTTGCATCAATTATAATATGAAATTATTACTATTTCTTTAATACATTTTCAGCAGTATTTTATTATTATTTATAGCATTACATGTGCGTTTCCTTGATATTCTACTGTTGCAACATCTACACCCGTCTTAATATATTCTACTACACTTTGAATCCTATTACTTTTTATTAGATTCCCCTTTTGGGTAATTTGGCTGATGTTTATGATTCTTTGTTAATCTCTGCAGGCTGGTTAAAATCTATGTTTTCTGCCACCTCTCGTTTTTTGTTTACCACCAATTGAGACTTTGCATACCATTACATTGGATTGGAGATCTTCCTGCACTTTCAAATATATGCTTTGGGCTTTGCTCCTGCTCTGACATATGTAGGGATGTATTTTGCAGGATTAGTATCTGCTTCAGTTGGAGAGTTATTAATTTTGGCCACCTGAAATAGCAAAAAGTCACACTGTGCAATGTAATGCCATCGTCATGATTTCTAATGAAATTACGCGTTCATGCCACAAGACAAACCAAATAGTGACTCTTTGAAAATCATATGCTTTTGCTTTTAGTAAGTCTGTTCTGGATTTTGCCATCTCGATATGCAACTTTTTGGCCTATTTACAGAACCGGTGGAGTGAAAATGTGCCCCGTCACTGAACAAAAGTTTCTTCGAAAATTCAACTTCTTCTTCAAGCATCCATTCGAGCATTCGGTGAGAATGGTTCGTCGGCCGCACTATTATCAAATCTTTCAATATTCTAGCCCAAACGATTAGACTGACCATGCTTCGAACTTCAACATTGTGCGCCAGATGGTCGATTATTGGAATGAAAATATTCACCTTAAGAACGATGTGCATTTTCTCTCCAGCGCCCATTTTTGTAATACGAACACGTTCTTTCTTTGCTGTATGACTAATTTCGCATTCAGAAAAGACTACAGTAAGTAAAAATAAAGTGGGACAAACTTTTTTTTCAAGCAACATAATCGACGAATATAAAAATGATGAGAAACTCTCGTATTAAATTTTCATCATTACTCAGTAGAGAGACACAAAGAATGCTATTGACATGTGTAGCGGGACACAAAGGCGTGTATTCCATTCTGCTAGTGCATAATACTTGAGTTTTTTGGGCGTTCTAAAAAATTATCGCGTTGATAAAATAAAACGTTCTTTCTTAATTGAAAGAATAAAAAACGTATTTGAGCTTGAAAAAATGTTTAGCCTTATTAGTCGAATATTAATTTTATTATATAGAACCTCAACTTGAATCACCCTTTATATACATTTGACTATGTCGCAATAGAAATGGTTAACATTTTATGTGACACCATGCAGTAAATTAAATCTCATCTACCCGAGACTTACCCCCTGCTGGTTATGAAAAATCTCTAAAACAGATTTAAACTGTATTAGGAGGACAAATTTAAATGCAATTTCATTGCTAAATATAACCGAAGCTTTGTTGTTGCATCGCTTTTCATTTCTCGTTAAAAGTTTAAATTGGCAGTGCAAATAAATATCAAACTTCCAATAAACAGCTTGACTTTTCTGTGAAAGTATTTGCAAAACGAGTTTCACATGCTGCGGCAATGTGTGGTGTTAAGTAGCACTAACATTTTTTTTATTTTTTCGCCGATTGGCGCAATAAAAAACCAAATTTTATAAATTATCAAATATATTTTATCCGTGCAAACTTTAATATTACGAGTAATATTTTTGTTAACATGAACTACATGAAATGATATCAAAAAACATCTTATTATGATTTCCTTATAATTTCATTTAATGTTGCTGCTGATATTTTTATAGTGTTTTTTTTTATCGATTTACTTATTTGTCTAGTGTTAAATTTATGTTATAGCCGCGAGCCACAACAACCAGCGGATAACGTCATCATGGAGTTTTATTATCTAAAAATATATTTTACACTTTTAACACAACGTTGAAAGCTTTAAAGCGAAAAGTTTAATATTGAGTTTGTAGGCAATATTGCGCACTAATAAAAGAAAATTTCGTGTATTTTATTTAAAGGCAGAGCATTTTAAATATGAAATATAAATTATTGTTATTTAAAAGACAATTTTATAGCCCTAAAATTTGAATATGATTTTAGGTGCGTGACTGCAGCGGCTAGCGCGTACATGATGGCATCCGCGGGTTGAATGTTCACACACTCTTGGCTGTAATTTAGGGTGTATTTCTTCGAATCTAGTGCTCAACCGCCTTAGATATTATGCTTTATTTATCCGCAGAGAAGAAAATCTAAAACCGCTCGAACGAGGTGATTAGTTGACAGCTTTATTTCGTAAAATTAATAAATAGTTCGTAAACTTACATTAAGATCTTAATTGTATCTTGCGCCGTAGCATTTAGCGACATCATAATGAAACCGCATGTCTATAACGCCAATGTTTTCCATATGATGTATGAAAAAGTTATAAATCACGCCTCTGTATCACTCACCGTCGACTGTAATCTTCCCACGATTATCATTTTTAAAGACATATACTGTGGGCAAAAAATAGTAAGACTTTTTAATTTAAATTTCACGCGGAAATCCATACGTCGAATTTTTTTTTTCTACGTTGGTATGACTGTCAGTGACATCTGTGCCAAATATCACATCAAAGTACAACAAGTGCATTTGACATGAGTGAAATTATTCAACAAAGAAGTTCCATTAAATTTTGTGTGCGGAATGAAATTTTTGGTGCCGAAACGTTCAAAATGTTGCAAAAGGCCTTCGGTGATAATTGTATGTCGCAGGCAAGTGTTTTTGATTGGTACAAATTATTCAAAGATTGGTACAAATTATTCAAGGACGGCCATCAACATCAACTGATGATTAACACGTCAGTAAAATCAAGGAATTGGTATTCGAGAATCGACGATTAACAGTCAGAGACCTTACTGATATCGTTGGAATATCGGAGGGATCAGTAAAAACCATTTTAATAGATCATTTGGGGCTAATAAAAGTAAAATCACGATTGGTTCCGCATACCGCATTGATTCTTCGTGAGTTTTTCGCCAAAAATTCAATCAATATCGTTCCACAACCATCGTATTCGCCTGATTTAGCTCCGTGTGACTTCTGGCTGTTCAGCAAACTCAAGCGACCGCTCCGGGGAAACCATTTTGAATCAATTGAAGACATTAAACGTGAATCACTACGCGCTTTAAAGGCTATTCCGGAAATTGACTTAAGCAACTGTTACGAGGATTGGAAAAAAGGTTGGCATTCGTGTATTGCTGCTGGGGGAATTACTTTGAGGGGGAAGAAATTTAAAATTATGAACAAAGTCTTACTATTTTTTGCCCACAGTAGAATGTGAAAAATGATGCCATCGGGCAACAAAGTGGAACTAGTAGTTGATATTTTAACTAGTGTTCGTAAAGCTTTTTGAAAGCATATGGCATTTTCCTGTCTGAAAAAAAACGTTGGTTTATAAATAGGTAGTAGTTTTTAAAGATTGTCCAACCCCATTACAGAGTGGCGCACTTTCCTTTTATTTAAGGACATTAACGATAAAACTCTTGTTGTATAAAAAAAGTGTAGGAAATGTTCTGAATTCACCAGTTTTCTGTGCAATATATTTAGAAAAGAGTGTGCTGTTTTTCGAAAATGTTGCATATTATATAGAAAAGAACACAAGTATGCAGAAATGGCAAATGGATTTTATAAGAAAACGTGTTGCGACAGCGATCCATCCTTTGATAGACGACTATGTTCACCACCCAATGGTATTGATGAACTACATACTTTATTTTTCAAAACAATTTTTTTTTTTTTTGCTTTTTTTTAATGAGAGAAACAAATTAAAAATCTGGTTTTTTATAGCAAAAAAACCAGGTTATTCGAGATTAAAAAATCGTGATTTCAAAAAGTTTGTAAGCAGCAAAAAACCAGTCGAATGGCTTTGTCGATCACCCTAATTTGTAATGTGTAGCTTCTTTTTTTTTTTAATGTCGCACGAAAAATTTCTAAAAATGTTACATATTTTACTCACAACTTTATTAAAAGGCAGGTGTCTTAAAATTTTTCAGGTTCTCATTTAATTACTTTAATTTTAAAGCGGAAGAATTTAGGTGTTTGTCGATAAAATAAGAAATAAATGTTAATTGATCACACAGTAATTGTTAAGAAGTGTAGCTACCTTTTAAAAAGTGTCAACCAATAATAGGGCAGCATTTTTCATTAGAAGAGAAGACGCCGGTAAAATCAAAACGAGGTAACTTGAGCCATCACGTGTTTTCTTAATTTATTACTATAGAAAAAAAGACAATTTTATTGAGTGATACATTACTAATTTGTATTATTATATTTGGTACTTTATGCCCACAAAAAGAACCCATGGAGACAACTACATATATCAAGTCATATAATCTATAGAAAGTACCAAGTCTTTAGCTTTTTCAAATTTTCTGTGTGGCTTCAAATTTTATTCAGATAAACCAAGAAGCTTAAATAAGAACAAGATTTCCACAATTTCCAGAAATTATTTTTTTTTGTTATTAAATTCTCATTTAAGCCTTTAGCAGTTTAAGAAGAAAATTATTTTTAACATTTTCCTATTACGAGATTATAAAACTTATTGATACTTTAGCCGCAGGGGTGAAGAAGTAGTGAAGTAAGTAGTGTTGCGAATTAGATGTGTGCGCAGCTGAAGCCTTTATTTTCAAACCAAGTTTACGCCTACTTACCCCTATAACCTGATTGGTTTTTGTATGCATTCAATTTTAGCTCTTTTATTTAAAAGTCACATACGAAAAATTGCTACATACACACAATCGAATAAATTAAATGATTTATTAAGAGGATTACGAGTATGTAGAGTAAACGACATTAACTTATTGCCATTTGCTAGGAAGTGTGAGTATGAATTTGCCATAGAATGGGCGACACAAGGGATCAGTGACTTTAAGCAAGAGACAAACGTGCAAACAAACAGACACAAATAGTTATAATAGTTAAATAACTTTAACTAGTACGGAAATATGAACATGTTTATTCTAAAGTTTTGTAATACTTAAAATTTCTTAATCAGAGTCAACAAGTTGTTTTGGCGTCAAGATACTTTGTTTGTGAAATGGAGTCGGCGTAACCAGAGTTGATGTGTTTTTTTTTTTTTTTGAAACTGTCAAACACCTATTTTTGTAGCAAAATTAAAACGATTAATTGATAAGTATAAATTTAGAGAATATTTTTCGAAATTTAAAAATAAAAAGCAATTGAAGGTGTGAGGTGTGTCGTCAATGTATGGAAATTTGTGACATTTCAAGTTGGCTTAACAGAAAATTTACAGAAATGAAGAATTGAAAACGTTTTAGCAACATGTTTTGCATTTTAATTTAGAATTAATAAATGAAATCAGTAACATCAAATTCCGCAATAGATTTTATTTAAGGAATTCATACGATAATGAATTATTAGAATCTGGCCGATTATTTGGTTTAGGTTCCCGCCGGAATACCGCAACCGATATTTGTAAGTTAACAATATGGCAGTACTGTTAATCTCTGGACACATACACATGTAGATACACGATGGAATAGGCCATATTTGACTATGGGGTTATACAAAATCCAGTTATACAAAAATCTCTTGTGCAGCTTCACTTGACAAAAATTTTGTAACAAATTTGTTGGTAACAAATTTTTACCAACGAAAAATTGGATTTATTAAATGAAAAGGTGATTTCGATTGCGGATCCGTCTGCAAATACTGGGGCCATATTACAGCATTCGTTATCGATAGAAACTTTAATTTAAATTCGATTGAAATTTCGATCTATATATCGGATGCGACAATTTGCCACCTGTCTTTATTCGTTCCCCTAATTATTACCTTAGTCCCTAAATTTAAATATGCCAGTGCTGCCGGGTAGTTAACAATGAACTGTAACAGGGATCAAAGTTCATTAAAACATCAGCATTTTTAATAATTGAAATTTTTATTTAAGACCTTCAAGCGTGGATAAACAAACTAGTGAACTTAGAGGTAAGGTAAAACAATGTTCATAATAACCTATTTTATAATATTGACACTCAAGAAAAAAATTAATGTAAAATTTATTTTGTGCCCCCAGAAAGTAAAGAATTATTAACTGCTGCTGGCAGAGTTTGCACCGACAGAAGGACTACCTTCTGTTAATGGAATTTATGCAAAAAAACTTTTTATTTGTCACTTAAATATACAACTTTTTATTTAACTATTTCCTTACAAACTTTTAAAAATCTTAATATTGGTTAATGATAAAAAAAATTTACACCGAATATTAAATTTTCGTTCGAATATTAAGTTCTGTACAACTTCGGCCCAACAAAGATTCGGTTGGTCTCCTATGAATTATTAATAAATTATTGCTCGTTTATAATAAATAATATAAAAATATCTATCAGCAGTTAATTATAAATGAGTTCATAATTCACACAATTTCAATACTCCCTAACATACATGATGTACATATGTACTCGTATATATATGTACTCGTATTTCACAGACCTTAAAAGCAATACAACATATTGAATGATAAATGAATGACAAAATTGAATGACTGATAGATGAGGGTATTGAATGACTGACTGCTGACACAATTTTATTTCGACCGCATTTGTATTGACTGCGAGTATTGTATTCAAACGAAAAGTGAAATTTATAACATGAGTTGGATACGAGGATATCAATGGTAGTAAACTGAATTTACAGAAAATTTTTAATCGAGATGGAAACAAATTATTGCATATCATCGTCATATAATGCGGATTACAACAAAAGTCATATTAAAAAATTTAGAAGAATATACAAATACATTACTCTACGTTACGTTCCTTAACAAAACATAAGATGGAATCATTGACAGCATGTCCCACAATGTCGAACATTAAGGTTCGCTTTAATTTGAAGAGAAAAAAAACTGATTTGCGCCACTGTAACAGCCGTCTTTATGAATTTATTCCTTTAGTTATTTCTTAAATAAATAAATAAATCCAGAAAACAGTTCCATAGAGAAACGCAAATTTGTTTTCTCTCTCTTACAATTCCAGCGAACATTAACGTTTGACATAGTGAGCTGTAATGCAAGCAGACACTACAAGACATTTAAATAAGGAATTGAAGTGCTTCCAAATGGCCCGAATACATCTTTAAAACGAAAAAGAATATATTGCAGTAAAAAGGGGTGGAGACTATCTTGGAGGCTTTTAAGTACAATTGCATTTTTTTTTTTTTGGTAACTAACAGTTTTGTATAAATCAATTGAATAAGAAGAGAATGTAGTTTAAATTTCTTTTAGTTTAATAGGCTGTCAGGCCCACGATGAAGAACGTTAACGTTCGCTTGTGTTCCAGTAACAGCACTTTTTATGTGTTTATTTATTTATTTAGTCCGTAAATAAATAAAACAGTTGGTTAAATGGACGCCAACCAGTTTTTCATCTATTATAATTCAACCGGGCGTTGATGTTCGACATCGTGGGCCTGGCAGTAAGTTTTAATAATAATTATTTAAATTTTGTGATGGGTGCTGCCGCCAATTGTATTCAGGCATTCCTTTATGTGACTGCGTTGGTGTACTGTTACCCATCCGGTTTCTATGCCGATAAAACGTTCCAAAATGAACTAAAAATTTGAACTTGTCGCAATTTGTGCTGTAAAATGTTGGCTACCTTAAAAAAATAATTTGACAGCTGACACTTTAGGATTAGTGAAATTGGAGCGTTACACGATAAAACAAGGAATTTTCATTCAGGAGGTATGTGCACAGCATAGATGTGGATATGGCCATAAATAATGCAGATTTTTGAGCTCAGAACAAAAAATTACTTTGGAAATGGTACATAGCCGAAAGCGGGTTGCCTCTAAATCAAACTTGTGAAGGGATGATGGAAATTCGTTTCAAAAATCGACATCAATTAATCTCACATTTTGGAGCAGTCCATTGGCCGCCAAAATCATGCGAATAGACTCCACTAAACTATTTTTTGTGGGGATGTGGATGTGTACAGGGACAAGCCTGTCACACTTCCAGTCTTCGAGGTCATCATTACAGCTGCCATTAGTGAGATACCGGCTGAAATTCTGAAAAAAATATGCCAAAATTGGAGCTCATGGATGGACCACCTACGGCGTAACCGCGGGCAACATTTAAATAAAATAATATTTAAAAATTAAATGGCAGGCATTCATTTATCGGCCTTAATAAATGTTTTATTAATTTTTGCAAATTTTCTGTTTTTTTTTTTAATTTTCAAAACTCAAGCGGTTAAAAAATCACCCTCTATAAGATTAAAGAACTCATGGCAAGTGTAATGATTAAATTATGGCACAAATTAAACCTTTTTTCGAATCTATTTTTAAACAAATCAAATTAAAGTAAGAACAAAATGACCTGCATGTCATCATAGAGAAAACTTTAAACCAATTAATTGTCTAGAAACAAAATTTTGGCATAATGAACATAAAAAAATAAATAAAATATAAAAACAAAAGAAATGTTTTACAATCACATGTTGTATTTTTCAGTGAATGGCAATTAATTTTAATACTTCCGACTCCTTTTGCTCTCTGCCGTTACAACAGCACACGATTTGTCGTTATGACAACAACTATTTTGTTTTTTGTTTATTTGACGGAAATTGATAATTTTGAAGTTTTTATTTCAACACACATCATGTGACTCTACCCACGACATTGAGAAGACAAATGACTGAAAAATTAAATCGTGATCGTAGCGAGATCAGACTTGAATTATAAAAAAATAATAGCAGCAATTAAAAAAAGGAGAGAGTAACACGGTAGATGCCTTTAGAGCTAATTAGTTCAATAAAGATAGCAGCACTATTTTCAGTGTCAGTCCTCGTAATTTACGATTGGCTCAGCTGGAACGTTTATAAATTAGACATATTAATTTTGCAGAAAGTGGTTCTGTTCGCAAAGTGTATTGGCGGATGTTTTTTAAATAATATTATACATAATCGTTTAACAGTTTAGAAAATTTGTCTCATAATATTTTACTTTTACTGATAACTCAATCAGCTGACGTCATTCAGTTTGCATTGAATCCTTAATACATCAGATTGGTTCTGTGCGTATTCACTTTCAAACTAGTTTCGCAAACTTAAATAATCTAACTTGTGCAAGTAACCCATGACAAACGGAATCGGCTGAATAGAAAAAGAAGATTCTTAATTCTTTTAAAATATTTTATCTATCAATATGATTGAAGCAAAATAAAATGGGTTAAATTATGGCATTCGGCCTGAAGAACATTTTGAAGCCATTACTGAAAATACAGCGCATGTAAAGAATAGTTTATTTGATACGGTTTACGAGACGAACATGACTTATAATAAAACTAAAAGATTTTAGTTTTATTTGCGAACGGCGTGAAGATTTTATAAACACAGCCAACTACTTGACCACAAAAATTCTTTTAAAGTTAAATATTTATATAATTTTTTTTAATTTTGTTTATGGTAAAAAAAATCGAAAAGAATGTTTTTATATATTTGACTTGTAAATGTATCTTCCGCCTTGAATTTAAAAAAAAATTCTTAATCTTCTTTTTAATGCTTTCTCCGTTAACTTCCTCCTTTCCTTTAACACCCTTTGTTCAACAAATTCCCTTTCGTCGGATTCCAATGCATTATTAATGATATTGATAGCTTCCGTCACTTTAATCGTTTTGTTTTTCGAGGAGTTTACTGTAATACGAAAAAAGTCCGCTATATTAAACAATTTTGAAAGATCTCGAAATGCCGGGAACGTATTTTCAAAATTGCTTATTTAGGGTTTTGTAAAAACGGTTAGTTCGCAGTCCAACTGGCGGTATCATTGTTCCTTAAAACTAAGAAACATAAGGTTTTATACAGCTCTGGTAATAACCGGGACCGCCCTGGGTCGACTGATTTCAAAAGCGGTGGATTTCGTGAAAAATAACTGATACAAGTAACAGTTCTTTTGGACAAAATTCAGGTAAAAGGCGTGTTTTAAAGAAACAGAAATTACATTTAAGCCATGAATCCATGGCACAGTGTTGTGAAGAAAGGCTAAATATGAAAGGTGTACGTACTAATAACTGTAACACAAATATTTCCAACCATTTCCATTACTTTTACGACATAACCTTAAGCACCATATGCAGGTAGTAGTGTTTTGAGATGACATAAATCCAAAATGCCATCGAATTATTTTCGATACGTCTTCATACTTTAGCATGTTTTTTTTCTGGATCAAACTTGTAATGAAAAGTGGACAAATTAAAAAATATTTGAAGTTTGTCGTGCAGAATTCGAATACCTTAGCGAAAAATTTGCTAATTAAGCTAGTTCGGCCGTCCGGGTTGTTTCTAGTAGAATTGTGTCAGTCGCAAACTAGTTCGTTTAATTGAGAGATAACTTTAGAAACAACAAAACAAATTGTGTGTTATTTTGGTAAATTTTGTAAATTTGCTACTATTTTTCTAAAATAATTTCTCAATTGAACAAACTATTTCAAAAATTACCCAACTCTATTTACTTGTCTTCCAAGTCGAAATCTCCACTTTTGCCAGAACATATTCACCAAAAACTTCCACTTAAATACGATGATTTTTAGCAACATAACTGTTTAAACTATAAAAGTATGAAATACCAAAAAAAAATAGTTCCATTAACTATTTACTTGTTCGAAAAAGTACTTCGCAAAACTCTTGCATTATTTTCATTAATTCTTTTTTCTTCCTTTCCCAAAAAAATGTTCGTGTTGTTTGTTCGATTATTTCAATTAAAGTTTTGTTTTACTTTAATTTAAAATACGACATGCATGTGCAAGCTTAACGTAAGAGTAGAGTATAAAACTTTTTCAGTTCACATTTTGAAAAGCATAAAGTTTAAAAAAAAATAAAAACAATCCTTGAGAAAGGATATTTACTCATAAGTTCGTACGAGTATGAAACACATTCAACTTGACTTAATAATATTTAAAAATTTGTAAGGATTTGCACTTCACTACAGCGAGTGAGCACAAAACACGTAACGGCATTTGAGAAACACTCACATAAGAATTGTGTTATCTAGGAGTTAAGCAGAGTTGCCTTAAGAATTTTTCTTTACGAGACAAGAAACGTGAACAAGCTTTTATATTAGGATAATTTAATTTAACATGCCGTTTGCAACGCAAGCCCTCGTGGGTCCGCCAATCTGCATGAGAATGAGGAGAAAAAAGGGAAGCAAAACAATTGGAGAGTTTAGATTCGAAGGCTACTGAGAGAGTAGGGGTTGGGTCGTCACTATATTTGTACCTCTGTGGGGTTATTACCAAACCAGTTGGTGCTCCTTATGAGGGAATACAGTCCCTGCATTCCGAGCTCCGACATCTCGAAGAGGCTAGCAGAGGTCCTCGAGCCGAGATGAGTTTGGCGTAGGCCCTCTAACGCAGACCGGAGACACACGAAATGAACTACTGTCTCCTTTTCCTCCCCGTTGTAACAGCTTCTACAGTAGTAATTTACAGGCAATGCAACACCATTCTCTTGTCTTATTAATTTGCTTCTTACAGGTGGGAGGGGAATGCCGCAATATCCATCAATATGCCGGTCCTGCAGCCTTGTTGTTATATTTGCCAGCTTATCGGCCATACAATTGCCATATTCGGGCATTGTAGAGCATGAAAAACACCAACCAAATTTTAGTAGTTTAAAAATTTTGCATGTCATCTTCATTGCCCAAAAACTTTTAAAGTTAAGTAACAAATAGTCGGAATAATACAATACATACACTGCAGTTAAATTTCAACATGTTAAAAAATCAAACGTCATTAACATTACTCATTTTTGTAGTCAATGTTTTGTTAAGTTTATTTTTTATTTTTTGTTAACTAACAACAATAATTAAATTAACTTTAACAATTTAAAGTATTGCAGTAGTCAGTAGGTAAATTACACAGATTGCAACTGTAATAAATGGTTGGCCTGTTCATTAGGGCTTGGAAAAATAAATAATAAAAAAATTGTTATAAATGGCTTTTTGTTGTTGAATTTGTTAAAAATGTATGAATCGCCAAAAATCTAAAAAAACAGAAACTATAATAAACTAAAGTTTTTAACACCATCAAACCTGGAAAAATTTGGCTTAAAACTTAAGTGAAACAAAGCAACCATCTGACGAACCGATTTGTAAAATTATTTGTTAAATAAAAATGCACAACATTATTTTATTTAAAATCATAAAATGTAAATTATTTTAACTGTATATTCGGCTACACAAGTGTCCCAACGTTTCATTCATACGTCACGTAAAATAACTTCTTTGATAATACTGCCAGACCACTGTACACAATTTAAAGCTGAAATGTACCACAAGGATAACAGAAAGCATAAAGTTCATGTACTTTTTATATAACTCTGGCTTATTTCGGCTGATCGAACAATTATTTAAAACTTTCGGGAAGAGTTTCTAACTATTTTATCGAAGTATACTGTTTAAGAGCCTTCCAAACTATTAGATCGAGTAAAACGACTTGTCAACCAAAATCAAGTAAAATGAGAAAGTATTACAGTGTAAACGCCATATGTAATCAGATATCGAAAAAAGGTGGGACTTTTTACTTTATCTGGGTATCATTTTTACAGCAAATGCAGAAAATATCCAAAGCAGCTGTTGAACAAGTAAACAAGCCGACTGGCTAGTCGGCGAAAGATATTATTTTTCCGCGTACTTTGGCCGCTGTGTTTATCGGTTATCAATGTTTTTAGTTCAATCTAATGCTGAACATTTTCGAAATTTTTACCACGTCATTTTGCTGATATAAAATATATATAGAGCCACCTCCGCCACTAACCGCTCGAACTTGCTTAGCCGTCGCCGCCGAAAGTACCGTTTCGGCTTCCTCCCCTCCTGCATGGTCAAAGTAACCAAACATTCCTTTTTAATTTTATTTCAAATCTGATAGTGTAGACAAAAAATGTATTGCGAATATTTCATTTTCGATTTTTTCGACAGTCAGAACGATTACCAACAGATTTCTCTCTGCAAAAATCAAACGAAAATAAACATACTTGTAGAATAGTGTGAAAAGGGATTTGGTGATGAGGCTCATGTTTGGGAATGTAAATCAGTAAGCAAAATATATGCATCCAGAGAAAACCGCCAAGAGATCTCCAGGCACCGCTACATCCTCGAAGAACCGCTATTTGGTGTGCTTTATGGGCTGCCGGAAACATTGGTCCGAAATTTTTTAAACTCGACGCCGGCCGCACAGTGTGTACCACCATTGATTTATTAAAAGAAACGTTCGGTGAAGGAATAACTTTGCAAGATCGTGCGATGTAAGCCGTTGGGATTTTTTTTTTTTGTGGGACTATGTGAAGTCTCTGGTCTACGCTGATACGCCTCGGAAGGCAACATTCGTCACGTTATCACTGACATAGGCGGAGGCATTGCTGCAAAAAGTGATTGAAAAGTGGACTTCCCGATCAGAGAAATGCAATTTCTTGCTTGTAACATTCGTACACGTACACCCTGCACCTGAAAATTATAGTATCCGTGACCCGAGATTAGGTTGTATAGGCTACCAATGATTATATTACTGGCTTACGTGTGTTACCTGGTGGGGAGACATAAGAAATTGTATGCATCCACTCTAGGGTTAAAACAATATCATACCAAATAAACGTGTTTATTTTCTTAATATTGTAGTACAATAAGTCTGATAAGCTTTGCAGTGTTGAACCGCTCATGTTTCCTTCTAATTCCCATCACGACCTCTTCAATAGAAATTCTTTGAAATAATTATTATTTTTGCAACTGTTCTGATGGAACAATGTCGATTTGCGAAGACGGGTTTCGAATCTGGCAAGTTCATTCGCAATTATATTTCCAGATTCGTTTACGTGTCCGTTACCCATTGTGTAGAGAAAGCAGGCATTCCTGAAACACCCGATAGAGATTTAATCGGGGCCTTAGTGCCGGTACATAAATATGTGGACATCCTCTTCGAACTAAATAAATCCATAAAGAGGGCTAGTTGAAGAACGTAATCAGTTTGGGTCAGACTGTCTCACACTGTATCTCCCTCTCGCGCTCTCTCTCTCTCATTCGTTTCCTCCCATTAAAATCTATTCTTATTACAGACATTTTGCAGCCATTGATTCAATTGCAGTATTATAATTTTGCTTTTGTATTTTACGGATGCAATTATTTAATGATTATTGCTTGCTTGTAAAAAAAACACTTAAATTATTGTGCAATATTATTAAGAAATCTGTTACAAAATAAGTTGTAAAATTGTTATGATAAATTTGATGTGTCATGGTAAAGTCAGGCAAAAAACAACATTCGTCAAGTAACAAACATGTAAAAGTCTGTTTGAAACAATTAAATTTATTAAGGATGAAAAAAAAACGATAATTATTGTTATTTCGACTAAATATTTTAGCTCACGTGAACCCATTTAAAATTTATAACTACTACCTCGCATTTTCAAATTAGAAAATAACAAAAGTAGACATAGAAGGTTTTGAACAGAAGCAAATTTGGACTACTGAATTCGAATCTGCACTCCGTTTCTTCAAATTGGTGTTAGTTTTCGAGATATACCGTCATGTCGAAAAGGAAGCACTTCCACGATAAATATTAACAAACTGACGAACGGTTTCTTCTAGTCAGTCAAATAAAAAATCCGAAATTCGGCAACAATATTGTTTATTGATCGGCTCAGTAGTTTCAGAGATATCGTAACAGTTTTGCCGAAAACTAATTTTTATAACAATTTTTGTTTTTAAAAAGATAAAAAATAATTTAAAAAAAAGATCAACAACAATTATGTTCTTTTTCCACTAGCATATAGGAAAATATGTTCTGAACGAAACAAGCTATATTTAACACAAAAAATATTATGTGATGATCCGGAGCATATTGGTACAATTTTGAGAAAAACACATGCTAAGTGAAATTCATCTACGACAAGAGTTAATAAATCAATCGGTGGCTATCGGTAAATTTATCGATAAATTCTGTGCTCTACTTCACTTAGGATTAAGATAGTGCTGTAAAGGGACTGATGGTACTATCGACATTTTTATTTCTAGTAGACTATCGATGGGGATTTCCGATGGCGATACTATCGACAAAAACTTAATTAACAAAGTAAAAGCTCAAAAGTATAGAAAAATGCAAAAATAAGTAAAACATTTTAATTTTAGTTTAATAATTTTTAAGCACTAGGTCTCAAATTATTTACTATATTATTTATTAAATCTGTTATTTCGCTACGCAGGATCTTCTACTGTAGGATCTTCACATCATATAAATTAAATTATTTTATTAAAAACCTAAGCCCATAATCATAGTCAACAACTAAAGTCGGTTGTTTTAAAAACCTACTTTAAATTTAAAAGTTGTTATTTACAATGTTACTACCATAGAAAAAGTTAAGTTGAACTAGCTTTAAATGGGTGCCACCTCAAATGTACCATCCTTGATCAGCTGACGCTAGTAATAAAAAAATACAAAAGAAGCGCAAAATTTATTTCTTTAATATAAATGGATGGAAAAAATGGAAAACGTGAGTATTATATCACATTTATTTTGTTAATAATTGCCTTACAAATTGTCATCAATTATTGCATAATCTCTGGCAATATCTTGTAACCGGAACATTTAAAATTTTTATTATTTTTATATTCGCTACACTTTGCTAAAAGTTTCCTCATGCTTTTTGTTTCTCATTTCTATCTTTATATCAGATACTTTTAAAGGTTCAATAGATTTTATTAAAAATTGCCTGCTGTACTGCGCATTTACGCGATGCATATACTTTGACGTTTCGTAGTAAACAAAACTCAAAAAATTATCGTATGTTTGCGCAAAATTTCTTGTGATTTGTACGCGCAGAGCACAAGTAACTTGTAACAAGACGCCGAGCACGAATAAATAACACGCACAAATCAATAATAAGTAAAAAAAGACATTTTCTAAATAATTGTATTTCTATTTTACACAAGGCGAATATAACTAGAAATTTCGATTTATCAATTGTTTAATAAATCTTTAATAATTAAAAAAGAAAAAAACCTTTTTTATCGACAAGACTCAAAGCTTTAGAATTCTTCTAAGAATTCGATACTATTCTCGACAGTTTTACAACAAACTATTAAAACTATCGAATGGTGCGACTGTCGATAGTTTTGCAACTCTGGGTTAAGCTCATGTAGCAATGATATTTAAATTAACTTGTATAATTCTACAAGAAAAAAGTGAAAATATATGTGGCTTCGACACTAGTTCGAAAAAAATTTACATTTAAAATAAAAAACAAATTTCTGCTTGTGAAAGATTCAATTCCAATTGTTTCCGTTTTCCAGTCGCGGGATCCATGTCAGGCTTTTATTTAAAATATATTATTGAAAGCAATGATGTTTTCAAACTGAAAAACCGAAAATTTTGCAATTAATTTATATTTGTAAATGTAAGATTTCCATTCCTGGTAGAAGCGTTTGACCGAATGTAATGCCCCTGTGCTTAATGTTATATTAAATAAATTACCTTACAAGACATTTTTGTTAAACAAATCGCGCACATACCTGCAAGTATACGAACATACAAATTTATTAGAAGAGTATGAAAAAGCAATTAAATCAATTGCTCAAATATATGGCAAATATGAAGGAAACTTTTATTTCCATGGTATGCATGCGAAATGAACATTAAGTCAATGTTGAATTGAATAAATATAAAATAATTAGCTTAACTTATACAGTCGAATAAACGAACCTTAAATATGCAATTAAACAAATAGGAGAGATAGTATGAATGAGTGGTCATTCATATTTTAAAATGTTACTAAAAGAAGAGCTGGCAGCTTAATCCAAAATAAATAAAAATAAAAAAATAATAACGGAAGAGATCGAACAGCAGTGAAGAAGAGTTAAAATAATGGCAACGTAACTACGACCAGAATCAGCAAAATCACGTGGGGAAAGTTAGTATAACAAAAGGTGTAGTCCGACCGATTAATCAGTTTTGGCTGAAAATTTCCTTTCGACCAAGAATAATATTCAGCTCTATTTTTTCTAAGGACTGACTGCAATAAAAATTCCTATTGGCATTTGCAATATGAATACTGAGATGTGATGCGATTTAGAAAATGAACACAAGAGTATTAGCAAAATTTATGGCGTTTTTCTTTCTGACAAAAATGCTGCACCCGTAGCCATGTCTGCATGTTTGTGTTTCTTTCTAAAAATATATGCAACATTTTTAAATATGTTGCACAAAAAACTGGGCAATATACATATATAACATTTTTTTTACTCAACTTAAAGAAGCTGCCAAAAAATTTTTAATCAGAGATGGACAACAAAAGTTACCTTGATAACTCTTTTTATGAGTTAAAATGTTATTAAAAGGGAGGGCTTTTAAGTTTAAGCAGTTAGCTTAGAATCAGACTTAATCGAATAAAACTAATAAAAAAATTAAAGTAAAATGAATAAAGCTTAAAACTCATAGCGTTAATTACTTTACAAACTTGAGAAATCCATTATTTGGTTTACATCGAATTGATCTGCTGAATTAAAAAATTAAACTTTATTTCTAACAAAGCTTTTGGCAAATTATTAACTCAAGAAATCGAGCCTAACTCAGCAGGATCAGGATTTTTATATTATTTGCTTGAACTTGTTGTGAAACATTTAAGCTTTTAGTAACAAACAAAAGCTTTCATAAGCTTTATCTGTCGTCAAACATTTTGTCACAATATCATCACTTTAATTTCATTTCCCATTATTTTCCAATTTTTTTTTAATCACCACTCTTTACACGCTCTCTGTAACAGCAGTTTTTTTGCGGATTGTTCATTTAAACTGTGTAAATGTAAGTTGTAAATAAATTTAAATGATTTTAATAATATAAATACGGCGGCGGCATCTCTGTCCATTTGTCTATTCAACCAAACAAGCGAAAGTTGTAAAATTTCTTATTAAATTAAATGGCACTTTACAATTTATTTTTTTCTTTCTTCACTCCTTTTAAACAAGTGCAAAGTTACTCACAGAAGTTGAAAAAACGTCTGATACATCAATGTGCAAAATACTTGTGTTTAACAAACGCAGGAGACTTGAGTTAATTTAAGTCTTCATGCATGTTATTAATTTATTTAAAAAAAGTTTTTTTTTTCTCTATCATAATTCAGTTCGGAACAAACTTTATATGTATATACTCGTACATACTTATGTTATATACTGTAATTATGCAAATAATAGATAAAACTGCTTTTAATTACATTTGCTGCTCGCTTTTGATTTTCAGTGTGTCAGAAAAACTTTACAAAACACTGTATGATGAAGAAGAAAATAATATTTTGCTAAAACTATGAAATGTATAAATGACTATGCCTAGAAATCATTTTAGCTTTTAGTCCAGTCAAATAAGACATTAATAAGAAGGCCAATCGAGCTAGACGAAGGGAGGCCCTTTTAAGATGAAATTGTTTAGTTTTTTAGCAAATAGCTCTCAAACTGTAACTTTTAGCACAAATTGCTTTATATAAAAGTTGAAGGTGACAAAATTTTCTACAACAATATTGTTGATAATATTTTGCGCAATACCAACCACTTTGGAGTTATAAGAAAAAACCACCAAAATCATGCAAATTTTTATGATAAGTAACAACTCGGTCAGAAAAATTTTAGAAACGTTAATCGAAGTTAAATTTGTTCGAAATTGAAGTGAAACTTTAATTTTAAGATAAGGTTATAGAAGATCGATTTTCAAATTCGTATTATTAGTTACAAGCACTGTCGAAATTTTCATTGCACATCGAATTTTCTTTCGAATAGAACTTTGCTTTTCCACGCTGTATCGTACGGTTGGAAAATCGTTGATAATGTAGGTATTTGAAATAGTTTCGTGCTTTTGGGCGAATAGGCAGTTTTATGCTTTTCTTGTTAATTTTATGCAGGTTTAAGATCATAGGTGCCATTCGAAAACTCGTAAGTCAAATTCCTTTTTTATTTAATTAGTTATTTGTTAAAAAAAACGTATTTAATTTTAGTCTCAGTTGATCGAACTATATAGCGTATTTTTTTAACCCCGATAGATTTTACGAAAGGGTTGACTGTTATACTGCGGTCAGCTTTTGACATTTATGAGCAACACGCTGTCGAAATTCAGTCATCTGATTCGATGAAAAATTGTATTCAGCGATGAGGCTAATTTTTTGCTTAAAGGGTTTGTTAACAAATAAAGTTGACGCTTACATCAGACCCTACAGACTCCATCCAGAAAAATTCACCGTTTGGTGTGGTTTACACGCTGGTGCGGGGGATTTATGCCCAAAATAGTTTGCAAGTGTTAATATTGATCTTTCGAACAAAAATTTTCTTTTTAATAAAATTAAATTTTTGTGTTATCGCGCTCAAAAAAAACTCTATTCCAAATGAATGAAATTCACAATAGCGGTGTTCTTCGTCGAATGCGCATCATAAAAGAAAAAATAAAATTCGTTCGTCCAGATCTTTCAACTGTAGTCCAAGACTCATAATAATATCCAATATATTTTAGTTTCCGCAAACTGCATTATTTTGTCTCTAAATAAAAATACATCGGCAGCTGTTGAAAACCAATTAGAAACGTTTGGAAATGTTTGTATATAAAACTGATTCGTTTTCTTTTTCTAAGCACTTTTTCCATTTATTTCCCTGTTTTTATTTTTAATTATAAAAGAGTTAACGTCCAAAAGTATAAAGCAGTCTTAAAAATATTGAAAGAAATTCATCAATTGATGGCGACACTTAACTAGAAATAATTGGTTATTAAAAAAAAAATACCAAAATTGCTGGATTTGTATTGCGACCCACACCACCTACACTTCCTCAAACAAGTTGCCGTATTTGCTATATTTTTGCGGCTAATACAGGGGTCGGCAACCTTTTTACTTTGACAAAGTCTGTTTCTTTTGTTTGTATGTTTGTCAAATATAAAGAGCAGCCATATTAATTCGGTTTACGAACTAAAAACACAAAAGGAATTTGCGAGTAGACAAGTTTTGTACCAACCCCGCTCTCCTTTCCTCTCTCCTCTACAAACTCAAGACTTTGCTAAGAAAACTTTGCTGGTCTGTAAGGGGTCTAAACAGTATTTTAGCGACTAAAAGGATATATTTTATTAAGAAAATATTATTCTATAGCAATGGCTGCTGTGATGTTGAACTACTAACGTCAATTTAGTTGATTCTGGTTTATAGTTAGTCGTTTTAAGGCGAATACAAGCATCAATATGTTCGGTAGTTAAGCTGTTCCTGTTTTTGCTTAATATAAATTTAATTTGCGAAACTATTTGCTCACGTTTATAAGTTGAACCGAAAGTGGACACAGCGGCAAAGACAATTTTTTAAAAAAATTAAAACTTCGTAGGAAGTGATACCCAACATGTTGATATAATGAGATGATAATTTATCTTTATTTTTTTTCACTCACCGTTCCGCAATTTCTTAAATTTATCTGACCATAACTTTTAAAATCAATAATTTCTAAACTAAAATTGTAAATTTTAAGATATTGAAAATACTGCAAACTTTAAATATTTTTTTCTTTCCCACTTCTTGTATATTATATTTCATATCAATGATCAAATGGGTCACTCGGTGATCCGTGGTCCATAGCTTGCAGATTCCAGGTCGAAATTTTAGTATAATGCAGAAAAAAATGTTTAACAGTCAAATTTTCCTTAACCAAAGTTCGACATGTAATACTTCACATTTTTCTTAATTTAAAATTCTATGGCATGGCCCAATGCTTTAATATGAGACGCAAACTGATGGTCCATTTCAGCATTTGTCAAGTAGTGAGTGCTTAAAATAACATAGCCAGGATTAGGAACTCGAGTAACTGACAAACTGCAGTCCTTAACAGAATTCTGTATAACAAACCTGTAGAATATTTTATGAATCGTATTACTAGTGAAGAATTGTTAAGGAGAGCTGGAATAAAAATCGTGAATCTAATCTAAAAATTAAATTTTGCTGTCGCCTGGGGAGAACGAAAGTAATGTTTTTTAAGAGTTTTGGGTATTAACCGCTAGAAACAAATAATGCGATTAAGAAAAACATAATCTTTTAAAGATTAAATCCACTAAGGAAGCCTTACTTCTCCTCTATTAACACTATTGAAAAAATTACTTAATTTAACATTTTTCCCATCGATGCCACAAAAATTTTAATTTGTAGATAACTTTCGATTTCAAGGGAGGAGTCGAACTTCTACAAATGACAGAATTACCTACCCGAGCAGGCATACAACCTACACTAGGTCTCTTTCAAAGCATCTTCAATTTGTTCATTTTTGTCACACAGTGTCATTTGTTCAAAAATTGCTAAATAAATCATCGTATTTATTTTCAAGTTGTGAAGAACAATTTTTATAATTAAGATTTGCTCACTATCTATTATTTTAATAATTTTTTTTAACAATACAATTAATTCACGTTTTTAATAGTTAATCGTAAAAAATGAATCTTAACTGCACCTGAGACCCGCTAGAAAACATTTGCAAATGCTACTTTTATTCAGCCATTATGACTTAATCCCAGCTATTGGGAACGGAAAGTGGCAAGGTTGCGTTATTTAATATTAATTGAGCAGACAAAAGTGTTAACGAACAAATACACAATTTGTTGAAATAATAACTATTTCAATTGTCAGAGGTGGGGGCAGCTTAAATGTTAAAACGTATCATTTCAATGGTTTTTACATTTTTCACTTTTAGTTTATTAAATAGAAATAATATTTTTTTCCTTTTAAAAATATTTTTTTTACTTTTATTTTTAGGTCAATAATAAAAAAATTATTTTTTATCTCTTCACGCAGCAATGTTTTTTATCTGTTTCATCTCTCACTTTTAATAAATTATAAATTAGTCACACTAAAAATTGATTAAAAAATTTACAAATTACAGTAAAATCACTATAATTTGTTCCGCGTTGAATTGATTATTTTATAATTTAAAATTCTCTATAATTCCTAACAAAAAGATGGTGACTCCACAAAAGTCGCTTTAAATCACAAAAATTCCATATAATTTTGTTCCCTCGCGAATTATTATTTTTATTTTTTTTTACAAAACAAATTCTGTGCGACCTCTTAAATATCGTAATCGGCTGTTGCTAACCTCTTATAATTCGTAAGTGTAAAGTACTAAAACACGATGTTTTGCACAAAGCTACACAATCAAGTCAGTCAGCTGCTGCTAGGTATACATTCGTTCAAAGTTAATCAAATTAAATTCTTTATTTATTGTTCATAATGGTAGAAGCTTTTCTTTTTGCACGGCAGCGTTTAAGGAGATGGTGGGTAGGGCCTGTAAACTTTGTTAGAAAAATAATTGGCTTCCATAGAATCGGCTTCGCACAACTGAAGCAAAGAGATGCAAAAAGGCTCGTACTGACAGCGGAAAAGTTTCAACATTTTTCTAACTTTACTTAAAGAAAGATTGTAAAGGTTTTCCAAAAGAGAGTCTATTGAGGAAAACGTTTGGGTGTAGCTGTAATATAAGTGCTTGTGAAAAAACTTATCGTAAGACAAAGAATAATATTCAATATTTTAAATGCATTGTTAGGCAACTGTATCAACATTGCAGTCCACAATTCTTGGTATAGACTTGCATGATTTGAAAGCTATATATGAAACCTGCGGTGCGATCCGGTGGTGTATGTTGTTCAGCCTAATCAGAATGACTGAAATTGCATCGCTAATAGGTTTGTTTGACATAAAGTTGTCAAACTAGAATAAATTAAACAAGTAATTTTAATTGTCAGGCTTGAGTTCGTTTTCTAATCTTTTTGTTAAGAAAGAATACAATAAAATTCATAATCTTTTATTAGACAACTAGCAGAATGGAATGCATTTTCTATGCCGCTACGCACATTATCAACATTCTTTGTGTCTTTCTACTAATTGAGTGTCCACTGTAAACATCATCTATTCGACCCAATAATCAAGACAAATGGAATATGGGAAATGTTGTCGAATTTCATGTTTTTGACATTTGCTTCGGTTAGAACGAAGTTTATACCACTTTAACTTTTTGTCATTGTGTTCTTTACTCTCAAATGTGCTCTTTTTTTATCACATAAAACAAATTTTTGTTTTCAATAAAAAATAAACTTAAGCCTGACAATTAAAATTACTTAATTTATATTTTGTATATGAATAGGTTTTTTACTAAAACATTAACAATTGCAAATTAGTTCGTATGAAATCAAAATAAACCTATTCGTTCCGAAAACAACATTCATCCCAGTTATGATTATACAAATGTGTCTCGTAGTTTAAATCATCGTGATGGAAGTTTGAAAAACGGACGACTGAATTATAAAAACTTTAAAATTTGCTTAGGAATTAGAAACAAACTTTCATTTCTAATTTCCGCCCCACCAACTTTGGTGAAGTTTCGGTAATATTTTGTTAATAATTGTTACATCCTCTGTTACAGTCCCCGGTTTTAACGTCTTAACATGTAAATCGCCATGGTAGCTAACAAGACTCACTTTATATTCAAAACATGTTCAAAACAAATATTATTAAAGTTTGGATTCAAACCCGGCGTGCCAACTATTGTTCAGCTCTTGCTGTGACTAATAAAAATTATTGCAATTTTTTATTGCTGATTCTTAGTACTATGTAATTATTTGTTGTTGTTTAGTATGTGTTTAGTATTTTATATTTAAGAAAAACATAAGAAACTAATAAACCAAAGACAAGTTAACAATGATTCTTGGCACGATTCAATTAAGTAGAATGTACTAAGTTAAACATACAGCGATAGCCGGACGAACAGAAGACAACGACGTACAAATGATTGAATGAAAATTATTAATTCCTTTCAACACTCACCAGATACAAGGTATTTCATTAAAAGCTTCCCGTCTTTGAATTTAAATAAAACAAAGTGTGTGCATCAGAAATGTCTAATACAATTTTGCATGACTCTGGCGCATAAATCAGGCCGAAGTTTGGCTTTGAGGGCCGTTCGGACTTGTAGCTAATTCGTATAGGCTATAACGACTTAAGAAAACCTCAAGAGAAAAAACTCTAACTGGGCAAATCGCATGATCTTGGTGTCCAGATCACATCACATATACGTGAGATGCCCTCGCACTCAAATGTGCAATACGGAATATTATCCAATTGAGGACAAAAGAAGTTTGGTCTTGCCAACGTCGTACTTAAAGAAATATGCATCGATGATGCCGCTGGCTTAAAATGCACAACAAATTGTGTCTTTTCCGGAATGAATGGGAGGATCTTCGATGTCATGTGCTGAAGATGATTTTTT
Organism: Phania funesta; assembly: GCA_963932375.1. NCBI lineage: Eukaryota > Metazoa > Arthropoda > Insecta > Diptera > Tachinidae > Phania > Phania funesta. The sequence goes on along the minus strand of OZ010652.1, from coordinate 39,051,138 downwards.
GATGAAAATTAGGGTCAGTTGAACGCTACATCCGTACATGGTGACTTGGCAAAACAGATTGAATAAATCACCGGCAGTTCGACAGATGTAGCTTCAATAATATAGCCGCCTTCAGTTGTCAAAGTTCGGAAGTCGCTTTTGGAAGACCCGATATATTTTATTATCGCGTTTAAAAAGAAGATTCAAAGGTCGGCATCCAAAATTTATGAAGTGAATCCAAGATTGCAAAAATTGCTGGCTTATTTATTTATGACTTCAATTGTTTGCCATCTCAGTTGAGACTATTGGTTCGGGTCACTAATCTCTAAATCCTTTCCCTAGACCGGGAGTGCTAACTTATATAATTTATAGTTTAAATGAGGTAGCAGAGCTTCTCAATTAAACTTTCGCAACATGGGGTCGTGCTGTTTGCTTCCGACGACTCTTATGCCTTCGACTGTTTCAGTCGTGTTCTACGTCGAGATAGTTCAGCCAAATAGAGGACTAAAACTTGGAGAATGTGCAATCGCTTTGGCTATTGCCTTTGCATCACGTCCGGGATATTCTAAATTTGGATCGTTCCAAGCCCAAAGGCAGTTTGATCCTAAATTCGTTCCTGTGGCTTTTATGTTCTCCTTAACAAGGTTTCCACAGAAAAGTTGGATCGATTTTCACCACTCTGGACTTCAATTTTAAAGTTATATTGGATTCTCATCGAAAATGAAAAAAAAACTTTACATTGTAAACTAATAAATAAAGATATTTTTTACGATCTGAACTATTTTTAAAGGATATTTTGAGAAAAAAATAGTACCAAGTTATCAGCAAAAGAAGTTTAAAGAAAATTTGTGATATTTTTTATTTATACGCACACCTCAAATACAGAAACCGGTGATATTCATGCAACCTACCTTAACAAGTATAGGGTGTTGTTTCATTCAATAGTCAATAGATAAAATAAATTATTAAATGAAAATAATTAGAAACAGAAAATTACTTAACACGTCATGACTATAATCAGCAATAGTCGTAATAAAGAGAAAAAACAAACAGACGAATTGGAAAAAAAACTAATAATAATTATAATTAATAAAACCCGGGACTATGGCATTAAACAAACTGATCATGCCAACGTACCTCCTCTCATTCAATGACTGACTTACTGCAAAAAGTAAGAGACTAAGAAATACAGCCACTTATTGCCTGTTTTTTATTTTTATTTTTATTTTTTTTCAAAAGGTTCATTGTCTTTTAACTGAAAAGAATAAAATAGAAATAAAAAGTTACAAGTATCTGATTAAAGCCAGCAGATAATTTAATATAAGTGATTGTTTTTTTTTTTTTTTTTTGTTAAAACAGAAACAAAAATAAAAACAAAACAAACTCAAACAAAATGAAGCAAAAGAAATCTTGATGTTAGTCATCAAACATTTAAAATGAAAAATTATTGGAAAAAAATCTTGCTTCTTAATACCGGAGTTTAAAGTTGTATAAAACAGCTGCCACAGCAAAAAAAATAAAAAATAGGCTGACATGTGTTGTTGCTGATTTTTATTGTTTTTTGCCTTTTCTTTCTTTCGTTTCCTTTCTTGGTATAGAAAAACAAATTTGACACTATAAAACCAAAACATACTTTTTTTTAATTTAGATTTTAAACAAAAAGTACCAAGCTCTGTTAGAATCATTGCAGTCTTGTTAACTTCTCTTTTAGCACTTTTTTAAAGCTTTATAAGTCTGTTAGACAACATATTTTTTTTAAGAATTTCGGAAGATTTTTTACTGAAAAGGGTTACAAAAATTAAAATTTTAAATACATGTTGCAATTTCCGCATGTTTGTGTTTCTTTCTAGAAAATATGCAACATTGACAAAAAATAGCTCGTTCCTTTCTAAATATGTTGCACAGAAAACTGGCGAAAAGTTCAGGGTGAAATACAATTGTTTACAACTGTATTAATTATATTGTTTATTTTGTGTTGAAATTTTATTTAATTATTTGTGTTCGATTGTAATCGTAAAAAGAGCATCCCTTTGTGAGGGTACTAACTATTTACAAGGCAACATGTTTTTTTTTTACAGAAAGGAAAACGTCGTAAGTTTTTAGAGCACTTTAAAAATTCGAATACAAAAGTTTTGATTTAAACAGAAACATTAAAGTTAGAAGAAGCAAACGTTTAAATGTCACAAACGAATTTTTGGTCCAAACAAATACAAAACAAAACAATGAAGTTTCAAAACATTGAAGTTTCTCATTACAAACATAAAGCTTGAATTACAGTTCTTGAAATGGGCCTCTAAGCAAATAATCCGCCGAATTATTTCTACCGACGTAAATATGACACTTTAAATACATAGACGCCACTAAAATTATATAGTGGCGTCAAATCGCACGGGCGAGGTGGTCAATTCTCTGAAATGAATCCTTAGTCTAATGTTTATTTCAGTAAATTATGTGTATTACGTGGTATGAGTGACGAAAAGTAAATAATCATGTCTATGCGCCGTTCACTATGGACTGTAACGTTCTGACAAATGTGATATTGAAAGGCATAGGGAACCAATTATTAAGAAAAGTATAGTTTGGCACTAATTTTCAAATAAAACATTGCCTTAATCGCAACGTTTCCTTTAATTTATTCACCTAATATACATCTCGTACGATGATCTTGTGACTTCAAATCCCATTCAAGATCCCTTAAATAGATGAACACAAGTTAGTGCAAACAACGTTAGAGAGGCCATCTCCATTATCAGCGAGCGCTACAGAAACAAGAATTTTCATTCGCACGTTGACGAATTCTGTGGCAGCAGGATGAGGAAATCTGTCTCAGGTTCGAGCTGGTTCAAGCCAGAGATCAGCAAAGATTTTAGATGTCGCGATATCGTGACAGCCGTTCATTACTGTTATTTGTAATTTAAGCAATCACGTGAAAACAATGGGGGTTGCCAGTAAACGACTACTGCAGAAGCTGTCACAATGAGGAGGAAGAAGACCCAGTATTGAATCTCCTATATATCTTTGCTGCCTTAGAGCACCAACGTCAGATTCACCTCGGGCGGAGGTGCTTTATCAGCCGCTCCCAACCATCGGAGGTAGCGACTACTATTTTCCTTAGGAGCAGCGACTGGTTCGGGAATGAGTCCACACTATTCTCATCTTTTCTAGTCCTCTTCACTTTCACTTTTCGACTTTCTTCTTTCAATTGTTTGTATTATCGTGAGTATAGAATCTTACTTATACCTTGAGTAGGGTATCCCCACTTGCTTTCTTACATGCTTTTGTTATTGCAAATGATTCCACATCACAAAATTTTAATCCAGCAAACTTTTCAATTACTCAAAAAATATGAATTCACATTTCAATACTCGCGCATGTCAATACAAATTAAAAAGCGGTAAAACGTTTGTATTGCATCCAAAGAGATCTCTAATTACGCTGGAAATCTATAATTACAAGTTGAAAAAAGAAAATAGTTTTTTAAATAATTTCTTCCTTTATGCAAATTGAGCCTGCTCAAAATGCAACTGCAACAAAACACGCAAGTAATTTCAACTACAAAAGCAAACATACAACAATAATGCCGTAAAATATACATTGTACATATGTGGTGCAACATAATAAAATTGCAACATTAAACTCCCCAACATTTTTATAGCAAAAACAATGAAAAATAAACTAAATGCAAAGCAGCCAAGAAAACTGCCGCTGCTTTCTATCTCCACACAAATCGATTTAAATCAGTCTAAAAGTTGCTTTATAACCAAACAAAGATGCAGACAAAAAAAACGAAATGAAGCATAAATTTAACAAACAAAAAAGTAAAATTATGAAAAAAGTAAAATTTAGAAAAAAAAATATGTGTTTGGGATGGAAATTTATTTGGAAAAAATTGCAAAATTTTATTTTGGCAGAACGTTTATTTCTACTACGAATCTGCATCCTGCAGCTCGGTCTGTGCAATGATGAGTAACATAGCAAAACCAAATATATAGGGTATTTTTTAAGGCCAATATAACTTACGAAACGTTTAACTGTAAAACAAACTGTCAAATTGCTCCACAAAGAAATCTAACGGCGCCAAATCACATAATATCGGTTCCGTCATAAAATTATGCGTGTTGTGTGGTTCGTGCCACCCTCTTGTTGAAACCATATATTGTCCAGTTTATAATCTCCAATTGCAGGCCAAAAAAGAGTCGGTTATCATACGGCCATAGCGCTCTGAGTTGACGGTAAACGGTTCGAAAATAAAATACGTCCCAATAAAACCTCCAGCCATAATGCACTCCAAACAGTAACTTTTTCGGGATGGAATGAGATATAAGCTTCTTCGCTGAAGAAAATTTGGTCGAAACACCAGCATTGAAAGCCTGTTGCTCTAGCATAAAATGTTCTATATAGACAGATAATAAAAAACACCTTTAGCTTAAGTGGTTAGCGCGTTGACTATTAGGAATTTATGCGCCGTGTTCGCACCCCAGCTGCTGCTAATCAGTAGCATAATTTTTTATCGTTCTAAGACGGTTACAGTTTTTATTATCGGCAACAATAATATTATTTGTTTACAGCCATATCATTTCAATCATTATTTGTTGCTCTTAAATTACGGAGACGTCAACCATGTTCTTTTCTTTGCGTCACTGCAAGCCCGTTTCCGACGCAAAATTTACTAGATTTCGGTTTGCGAAAGTGTTATTTCTTGTGAACGGAGAGAAATTGACTACCTCGGGTTCTCCTACACATATGGCTGATAACGATACTCCCGGCCGATCTGGGGGTTGTTTGACATATGGGTGTTGGATAATAGTTTACCGATCTGGTCGTTTCGAATTTGCCTTCCAAACGTTAGGATTCCACTTTGAACAGCCATTGCGTACGTTCGCAGAAACTAACACTTATTTTAATAATAATGTTTTATCATTTTGACGTGCTTAATCGTGTCGTATTCTTTGTAATCGGCAATTTGTTGGAAGTCGCATGAATTTTTGAGCATCGCTTGGCTTAGCGTAAACTATATTCCGTGGACAGACTTTGTAAAAACAAACAAATGTTCAACTGTAAAAATAATTTTACAAGTAAATAACTTCCCCGTTATCTGGTAAATTTCACTTTTTTTAAAAGTCTTTATAATTTGAAAAAAACTGATAAAAACTTATAGGTTTTAGTCAAAAAAAGTGCAAACAAAATGAAAACTTTAAACATTAAAAGAAAAAATCTTCTATTAAATAAAATTAAAATGTGTCATTTAAACACAATTTCCAGTTTCAAATGAACTTTTGACTTCGCCTTTTATTTTCCTTGTTGACCGATTGTAATCACCGACCATGCTAATATATTTTCCTTCTTTATGAGACACCTTTAATTTACTTGAATAATTATTTAAAATAAAGACCCACCACAATCAGAGAAAATAAATTAAAAGCAAAAGTGTTTACAACAGTGTCTTACCGAGCAGAGAGACTTCAGAGTAATTTTGTTTTAAGCTGACAAACGTTTTGACATTTTAATGCGTTGCAAATTTTAAAATGACGACCTTCTTATAAAAACTGATGTTTATATGCTTCTTTGGTTAGGGGTTTTTGTTTTAGTAACATAAGGCGCAACAATTAAATTAGCTTTGTAAACACATTTACTTGTCTGTCAATTATAATCCACGAAAACCAAGTTTGATCGATAAAACTAATTGCTACATTTTTACCTACAAATTGCTCAAGAGACATTTAGTTAAATTTATTGTTTGTAACACCAAGAAATATTAAAAAAAAAAACAAACCCCGCAAAAGTTAAATAAGAAGAGTTTCAGACACTTTTGTACAGCACCTGGTAGCCGGCCTAGACTTTATTAATTGTCTTACTTTTATTTCACACAATGCTTTCAGTCAATTTTCATGTTTAGTTCGTTATGATCGACACATGTCTTTGCAACAGTAAAAGTTTATTCAAATTTAAGATTTTATATTGATGTTACAATCAAATTTAAACTTTATTAAAAAAAAAAACATTTTTTTTAAATCCTGTTTGGACATGCAAATACTTGAAACGTGTGAATTGCGTATGATTTACGTTGTGACATGCAAATTATAGATCAAGCTTTATATTGAATAGAGACAACAAAATTATAAAATCAGAGCAAAATTTAATTATATATAAACAATAACGTTGAAATTTCAACGAAATCATTGTTTAAAAAACTTATAAAAATAAAAAATTCCCCACAGGTAGTGAATTCGCAAAAAAAAAATTCAAACTTCACCAGAAAACTAGAAATTCGTCGAAATATTTTTCTATTATAATTCTATAAAAAATCTCAATTTTTCCGAAAAAAGAAAAAACAAGCATAATTTGAAAATTCACCAGAGACAGTCCAGAAAATTCATCACAAAATCAAACTAAAGCAACAAATTTAAATTAAAAAAATATTAAAAAATTTATTCAAAAAAATTGAAATTTAAAAAAACGAAAATTTTAAAAAATTCGATGTTTTGTCAAAATTTCCAATTCACCACAAATTCCAAAATTCACTATAAAATCGAAAAGCTGGAGGAAAAAAAACCATAATTGCTAAAAAAATCAATATACATATAATAAAAAATCGAAATTTTAGGCAAAAAAATACGGAAAAAACAGATTCACCAAATATAAAAATTTCACAACAAAAATTTTGTGACCACAAAAAAGCCGAAAATTCAGAAAAATGTCTATTTTACAAAATTTTAACAAAATCTATCTTAAAGAAATATCAAACGAAAAATAGCAATTTTTATCGTTAAAAAATCACCAATAAATTTAAATATCATAAAAATTACAAATTGTACTTAAAATTAATCTGAAAATAAAAAAAGAATAAATTTGAAATTTAACGAAATTTCAAAATTCATCGCAAATCCAAACCATAGTCCAACATTTTTATATAACGAAATTTTCCAAAAAAAATCAAAATTTATCAAAAAACCTAAAATTGCACCAAAATATTACGAAGTTGCCATAATTGAAAAAAACGCAAAAAAAAACTAAAAATACCATAAATCGAAAAAATGAAATAAAAAAATTTTATTTGTGTGAAGTTAAATTGTTAACCCTTGCCACAGTCTGTTAAAATAACAGCGCTATGTTAAGTATTCAACAGTAATAATGTTAACGCTTCAAAAGTTAATTTATATAATTTATAAAATAACGATATTTTGAAATAATTTTTAATAAAATTATTTAAAAAAAATATTAAGAATTTAAAAAATATATAATTAAGCAAAGAAAAACTTATTTTATATGTTTAGCTAAAATAAATAATTAAGATTTCTCGAAAACGTGACGTTTCCAATAGTACTTTATTCCTTTTTTCAAAATTGTAAATGGGGGAAAATGAAAACGAGTATTGGGGAACACTTCTAAACGTAGATTTTTTAAACGAATTTCCGCCATCTCTTATCAAGTTTGCTTTGTATACAAACCGATTTCGGCTATGTGCCAGTACCCATGCTGAAACTTTGCACGGTGCGATGAATTACCTGCGCACTGAAACCATAATGGCCACTGACCTCAGAATGTCTAAATGAATGTCCGTCCAATAGTCGAAAGACGTAACAGTAAAAACAAAAACAAAATATTTTATAAAAGTATTCATTATATTTTCACAAAAGGATTTTATATTAATTTTATAAAATTTGCATTTTTTACTAAGAAGTATTAAAACAATAAAAGTTTTTTAAAACTTATTTGTTTTTTCTTTTAAAAAAAGCCGTTGTTTTATCACTCAACAGTTTCAATTCAATAAAATTTTCATTAACGAATTTTTGTTTAATAAATCTACAATTTATTTATTTTTTTCATATTATTTCCTTTTTAGACAACAAAACAAATGCCTCTATCTCAATATAAATGTTCAATAAATCTTTCTTAAAACCCTTATAAACTTTTGTTAGACATTCAACACAAGCAAATACAATTAAATTGAATTACAATCACAATGTTGCCCAATTTGGCTGTTACTTGACACACAAAATGAATTTTATGACTTTGTAATTGTACGAATCAATAAACTATTGATACATATAAATGATACGCTGTCCCACTGTCTAACGGCTGCTGTCTGTTAAAAATAAATTTACAAGTTTAATTTGCAATTATTGTAATGATTCGTTCGATATACTAGAGTTCAAGACAAACATGGTAAAATTAAACAATTTATGATGATAATTTATTTTAATTGTACGAAAAGCAGAGATATATTTCCAAAAACATACTTGTCATCCATCAAACTATAAAATAATAGACAAATAAATTATGCATTGCTCGTGATGACGATTAAATTGTCAGGGAATAATGGATCAAAATATTCGCAGGTCTTCCTTTTTTGGCAGCAAAACAAACGAAAAATTAAGAGAAGCGCAACAAATCATGCGGCGAACTTTAATAATTTAGTACCGTAACTGAATGTAAATTCAATTAAGCGAGGTGTGTTTAAAAATTAGTACATCCAAAGAAAAATCATGGTTGAGGTAACCATGATTATGATTAAATTATATCGTTATAAACGAATCATATTATTATTGCAAATAATAATAATATGGTCCTCTTAAAACTATAGAAAAGCAAACACTTTATGTTACTGATTGGCAGCGACTGACCTACGAACACGGGCTACTAAAGCCATCTAATGCTTAATAGCCACCACGCTAACTTTTTACGCCACAGCACCCGCATACTTTCATTAGAATTTTACATATTATTTATATTAAGAACATTTTATAGTTAGAACTATTACATTGTTTTGGTATAGATAAAATACTTTGTTTGTGATTGGAATCTAAGTTAAAATTTTATTGTTCATCTCCACCTCGTTGCAGTTTTTAGGGATGGAAATCATTTAATGATTATTTGTAAACAATAACTTGCTTATCGCAACTATAGCAATGTTTAACATATTTTAAAATATTCACAATATGTTTGCCACAACAATATATTGTTGTTGAGAACAGTACGACAGTTGTTTGTTCTCTATTCTAGACCAAGAATTAATAGACCTTTGAGATGAGTCTATATAAACGATGGATGCATTGAAACAGCTCTTTGCCGATAGATACCGATACTTAAACAAAACTATCGGCGATACTGATATGCTAGTTAATTAAAACTCTAATTTAATTAAATAAAATTTATATTGTATCGTACACTAAATCAAAAACAGTAATCGTTATGCATTTTTTATTGCACTTGCCTTCCTTGCTTACCTCGCCAACGAAAGAAAATTTTAAGTTTTTTTTTTTTGATTTAGGGTGCAATACGTATGGTAATATATCGCTGCGTCGGCAATAAAAATACCACCGATACCGATATATCGAAAAACCTGAAATATTACCGATATATCGGTACCGGTATCGGATGATGCTCTAATAGAAACACTGTACGAAAAAAACGCTAGTACAGTGTCTTGTCATACTCGTCACCATAGTAGTTTAGTTTACGTTTGGGTCGGCCGCCCCATAAAATTTGTGTAATTTTGATCACGGTTTTATGTTTTACGGTGCGATATGCCCAGTTACTTAACTCAATCCTCACAATGTTTCGTTTATTGCTTCTAGTTCGCTGGCTTTTTTGCCAGATTATCTGCCAGTTCAATGCCAAATATTTTATGGTGACTTGGTTGGTACCGAGTATATCGCCCTTATAGGTGGCTATCAATGAACACGTTATGCTCTGGTGGCCTTGGGTGCCGTGGTGTCATCTTCCACTCTTCGTGTTAAACCGTACTTTTGTCTGAACGACCCTGCTGCTATCTCGGACGTAAATCCGTAAATCAGCTGGTCCCAACGGGTATCTTCTCTCTTGACTTCTTTTTATACCCGATTCCGAAGCCAATTTCAAAAAAACAATATATCGCCTCCACTGGTGAGACAAAAATTTAATCGTTGTAGGATCTTCAGAAATGATGGGACAATATTATTTTATCTAAGTTGGGACTACTCAGAGTAAAAATTAATCATTTAAAATTGCCATCATGCTTAAAGCCCACCTCGTATATTCATTACGCTAAATTGCATGAGGGCTGCTTAAACTCACTTACCGAACAACAGAGGGATACACACATACATTTATACAGTTAACCCTGGTCTGATATAATTTTCGAAAACCTGTCAATGTGAAATGCAAACACTGTTGACATTTATGTACAATTAATATCAAGTTCACTGTAACATTTAATTTAAATTCGTTTATTATTCTGTAGGTAGACATTTAGAAAATGTTACGGTAAAACTAAAAGTGAAAACAATTTTTCTTAAATTAAATGTTTTCATTATTTAATTAAAATGTTTTCATTATTTATTTTTGTTGTATTCTTGTTGGCGAAACAAATACAAAAACAACGAGAAAGCCAACAACAATAATTATAACCAGTAGCAGGTTTTAATAAATGTGTTTAATGAATTGTACAAAATTTGTTAAAGGTGTTTAATTAACAACTAAATAATAGCATTAAAATAAATGCATCTGATTTGTTAATATGCCCCTTAACATTAATATTTTATAATTAATGGACAGAGAGAAAAAAATATCTTTAGAAGATTCCGAAAGGTTTATTTATTTTTTAAGTAGTTCATGGGAGTCTACTCAGCCGGTTTAAACTCTAGTTTTAGTTGAACAAAGTTAATATTTACTAAAACTTTCTGGAGAAATTTTGCAAGTTAATTAAAGAAGCCGCATGCGAGAATTTTGTTTAAATTAACTTTAAAAAAAATGTTACACAGAGGCAGGATATGTACTGAAAATGTCGAAAATGTTGCACAAAAAGTGAGTAAAAAACGTTTTTTTTTTTTTGAAGAAAAAGTCGCTCAGAAATTGTTTATGGTTTTTGTTTAAATAAAACTCATCCAATAACAAGAAAACGTAAATTAATCATTCAAACAAAACAAAAAACTTGCGAGAAATTTATGTCAATTGTTCTAAACAAATGTGTTCCGTAACTTGTGAAAATTACCCTAACACAAAATGTAACGTTCGGTGACCGGTGAAAACGGAACATATCACTAACTAGTATAACCTAACAGTTCATTCAATAAGTCCGTAGGAGAAGTAAGAAGAAAAAAACAAAATTTTTACAAAACTCGATTTAATTATTCAACATATTCATTCTGGTGTGTAATAGTGAAGCCACTTTTCGATACCACGTTTATAGTACGATTTCTGTTTCTTGTCAAAATAGGCCTTGGTTTCAGCGATTACTTTACCATTGGACTTAAATTCTTTCCAGCATTCATTCTGGTGTGTAATAGTGAAGCCACGTTTCATATCGACTATAGAATTCCATTTTATTGCTCTTTAACAGCGCCAAACACTCCTCTGAAGCATCAATTCGGTGCTGTTTTTGATCGACTGTGAGCTCATGCGGCGCCAAATTTTTACAGAGCTTTCGCATACCCAAATGTTCGTGTAAAATGGTAAAAAACACTATCATCTGATATCTTTACAATGTCAGTTAGCTCGTGCACCTTCCATTTGCGATCGTTCATAACCAACTTCTGGATGTTTTTATGTTTTCTGGAATAACGGCCTCATTTGAGCGTCCACTGAGCTCTGCATCATTTGTGCTGATACGACCACATTTAAATTCAGCAATCCACTTACCTACCATTTCTCTAGATTGAGCAGAGTTCAGATAATGTTTATCAAGCCATTGTTTGGCTTCCACTGTACTTTTTTCATCAAAACGCCAATGCTTTATCAAAACTCGAAATTCACTTTTTTCTGTTTTTTTTTTTTTTAATACCAAAAGTTGTTTCACACAAAATGCTATAACTCACGAATCAATAGTCAAATTGCTGTCAAATTGATACACGTATCGTTTGAAGGTTAGTATTTAATAAAAATCATATGGAAAAAATTTTAATAACGCCACCTATGTGTCATCCTATGGACCTTTTGAATGGACTGTTAGATATTTTTTACATGTAAGTATATACATGAAAGTACGTATATATGTATGTATTTATATACATATTTAATACACAAATTATACCTGAGGCCACTGCAAAAGTATGCGACGCTGGACCAGATTCGTTGCGCCTATTCATTTGATTTTAAGTCCACAAAAAATTGAATGAAAACCTAGTTTAAGTTTTATTAAAAACAAACACAATTATTGCATTTTTCGAATTTTTTTTTTCGAATGATACCAACCCAAAATCTCTCTTAGAGGTTGATATGATTTTCAACAAGTCTTCCTTTTAAACACCTTAGAAAAAGAGTTTTTTTGCCCTTGACTTCCAAATAAGAAATATTTTATAAGGGAACCTATGATAAAACCAACGAAATCTATATTCTTTTTCCCATAATTTAGAATATTTTTGGCCATAGTGCATTTTTTTCTTTTACGTAGTGGAGAACTATTTTCAGTCTCACTTTCACTTATTTTAAAATTATTTATTGATCCAAAAGAGATTTTTTTTGTTATAAGAAGCAATAAAAACAATCTTAATCGGTTGCATTTACAAAGTTTTGCTCGCTTGCTTCTTCTTGTCTTCCTTTTCTTATATATGTCATTTAAGCTAGAAGGACAGAGAATAACAGCTAGACTGAATTAGTTGGAAAAAGTTGGAAATTTTTTTAAAGCTTAAAAGGTGGCAGATTTGCCATAGAAAGCAGTAGAGTTGAGTTAGACACCCAAGAGAGGTAGAACTACCTATTATGTTGCACCCTTCGGTTATTTTTTTTTACCGAAATCGGACCAACTGTTCTCGAGTTACGTTGAAATGAACTAGTGTAATTGTCATTTTAAGGGGATAATTTTAACAACGTCCGCCTAACGGAAAAGACTTATCAAATGTGTAAAGTAATACGTTTGGCGATGCTCAACTGTACCGGGAAGTATAAACTGAAAAGCTAGCGGAAAAGATAGTGGAACACCTAATTGTACTAGGTACCTGTGAATAAAATAAGCAGTCGCGTACAATTCCAGCGGGTTTAAGGGAAGATTCTCGAAGGGTTCACCCTAGTGCCTACCAAATATACGAGTTTTGCCAATGATCTTTAAATTGACGTGGCGAGTAAGTGGGACCACCGAACATCCACTTTCATAACAACGCAGTGGATGCTTAATAGGGGTCTGCACAATTACATTTGTATACGTGAAATACACGTGAAGCGGCATACGAAGTACACGTTGTTCATATATACTCGGCTGTGTTCGTTTTAGGGAGATGATACGAGCTCAACACTTCACATGTCCTGCAAGTACCACCTGAAGAAAATGTTGAATGTTCAGTTCAACAAAGATAATTAAATTTGATGTGTTCCTAACAATACAAACTAGTTTAATATTATTTGTTTTATTATTCTTTCGTCGTATGTATGTATGTAAGCAATTAAATTTAAATTTTTATTTTGTGACTGTTGGATTTTGGTGTAATTTTTGAAGCAAGAAATTTATATTACTTCCTTTATAAATTTCTTATTATTGATATCTTGCTTTAAAAATATTTCTATTAGTTATAAGTACCGTGTTGAAGTGTTTTAATGTTACGTGAAATTTAATTTAATTTTTCATAATAAAAACTTTGATATGCCATCAATGAAAAAACATAATTATTTCGTATATTGTAATGAACTTTATTCGTTTTAAAATATTTTATACAGTTTTAATTGGCTTTGTTTAATATAATAAATGAAAAGTTTAAAATCTATTTTATGAATATACATTGTTTTAATTTTAGAATGTTAATTGATATTTCTGTGTAGGTATGAAATTGATTTGGTTTTACCAGAACTACTCATCTTAAAAAAAAATTGTTTTTTGTCTTCATGTAGTAGGTAGAGTACAAAAAAAAAAAAGATCTAATAAACTAATTTATTTTTAATCGTGGGTTTCTACACCTTGCTTTACCTGTAAAAATCCGCACGCATCAATGTTCAAAAAGTCACATGTAGGAAAAACCTAAACTCCTTAAAAACCGACCAAAATCAATTATTCTCTTTAGCTAATATATTTGTTATGGATGTACATATGTACAAATGTATGCATATATAAAATTATGTTTATAATTGTCGTCATCTGCTTACTGAACTATTTTCAATTTCGCCATGTACGTAATTACATATCGCACCCTAAACACTAAAGGGGCACAACTCAAAATTTTCCAAACCTGACTTTTTTCCATAAATTAATTCACAGTACATATCTCTACCTACTGCAAAAATTTATTTCACATCACTATCTTCTTTAACTGGAAAAATACAATCGTCTATTTTTATGCTAAGTGTGTTGCTTCTGCACGATGAACTAAAGGGAATTATTTTGAGTCATAAATCAAAATTTTATTTTATTTTCCCAAACATAATATAAAATTGAACCTTCAATATTGAATTTTTTCATAATGGAACAATATTTTCTTGAAATCATTTACAGTCATTTACAATCATTTTTACATAAACAGTTTTTTGTCTCTCCTGAAAATTTTAGTATTCTGAGTTGTGACCCTTTTGTATTTAGAGTGCGATATGTGTATAAATGCTATGCATATACTCATTGTAGCACAAAAAAGGAACATCATTTTTGTGGTACTCTTCTTTTCATGTTCACAAATTTTTATGTTCCTATTTTTGTATGAACATTTTTGTAGCAACATATTTCTCTGCGGCTACCTTCTTATTGGTAATTGACAAACAACCCTTCAGTTTTCTCCTCTGATTGTTTTCTGAGAGGAAGAAAAAGTAGGTATTCCATTTGAAAAGTAAAAGAACTTCTCGTGTACAACAAAAACATACTCGATGCACACCTCTAATGCTTAAGCTGGCATCTCCTAAGGAACCATAGGAACCATTAAAAAACTCTTTACGTGATAGAAAAAAACAAAAACACTTCAAATCCAACCCATTTTTATTTAAGGGGGGTTTCATTGCAGACCAGGCACAGAATTTGTCTGTTAATTAGATTAGAAATAGTAACAAGACATCAGATATGTATGTGATAGAAAAAATATTACGGTTCAAAGGATTATTTAAAAATTTATTTAGAAAAAGAAACAAGAAAAGATATTAAAAAAAAATTCACATCCACATTTTGAACTTTCGTGCGATTAAAAACAAACTTTGTAGCTTTTATTTCCCAAAAGTTTTGTGCGGAAACATCACGTACCTCCTTAATTCTTCAAAAAATGGCCCTTATTAATTAAATTTGAAGACATACAAAATGTGTTTTTAAAATGTAATTTATTTTGTAACTCGTTAAGTTACGTTAACACCTTCCCCTCGAAGAAGACTAAAAGAAAAAGCCTTTTTCTTCTTTTTTAACAAGTATGCAAAGCACAAGCGCACGCAGCTTCTGCTCTTGGCAAAAAAAAAAAGCATTAGCTGCAATTGTGAGTGAGTGCGGCACGGAAAGTGAATGAATGATAAACATACTTATGTCGTGATACATGGAGATGTGGAGATGTGCCTTTTTACATTTTACAAAAAAAAAGATAATAAAAACCCATGTTGGAGCCATCATCATCATCATTACGAGAGCCAATTATGTGTTTTAACTTCAAAATAGTAAATACTTTTATGTGTGTGCGTGTGCGAGTGTTTTGAATATAAACTGATTTATTTGCTGTTAACAGCGTGTAAGCGGTAAAATTATTATTATGTTTTAAAGAGAGTTTTAAAATAAAATCTCTAGTAAAATTAAGTAAAGTAATTTAGTTAAAACTATTAATTTTTATTATACTAAAAAGGATTATGTAACTATAATTAATTGCCACTATATAGATCTATAAAAATAAAATACTTTAAACTAATATTTAGAAATTAATTTATTGTAGATTTTAAAACATTTGCTTTAACAAACGCGCTTATCCATTTCCACTTAATATGCACTTTGCAAATTGAATATTAAATTTGCTTTTTGGCCTCAAAACTTTGAAACCATTTATGGCCAAATCGCTTAACGTTCAAATATTTAAATGATTAATTGGCAAATAGCAAATTGTAGACACTTTAAGCCATATAAAGGTTGAAAGCAAAAATATATTTAAAAACTTAACATACGAGTATATAACAAACACGGCACACATATTGCTATGAGTTAAATTAAAATAAAATTTTACAATATTTTTAAACCAACAAGAATTTGTTTGATTTAACTAAATTTATGTTTAGGACATTTGCATAATAACCATAATATGTTTACCACGACCATATATTGTTGATGAGAAAATAATATAGTTGCCGTGACTATGCCACAACCATATGTTATAAAATAGTTTACGAAATAACGCCCTAAAGTTTGAACACAGAAACCAGTTGCACAGCAAAAGCCTCACCTCACCTAGTAAGCCAGCAAGTAAATGTTTTTCCCCTTTTCTCTTTTTTTCTATTCTCAACGCTATTTGAAAAAACAATTTTTGTCTGGGAACAAATAATGGCGAACAGAAAAAAATTCCGCCGAAAAAATTCGTAATTGGGCTACCGTCTGTTGTGGCGGGCGCTGTGTGGAACTAAGCGTCATCCTGCTACACTCACCTGTCATCCAAGTACAAAACGTATTACGTGGCAAAAAAAAAAATTGGTTAGCATTGATTTGTAGCGGTCACTGTTTAACGGTGATGGCCCCATCAGCGCCCTAAACCTGCACCAAGTAGTAACTTCTTGCGGTCGCCATGAAGACTGGTGAACCAGTCGTCCCATATAAACGAAATTTGCTTGTTACCATAGTCATTGTTAAAAAAAAAATGCGCCTCGTTGATATAAACGAATTGTTGGACAATATTGAGGATTTCTTTAAAACACTATTTTGGAAGTGGAGGTCAATCGTGTAACTTGATCTGATAATTTATATAGTAAATAAAAGATTTGCAATCGCCTCAAAAAAAAAATTGTTACTTCTTGTGGTTCGATAAACTTACTTTACCAAAGTAAATAACTAGTTAAACGTGTTATAAATAATGGGTCAATGGAGTAGGTAATGACCACCTATTACCAAGTAATGTAATAAATATTTAGTAGTTGTTACAAAAAAAATTACAACTTTTTGCTGGGCAAATACTAACATTCGTAATAAAAAATTGTTTGTCTCTGAATGCTTAATTAAGTTTTTAATACTTTTAATTAATTCTTTAATAAACAATTATTTAAATTTGTTGATTATGTGTATATTGGAATCAAATAGGAATTTATAATAAAAAATATTAAAAACATTTTATTAAATAAATAATTAATTCAAATAAAAACTTAATTAACTGTCAGACTGAAAATATACATACGAGCCTTTTAATTAGTGTAAATTTATGTTCGTAAAACATATTTCGATAAAAAAGGTATAATTCTTTATGAAAACTAAATATCCAATTATTAAATATTTTTATTTCATTTCCCAAAACAGCAATGGGGATTTTACTTTAAGGTTGGCTGGCAATTTAATGTCATGTGTACCTACCTACCTACCTTGAGTCTTTAGTTAAATTTATGTTTTCTTGTCTGTTCTTTTGCTTTACAAAATATCAAAAAAAATGAGATCTTCCTACAAGCAACTGGAAATTTGTATAATAATTTAAGTTGTTAATTTTAACATGCTGCTTTTGCATTAGCACCCCTCATCTAAAATTGAGCAGACATAAGTTTTTAAGCGAACTTTTTTTTATCACAAAGTAGAAGTTACGAATGAGGTTTTAGTGAAAGTTTACTTTTTTGCATATTTTGTGCACATTTTCATTGTCGTTTGCCATCATCGTCATCATCATAAAGTTGCTGGCGTTGGCGGCTTATTTTCAAAACGCCCAGAGAAACACGTTCAAAAAGTATGTGTTTCAAATATTTAAATGCGATTATTTGGTGCGGTTTTTTTCCAACTTTTTTAGTGTTTCAGTTGCTTTGTGTGGTTGCCTGCACTCATAATAATATTCGGTTGCAAACCACAGCTGTGAATTTGAGACGAATATGAACTAAAACCAAAACAAAAACAACAAAAATGTATGTATGTACATGTATATTTCTGGGTCTTGATTGCAGCATAAAAAAGGGTTTCGCTGAAGTATGGCCAAACGAAACAGTTGCAACCATGTGCTGAAATTCACGCAATTGCCAAATCGCATGCGGTTTCAAATACGCCATTTTCCTTTAAGCCTGCGCCTAAATTCACGCGTTTTGTATCCTTATTGAACTTATATTGGAAATATGAAAGTATTTAAATTTTTATTGCTGCCAGATAGTTGTTTTCATCACACTGCTAACTGCCTGGCATTTTCTGTGATTTTAAATCGTTAACGCGAATTTCATGCGTAATGCAATAATTGAATGTTAGAAATTTGTCTATAAGTAAAGAAACAAATAGTCCTCATACCCCGCTATAACTTTCTGCTAAATAATACAAAAAATCGCTAAAATCCCGGAAAAGAACGGAATTATTAAGCTTTACAATCTGAACGAACAGCAAAATTCTCACCAACAAGTGTAAAAAATTGTACCGAAATCAATAATGAGAAATTCCAAAATCGTACTTAGAAAAAATCGCAAGAAAGTACCGGATCGAGTCTGGTAAATTTAAATTAATTTGAACCTTCTTCTTAAAAGATTTAAACCAATTCCTTTTTAGGAGTTTCTAAAACTGATAAGAGAACTTAACGTAATAAATAATGCACTTACCAGGTTGACATATATTTCAAATATTTTTAAATAAGGATATTAATACAGAAACGTACCTGAAAATAAGAAAAAAAATTATCTTTAGTTTCATATATAACTATTTCAATTATAAAATTTGGATTAAAAATTGAAATACAGTGAAAATAAAATATGCAGTTTTCAAATATTTACATTTTTATGCATAAAATAAAACGCTACACTTGAAATTCTGGTTAAAGAGCTGCCAACATACAAAATGTGGATGATTAATTTTATGTTATAATTTACTTTGCAGTACTGAAAATTATTTCACAAAAAATTTCCATATACTTACAGAAATATCAAAATCAGGGATGAATTAAGGCAAAAAATGTTTTTTCTTTTATATATACAAGGTGGCATCACTGAACTCCAGAGCTGTAAGTTAGCAGACTGTTAAGGTGCACCGGCATTTTGGGTTACAGCTCGATATAAGCCAGTATGAAGCAAGTTGTTTCTAAAGCCAAAATAATTTAAAATTGTACAAAAACATTTTTAAATGACGTAAATCGCATTCAATGAAAAAAAATCAGAAAGGAAACAAATATTTACTTCGTTTCTTTCAGTAAATTGAAAAAAAAAACATTTGCTGCTTTTGAATCATCAATAAATTCGCGTGTCACTGCCATAAATAAAATATGCGTTTTCGAAAAAAGAATGTATTGCCGTTTACACAATAGTCTCGAATGCAAAGTCCATCGTTAATCGATTTCAAAAGCGAAGAGAGATACTCATAAGAGCCGAAAAAATAAAATAGACTTAGAGTACATAACGAATTTTGTCATCAACCTAGTGCCAGACAACAAACAAACATTTCACGCCTCTGATTTCATGAAAAATTTCATAAATGTAAATGCATTATTAAAAACAAAACTACACAAGATTATCCCAGGACTTTGTGTGACGAGCTGTCTCAAATTGTATAAAAAAGTCAACCAATTTCAGTCCACAAATCGACAACGTAAAAACAAAATAAGGGTATTCCCACTGCCATCCGGATCCAATGGTTAACTTAACAAGTTGCCGGCATATTGCTCTGTAACGAATTTTCGTCATCCCTTGCATACAAACCGGTTTGGGCTATATGCCATCTTCAGTGTCACTCTTCGTTTCCTTAGAGTGATATAGCTTGAATCCAAAAAATGTACGATTGCTCAATCTTGGCCATGGTGCGATGAATTGGAAATGAAATTCACGTTACGTATTTAGAACACAGTCGCAACTTCTATAATATTCTTCATTTTGTTAATAACTTCCATACGTTTGGCAGATGTAAGAGGACGCCAGATTAAATGCAAAGTTTTACTGAATATTATGACAGCTGGATTGCATTGAAAACCTTCACCGCTGCTAAAATATAACAATTAGAAAAATTATCATTACTATCTGGTCACCTTATATAGGGTCTTTTCTTAAGGCGGATAGAACTTGGGAAAGTGTTAACTGTGAAACGAACTGTCTTACTGCGCTCACCTTTTGACACATATGACCAGTATACTCTGATAAATCATCATGAATGCGATCCGATGTGTTATCGCATAACTGTGTGAGGATCAATTTTGGATTAACGGGTTTTTAATACGCAAAAATACCCCGTGTGGTGCTGTTTACACGCTCGTGGCATCACTGGACCTTATTTTTTAGAAATGAAGCCGGAACTTGCTTTCAATGGGGATCATTACCACACCGTGATCAACGATTTTTTGTTCGAAAATATGGATGACATTGATCTGGGCGAGGTGTGCTTTCTACAGGATGGCAACCATCGACTTATTATAATCAAAATTTGGAGATAAGACGAGATATGGACCTGTCAATTAACCCCAAAAGTCGTGCGATTTGGCACCTCTCGATTATTTATTGTGGGGCCCAGAGAAATCACTGGTTTATGCTGGTAAACCAGTATAAATTGATGCCTTGAAGGCCACATTGTTCGTATTATACGTGACATATGGCAGGCAAAATTCTAAAAAAGGTGGCACAACATTGAACAGCCGCGATAGTCATATGCCCAAACTCATATATTGATCTTTCGATTAAAAAAATAAATTTAATTTTTTTTTGTGTGTGTTTCTTTACAATTTAAAGTTCTATCGGTATTAGAGAAACACCCTTTATATATTATCGAAATATTTTCCAGAATACCAAAATTTTCATTCACCGTAGTTAGTGAAGCCTGTCCGTAATTTAACAATAATTATTGGATTACTTATGCAATATTTTGCATAAGGTTTGATAAGGTTTCTTCCCTTTAGTCTTTGTTTTAGTTTCCTCGTCAATATAAAAAAGCAACGCTAAAACTATTTGATGTTTTCGACCCTGTGACAAAATATCAGACTTTCATAATATTGCTCTATATAAACAACGACACACAACACCACCACCACCACCACTACCGCATGGACACTTCAAAAGAAAACTTATATTTTCTTCCCCTCTGAACCATCTTTTGTAGTGTAGGAAATTAGTTTATTAAACATTTGCTACGTGTCTACTAAACCGAAAGTCAAAGCAAACAAATTACAAAACTAATTTATTAAACAATATTAAATTAGAAACAATATTCAGGTATAACTATCGTGTTTGTGTTACTGTTGCTGGCTTTCAACTTCAACAAAATTATTATAATTGACGTTGCCATCTCTGGCTGTTAAGATTTATCAATAATTTTAGCGGCAACAGAAAAACACAATGACGTGCAGCGTGATTTAATGTGACTTTTTTGCTCGTTGATAAATTAATGCAGCAAATTAAAAGCAGCGATTAACTGAATTAATTTATGGAGATATAAAATATGAAAGATATTTTTTTTTTTTAATTTTTGTTTTTTTTTTAGTTTTTACAATTTTTCTTTTTAATTTTTATATTTTTTTTAATAACAAACTGTTATGAATAATAATTAATATTAGCACCACAAACAGGAAGACTGGTCAAAAGTGTCAAAACAAAACTCAAGTGTTAGAGACCAACAAATATAAAGAAATTTTTGCAAATTTTTGTCATTAGAAAGTAAGTAAAAGCAAAGGTCATTAATAATAATTTTTTTCCTTTACTTGAAAAAAATGTTAAGTTTTCTTTCTTTAATTTATAGTTTGTCGTAATTTGATGTCTGAAAACTTTTATTATTTAACAACGCATTTAAATGTTTAACAAGGTGATGTAGACAGGACATAATCAATTGGTTGTGACGCGGAAGTGGATCAACTATATTTGAATGTAAAATATATTCAATCAGCAGAGATCATTATTGTAGTATGTTCACACATT
The DNA here is from genome assembly GCA_963932375.1 of Phania funesta. Lineage (NCBI taxonomy): Eukaryota > Metazoa > Arthropoda > Insecta > Diptera > Tachinidae > Phania > Phania funesta. The sequence continues at coordinate 39,029,265 of OZ010652.1, read as the reverse complement.
GCGAAATCAAGGCCTTAATTGAGCTCAATTTAACATACAAGAATTAAGTTAATAAATTGAACAATTAGTTCTTAATTACACCAAACATTCAATCAAATTCACAATGCAGAAAATTCTGTAAAATGAACACATTAAATGTAATAGATCACATACTAGAGCCGAAAACTTACAACAACATTCCTACGATTATATAAAACGGAGCCACCAACTTTATTATTGTGGTAATTGGAAATTTTGTAGGTTGAAACGTGAAAAACGTCGGGTATTGAAAACATTTCTAGGTATCAAATGCTAATTGAGTAAAATTAATTGCATATGTTATGTGAACACTTAATTTTATATCTAATTTTAAAATATCATTGCCTCAAGGCGCACATGCCATTCAGATTTTTCAACACCTCACCACCATCAGAGTAGAAATAATGCGTTTTCGCTGATGTTTGAAAATCCTAAAACAAATAAATGTAGAATACACGAAACTTCAAATAAATATCTTAATCGATTTAAATAACAGGGTATCTCAATAATAGTGAATTAAGTAAATCGTTGCTGGAACAAATTGATTGTATCATATTGTGACAGGAGAAACTGTTTTGCTGAAATCACATAACGCCTAATTTCCCTTTGATCCAGTTGAGGCTACAAAAATACCGTGATATTCCTTATATCATATTCCTGTAACGAATGTCGTTCACAGTCACTGTCCAATTGATGTTTTCGGGTTTTCGACGACACTCTCTCTAAGAACATGATACCCAGCGGTATGTCGACTCAAAGGAGCCATGCTATGTGTAATCGTACCAATTTCTTCTACCTTTCAGACCACTCTTTGAATTCTACTTTAGGCGCACTCTCGCAATAAAAAATTCCGCAAAGTTTTGCGATCAGTCTCAGCCTATTGCGTTATCACAACGATAATTCGTACATAGTTTGTCTGGCCCTTGAATTTTCATGATCGAAACAATCATAGGTGACAGCTGTTATATAACAGAGTTGCCACCTGCACGAAAAAATAGCGGAAAATATAAATAGTACATTCTTATAGAGACGCCCTATACTTATATGACTGTGCATGCTTAGCATCGTTTTAAACATGCAAAGAATTGGGTGCCTCACTTATTTCTGAAGTGATAATGCTACAAAAACTACAGAAACGTAAGTAATAATGAAAATTTATTTAATTGGAAATACCAACACACACTTACGAACCCAGTTAAACAATAAATTGAATAACAATTCATCAAAATAGAAGTATTTTTACAAAGCTTCGTATGAATGTTCAAATATCAACGTTAAGCGTCAAAATAGTTATTTTATTATTTCACTAAAAAACCAGCTATAGCTCAAAAAATTTAATTTTTTTCGAATAGTACTTTTTTGAAAAGTACTTTTAAAAAAGGTGCCTTTCACAAAACACATTTTCTTTAAAATATTTTAATGGTTTACACCATATTTATTTAATTTTTATTTGCTTGTTTACGTCTACTTTGCAAAACTCGTGACCTAAAACATCTTACGTTTTTGTGTTCCTTTTCACAAAGGTACAATATAATTTCATAAGACAAAGTTTTCAGCAGGATTTACCCTTAATGATACACATATGAGTTGACGCCAGATTGGATTAACAATTTCTAGATATTCAGAGACGGTTATAAAGCGAAACGATACATCTTGCAAACTCTAATTATCATGTACATACTCGTATTAGTTAAGTCTAATATAAAACCATCCGGCTACATCTGTCATAAGTGCAAATTGTTTGACACTGCTTAAGGAATTTCTTTTCTTTACCTGCCGAGTTAAGCCGAATTCACAAATATTTTCTTACAGAACTATGTACTATGTAAGGTAAAGAGATGATAGATTTATGTTTAATCCATTTAATGGTTTTTAAAGTACTCGCTGATTAACGAAATACAGTAATACCTCAATAATACGGACGCCCTAAATCATGAACATTTTTTTATTATAAATATACTTATATACCTACATATGTACATAGCGCAAAGAAATCCTGTTTAAAAAATAGAAATTCAATTATTTTACATTTATTAAGGACGTTTTTTTTTTTATTAAAAACAGTAGTTTAATTAATGTTACAATTATATATGAACCGAAAAAAAATTGTAAATACATACTTATTATGCATCTACATATTTTCAATTCAAAAGTTCCTGTTATCATGTTATAGGATTTATCATCACTATTTGACAATAGTTTATGTTTGTTGTTGGTAATTTGCAATGAAAAGTTTATTATAATTTTATTTCATTTCATATCTATTTTTTATATCTAGTCTTTATGCGCATTTCAACCAGAGGTGTAAACTTCGACGTTAGAAAATTGCTAGAATCAGTTTTTTTTGCCGCGGGCAGTCCCTAAAGAAAGAGACAAATATAACATTTAAAAAAAAAATGCGAACAATAATCAAAACAAAAGCAAAAAACCAGAAAAATTAAATAATGAAAATTAAACTTATCTTTTAACAATTACAGCATAAGTTATCCTCAAAGTTTATTTAAAATAAATTTAAACTTTTCAACCCTTATTTTTAGCTTTGTGCATACGTTTTTTTTTTGAATGGCCAGAAAAATTATTTGAAATAAAGAAGAAAAATGTAACAAAAGAGAATAGGAGCGGTCAATCATTTAAGAAAGACACAGATAGAGAAAGAGATCACTAATGTAGTGACGCCTCTGTATACTTTGTGTCTTCACCCAACTTTAAAACAAAAAACTTAAACGTCTTATACATTCCTTAAACCAAATGAGAAATCCAAAGAACATTAAGACGAAAACATTAAATTGATAAAAAAAAAAAGCCCCTACAACAAACAAATTGTTATTTTATATTTCTTACTTGCCTCACGTTTGGTTGTTTGTTTGTTGTGGGGCCTTTTATTAAAATTATTTTTGGAGCAAACAAATAACGCTGAATTCGAAACTACAGAAGCAAAAATTCTTTATATAAAGAACTATGTAGCACATAATTTTAGGCCCTACTGTATTCGTTGGTACTATTTAAGGCCCTTTCACAATTTAGATTTAATAAAACGAAAATGAAATGAAAATGCATTATAGTGTAAAAAAAAAATGTGTTATCAGTTGTCAAAATATGCTGAAGGAAATTTGTCAGTCCTATAAATCTCATGATTTTTAGACACATTTTTGATTTTATTGACAGACAGACAGACAGAACGATTATCATATTTTTCTCTGCAAACATCCAACGAAAATCTAAAGTAATAGTGTGAAAGGGGCTTTACTATCTCTCTGTATCTCTCTATTTATTTCTCTATCTCTCTCTGCTTCCCCCTCCATCTCTCGCACTATTTCTCTTTATCACTCTTTCGATCTCTCTCCCTCTGTGTCTGAAAGAAGCATGTTTGTACCAGAAACAAGCCAACATTTAAAATCCGTTCGAAAAGGAAATAATTGGCAGGCGTATTTTCGCACTAGATTTACTTTTACAGTTTTAATGACAGAGTTTCAGAGTGGGCAAAACAATATGCCAAAAGTTTTTAGATACAAGTGTTTTCAATTGTATATATTTTAAATATGCCGAAATTCTCAGTTGAAATGTCAGCTGTCAAATTTATATAGATTTTAATATAAATGGTAGCTCTCGCACCCAACATTATTAAATAATGGCTAATAGCCACTACTCTATTATTATTTGCCTTTTAATATTTCTTTTAAAACCTGCTTCAATTAAAGTCAGACGTTTGAAACCCTGTCGCGTACATTATAGTTTTTTTTTAATTAATTTCGCTTTTACATAAAAATGAAAATTGTAAAAAAAACTTTAAAAAACTCAAATGAAAAAAGATCAATTTATTTATCTACTACAAATATGAAAAACACAACAATAAAACTGCAATTCCGTGTATATTGGAGTTAATGTTGTGTGTTAAAGTTTAAAGTACTTTGCGAGTACAACAGCACAACAAAAAAAAAACTGACAATCAATCTCAGTCACAAAAAAAGTTTAACATCCGGTCGTTTGAATATTGACGTTTTTCACAAAAGCCGTTGATTTTTACGTTTTTTTAATTTATTAATTATTTCGATTTGGTCAAGTGAATTTGTGTTTTTTTTTATATACAAAAAAAAAATAAATTGCATTTGTACCAGTAATTAGAGGGAAAATGAGTCTTGTTTCTAAACAAAGCTTTACAAATGAAAAAAGGTTGGTAATTCGTCGTTTAAGGGCTTGTCAATGGCTTTTATGCCTGATGGTTTAAATTGTGTTTTCATCTTTATCAGTCAGACTATTGTTACAGTTTTTTTTTTTTTATGACAAACGGAAATTGCACATTTTATTTAAGCATTTCAAAAGTTGGTTTCCAATAATGACGAAAAATTAGTGAAAAGAGCAGCAGGTATGTCATAAGAATGCCATAAATCATGTATGTTACTACTTGTCACTCTAATCTTGGATCCGGACTACCGATTATTGGATCACACTTCAGTCGATTAAACGACTCTCAGCAGTGCTAAATTGTTCGAAACTACGAAACATTTTAAGGAATTCGTATCTATATAAAAAAATTATATCGAAAAAAGCAGTGTTTGGCACAAAGAGAGCATTGTGAATGATAATCACCACTGGCCGTTTGGTGAAAAGCCGTTGAAATGATAATATTCAGGCAGTTGGTTGAACATTCGTGCAGAGTTTTCATATTTACTAGCCAAGAAAACCATGGCAGACATGACTATAATCTAAGAGTCACGAGATATACTGGGAAAGAGTGAAATTGAGAAAATCACATATATTTTTACTAACAAAACTATACAAACTTGCAACACTTTTATTTGTATTTTCTAACATTCTAATTGCTTTGCACTAACTCCAAATGAAGAATCAGAACTTTCCACGAAATAATAACGCAAATATTCTACCAATGCACTCTCGCGCGTGGGGATTTTTTATACTCACGATTATGCACGAGAAATTACTCAATATGCAATTAAAAATAACCATGCAATGATCATACGGAATCATAATATGTTCTCTTTTAATATGTTTAATATGTTTTGATATAACTTATCAAAACGAAATTCATATATTTTTATTTATAACAGAAATATGAATGAGCTTTCAGTTTAGAAAAAAGAAAGTTTTTTAGCACAGTAGCGTACACAACAAATACTAATCTAAAAAAAAGTAATCAATCGAGTTCGGGAACATAATTTTTCCGAAAGCAATCAGTTATAAATTGATTAATATATTATAGTTAGAAATCCAACCGAACCATGTTTAAATTTGTATGGATAATAATTATTTAATCATTAACTTGTTTATCATAACTAAAATGATGCTTGAAATACTTTAAAATAATTATAATACGTTTGCCACAAGCATGTGGTTATGAAGAGAACATAATATAATTGTCGTGAGCAAGTTTATAGTTGACATGACGATACAACAACCAGGACTTTTTCTTTGCATGTATTAACCATTCACAGCATAGAGACGTCGTTAGATTATTTCCCGAGCGAAATTATTAATAAGCGATGAATTTTAATTTCACATTGTTGATTCCAATAATCGCCGCTTTTTGGTTTCTTATTTAAAAATGACGATCGGCAAACAGTGTAAATTACAGCTTAATAGGGCTTAATAATATGTAACCAAATTCGAACCAGCTCAATTACTGCATAAGAGATTTGCTGCTCTTGTAGTCTCGGAATTGACCTCTTCGAACATGTCATGAAATCAAACAATATTTTAATTCATACATAACGTCGTATAATATTCCCTTTACATGTGTGAACGTTCTTTCAGCGGCATTTGTATGACAAGCCTGAATCACCGAAAATAATGCAGATTTGATGAAAAAAAGTATTTTATATTGTGAATCGTTAAAATTTTTAATAATAATAAAATTTCATAAAAATTTGTTATTAAAAAATCGTAACTCCAAATTTCCTTTTTAAAGTGTAACGAAGATTTATCCAGCACAGTCAGGTAAGAAACCAGCTTGAACTTTTGGTGGCGAGAATTTTAGCGACAACAGAAATTTTTAAAATTTTCAAAACGTTAACTTTTAATCGTTTGAGGGGGATGAATTCTACTTTTCTCTCGCCTGTATTCGCGCCTACACATTTAACTTGTTTTTTTTTTTCGCCAAAATAAATCAGGAAATATATTTCTTGCCACATACATTTTGATGTGTATTTCTTTTTTGTCTTAATGATTTTGAGGCGTAAATTTTTTTTTTTGTTAAAAAATGTTTCCATGTTACTGATGAAGTATATGAAAACGCAGACGGAAAGACATGTATTTTTTACAACTGACATCATGAACTGGAGTCTCTTTAAGACATAATAACAATATTTCTTGTTGTGCGAATTGATAAAACTAATAAGTAATAATAATTAAATATTGTGTCTGTGTGTGTGTATTATATTATTTTAAACAAAAAACGAAGGTATTGTTTTTTGGTTTTGCTTAAAAAATAAATGAAATTAAACATTAAAAAAATCAAAAATTAACACAGTTTCATTGCACGAAGAAACTAAAAATAACAGTCACATATGTGGATGTAGTTAATCTGTTGATTATTCGAAAATCGTGCTTTATTTTACACTCAAAAACTAATTTAGTATTTTAAAAATTTTTAGTTGGATTAAATTTCAAAGACATAATTGTAAAAAAAAATTTAAAAACAACAACAATATATAACATCTTTTACATAATTTATTGGAGAAAGAAATTTTCTTTAAAAAATATTCGCAGTTTAACTTGCCGTCAGCTGGCAGGCACAGAAGTATGGCGGTGGAACTGTAGTATACGACAGGTATGCGGGGCCATGATGGTGATTGGTATCTGTTCTGTCAACTATGAATACCAGTGGATCTTCAGTTCTGAACTACGGTGTTTACTGGCCAATGGTTGAATTCTAAAGGGATGGACAAAAAAACCTCGTAAGGGGTGGACGGCTCAGTCTTCCTACGGAAGAGGCTTAGGCGGTAGCGCACATTGTATGGAAATGCTAGCAATTACAAGAGACCCCGTGATGGGAAAGAAGGCCGACAGTCACCAGTCGACAATATGAAATCCCTACAGTCAAGAGTAAAGATTAGTAGCAGCACGAGAATCGAATGAAAATAAGGTAGTAGTAGTAATAACTTACAAATCGATTGCCTGAAATAAATACGTAAAAAGAAGGGGGTCAAAAACGGACCTATAAAATTAGCGATCTGCTTCGATATCCCTCCTGCACTAATAATAAATAATACATTTTGACTTTTTTTAAGCCAAACAAAACTCCTTTTACAAAATTAGCAAGACTTTGATTAAGAAAATATTTCCAAAATGGTCAAGATTTTGTAAAGAGCGTTTGGTTGAATTATATGAGAGAGCTGAGCCACACGGGTGGTCCAATTTCCCAAATTCCAAAATTCTTCCAAGCAAAATTAAACCTTTCAACTTTGTGCAATATATGATAGCGCCATTGACGGATAATCTTGTGAGCGTTATCGTTTTTACATAAAAATTAATAAAAGTTTTAATTTATTTATTTTTCCACATTTTTTAAATGTTTTTGAAAAAGTTCATAAATTTCGAGTGTATAATCACGTATGTGTCATATGGAGTTGTATATGTTTTTTTGATTTTTTTACTTATTTCGTATCTTTGGAGACTAAGAAACTGGGACTTTTTTACCTGGGATGAATTCAAAGAAAAAATTCGAGTTGTGCGAATCAAGTTGCAATGGAAATTATACATATCATTAAGATTGTCGCAAATATGGCACATGATATTAATTAAGTAGAGTAGTTAATGGTGTCTGTCTACTGGTTTTAAAGTTTGATGTTTGTATCTTTTTTTGTAATTTTTTGATCATATGAATTTGCTAAAATATACGGAGTTGATTTATAAAAAAAAAATACGTTTAATTGTTGTTACCTTTTTAAAGTCAGATATCGTTAACAAAAAAAAAAAAACAAATCTAATGGAAAATTTCCATGCTTCAAAAGAAAGCAGCGCAGAAGAAATTTTGCACTTTTAAAATCTTCGTTGAGTTCTAAGTAAATTTTGCAAAATAAAAAAAAAGTTTTAAGATTAACTTTTAAAAAACAGGACAACTTAAATTCAATCGAAATGTTTTAAAATCGTTTATAGTTTATTATAGATTTTTTCTCGACCTTTTTTATTTATCAATTGATTATTCAAGCTTTAAAGTCTCCAAATAAGAATGTTTATTATTTAAATATTTTTATTCACAACATTTTGCTACGCCTTTGTGTAGCATCATCAGGAAATAATATATTTTATAAAAAAAATATATTTTATAAAATATTTAAGTTCCTGATGCTGGTACACAAAAGCATAGCGAAATATTACTTTTGAATAAGAATACTTACTTGAATAATTAATTGGCAATTTGATTATGGTTTGTATTATACTCGTATTTAAACATATTTGGCGTTATACTGTGCAATACACGTCTTAGTCATATTCTGCCTTAGAACTTTTTTTGTTGACCATATTTGGCTGCACACTTGCAATTATTAAAGCGTATAGTTCAATAAACTGTTTGTTATTAACCATCATCAGGTAGGTGCGTATTGATTATAACAACTGCTGGTTTCTAACGAAGCTACTCGTACCAATGCCACACCAATGACATATTTATGGAAGCATTTAAACCTTCAAGTACATTTTATGTGCTGGTAAAAATATTCATGTAGGCATGACAACTTTATATGAACGGATACATTTTTGAAAGCCAAAAAAAAATTTTATAATATGAAGGTTTTCGCAATTAAAATATTAGGGGTATTCACTTTTTAATACAACTTGGAAAATTGCGTTGAAAAAAGATTTTGGTAACATATTTCATTTTCTTCTTCAAAAGACGCTGTTTTGCAGCTTTTATAAAAAAAAGTCCATTGGAAAAATTATTTTTGTAAAGAGAAGCTTTAAAATAAATATTTTGTTAAAAAAGTTATTGTCGGCGCTACGTTATCCCCAAAGGTTTAGTTTTAAGCGGTACCTTATTAAAATATCATTACTAGTTACGGTTGCTTGGAAACGTCTCTAAGAAGAGACTTGTACTACGGTCATAACGAGTAACCAACATTTTTTCCGTTCAGAAACAGTAGAGCGATAAAATGCAACCTTGCCTTACAGCCGATTTTATAAGTATCGGAGGAGAAAATTAATTACCATATCTCACTAGGCTTTCAACACTTGGATATTATGCCTTGATTAAATTGCACATCTTGTCGACAACATCTTTCCTTCTCAAAGCCCCTACATACATCTTTTTTCTGTTTTATCTGGTCAAAAATATTTTCAAAGCCAACAAGGTGAGGAGCTCCTTGCATTTCACAAAAGCGTATTTATCTAGACGATCCTCTGACACTCCGCTTTTTGGTCCAGGCCCATATTGTGGCGTTAATTGGTGAATTCATTTTATTATTCGGTTATTTTCGACTGTACTATTCCCCTTATGTGATATCAGGCCGGCTGCTCAGATATCAGTAATGACTTTACTAGAAACTTTATACAGATTTTTGTTTAATAAATATCCTACGGTACAAAATGTCCAGTGCACTGACTAGTTCGAATCCTATTTTTTACCCTGAAACATATTGTAATAAAGCGTATGTCAATAAGAGTGCTCTATAGAAAACCCTGCGGCTATAAATCGACTATTAAATGCCCCGTCCTGTTGAATCCCTATGCCAACGAAATACAATGCAATGATGGCCATTCTGTTATCCTATTCATGCAACAAATGTCCTTAACAGTCACTGCCAAATAATCACAGGTGACAGCTGTTAAATATCAGATTTGTCACTATAATTATTTAATAATAACCAGTGGATTCAATTCGTATATATTATTCCAAACATTTATAATCCTATGTATAGAACGTTTAAATTAAAACAATTGGACATATGCGGTTATTCATGAAAACCACATATATATGAAATGAGTTTAAGAGATTGCAAATCACAAAATAGCTGACACAAAAAAATATCAAATTTCAGTGGCCTTCGTTGGTTTAGTTGGTTGACTTATTTTAAATCTCCCCTAGGGATACATTCTCTCTCTCCCTCTCTCTCTCTCTCTCTCTCTCTCTCTCATTCTCCCTTTCGCTCGTTTTATATTGAATGCTTTTATAGTCTCATCACTGCCATCCAAAACAATAACATCTCTGCAGGTTTCATAATCCAGCAGGCATTTGCGTTTACAACTATCGAAGTCATTGGCTGGAAATGTGCAAGAAAACACTCCTTTAATTATTAAAGTAGGAAAAGAAAAATTCAATTTGATGGGACTTTGTGCTTGGATTGTTGTCTAAGAAAACTCACATTTAATAGACCTAAAAATACTGATTGCCAGAAACAATGCCATGCCATTGCACTTATCAAGATTAAATGTTACGACAATGTATCAAAAAGAAATGTACTTTTATGGAGTGAAAGAGATTAGAAAAGAAAGGCGTTCAAATAGAGAGTTAAGGCTTAGAAAGATTATTGAATAAATTAATGTAAATGCATTTTTATTGCACTATAAAATTGTTTATTTATAAAACAATAAAATCAAAAAGGTTCAAATTTAAGCTGACCACTTGTGTGTCCCCAATTAAATAATTTCTTCATGTTGCCAACGAGGCATGGGTAAAGAGAGAGAGAGAGAGAGAGAAATAATGTGAGGAAATATTATGTTGCAAGGAAAGTGTTGTTCAGTATAAGAACTGAATATTGGAGGATTAGGAACGAGTTGTGAGGCAAATAAGAAAGACCGTATCAATTACAAGTACAGCAACTCTACAATGTTTATGCCTGGTTCGCAGCCTAAAAAATAGTAAACTCAGCTCCAAAGCTTTTCGCGTCTCTCTGAAATGTGTTCCGCATTTCTGAACCAAATAAGGGACTTGATTAATGTTTGGAATTTTTTTGGGCTATAAAAGTCAAGCTTATGAAAATGCCGAACGTTAGATGGCCCATTCTTTAATTAAAATATACTTCTGTTTGATATATTGCGGTACCTAAGACAATTTACAGCTTCATTTCTGCAGTCATTTCGCGGTCTTGCTTTAAAGCAATAACTAAAAATGTTCTGGTTTTTATATGATTTAAGAAGAACTTCTTCAGCAGGTTGATTGAACGCTTTTATGCCATTGAAAAATCTAATTCTTTTTCGTCAGTGGTCTAAGATTCTTCAGGGTTCAGTTCAGGTAGTTCAAGAAAAATGTGTAAAATCAAAGCGCTTTCTTAAATTCAATTTGTAAACAAAATTGCAAAAATTATAAACAATATTTCTCCCCCCTTTAACTTTTAACATAAAACAGAAGTTCATTGCATTTTGTGGTTTCGCCAGCAAAAAAAAAAAAAAATAAAATAAAATTAACGCAAAATAAAAAATTATTAAAGTGCAAAGACACTTACATATGTAAATTTTAAGTTTCTTGCCTCTACAATGACTCTGTATTGAACCACAAGACGCCAAGGAAGGCAAAAAAAAAGTTCCCATAAAAGTAAGAAAAAATAATAAACAAATAACTTTAAATGAAAACTATTGGCCTATTACAAGCATGAGACACGTAAAAGGTATACGAGCATAAATTATAATTATTCTTCTTTTTTAGCCGCTTGTCCAGTTTAAAAATAGATAATAATTAAACAATTTTCATTTACAAGGCAATAGTAATAATAAAAAATAAATCTTTCTTTTTACAACTTTGAAAGTAATTTTAATTTATTAAATTACTGAATGTATAACTAAAAGAAAAAGGTTTATATACAAATAAAAAAAAGAAGAAATTAAAAAAAAAAACTCCTCTTGACAGGCGACACAATTAAGATTGACGGACTAAAAGAGAGACTAAAAGTTTTTACTTAAGTCGCCAATGACTCGCGGTTGAACAGAAAACTATAAAATAAGAAAATATATAAATGATTTAGGTAAAATTCATTTAAAAAATAAAGAAACAATTCCAACCAGAATATATTCAATTTATTTTGCTTTTCATAAATCAGAGTTAACACATGTTTAAAGTAAAATGAATAAATAACTGTCGAAACGAGAAATGACACTCAAGATCGCACATATCTGAAAACGATTTGTCGTCAAACCAAACATGACAAGGGATGACCAAAATTCGTTTTAAATATCTACATAAAATCACCCTGTCGGAAAATCAAATCAAAAAGCAAGGATCAGTTGTAAAATTACATAGGGCGTATTTCGATATGAGTCATACATTTAAGTGCAAATTTACTGGCCAAAATCTGTATGTCTGTCTTCGATCTTTGGGTTTGGGGAAAATTATCGTACGAAAAATTTATCTGCTCAATTCACAACCCCATTCTACTGATGTACTTATTGTATTACTTTACCATAGTGTAAACATGTTGTTGGTGATTTTCATTGGAAAATGTTATACAACTTTACACTTTTGTTTGATCTATTTTTAAAATCTGGTATTTAATTTCATGCTATCAATCCGATATGATTGTTTAGTTTTTGATAAAACGAAAAGAAAATATTTTAGTCAGCATTTTAAATTAATAAAAGCTTCTGTGTTATTCCATGCGAAAAGAAAATAATTAAAATTTGTATGCCTATTATACGAGAATGATAGAAATACAAAATTACATCATGCGCATAATTTCACGTTAGATGACGTAGTTTGTCCCTTGTAAGGCTTGCCAAGACTATATAAATTATAATTTCGTGAAAAACAATCTATGTGGGCGATGGCAGCCCTGCAAATAAAATCATTTTGACTGTTGGAAATTATTAGTCAATAGGAGCACAGTTTGTGTGACGTCATTGACAGAATGACGTAATTCTGTACTATTATTAAACGCAAATAATATTCTTACACGATCAGTATTCACTTAGAATAATTCAAAAGCAGTTTTATTTTATTTGCTGTACCTAAAGTCAATAATGTTGAAATAAACATTTGCTTGGACTTAATCTGTCAAATATTTCTCCAGTCTGTATGTTTATAGCGTAAAAGTTAAAATCAATCTTCTAGTGAAGGCCTCATGGTACCAACTGAAAAGTACTTATACGAATATTTATTTTTTTACCGCAGAACTTGGGAGATAAACCTTGTTCATGTTGGAATTGGTCAGGGAAGATAGCAGGAGTAGTGTTTGAGGACCCTCGATTTAAAATTTTTCGAAGAGGAAGGAAGAACCTATGCAGGGAGTTTATAAAGTACTAAAATAAAAATTTCAATAAGGTCTACTTAAATTTTATTGTTCTTTTCAAAATATATTTTAATCGATATCCTTCGTAAAAAATTAAAATTCAGAACATTACGGCAAAGTCAGTCTTATTTAACGCCAAAGGCTCAGCTAACGCTGTTCTTAATTTCCTACAAAAGCTCTTTATTTGTTGTTTCTAAAGTAACCTACGCAACGCTACATCAACGTCATACAAAAAACTGAAAAGAATTATTGTAAAATTTTAGCTTTTGCCTGAATTTGGACAAGTACATTCCAACTCAACGCCAATTTGTAAAAGTAAATGCTCTTGAATAAGCCTTTTAGAAAATGCTATAATAAAAGATCGACCACCAGATAATAAATTACATAGACATACAGCCACTTATGGAACGTTGGTTGGCCTTTCAAGCTCAATTATTTATTATAAAATATACAACAAAATATTAGAAGCAAACCAAACTGTAACAACGTTATCAAGACATTTTAAACAAAAAATCATATCTAACGGTTCAGCAGCTGACCGACCTTTTGCATAAAAAATAAACTTTTAATAAAAACTTTTTTATCTTAATTAATGTTTTTATTTCCCTTTTTAAATTAACTCACTTAACACTTTCGCTACACGAGTCAAATGAACATGTGAAACACACTAGACAGATCATTTTAGATTAAACGTTTTGGTAGTTTGAAACAGTGCATAACAAATGTAATGGCACATTACATATACATTACCTATATATGACTTCGAGAATGAGAATATTCGAAGAGCCAGTGAAGTGAAAAAATTAATAATAACAGTGTAAAATACCTAAGTCAAGATGCTGCTGTGAATGGTAAGGACCTACACCCTGTGCTGTACGAGGCCGAATGGCTCCAAAGAGATTCTCGAGGCATTCACCCATATATGCGGTATGGATGGGTCGATTATTGGTGGTACACGAAAAGAAAAAACATAGTTGTAGCATGATTACGGCAACTATATTATGTTCTCCACAACAATAACCATTAACATGTAATGGTTATTTGAAAACGTTTAAACATTACTTTAGTTGCGATAGACAAGCTATTTTTTACTTTTCATTATTAAATGATTTTCAACCATGCATGTTGCAATTTTTATGAAAATTCTAATCACAACTAAAATATTTTAACTATACAAAAATAATACAATAACTCTAACCATAAAATGTTCCTAATAGACATTTAACAAATGTGTACAACTCAATTTGTTTTTAATCAAAGTATCAAGGTTCTGTGGCTTAAGTGGTTAGTTAGTGCATTGCCTATTAAGTATTCGTTGGCTTAAGTCGCCTGCGGTTATACCACAGCCGTTATCCAACCGTAACATACATTATTATGTTGCTCTTATATTATGGTTACCTCAGCCATATTCTTTTTGTAGGGAAATCAAATGAAGTGTTGTATCTATTTAATACCCCCTCTACAACGTCTGGAAACTTGGTTATTGGGCAGAGTCCTTGGCGAGACCAGACGTTATATGTTTCTGTTTTTAGTAATTCCAATATTTCTAATGCACTGTAACATTTCCCCTGTTAACTACCGGTATTTTTAATTTAAAATAAAAATTATTTTGTTAGCCTGCTTATTATAAATCTTTACAAGTCGAAAACGTTACTCCCATGCGAGTAAAATGTTAAATATGACTTAAAAATCAAAGTAAGAAACACAAGCCTAAATAAAGACTTCATTTCGTATAAAAATTGTACCTACGGGAAAAGAAAGCATTTTTTTACTTGATTAATTGACTTGTGTGGCTATAGTTAGTAAAATTTAATTTCAGGCAACTCTTTCGAAGTCTAACAAAGACTTATTAACTCACTAAAGGAAGTAAACAAATCCTTGATTAGAAATCAATGTTATTATCGCTTTGAATACAGCCAACAAATTTAATTTTTAAGGTAGGCAATTAAAAGATCGTTGATTAATTGTTTATATCGAAGAATTCACTTACTGATTTGATTAAAAAAATAATTTTTCTTATTCAGTGTCCGTACTTACCTAAAACGAAAAAATAAAATAAAAATTTGGCATAAATGAGACATGTTTTCAATAAGTTATCAACTGATTGATGGATTTACTTTTAAGATTAAATAAATAATTAGGAATTTAATTTAGAAAAAAAAGTTTTAAAAGAAACCTTTTAATTAGGGTGCTCTAAACCGTTTGGAAGTCTTCGCTACTGTCCCCGGGTTTTAAAGATGGCCTGCATTTTGTTTCCTGCATTGTAATATTTATTAAATAAATAAAAAATAATATATTGTGTTCTTTTGACCAGCAGTCGTGGTATGACCCTTTACTCGTGCAAAGCATTCTATTGAAACTAGAGAAAAAGAACTTTATGGAAAAGAGAATAGTGTTTGTGCACATTTGATTAATATGTTTCTTCCACATGTGAACAGCACGTGTTTCCTCTGTAGTGTGTTGCACGCTCCGCTGGCCAATCTACTACGATTCTTTGGGTATCAAGGACAAGTTGCCTAATTTATGCGAACCCAATATTGTTATAGTAACGAGAAGACAGTTAAACACTAGACAATGGACTGGGATACTCCACCGTCACCGATAATCAGCTTCAGCTTAGAAATTAAACCGTAAATATTTAAGTAAAAATTATCAAATGAAACGTGAGATTAATTGCTCACCAAACTCGCCTCTCAATAGGTGCATGGTATCGTGTGCCATGTGGCACTGTCTTGTTGAAAGTCGGTAATTATCGCACGGCACCTTGCTCCATTGACTGTAACGTCGCGATTTTCATTGTTTTTGAAGAAGTGAGATCCAATGATGAATTACAGGGTGTAACGGTATCTCTTGAACTGCTTCTGGCTGCCCTTCACATTAAATTCGTAATTACTCTTTGTTGATGTACCCATTGAGCGAAAAATGAGCTTCGTCGCGGAAGACAATTTTTTTTTTGGAAACACATTTCTCAAACTCAATAATACTCAACGATTTGCAAGCGTTGTAAAACGCAAATAGCAAAAAAAAGTCACCCGATATATTGTAACCAGGTATTAGGGGATTACAAAATTGTAAAACTCAACTAATTTGAAAAGAAAATTTGTTTTTCTTTTATTAACCAACATAAAATTATTAATTTTTTTATGCATCACTTGAATAACGAATGTTTATTTTTTTTAAAAGCAGACCACATATTGCAATTTTAGTCAACGAATGTTATAAGATCGTAAAAATTGTATATAATTTTATTTTAAATTAAAAAAAAGGATCCCGCAAAAGCTCTTCACACTTCCGAAAAGAAACAAAATTTAATATCCAGTGGCCTAAATGACGTCCAACTAGCAGAACTGTTACTTAAACAACATAGAAAGCTATGGTGAAGACATGAAAGGACCCTTCGAATTGGCAATAACGCGAGGAGAAAGGCAAACAATTTGTAGACTTTTTTAAAGCCAGTGTATTTGCATAGCTCGCCCTATTTTAAGGTCGTATCTATTCATAGTTCATGGAAAACTTCAGAAAAACCACCACTCAATGACAAACGTAAAACAAAAACAATGACGTGGTCTGGTAAGTGGTTCCAAGTTCAATTTTATGACGAAAAATAGTTCATTTAATAACGATGGACCAGATATTTTATTTCTACGAATTTAAAATTTTTGCAAAGCAGATCCAGCAGTAAAGGCGAAGTTATGGTACCGCATCCTGCTATGGTACTAATTACTTGGTATTTGAAACGAAAAAAAAAGTGAGGCATGGTACCAGAGGATATTAGAAGGCACGCCAATAAATCAACTCACACTGCAAGAGCTGTAAAACAGTGGATTTGTGAGAAAGGCGTTGGTCTCCATATTTTCCGGAAATTAATATGATGATGGAAAGTATCTAGAGGGGCTTTTTAGGAAAGTATACGATGGCGGAAAGATATTTGATACAAAGCCGCCTTCCAAGGACGCAATAAAAAATTCCTGGAACTCAGTATCATCACATTAAACAGGATCGCTTTACCGCTCAATGCCTAACCAATATCTGGTTAAAAATTCGTCAAATGAAATTCCTTATTTAAGTGATTCGCAGTGTATAAAATGTGTTCTTTACAAATAATAACAAGGTTTTGGACAGGAGCAACTGAAAGTTGTTTCTTATGTAATTTGGGGGGCAAATTTTTTTTTTAATTTTTTCTAGTTTTCAAGAAGCGGCTCCACATATATTAGCGTAATTTGAAAAAGGTTTGTTCTACTTAGCTGAATAAATATAAGAATTTTTTATGCAAAATTTGACAATATTTGATTTTTGAAAAATCATAAAAAATAGAAAACGCTTGACAAGTTTGAAAAAATGGAGTCATGTTTTATTAAAATCGATGCACGACTTTTGATATAATTTAAGATTAAGTTGAGGTATCTCACCACATCCGTTACAGATCGTGTTACTGTTTTGTGAATATGGCAACTTTTGCCGAAACGAGATGCCTTCACTTAGTGGTGAATAAAATCAAAACTTGTGTATAGATTTTAATGGAATAATATGATAATATGGTTCGTTACGTTTGGAAAACAGCCAGTAAATAAAAACCGAAAGTTTTGTAAAGTTTTTATTTTGTATAAATTTATTATACGATATCTCTGAAACTACTGATCGATGTTGGCATAGCTTAAAGATAACACTATAGTCGAATTTCGGACATTTTATTAAACTGCACAAGACAAACGGTTCTAGACTTATGTTCATATTTGTCATGCAGCTGTTTCCTTTTAAAAATAACGGTATATCTCGAGAGCTGAAATCAATTTAACGAAAACGAGTGCAAATTCGAAATTAGCACACCAAATACAACATAAGAATAAACTTTCCGTTGCTCTGATATAATACGCCAAATACGACACAGTTTACATTATAGACCTGATAACCGCAAAAATGCTTAATTGACAAAAACAATTAAAAAGCACCATCTTCCATATTTCATAATAAAATGTTTAACAAAGATTGTTTAAATTAAAATATTGATAATAAATCAATTAAGAATAGAATTTTTGTAGGCCTTCAAAAAACACAAGCATAAACATGTAATTGGCTGTAAAAATAAATGTTGTGAGAAAATAAATGTCAAAATTTAAAAAAACAAAAACAATTTATTACCAAAGTTTTTTAAATAGAAAAAGATCACGGTTAAGAAACGTCTCACAGCAAAAGTCTTAGAAGAAAAGAATTTAACAAAAAAAAATAATGTAAAAAAAACTAAACGTTTAGAAACGAATATTATTTACCCAGAGGGACGTAAAATAAATATAATTTAATACTCAGGAATATAAAAAGCTTTAAACGTTGATGGAGACGCCCATAAAAAACGAGGAAAAAGAGTTTTAAAAACAAAAATAATTGGCAGCAATCCAAGAGATTAAAATTTTTTTTATTCATCAGGTTTGAAAAAACAACATTTTCTTCAAATTATTATATTAAATTTTTAATTAAAACTTCCAAAATAAGTTAATGTTTTAAATGTGTGTTAAATCATCCACTTATTGTAAAATATATTTAAAAAAGTTTAATGTCACAGACAAATGCTTCTTGCACCAAATTCTTCGCTTTTCAATCAAATATATTCTGTGGTTTCGAAAAAATATTGAATTGTATGGGTTTGTTCTATATTAATTTAAATTCCATTTAGCTTTTTCGATTTACATACGAAAAAAAAAATAATGATTCCCCTAAATTCACCCTTAATTTAGATGAAAATGTCGTGCTTTAATCGCAAAACGAAAGCACACCCACAAAATACTAATTTTACTGGAGAAGGGTTTCCTTCTTACTTTCTTATAATTTCTTCAACAGGTGAGACTGAAATGTGACCGCGCAAGGAAAGCAACCGATAAAAAAAAATTTACAGCCGAATTTTTTCTAAATATTTTTCTAATTTCTTACAAATGAATTTATGCATCCAATATTCTGCGTAAAGTTAGAAATACAAATTTTTAACAGAAGCAATTATAACTTAAAGTCAAAATTTTCAATGTCAGTGTGATCAAACTCCAATTTACAGGTTCAACCAAGCGTTGATTTTATAACGAACAAAGATTATAAAATAATATCATAGTAGAGACCGGTGCCCTGCTCACATGATTTACATGAATCATGCACTACGTTTGATCGTGAGTAATTTTTCGCTCCAATAACGTTATCGTGCATGACCGTGACCACAACTAATCGGCGTTTGTCACTGTGCATGGTAGAATTTTTGCGTGATTGTTTCGTGATTGTTTCGTGATTGAAATGTTCTGATTTTTAATTTGAATAATATTCACGTGAGCGTACATGCATGTGAGCAACAAAACAAGGCAGTATTTTGAGTCAAAATTTAATCACGGATCCATCTATAGACTGAAATAACTGATTGGCAGCTCTTAGCTAAATATGTTCATTTGTTTATTTCGCTAATTCTTCGGCGACTCGTATATTTTGTGTCTGTTATGTTATTTTTGCGGTCCCACGAAGAGGTGAACGTCGTTTACGTTAAATTTTAAAGGCTTATATTTATGTAACTATTGTTCCAGACGACGTGTTGGAGGCTGTGGAACAAATTTGCATCAATGAGTAAATTTCTTTTGCGCTTGGAACTTGATTTAAATTTTTTTTTTTTAATTTTCATAAACAAAAAATTGTGTTTAGGCCTTGTTCTAGTTTTATTTAATGAATCATTTGGATTTTATTCTACTTAATTTAATTTACTTCGAGTTATAAACGCATGCTTTACGTTAGATTAGGTTGAGAAGAGGAGCAAATTATTGACCTCATGTCAATGACTATAAGGTGAATTATGTCTGGTAGAGTGTCAACCGTAAATAATAATGTATTCTTATATTTATGCAAAAGCTGGGCAGTGAATTTACTTGCCATACACTCGCTATTATATCTGCTATTCCTTATCGAAGCAGAAGCGCTTGTAAACTTGTTTTACCAGATTCTAGAAATGTTTCCTACCCGTTCTTTATTCCAAAGCACGATATGAGTCATGTTTACCCAATTTGATTAATTCAATCCTAGTAGCCTCAGGCTATGCATTATCTAAGTTTAGTTCATTACCAAACACTCCCTGCTGGCCTGGCACCCAGAAGATGCGCAGTCTCCAATTTATGGGGTAGTTCCTGGTTTGATATTCCGACAGGGTGATTTGATATAGTCTTTTGGAAATTCGTCGTGAGCTTTTAAAAATTTCCACAAGGGACGGCTATATTAATACAATTCTACCAAAATTAGTCTTATGTTGATACAAATTCTGCTACCAAATATAATTAGCACCAGCACTTATTATGGAATGTATCCCACTGTATAGTATACATTTTTCTACAATCCGAAAAATGACACATAGGCGACACCAAACTGGACACGGGATGACAAAAATATGTCCCAAAAATCTTTATCGAGTAGTATTTGATTGCTCTTTTGGTGTCCAATAAATTCCACGTCTTGATTCTCTCGGATTCATTTGCATTTACGGTCACATTTGGCTATCAGTAAAGTTATTGAATTATGTTGGTGTCCCAGTTCTATTTTGTTCTCTAGCTTAGAGCTGTCCCAGTAGGTGCTGGTCCCTGTAGCTATCTGCGCTAGGATGTGCTTTGACCAGGAGTGTCAACGCTTCACTTGGGATTGAAGTTGCATTTTGTTTTACTAAATAATTATTTCTTCTTCAAGTTCGAACTTTTGAACTTAGACAAAAACAATTGTAAAGACTAAATTTAAGCAAATCTTATTTTATGATTTAAAAAGCGCACAATTTTTAAAGCTTTATGGTGTTTTAGAATTTAAAATTATTCCAAAACCACAAAGCATAAAGTATTTGTGAAAATCCTAATACAACTTTGAAGAGCAAATTACAAAATATTGGCTGTAGCAAAAAGTACTTGCTGTTTGACAATGGATAGCTCCACGTGTGTTAATCATATGGTTGACGATGACACGATTTTTTGTTTGGAAAATCCAATACTATTTCACAAAAACCAGTTTTATAGAAAGTTTTTGAGTTTTTCATAAACAGAAAGCTCAAATAAAGCACATGCAGACGTGCGAGTGAAATCAGTAAAAACGTTTAATTAACTATTCGTTTTCTAACGTATTTTTATACTTTTTATATAAAGTCTACGATCATTAAAATTCTACTGTTAAAAAATAAGCTTTCCCATTTTATTTCTAAGCGAAGTTTACATCTTCCACTGTAGGTGGGTTAATTTGCTCCATTATTAATTTTAAAAATAAACTAAAGTTCAAGTACGATGCCCAGAATTTCATGGGAAAAAAGTACTATTTCTAACACCGACATTGAAGAAACCTTGGAATAAAATAATTCTGACTTCGAATTACATGCAAAGCGAACATACAAAGAAATACTGACTGATGATACTTGAATGACTCTCTTGGGGAGCTGGAAAACACAAACATAAATTTAAACAAAACTCAAGTTCACAAAAGTAAAATAAAAAAGATTCATATATAATTTGTTTATAAAAATTTTCATCTGGCACATAATAGTTCAAAGAAATTATTTCAGCTGCCATTATGAAAAAATAAATAAACACGTCTATCGACATCTTCATAAATTCAAGCTTATAAACTTTAATTAAGAAACCGACAGCGTTTTTGTTAATTTTTACTTTGCTGCGTTTCTAACATGAGTAAAGAAAACTTTGAAGAAGCATTAAAATAAATAAACTCGTTAGAAATTTGTGTTGTTTGCAAAAAAAAAAAAAAAAAAACGAAGCTATAGGGTGTTTTCTATAAAGGCGGAGAACTTTAGATTAAAAAAAGGTTTTTAATAACCATGAAATAAATATTAATTAAAAGAGAATTTAATGACATTAAAGACAGGGTATGGTTTTGGGGATTTAGCGGTAAACCACGTTGTCTTTTCCATTTGGTTTAAAGAAATACGAGCATAAGACGTTTAAGTTGTTCTGAAAAGTTGTGTAAAGGTTTCCTGATGGGCGGGCATAAGCAACCCGCGAAATACGCATAGAGTGTAGCTTATTCCCTTCAACAAATTTTCTGCGTTTTTACACTAGTCTCTGTATTATGACAATACAAGTGTAGAAGTGTAGACATGCGACTTTAGATGCCTTCAGAGAGCTACCATTCGCATGATCGGCGTGGCCAGTTAATAAGTAAACTCCTCGATATAAATCGTTCGTCAAAAGTTAAATTTAATAAATTAGTTACACTGCACACTGTGCGATACGGATCCAAAATTAATGAATTTCAATAGTTAGTAATCATGTCTCGTATGCAACTCGCCGTTGGCCATCATTTCTTCATAGACATTTAAACCAATGATTGGCCCATTCATCACACCAAACGCTGCAATTCCTTTTAGTGTCATGGCCACTTTCGAAATGCGTCATGTTCTTTGAAATGAAGCTGTCAAACCAACTAAGGTGACAAAAAAACGAAAACTGTCACAGAAAACAGTCCTGCCAATTTAAAGTCATCCGCGTAGAAAAAAAATACCCGTTATCATACTTGAACTTATTATAATTGAAATCATAAACCTTCAGTTCAAATAACCAAACTTATTATTTTTTTAATTGTTAAAAACAAAACACTAAACTAGAAAAATAACATCAAAAATTTTAAATTGTGATGATGGAAGTCAAATCTCTGCAATTAAAATTTATTTCAAAAACTTGCTTCTGTTATTAAAATGTCATAATAATGCTTAGAAGTGTTTAAACCCAGTGCTGATCCGAATGTTCAATTTCAATATAACCTTAAAATTGTTGTTTTTTTTCGAAGATTTATGACACACGAAGGCGCAGCTTAAGGCTTTGCGGAAGGAAATCTTTATATGAAAGATATAATTTTTGAACCCTACGTTTGGGTAAACGTTTATTTAAAATCCGTTTTTTCAGTATTTTCCCTTCCCCTGGATGCCTTATAAATCCTTAAATAAATCTGCCTTGATACTCCTATGCACCAATTATTCGCTACAAGCTATGCCTTTGCATTTAGGATTGTAGCGGAAGTATGTTCTGTGAAAAGAGTCTATATCTGTTGTTCGCATTCGGGCCTCAAAGAAATCTATCTCCAAACGAAATTTGACAAGGGTCGGAATATCAAATCAAGAATCAAATCTATACGTCATCATTGAGATGACTAAAACAAGTGGCTGTCTTGTGCGGATATTGGCACGGTGGCATCATCAGCCCAAATTCTGAAGTCAATAAGCCGCTTTGGGCAATTTTTTTTTTGGACGATTAAGGTCTTGAAACACGAAATCAATGATACCATTCTTAAAATTTAAACCTAAGCATTAGAAATTGGGTTGATCGGATGGCATACTGTAGGGCCAGCCATGAAAAGCATTTTTATAATGTGGCGTTTCATTCATAAATGCAAAGGTTTACGGCCGTATTCATAAAAACTTAAAACATTCACACAAACTATTAATAAATAAATTTGTATTCAAAAACGAATATTATGAAAACATTTTATTGTAGGTTTAAAGTAGAAAACAACTGTTTAAGAAGTAATATTCTTCCATAAACTAACAACTTCATCCAGTATAAATATTCCCACAGTCTTAACCGTTCTAATTTTTACATCTTCATAGTTTTAAAGCTTCCTTTTCATTCATCATTTTTATTTATAATTATTGGTTTTTTATAAAACTTATCAAAAAAAAACAATGAAAATATAAAAATTATTTTAGTGATGTAAATACAATGAAAACCAATAAAAAGAGGCATGTTATTCGAATAAAATTTGATTTATACATACATATATTTTTAAACAATAAAAACCGACTACTCGGATCAGTTAAATTAATTTTTTGCAACATTAGCTTAAAAATGTGATAATGTGTGCTGAGTTCAAAAATTCAAAACTATATGTTTCATAAAAACTGTTTATGAATACGCTTTCTTATTTAAAGTTCAATAGCCGAGAAGTGTTAATTAACTATCGTTAATCTTTACAATAAAATCAAATAGTATCGATTACTTTCAAAATATTGCATTCAAAAATTCAAAATATTGCATGGCCCACCATCGATCGCAACTATTAAAAACTAATTTCCTAAAATTTAATTTGAAAGAAAATCAATCAAACAACCTTACTGCTCGTAATAATTATAAAAAAGTCATCAAGAGCATCGAATTAAAATCTCAAAGTTAGCTGAACAACAAAAACTAAACAAATAATTAACCGAACATTTATTTGTTGGCGAACAAAATTTGATTGTCTCATTTGAATAATAAATCTCCAGTATTAAGACAATGAATTTTTTAATTAATGACGTTTTTATTTTAATCTTTGTAGTTTATTGACCATTTGCACATTTCAAAACGGTCAATGTTAATTTGCAAAAGAAAAGATAAAATATTGAATAATAACAACAACAACAACCACAAAAAAAGATTTAAAAAAATTATACATTTGCATATGAGTGAATTGAGGAAATTGCATGAGATGAAATAAAGATTTAAAACACAAAGGAAAACAAGACACGCGCTAAAGTGTAAAATAAATAATACGGCTATTCGCTTGCGTCATTACATAACATATCGCACACTCACTTCAAAGGTGACACATCTCAAAATTTGTAATTTTTCGGAAAACTCAAAAGGATTAAAGGAATTAATTCATGTAATATGTATTTGTAAATACGCTTCATGTGATATATGTTTTTCAACAATTTACAATAACAAACACAAGATAGAATTTTGTGTATGGCTAGACCAATCAACAATAACCATACCGTAAAATAATTGATAAGATCTTTGTAGCGCGGAAATATCATTCAATTCTCACAAAAGAAATTGGCTCTTTTATTTGTAGATCTCATCAGTTCGTTTTCGACGGGGTACGGATCGAGATTATCTTTTTCTCGCTAATATGAAAACAATTCTCGCTATGTTTGCACTATTGTTAGCATCAACACGAATTTATACCCCCAACCTGTCCTTACTGTAAGCCCCATTTTAAGCCCACTTCCTTTATTCAAACTGTAGTAATTTTCCCTGTTAATCTGAATCTATAACTCCATCTCGTCCAGCAAGAAATTACACTGCACTTAAGCTTTCCTTGGCGAGCGTTGAGCTATTCTACAGAAAGTGTGCCGAATCATAAAACAATTTATTTATTTATAAATTTGTAATTTCGATTCATCTTCTTGGGCAAATTGAATAAATAATTTGTGAATGGAAAACTGCCAAGCCGCCATATTTTTAAAATTCACAGTATTTTGCTCAGGAAAACATTTCGAGTTCGCCAGAAAAATGTCTTCTCGTCAAATTCTAAGGCTTCAAGTGAGCAGTGAGTTCTCCAAGCCTGCATCAATATTCACTACAAAAACACTGCGAATCACTTAAATAAAAATTTTAATTTTTCCAATTTAAACGAATATATCTAGTAAACCAGAGAAGGGGGATTACAAAATTACAAAGAGGCAATTAATAATGCAAATAACAAAGAACGTTTAATAATGGGTACTGCCACCATTATTAGAAATTAATTCGAAGTTGGGTTAGGCAATGAGCAATAAAATGATTCTATATATTGAGATCTATGTGTTTTTTATTGCGCCGTCGTGTATTTTTTTAACAAGTCTCCCAGGCTTTTTTAAGTTCCAGACAATATGGAGACCAATTTAAAAGTTCTATATCTCGCTAACGAATCCACTGTTTTACATCTCTGCCAGTGTGAATTGGCGCACTGTATTGTTGTTGTTTCACGGTACGGGTCTAGGTAAATTGTGCACACGTACCTTCTAATATCCGTCCGTACGATGTTCCATTTTTTTCACTTCAAATACCAAGTCGTTGACGCAATAGTAGGATATGGCACCCCATACAATAACGCTGCCTTATTAAGTTGGGCAAAAACAATTGCATTCATCTGATGAGTATTTTTTCGTCAGAAGATACAACTTTGAACGACTTATACGATGATGTCGTTGTATTATATGGAAATTGGAGGCCCTGAGCTGTACGATTGCCATTGAGTGGTGGTTTCTTCTGAAGTTTTTAACGCACTTTCAGTGGACACGACTTTAAAATACGACGAATTGTACACACATTGCGAACTTTCGATGCGGACATACACGAATTTGAAACAAGTCTACAAATATTTTGCCTTTTCCCACGCGTCGTTGCAAAATTTGTGCGTCCTTTCGATGTTGTTCACGTAAGTGTAAGTGTATTTTCTCTTTTTATTTGTCTGTTATTTGGACGGCATTCAGTGCCCAGAATTTTCAAATTAAAAATTGTTCCTTCTCGGAGAGGTTTTACGCGTCCCAACAGAACTAAGAACTGCAATACATGGCCTACTTTTTTTTTAACTATAAAAATTCCTTATTCAAATGATACATAAAAAACTCTAAATTTATTTTAGAGGTAAACATTAGTTTCCTTATTTAAGTCAGTGCAATAATTTGATCTTAGGTGAAGACCCATAGCCATGGCCTGTTTTCATTCTAACAAATGTGAATTCGTAGACCACATGGCAAAACTTACCCAAAATTGTCGATGTATTTCCTGTTCGACATTAATTACTAAATTTTTTTTAACACATTTGGCTTGTGTTGTTGTTGCATTTAGACTGCAAGCAAGCAACAAAATCTTAACCAGAAATAACAACAATAGCCATGACTAACAAATGTAAACTGGTAATAATGCTTGGAAATAATGACTAAAAATACAAAAAAATGATTAAATGAAACGCTGGAATTGCCGATATTGAAAGGAATATTAAACGAGATACACCCCTGCAGGTGAAATAAAAAGCCATTGAACTCTCATTTGAAAAGGAAAATTAAATTTGAAATATAACAAATTCTAATAATAAAAGAAAAATTGAAATAAATAAAAAAATTTACTTCCATTAAGGGGTGGTTTAAATTACTACTGGCTTTGGCGATCAATAAAAGAAAACAAAAAAACATGTTAATGTTACTTCACTAGTAGACAAGCGGTCATGTTAACTGGTTGTTGCATCAAGCACTGCTAGCTTTGAGACATTTCGATTATACGGCTTTTGAAGCAGTGGATGGATGAATGAACCACCTAAAAACCCACTAAGCCAAACGTTTTTTTTTTTTTTAAATTGGTTTTCTTTCACGTTTTTCCCAGCAAGTGAACCACTTGTCGTTGTTGGGTGTTGTTGTCATGGAAAAGCTACAACAACAAACGATTTAATTAAACTCGTACGAACAAGCATTTTTCCTCCATCTACATACGACGGGCTCATGACATGATTTTGTCTATCCCTGTGTATGGCTGTGTGTGCCTTGTTCGCTTTTAGCCATTCAATAGCCAACAACTTTAGACTTTTTTGAGCTGTTCGCATTTCAACTGTCTATTTATTTTGATTTTTTTTATCCAGTTCGTCCCCATTTACGCCTGAGATTTGTGTTCGATTTGAGTTCAATTTATGTTTAATTTACCGAAATTAATAAAACGGTTCGCACCGACTTATGTGTGCGGCTATAAAATGAAGAAAAACAGTTTTATTTCCCAATAAATCGCTTAATTCACAAAACAATATCTAAAATGAAAGGCGTTTCTCAAAACAAAAACACAGCTAAATAAGAAAAAAGTAATGTTTATATCGCTTTCACCCGACATTGAGCTAATAAGTATGTGTGTATAGGAAAAGTTCTTTCGTTGTTTCGGATTTTTTTTCGCAATATTGGCTAAAGTGAAATTTTGCGAAGGGAAATATTCGAGTGACTTTATTTTTGCAAAACTATCGTGTGTTGCCGGGAAAAACCAGCCGTTTGATTTTACTCAATTTGTATCAAAATGTAATTTTTTTTCGGTTCTATTTTACCTTTTGTGAATTTCTTTATTTTATATATTTGCAAAATATCGCTATTTAGTCCAGTTTATTTTTTTATTTTTTAATTTTAGTTTTTTACTAAAATTTTGTCTGTTTACGATTTCGAAATTTTTTTTAAGTTTGGATTTTTCGGTCAAATTACGACTTTTCGGTGATTTAAATATTTTGTGCGATTTCCTAAACCTTCAATTTTTTATAAGTTTCGCGATTGTTTGGTGAAGTTTTAAAGTTTTGAAATTTCGGCTTTCTTGTAACTTTTCAAACAATTGCCAATATTTATTATTCTTTTCCTCTATTCAAACTTTGTTGGTATGTTGGAAGCAGACAAATTATTTCATGGATCCATTTTTGCCAACCCTTCCACGAATTGATTTCAGACAACGGATTTGTAATTTATGACTACCTTGCTTTCATTGAGTCTCGTGCTGTCGTCTGTCAAATGGTAATTGTCGGCCATCTTCCGCATTACAAAGTCACTTGAATTAGTAGACCTAAATCCTCCTTGGCTTTTACAATTAACAAGTGTCTGTACGTAATCCTAGATCTTATGCTAGACTCTTCCTTGGAAGTATCTTTGGAGAATGACATGTCCACCTCTTGTAAGGTTTTATTGTCCATCTTTTCATAATTCCTCGATTGGCCAATAAACACCCGACTTCCTACAGAGATTCAACTCCCCACCTCTTGCGAGGCTTTATTGTCCATCTCTATCTGAATGACACAGTCCAATACCTTAAGAGTACCTTTAGGGATTGAGTCCACGTGACGCATTCTTCTCTATCTCTTTCGGATTCCTCCGTTTGCCAATTAAAACCAGAGTTCCGTGACAGAGTTATATAATTCCCAAGAATAATAAAGAAAAAGACGTCCACAGGGCTCCATATGCACGGGTAAGTTTGTATAAAAACTGGAAATGGACTGGTACCCAGAGACCAAGCACGCTCTTGGTCATGCATCCCTGGTATATGCTGTTGCACCGTGTATTGGGGATTTGTATAAAAGAGTATTTACTTCTCTATGCTCGATTTATTTAAGCTAGGATCATGACATGAATCTGTTACCGGCCGTCACCACGAGCAGGTGTAAGGCAGAACTTCTGACAATGCACTCAGTTACGACCCGCCATACCTTTGTGCCTGTTAGCTGACGGTATACGTTTTTGGTAAATTATTAAACAAATATACAAAGTCTTTAAGTCGTCGGAGTAGTTCCACATAAGCGCAAAAAACCTTTTTTTATGCAACAATTGAACATTTTTAATTTTTTTAATAATAAAATATATAAAAATCTCAAATTTGTCTGTAGGCTTCAAAGAAAACATGTCATATTTTTATTAAAATCGATGCACAAGTTTTGATTTTATTGAAAACTAAGTTAAGTTAAGATATCTCATTTTCAATGAAGTTGCCATATGCCTGCAACAGTACGACACTCGCAGATGAATGCATACGGCAACTTTTGTCGAATAGTGACCTTAACTTAATTGTGAATAAAATGAAATGTTGTGCATTGACATATTTAGTTGTATTCTAGTAAAAAGTATATATTTTTTTTACACAAGTTCCACGTTATATCTGAAACTACTGAGCAGATTAATAGACAATGTTACAGATAATATTGTTGACGAATTTCAGATTTGATTTTTTTTTCACTGAATAACCGGTTTGTGTTTGTCAGTTAAGTTAATATTTGCCGCGCAACTGTTTATTTTTTGACATAACGGTATATCTCGAGAAGTATAATCAATTTAAAGAAACCGACAATTCAGCACCCCAAATAACATGAGATAGAACTTTCCGTCGATCCAAACAAAATCATCCATTTTACTTTTGCGGAACTTCAAGATTAATTTTATTTAAAAAAAACGCTACAATTTTATCGAAACATTGCTTTTAAAAAAAACCGCTAAGCAAATCTGCTTAGTAAAAAAACACAAAATAGCATAACAAATTTTAATCAGAGCATCTATTAAAGTTTTCGCATTAAATTAATATTTAAGTGGTTAAAAATAAAAATGAAAAACAAAATATTAAAGTCGTAAAATGCATTTACATGGACATAAACGTGGTGAAGTAGATAGCGAAAATATTTGGCCTGTTTCCAATCAACAAAAAAATAACCGCCAACCAACTATACAACCAACAGTCAAGTGTTTCACAATTATTTTTGGTGCTAAAGGCAGGGAGAGACTACTTCAATATCTCAACCTGTACACATGAGAGCTGACTAAATGAATTGACCAAAATGAGATTCTTTGCCTAGACAGACCCGGTTTAACCAACAAAGTCTTTCTCTCTTTCTTTGAAACACATATTTACTTATTTGCCATATGGGAAATAACATTGATTTCCTTCCTGTCCATAGTCGCCGCACATCTATTATTGACTTTCCAATATCAATATTTTAAACAGACAAAAACGCCTACAAGTTTTTCTATTTTTCTTTCTTTTTTGTTTTTTATTTTAAATGTTTAAACGGCTAAATCCAAGAGATTAGTTTTTTTTTGTGTGTCTGGTGTAATTGTTGTTATTTGATACGAAACATGTTTGTCTGTCTGTAAATGTGTTTATTTCGTAAAAAATTACATAAAATTGACTGTGGAATGGTAGGAGGGGGTTGAACATACGAGGCTTTCATATTGATTTAAGCTTCTTTGGAAGTGCAATTAAAATTGTTGAAAAAAAAAATAATTAAGAGCAACTAAAAAGTGGTTCAGTTAAATTTGGAACGCACTAAACTTTCCTCATATATTTGAAATACAAACAGTATTTATTCACGAAATTTTATTTCTTTATTTCCAGAGACTTTCCGTTTTGATACTATTTTTTAATTTATGTATTTTTAACGACTACCCGCCACCTACCTTTGTTGGATGGGGGAAAGTTTCTAAAATCGTATCATTGTACTACAAATACTCGTATTTTATTCCTGCGGGAACGTATCTCCTTGGGAACCCAGCTACCTTGATGTAGTGCATGATATCTGGTCAATACAGAAACACCAGTGTCTGAATTTTGTCTGGAGCCTGAATCTGCAAGGGTGTTTGAGATTTGAAAAAAAAAATAATAGATTGGCACTATGAGAACCATTAACCCGAACTGAGTCTTGGTGAGTTTCTTTCGGCGATAACGACTGTTGTTTAACCAAAAATCGCAGGGAGATTGTGCTGAATTATCGATGTAGCGTTGCATGCTATGCAAGCCGGTAGTAACACGGAAGGGTATTAAAAAATTAAAAGCTCTCCAGCACAGGGTAAGTCTATGCTTTAAAATTGGCATAGGGGCACTAGGATAAGCTGTTTGGCAAGTGCCGACGTAAATCCAAGTCATATTCCACTATTTCGTGGTGTAGTATTTGAGTATGTTGCCAGATCTAGGTAAAACTTTAGAGGAAAAGTGTGAAATACAGTATCTGACCAAAGTCAAACGTTTAGCTCCATCCGCAACCGAGGCCGATGTTCCACCAAATTTTCAAAATTCCGTCAAACTGTTATTTTTTTTTTAATAAATAAAAGAAGTCATATTAAACTCGATTTGAATTCATACTCATCAAGTTTAGATTTCCAAATTTTACAAACTCGAAAAACTCATCGCATCTTCAGAAATATCGGAAGTGTCCACAAATAATTCGCGTTATTAAGTTTGCGGCTTTATTAATTGCTTTTGATGCTTCAACTGAAAGAAATCAATTTTAGTTTTTCTCATGCCGTAGAAACATAGAAAATATTTCTGTACAAAAATTCGTTGAAACATAAAATAGATGCTGTTCAATGCCGTGTGTATGACTTATATTGGCTGCAGCTTTGGCAACATTTAAGACACTCAGCATTCACCAAAGTAGGAACATTTTTGGCATATGCCAGCAAGAATTTCGTCTTCCATATTGCAGTTGGGCTTTGGTAAATATAACGCAGGTTACCGGGATAAATTTTAAGCCGTATCCGTTTAATCGTTCTTATTGTTTTCCTAAGCACTCTTAAAATTTTGGACTTTATAACTCTTCAATCCATAACTGGTAATTGCTAGCTAAATTAATAAAATAAATGTTCATATATTTGCTCATGTAGGTAAATCTGAAAGCCAAATTTACGTACTCTTCGTCGCCATTACGATTTACCTTAACGAAATCTCTTTATTTTAAAAACCCCTATAATACGTAAAAAATGGTTAGTGCCATACGATTACGAATTCACGGGGTTCCATTGTATGAGAAATTCTTGCCAGATAACGAACGCTCCACATGTGGTCACGGCATATTTTTGAAGCCTCTTAATTAATACTCTAGCAGCACTGCATTCCAAATTTGAGTACCTCCCAATTTTATATGAACAGTTCTTTAATTCGATAGCTCTTAATTTAGTGAATTAGTTTTATTACTGCACCCTAAATGACAGTGTTAAATTGGCTTGAGGATTTCATTTCAATTTTAAGCCATGTACCTGATACTTGGTAATAAATAACGAAAACTTGATAGAAGGTTAAGCAAGAAAATCGATTTTCTTAAATTTCTATCACTACACAAGTAAATATGTGAGCGAAATTCTTGTTATTTTTAGTCAATTTAAATAAATTTCGAAGAGTTAATTTTTAGAACTGGCTTCCAATACAACTTCGAAAACTAAAAAAAAGTTAATTTTAACGAAATTTGAATTTATATACTACGCAGTAGGGTACATTTCACAATAAAGATGAAATTCAGGAGTAGCTCCTACATTTTCAAAAATTCACTGTTCCAAAGCATATTGGGAAGCATCATTTTTATCAACATGCAACTTATTTTCATAGAATTGTATTCATATAGCAGCACATTTAGGAAACTTATAAATGTTCAAGTCTCATTTCGCGAAGATTTGTGGGTTAGATGATTTTAAACCATTTCAAAAGACTTAGTCTTTGGGCTTAGATCTAAAAATTATAAAATATCATGAATCTAATGACTTGTTCCTTGTCCTCCAGGTTTGCGGAAAACTCACGGACTGTGTTCATCCAGATTATGGAACATACAACTACAGAAAAATATGTCTTCAAAATTAAATACCTAAACGCGTTAGACTGCATAGTGTTCCGGTAAACAAATAATGGCTCACATGGGTTCTGAGTTGCCATCATTTTGTGTTACCATTGGTTTTCTTTAAGTATGTTCCTTAATTAAGTCTTAATTGACTTAATGTTACTAAGTTATGAAATACATACGCAATTAAGCTTACTCAATTAGCATTTGACAGTTGAAAATGTTTTTTTGAATGATGTTTGAAAAAATGTTTTATCATGTGTTCTTTCCAATTTCCACCATAATGATGTTACCATAAATTGGTAACATTAAGATTTGTTATCCTTCATATAAAATCGTTGCAATATTGTTATAAGTTGTCAGGTGTAATTAGTGATATATTATATTTAACGTGTTCAGAATTTTCTACACACTTCATCAGCTTAGGCAATTACCATGGTGAAATTAAGTAATAATTGCTCATTGTATTAATTTAGTTTTTGCATAGTAAATGGAGCATTAATTGAGAAAACTTCGTTATTGCGCAATTAAGGTTCATGTGTGAACATACTATTAAGCGACTTAAATAAACAGCTGATATAAATGATGTGCGGGAACGGAACTGATTTCAACATTAATGATTTTGAAATCGAGAAGATGTTAGAACATTGACAATTATATAGAATAAAGGTGACCACCGTTGACGATTCTGTTAAAGCTGTCGAAGGTATGACTGCAAGCTTGTTCAAGGATTAAAGAACCAAAAATGACACTGAAGATGACACATAGCCAAAACCGGTTTGCCTCCAAACCAAACTTGACAAGGGATGACGGAAATTCGTTCCAAAATTCTACATCAAAACACCCTGTCGGAATAGCAAATCAAGAATGAACCAAAAATTTTTAATATTATATTTGAAATGTTTGTAATTAAATATTTAACCAAATGTGCTGTAAATTTGCCACAGTTTTTGTTTAAAAATTTACATCAAATGATAAAATAAATAAATTTAGCAAACATTAAAGCAAAAAAAAGGAAAGAGGAAGGAGGGAAATAGTGCAAACTGAACAATTCCCAAAAAACTTACTATTGAAACTCATTGTTGCCTAAAGCAGAGTGCGACGCTCGCATGTTTGTGGGATGGCAACTGCAGGCTGCAGATAGAGACGACCTAAAATTTTGTTTAAAGCAACAAACGCAATCACAAATATTCATGAGAAAAAATTAAATTTTAAATTAAAAAAAACCAAAAATTAACACACAAAACTTGAATGGCAAAAAAAAACATTAAATAATCAACAGCCAACAACAGATGAGAAGAAGAATTAATTTGTGTGGCAGGCAACATTTTGTTTTACTGCTTTGTGATGTGACATAAAATGTAACCTAAAATATTTGGAATTAAATAAAAGAAAAAAAACGAAAAAAAAATCTTACAAGATACAAAATTAAAAAAGAAGACTTTATGCATCAGGTGCGGCCAGTCAACGAAAAGCATCTGTTGAAAAAAGATATATACTCGTATATTAACTATATAAAATTGAAGTTGGTAAAATGAACAGAACAAAGCAGACAACACCACAACAACAACATGACGCCATTTAAACCAACAGTTCTTAAGCCAAGGTCACTTTTATTCTGAAAACGTATACTGGTACCGTCTTCTACGATTTCAAAGTTGTGTATCAATGAGCTGCAGCATACAATTTAAGAAACAGGTTTGCAACATTTTGACAAATCAAAAGAACAGCAAGCATATGACAGCATGGCTCACCTCATCTTCATTATTGCAATAATGATCAACGTGATCGTTATTATGCTACAAGGGCAAACTTAATTGAAATATATACTTTTCGTATCATATTCTTCTTTGTTTGAGAACAAGCCAAATAAGTTTATGGCCAAATAAGAAGATATGATACGCAGATTTGCTTGCTCGATGTTGGTTGTTGTAGTTGTCAACGTCGCTAGCAAGAATTGATATTGAGCCATTAAAGCGGGTGGGTTTGAATTAATTTGATATCCTACATTATTTACACTTCATGAATCATTAATATATGAATAAATGTATAAATTTGGATGAATATTAACCCTCTAACCTACAACCACGTTGTTGTCTTATCTAAATTTATAATAAACTAATGGGTCATTGCAATCTTTTCAGAACATGGCGATCGCCATTAATAATCGCATAAACAAACTACTCTAACTGAACGGGGGCTTTTTCAAGTAATATTGGAAGAGCCGTTCAGTAGACCATGTTTACTTGCGCTACCCTTGGAGGTCTTTCTTCTGGTCTTAAATCAGACTTCTACTTTTTTACATATTTTGAAATCACATATGAGTGAAATAAAACTTAATTTATTATTTACGTTCTTTAATTTCATACTGAGCGCAGTTCCCTGTAATTTTTAAAACAAAAATAAAATATGTTCGCTGTACCGCAACGACGGGGTTACGGACACGGGTGCCTAAAGCCATCGAATGTTTAATAGTCAACGCCCTAATCTCTTAAGCCAGAGCACCCTCATACGTTTAATTAACACAAAAATTATTTAACATTTTATTGTTAATAATAACATATTATGGTTAGAATTATAATATTATTTTTGTTATTTTTTTGGAATATTATTATTAAAATAGTTTGTTTGTGGTTTGATTTTCAGTAAAAAGTTCTTGTTTAACTCAACCCCGTTGGAGTTTTTATGGATGACAATCATTTAATGATTAGATGTAAACAATAACTTGTTTATCGCAACTAAGTTAATGTTTAACATGTTTTCAAACAACTATTATATGTTTGCCACAACAATATATTGTTGTAGAGGAGATAATGTGGTTGTATTGTATCTTTTTTGTATCTTTTTCTGTGTGATTAGTACCTGCCTTTTTAACGCAAAAATCCGTCTTTTATTATCCCACGTAACAAACGATTGGTCTTCTTTTGCCACAGTTTTAATAATCTTATTTAACAAGGATTTTGTTTTCTAGGTATCTGGCAACTTTATATTGTTTTAAGTGTAAATATTATACTGTTCTGGACAAATGCGCGGAGTTTTCGGTACACAAGAGTTCTGCCGATAGGACTGCTGAAGTCAAAATATGACGGATTATGTTTCGTTATCCCCGATCCAGCGTTTTAAGTGAAAACGATTTTTCATCTCGAAGCTTTGCTCTTGGTGGCTCTTAAATGTTCTTCTAGCGTTACTATCTGGAACTTTGATTGCTATAAGCCAACAAAAATTGTATCGTGTTTGACATTCGTTCTCGAAATTTTGTAATCGAAATTGTTTGAAATTATTTCTAGGCTCTTAAGGCAATTAATTACCCGTCGACGCAAATAATATAATCGTAAATTACAGATCGGTTTCCTGAAATCAGTTCGAGAAAAGAAGGGGCACGGAAAGGGACCCATAAGGTAAGCGGCCTGCTTCGATATCCCCCCTATATTAATGTATTAAAAACACTCTAAACTTCGAGTAACGTAATAGTAGTAAAGCTTTCATTCAAAATGACAAATTTGCACGTTACCAAGAAACTAGTGGACCTTAAGGTTCTCTGTACCCTTCTCAGAACACGTTATCGTTCTCCATCGATAATCTTCGACTTCACGAAAAACTTTGGAAATCTCTATTTAAGTTCTATTAAATTTTGTTTTAAATTCTATTGAAATTTCTATCGATTACGATGCTTAATGGAATGAAAAATATATTCAAAATAATAAAGTTTGCTTGCAAAGAAATATAAGAGACGAACGTCCCGGGGATCCAGCTTGCAATTTTGTTAGAAGAATGAGAATTTTTACGTAATAGGAGAAGAAATTTTCTTTCCATCCCATTCTCCTCCCCCCTGGATCCGCGCCTGCTCACCAATAAGAAAAGTATCTACATGATTCACAAGCTACAATATTTTCTCAGCAAAAGATATTACAAAAGCTTTTTGGGGAAATCTCTAAAGAGATTTCCGCGGGAGGATGCATGGGTCTCGTCTTTTATCGAGCGAGCACTAGCAAACATAAAGATGGCAGTTGTGTTTCCATCAGAACTAATTCTGCTGTAGTTTGTGTCGACCTGAACATCTGTGAAATATTTGTGATAAACAAAACCGAGTTGAGGAATTGATTCTTATACGAGAGTTTTGGTCAGTCATTAACTAGATCCCCATCAAATATGAGCAAACAATCTGCAGCTTTTAAAAATGGTAGTTGCGATGAATCTTGTATAAATGTCATTTATAGGTGGCACTCTTATATGGTTGCATGGGTTACTCATATTACAAATTACCCTTCTTAAACCAATTATAAAGTTTGTGCTTGAAACTTCATTAAATTGTCAAAATTGCGAGCTGAAAATAAGGCACATGGTTTACCTGACTTACAGATGGAATGATAAACGACTTATGGTCAACTGAGAAAGTAGTTTATAATCGCTTGGCATACGAAGAGCTGTGTTTCTGTGCGTGAGGATTTATTATGGTTGCACACAGCAAACATCTGCATAAACACATAAGACTCACTAAATGTCGCATCTAAGCCAAACCCTGTTTAACCATGTTATTCACACTTTTCCATATGTCGTGTCTTCTTCGACGGCGACATTATCGTTTTCAACAAAGAAGCATTAATGGTTGCATTTTTGGATTAAAAATTAGCTTTGGCTTTCTATGAGTCTCTCTCAAACTACTTAATATCAGATATCAGATTTCAATTGTTAACAACAAAGCAAAAATTATAAACCTCTTGATGCTCCCCTACTCCTCCTCGTACAATTTTAAGTAGAAGTGAAGTAAAATATAAATATGCGTAAATAATCGGCCAGCAAAATGCAACAGTAAAACAACAGTATGGTGTTTTTCATTTTCTTTGTTTTACGGAATCCAACGAACAGAAATCGCAAGTGAAACTCTTCATTATTGTGGATGTATTAAAAGAATCTTGTTGTTGTTGCGCTGTTATCTTCTTCACAGACTTTAAAAAAAGTACCTGATTGCAAGCAAATGACTTAAGGCTGATTTATAAAACATGCAAACATTTGATTGACAGTCAGTTGGGTTTTAAGACTGCCTGTCCGACTCTTTGTCAGCTATTGCGGTCTATTCGCACGATTGGTAGTTATATTGCCTTGGGGTCAACTCAGCTGGCATTAAAGGATAAAAAGTCAGACGTGATGTAAGTGAAAACTCCGCAAATGATGTTATTTAATGTTAATTTAAATGCCATAATAGGCGAAGAAAATGCACAGATTACGATAAAAGAAAAATAAGAAGGCGAAAGACGAATCGAGTTAATTCCAGGTATTCGTGATTAAAGAGAATTTACAGAAGATTCTGATTTATAATACGAACTATTAAACAGAATTTAATAACATCCTTTTTAGGTCAGAGAATGATTGCAAAAAATATGTCTTGAAGGAATTATTAGCAACTAAATTCGTTTACGATAAAATATAGACCTTCAAAGTACAATGTTTAAAATAAATAAAAATCTTTTATAAGCAGGACGTTGGGAATAAGATGCGAGCGAAAGCTTTGACTTTTAACAAGAGTTCTTAAAAATTCGAATAGAACATCGAAATACGCGAAATTTTTGTTATACTCTATCAAAATGAACAATTACTTTGGCAAACAGTCTCTAATTGTTGCGGAACACTTTAATAGCCTGAATACTTCTTTTTTTATAGATTTCATCCATTCAGTATGGCACTTTTCGCTTTTAGAACTTCCAACAGCCATAATTTACAACAGTATTATATTTGAAAGAAACGGACCCAAAGAGCAGCAAAATGATCATCACTATGGAAACCATTCAACGGTGCTGTTCATGCACTGTCATCAAATGACCCTGGAAACCCCGATATTTTAATCAGCATGAAGTTTTCTTTACTTGATCAGAATAAGTTACTTTCAAAGATATACTGCTGTGGGCAAAAAATAATAAGACTTTGATCATAATTTAAATTTCTTTATTTATTCTGCCAAATCTATTTCGTACCCCTCAAAGTAATCCCCCCAGCAGCAATACACTTATGCCAACGTTTTTCCCAAAACTCGTAACAGTTGTTAAAGTCAATTTCCGGAATAGCTTTCAATGCGCGTAGCGATTCACGTTTAATGTTTTCAATCGACTCAAAACGGTTTCCCAGGAGCGGTCGCTTGAGTTTGCTGAACAGCCAGAAGTCACGCGGAGCTAAATCAGGCGAATACGGTGGTTGTAGAACGATATTGATTGACGATTTTTTGCGAAAACTCAGGAAAAATCAATGCGGTATGCGACGGTACATTATCGTTGTGTAAAAACCAAGAGTAGTCGGCCCATAAAATGGCTTTCACTGATCCCTCCGATATTCCAACGATAATCGTCGATTCTCGAACACCAATTCCTTGATTTTACTGACGTGTTGATCATCAGTTGATGTTGATGGCCGTCCTAGACGTGGTTCGTCGTCAACGCGTTTTCGACCCTCTTTGAATAATTTGCACCAATCAAAAACACTTGCTCGCGACGTACAATTATCACCGAAGGGCTTTTGCAACATTCTGCACAGATGTCACTGAGAGTCATACCAACGTAGAAAAAAAATTTCGACGAATGGATTTCGCGCGAAATTTAAATTAAAAAGTCTTAATATTTTTTGCACACAGTACTATGTACGATTCCAAAGTCTTGACCTTGCAAACGTAAAGCTTTTCGGCTACTGAGGTTCAACCAAGAGAGGTGGCGATTCCAGGGGGTTTCGATCTTATTACTGCCGTACTGCCGTGCTTTTAGAGCCCTAAGCAGTATAGTGGCTACGCGATTTGTATTCAATCCCATTAACATGTCTGCCTTTTAAACATCTTTACCTGCCGACCTTGATATGGAGCGATGAATCCAACCAAGAGATTATTTTGAGTGGTGAAAAAATATTCCTGAATATTTTTTGAGAATGTTCATTTTGGTGGCAGACAATATTTGATATGAGATTGTCCCGCTATGTTCCATAGCATTCTGGAATGTTCCTCAATAATCTAGAACGTTTCGGGATGCTATCGAATGCTCTAGACTATTTAGGAAATTTGTAGACATTGAAATTTCCAGCTCTTATATGTTCAAAACTACGCCCTTTAGGTAAAAACGGTAGATTTTTTCATGTGTAGGGCATAGAGAGCTCCCACGCTATATAACTCCATTGCTCGCATAAGGATTTTTATAATAGAGTATATTGATATCTATCAAAGTAGAATAGTCGTATGAATAGCGCAGGTGTCCATAACAAACAAAAGATATAGATCTTCTGCATACAAACTAACCTCATATATTCCGTTTTCGTAGGTCACATAAGCTCCTATTTGTGAAATGCGTTTCAAGTTTTGACATAATTCTGGCGTACAAGTTGTACTTCGAGCTGTGGTGTAGTGAGAGACTTATAAAAGGATTTCATGACAAATGTTATTGTAGGATAGCCCAGGATGCGATTAAGGTTTTTTATTCTCTGTGAAAATTCACAAAAAAAATTATTAAATTTCGATTGATAGAATTTCACTCAGTGTGAATGTGTTCTGATTTTAACAAAGGCCGAAGTTGGCTTTCGCTACAATTTGTTTTTTTTTTTCTTTAAATATTGTCAGTGCCCCACCTCAAGATTTAGTATAACTACCATTTTTCCGGATTACACAATTAAATTTTATTTTCTTGCAGCAACTTACCGAAAGTTTTATTTTTGAAATTATACTTCTTATAATAAATTTGTCCCAAAGTCTTACCTGAAATAAAACAAGAAAAAAAGTTAATAAACAATATTCAAACACTTTAAAAAAATAGAGTTTTATAAATAAAAAAATAAAAATAACTTGTCAAACAACATCAAATTGAATTTTTTTAATCTCAAATAGAAAAAAATAAGCAACCCAACACATTTGAAAAATGTTTTTAGATAAATATCACAAAAGTCGCAAAAAGTGAGGTATCAAAATATGTTTAAACATTAATCCATCAATGAATGCAACCAACCGCAATCATTCATGCATCAAAATAAATAACAAACCAACAACCTGTTGCTCAATATCGCAAACGAATTTTGATGCTAAAAAATAGTTTTTGGGAAATAAAAATTAAATAAAAAGACACTTTTTTTAGTA
The DNA here is from genome assembly GCA_963932375.1 of Phania funesta. Lineage (NCBI taxonomy): Eukaryota > Metazoa > Arthropoda > Insecta > Diptera > Tachinidae > Phania > Phania funesta. The sequence continues at coordinate 38,988,147 of OZ010652.1, read as the reverse complement.
AATAAAATTAATGAAATCGTTTAAAACAAAAACAATTTAACATTTCAACATGATATGGCAAAGTTGTCATAAAACATACGTCAAGTAAGTGGCAATGAGACGCCACTCACACACACATACAACACTTTATTCAAATCTTCAAGGCGGTTGTGGATATTCAGGCAATCGGACTTAGAGGCTGACAATGTGAAAATGTGCAACTAAAAATGTTGCCCTATATTTTTTGAAAAACTTAGAGCTGGCAAAGAACGAGAACGAGATCCAAGAGCTACGGGAAACTTAGTACCAATGTCCTTTTTTCAGTACCTCAAAAGGCAAAACCTGAAGTAGAGCCGTAACGTAACTTTTTTGTGAACAATAAATTAAACTGTAAAATATTCAAATTTTATGTCATGTTGTCTTGCCGTTTGAAGCTGCCTTTACACTGTCTGAAATTTCGCCTGATTTGAATAGCTAACTCTAAGAATATGGCAGTTAAAATGTATATTGTATACATATAAGATTATAAAATATGAAACTGAGTTCCGATGAAAAAATAAAAATGTATATTAGACGCACTCTACAAACTTCAGATATTAATATCAGATTAGAAATCAGATGGTGTAAAGATACATATCCTAAAACGGCCAGATATCTTTATTTGTTCGGTAAAGTTGTCAAAATTGTGCGGTTATACTTTTATGTCAGCTACGACAACTTAGTTTATCTCCGCTAATTCAGATACCTAATATATACTAAATGGTTTTTCAACAAGAGCATACTGATGTTAAAATGAAATAAAACAAGCCTTATGGGAGTTGTTCGCCCATTTTCTGACAATCGAAATGCAACTAAAACTCGTAAGCTATAGAACGAGCAAAAATAAATTTGTCAATTGATGAAATTCCTTTTTAAGGTTGAAGGCCTTAAGTAATAAATATGAAATTGCACAATCTTGGTGGCCAATCCACGTCAACTACCTTTTTTGAAACTACTGATGCCGTCTACCCAAAATCGACAGAAATAATGGCGATTAAATTCACAGTTATGTTCGTTAGAATAAACACGGGTTCCAAGTCGCGAGATAATCATTTAATAAGCTCCTTGAAAACTTAATGACCTCTTTATTATTTACCCTACATTTATCCAACTTAAAATAACATACAATACTCAGTTATGGACAGACGCTTCAGACGTTCAGAGTTTTATTTTAGACCAGGTCTACACACAACGTTGAATTGTGTGGTATGTAGTGATGAAACAAAAATATTAATCGTTTAATCGAACTGGGAAATATTAATTGCCATTCATGGATTAACTTAGCCAAGTTTGGAAATTGTCATAAATAACATGAAAAATTATTACATTATTTAAAAAAACATAAGATTCCAAAGTTTCCCACATCCCGTTTTTATTCGAAAAATGGAGAGTTAAGAGAGAAGTTAGCTCATCATTAGGATTTGTAAAATCGTTGTCGTTTATTTTTCGTTTGTGAGCCAAGGGCTTGTGGTGAGACCATAAACAGAACTCAACACCAATAGAAGGCATGTTGCTTTCACTTACAATACTGTCGTCAGAACGAGCATTTTACACGATTTTGATTCTACGTATTACGTAGATATTTCAGATAGCGCTAATGGATCTTGGAAAAGGATTTTTTTAAATCTGGAGTCCAGCAGAGTTGATGCCGATATTAAAATTGGGTGTTCCCCGCTGAGCTGCTTGCAGGATAAGGCAAAGCATATCGAATCTTTACCAACCCAATTCCCACGGTTCTTCTTTCCGCAACGGTGATATAATTAAAATGATATATATTCTGAATTATGTTCTACAGCGCTTATATGTATTACAGTATTATACATTTTAATAATAGGCAACCGATATCCTGATCTTTAGACGAAGTTGTGGCAAAAAAACGAAACACTTACGTTTTTAAGTCATTACTCTCCAAGTGGGCATTTGGCCAAAATTTCTAAAAAAAAAAATAAACCCCAACAAATAAACCTACAACTATTTCAGACTTTGCAAGACTTAAGTTGTAATCGTATAGCATGAAGATAACATGTGGTGGCATTAAACATATTTCATTATTGTTGTGTTTGTTGTGTCATGCATTACGTTTGACTCGCAAAAGTCGTGTATGCATGTTACAACACCAACAATTTATTTATTTGAAAAAACCCCCTACCGCCAAATAGCTGTGGTGACACTTTTAAATTCTGTCTTTTTTGATTTTGTGAATTTTTTTATACGCACAAATGCCAAAAAGTGTTGAAAATGTCAACGTGTAGTACATGGCGAAACTAGGGGGCAAAAAACCAAATCGTACGAATAAAATGCAAAAAGGGGGTAACCACGTATTTGAGAGGAATGGTATAACACACGCAAAAAAAAACAATTTAAACAACAAAGCAGAAAAACTAAACAGCAGCCAGCAACAACTTTTTTAAACTCACACAAACAGGTGGAATAGCGAACTCACGATTTTTGTTGCCTTCTATAAAATTTCGAACGTGGTTAGATGGATAATTAAATAGAAGTGTTAAAAAGTATTTAATTGTTTCTTTGAATTCATTTTTACTTAAAGAAAACCAGCAACAATTTTAGTACTTCTGTTAAAATCCAATTATGGACCGAAAAAAATGCAAAGTAGGTCAAATTATCAATGAAATTAAAAATGTATAAGGAATAAGTCACTTTCACTGCTGCTATACTGGGAACATGATGTCACTCGGTAGATATACGTGTTGAGGAAGAGGCATTTTATACAGTTGACCATCTGTAGTAAAAGGAACTAGTAAAAGATCTATACTATTGCCGTCTTTGGCCGTTGCAAAAAGCATCTTTCACATCCGAGCTTCAATTTTCTTCTTTAACGCAATCTGTTTTTCTCTATTGCAAATGCAATTTATTAGTAAATTTCAATATTTCGATCACATAGAAAACAAAACCCCTTCGTAATAACTTTGATAAGAAATTTTGGAGGAATGTCTTCTTGGTGACCCCGCCACTTTAATGTATTCTTACTGGCTGAGATGGGGAACCAGTCCTCGAGGCTTGTCTGGGACCTGCAACTGGAAGAAGAAAGGAATTTCTAAGTACAAGCAGTTGCCAAAGCACGTTCGGAAGCTACTGCCAGCAGGGGATTAGGTAGCTCTGAACCCCTCAGCTAAGACCACCGTCGAATTATATCGAAAGACTGGTGGCGACTTTAATCAAACGTTGGTTTTTAAAACTTCCAAATAATTCTTTAATATCCAAATCTTATTCGAAAACTCATCATCAGCAACGAGGCATATTCTTGAATGATTAGCCATCTTAATAAACAAAATATATTAAGAGTCACTAATGAATGGAGGCTCGATTATGGAGTCATTCAAGAAACATTGAGACTGGATCGGTCTCATAGAGGTTTTAACTTCTCGTTTTCGGAAAACCGGGGATCTTCAGAGTGCATGGAGTCCCACTTGAACCATCTGGAAATATTCAGACATGTCTCCAAATAGGATAATAAATTAGACAGAGGTTTTTATGTACGGGAACCGGCGGTTAACATGTCCTTTAGAATTCTCAATATTCTTCAGGCTTAATCCTAACCGACAGTAGTGCCGCAATTATGTTTCTGAAAATATTGGCAATTGCTGCAGCATTCCTCTCTCGATCTGTAAAAGGCCAATTGATAACACTTTGTGTGATATTGTGTGATTTGATATTCCGACAGGGTGTTTTGATGTATATTTTTGGAACGAATTTCCGTCATCCCTTGTCAAGTTTGGTTTGGAGACAAACCGATTTCGGTTATGTGCACTTTTCAGTGTCATTTTTCGTTCTCGATGGCACATAGCCGAAAGCGGTTTGTCTCCAAACCAAACTTGATAAAGGATGACAGAAATTCGTTCCAAAAAGCTACACTTCCTATTTATTGCTTCTATACTAAGCGAAATTATTTAGACTATTTAGATTATAATTACAACGGGAGGTTGAGTTTCTTGAAATAAGCCTGTTAGGAAACTTTCTGCGTAATTCGGCCATAACCGGCTGAGCTATGTGTACAGTTGCTTCAGTTCGTTGAAGTCACACAGAATGGAAAGAAATTCTCTTTTGGCGAAGTTCCGGATAGAAAAATTCGTTTAGCATGCTTCAGTAACCGTAACGCTGTGTCCGTTTTCAAAGAAGTATGGCAGGAACAACGACAGCAATAGTTTCCTCTGTTCGAACAGAAGGGTTTCGCTTATAAAGCGACTATAATGCTTTGCAAAATTATTTACTAGTATCATAATGGTCGTTCTACTCAGAGGATCGCAGCCAACCATGCGCCTAAATTCTCTTTGAACCAAATCTACAGACTCCAACGCATGATAGCGGCGGACAATCCAGATTTTTTTCAGTATCCCAGTTTTCCACATTTATTAAATCTAAGGATCAATTTAGAAAAACAAAACAAATCCAGATTACTGAGAAAAAAAAGTTATCAAGTTTTCTTTTGGTAGCGGCTTTCATCAGCCACCCTGCACAAAATACAAAAACCGAAATATCTTAAACATTGTTGCCACAGGACTACATATATTGGCTAGAATTAAAGGCAATACATTTTGCCATTTATCACTTAACAATCGAACCTCGTTATTAGGCAACCAACCACCCATACCAACGCCTCAAATCACATGCACACGAGAATACTGAGGGAGAAAGTCGGAAGCATATGTTATGATGCGGCACGAAAACAGAAAAAAATTGCAAAAGAAAACAGGCAAAAATGTTAAATTAAAACAAAAAATAAATAGAAATTAAAAACATGTGGTTGTGTTTTTATCAAAAGAAGAAGTAGCAAAAAATTAACAGCCAACAAACGATTATTCGGCTTAATGTTGCAAACAAAATATCATGAACATAACAGCAACAAATTAGAAAAAGTCATTAATAACCTCAAAAGTTTAATATTAAATCCAAAAAATAAAATGTCAATATTGAAATTCAAATCATCATTCATATATGAAATTTTAATCTCGAATTCAGTGTTACTTCCTACTCCTACAGATGCTGCTGCTGCTAAGAGTCCAAAAGAAAAAATTTGTCGGAAAAGCTTATATTGAAATAAAACACAGAAAAACATTTATAATATCCATGAAATTGATTTTATTTGAAAGACAGTTTTATGACATTAATATTTGAATGTGATTTGAAGTGTGTAGCCGCGCGTTGGCTCTTGTCTCAAATTCTCCCTCAACGTCGGCCATTTTTTAAATAAAAATGTGAATTAATGGAAACGATGTCTACGGCCCATTGACCACTGATCGGGTCAGCATATAAACCATGGTCTTTATGCACAATGTGCCATAAACTGGACGAGTTTAACCATTTGCCTTACCATCTAATTTCAAAGAAGCATGCGTCGTGTTCCGACTTAATAATTTGAATGCAACTCTGTGCGAAAGTTATCGCGAAGTAAAACTAACCTATTTACATTTTAATAAATACTTATACAATTGATAAAAATATAGCTTCTGTTTCATTTGTGATAAAACGGATTTAAAATATACAACTAAGAGAAAAATGAATAATTTTAAGAAATTTACTTTTACCACATACTACTTTTGAAGCTTTTAAATATGGAATTTGACACAGATAATGTTTGTGGACTACGCTCGTCATTACCCCTTAAGGTGTTCACTGTTGATCACAATGCCAAATAGAAGCTGCACAAGCTGCGCTTGTTGCGTGCGAACGGTGTGCTACCTAGGCCAACATCAAAACGGCGAGAAGAGCAATGGCAAAAAAAAAAAACAGAAGAAAAACCGCTGCTGATAATAATGTAAGCAAAGAAACTCGATTACAATTCGCTGGAGATTTGCATGGGACATACAAGTAAGAGGTCTTATTAATGATTGGCGGGAGTACTTTCGTTGTTAGTTACGAACTTTGGACTGTGGCCCGTCTAAATAATAATAATTATTATTATTTTCACGATATGAGAAAAAAGAAGCTCTTTTAAATCGCCTTCACTGCAGAAAGAACGGAGTTATGGTATGGGGTTCTATAAAGTATTACGGCATAATCGATTTTGAATTTCAAGTGCAAAAATGAGGGAAGAAAATCACTAGGCACTATTACAATCAGCTTTCTCTAAAGTAAATGATATTTCTACACCAATTCCATGGACTCTAGAACAAAATAAAGCACCCCTATATATAGACAGAGTTGTAAAGGAATAAATTTCAAACCAATATGTCTTCTTTATTGGCCACCATATTCTCCCGCCCTAAACATAATTAAAAATGTACGGGGTTGACTTTCTCACAAGGATTATGAAGAGGAAAGACAATTCGACTACAAGGGCTCCTGGAATGAAGTTTATCTGGATTATTTGAAGTCACTTTATGATTCCATAGAAAAGTACTTGAAGTTATTTTAAACAAGGTAGCACCCACTACTGAAATGTGTAAAATAAACTTAATATTAATTGTTCTTATTATAAATTATAAAATAATAAACTTTTAATTAAAATTAGTTAAATAGTCTGATCACTGAACGAATTTTTATTTAATTATTTGTCTTTTTCTAGAAAAACAACTATAAGAATACTGCTGAAACGAAGTGTATTTTTTGTTATTGAAATTTTTTTATAATCTTACGATTTATAGTAATTTTGTAATGATCTTCCTGATGGTAGTAAAGTTTTAGCTGCCGACAAAAAATTCAAAAAGGTATGGCTTACATGAATTTAAGTGCCTCTAATCATTTGATCTAGAGTGTATGCTACGACTAATGTGTGTTGAATGGGGATTGATTTGTACTTTTATAATTATTTATAATTAATACTTGTAAAATATTTTAAATTTTCCTCAATCATGTAGTCAATGCTCACATTTGAACGAGCTTTACAATTAATTGTAAATCTAATTCAATTACAAGTATCGGCAATTGTAAATGACCTTAATAATTGCAGTAATACAATTTACAATTACAAGTTGTGGGCAATTGGGCATGAAAATAAATACAAAATAAAATTGGCACCCCCAAGTCTGGTTACAAACAAATCTGTGATTACATTTGCCTTTCGTCATGACATTGTTTAACGTTCTGGTCGATAAATGACCTCAAGTAAGAACTTGAATTAAAACAAAAAAAATATACAATAAAGAGACGATAGAAGATATAAAATTAAACAAACGAAAAAGCAAGAAGTCATTGAATAAATTAAATGAAAAAAATATTTAAAAAAAAGCAATAATATTTAAATTTTTCTCATTCTTAGAAATTCGTGATTTCTAATTTTGCAGCTTCCACATTTTAAATAGTTTTAGTTCATAAATATGCAGATTTTAAATACCAAAGATTTTTAGTGTTTTTGTTCATAAAAAGAAATATTTTTTAGCTTTCGTATCTCATATTTCGTTGTCATAATTTTCTGCTTTTATTATGCATCTTCTCTTTTTCATGTTTCTTTAAACTTAAATATACACTGCGAATCACGTAAATAAGGAACTTAATTTTACCGATTTTGAATGTAGATTCTTGAAAAGCACATATTGAGGTTGGGGTTACAAATTTGTTCCGTTATAAGGGCGATATTCAGGTAAATAATAATGTAAGTAATAGGAACCGTGAGTTGTGTTTATTGCTTCATTCAATCTTTTTTTATTTAGCTTTAATAAATTAACAGTTTTGGACTAGGTGGTTGTTTAGTTGAATTGACTTTTAATAATAATAAAAGCCAAATAACAAAATAACAGTTTTGGACTAGGTGGTGGTACTGCCACCAATATTACAAAATACGGTTAGGCGTTGAGCCATTAAGCGATCCTATATAATCTAGTCATATTGAGCTCCGACAGTTTTTTATTGCGTCTTATAACGAGTACTTGGTATGAAATTGCTTTCCGCCATCGTATACTTTTCTAACAAGCCTCCCGCAGACATTTTTAAAGACAATCTGGCTCACGAATCCAGTTTATCAGCTCTGGCATATTATCGTGTTGGTAGATTCACGGTATGTGTAAAAATAAATTTTCAAATTGCGGAAACGCGTTTTCATTTACATTTACACGACGCTTCAATCATTTTTTTCGTTTCAAATACAAAGTCGAATGTGTCAGAGTAGAATATGGCACCCTATACTATTGCTTTGCCTTCCCGACTGTGTCGTCGTTGTAAAAATATTTTGCCCTTTAATAAGCCGCGGAGAAAAGTTGTAAATCCATCTAGTAGATTGATATTAAATTTTTTTTTCGTGAGAAAATACAACATTGAACTTCTTATTCATCCGACCACACCATTCCATTCTTTGTAAATTGGAGACGCTTAGCATTGATTTTGTCATTGAGTGATTGTTTCTTCTGAAACTTTATTTTTATTTTTTCTACTATTTAGACGGCATTCAGTATTGTGTTAAAATTTTCTTGTTAGATTTCTTGTTAAATTTTTTTATTTTTTAAAGTATTTAAGGGCTTTTAGGCATCCCATTTTTTTAAATTTACAATAAAAATATTTAATTTCTATGACATTATTACATTCGTTGATTTGAAACATTCCTTATTCAAGTGGTGCATGAAAAACCCTCTTACTCAACTATATGTAAATCCGTTCACAATTTTCACCAAATTAATAGTAAGAATGTGGCCTTTAAAAGACCATAATTTCCAATGTCCGGTTTACAATAAATGTTCGTCCAAATGGATAAAATTATATTCCTTATTTAAGTGAATCGCAGTGTATGTACATACATATGTATATACATTTTTTCTATGAAAATTATTGCTGTAAAATTGTTTTCATTTTATCTTCAATTTTGTCCATATACTAGCCCTGGAAGACTGAATTACATATTGTAATTAATTACACCTTCAAATACATAATTACATGTAACTCTAATGGAAATTACAAGTTATTTGAATTGTAATTGTTCCATTAAAAATAAAAATTAATTGTAATTGAAAAAGTTCAATTGCAACTCCATATAATAGGAATTATAATGCACTTAAAGAAATTGCAATAATTATAAAAAACAAATACTTTCAAAACTAATTACACACAGAATTGTAATTAGTTGTAACTACAATTGCTCGCAATTTCAATTTTAATTGAGTTCAGTCCTTATTCAATTACATTTAATTGTAGTTATGTATTTCAAATTACTTTTACACAGTACATGTAATTGTATTTAATATGTAATTGAGATTCCCCAGGTCTGGCGTAAATGACACAGCAAATTTTTTTTCGTTTTTTTTTTTTTTAGTTTGTCTATTTATCTTTTTCGATTTAAATATGGACGTGTGTTGCCTGTAAGAACTAAAATGCAATAGAAACAAATTTAATGCGTCGGCTGCTATTAAATATTGGCAAATATGTAGTTAGCAATAAAATATCAATAGTAGTAACAACTATTACTAACAGCAAAAACTGCAACAATAATAAGCACCAAGCCATAAATATTTCATAACAAAATGAAAAGAAAAAATCGAAAAAACAACAATTTATTTTTTTTAATGAATCAACAAAAAAAACAACAACCAGAGTTTAATATTGATTAACAATTGCAGTAAATAAGACTTATTAATTTTTTAAACAAAAATATTTCTATTACTACTAAATATTTGGATTTAGCATAGCAATAGGCTATGACTAATATGAAGCTATACAACCCAACATGGGGCTTTGCTATAAAAAGTACATATGCATTTGTTTGTGGAAAAATGAAAAATGACAGAAGGTGACAGATAATCGTATGGTACTTCTTTTCAGCAAATCGAAATAATAAGAAGTCACTCAATTTGCCACTAAGCTACAGAGCAATTTAAAACGGAATAAAACTTTTTTCAACAAAAAGTTGTTTATCCACAGGAAAAAATTGTTACAATTTAAAAAGCAACCGCACCAAAAATAGTAACATATCTGGAGAACGGTTTGTCCTATTCAATTAAATTCAGATATTAAGAGTATTATCTTTAAGCCATTCCCAAATTGTTCTTTAATCTGCTCAGTAGATTCAGAGATATCGTGAAACTTATGCAAAGAAAAAGTTTTTTTAATTATAATTTTTTATAACAATGCATAAATAATAAAAAAAAAAATCCTTTCTTTTTTTACTGGCTTGTAGCATATTTACCTATATATGTTCCAAGCACAACGAGCCATAATTCATTCAAATCGATGCACAACTTTTGATTCGACGCCTGCCCAACTTTTGATTCGACGCCTGCCCAACGTGTTGAAAGTATTCAAATATATCGCAAGTTCCAATTACTTAACGTAAATGACGTCGTGAGGTCGATCATCATTATGTGGAAAAAATTTTAAAGCCACAACCTATACCTGTACATAAATAAGTGCGAGATTACTACATAGCCGCCGTACACACAAAGACAAAACAATACATTGTTGTAGCAAACATAGAATGATTATTTGAAAACATATTAAAAATGACTTTAGTTGCGATAAACAAGTTATTGTTTACCTTTAATCATAAAATTGCAATATGGTTCAGTTGAACAATGCAATTTTGACTAAAACGCTAACCACAAACAAAATATTTGAACTATACTATAATAATATAATAACTCTAACAATGAAATCTTCTTAATAGACATAATATGCATAGGGTGTTCTCTTAAGCCTGATAAATCTTAGGAAAGGCGTAATAGTCAAACAAATTTCTTATACTGCGCCAACATTTTAACATTTATGATCAAATAGACTGACTCATCGTCATTTTTGGCTTAACGAATTTGTTAATAAACAAAATTGCCGCATGTGAAGTATAACCAATCCACCGTTTGGTGCGGTTTACACCCTGGTGGTTTCATTACACCTTTTTTTTAAACACAAAGCCGGAGCTTACGTTATGGTCAATAGAGATCGTTGCCGCACCATGAGCAATGATTTTTTTTTTTGTTTCAAAATATGGACGACATTGATCCGGGCGAGATGTGGTTTCAACAGCGCTACGAGTCATGCGGCGACCGCAACAATTGACTAATTAAAATCAGAATGTGGCGATAAATTCATTTCGAGAAATGGACCTGTTAATTGGCCTCCAAGATCGTGTGATTTGATACCTCCCGATTATTTTCTGTGTGGCCATGTGAAGTCACAGGTTTACGCATATAAACCAGCACCAATTGACACCTTGGAGGACAACATTATTCGTGTTATTCGTGACATACGGCCAGCAATGGCCAAAAACTGGACGTCGAGAATGCGCTTCGTCAAGAACAGTCGTGGTAGCATCCATATGCCCGAAATCATTAAAAAAATAGTTTGATTAACATTTAATTTTATGTGTTATTTTTTACAATTTAAAGTTAAATCGGGTTGAAAAAAAAACACCCTATAAAAGTGTTCTGAGGGTGCTTTTGATCACCTGTGTTCGAACAACAAGCCGCTACCAATCAGTAATAGAAATTCATTGCTTTTCATTCTAAGAGGACCGACAATATAATTATTATCTACAATTATAATATGATTTATTTACAACCATGTATATAATTCAATCTTAGTTTTTTTTCAATACATTTTTCATCGTGCAGTACTTTTTCGTACAAGAAATAGATTGATCATTTTATCATACAAAAGGAAGTTAAGAGTTTGAGGCAATCATTACTTTAGAAGCTTCTTGATATAAAAAGTAGTTACGATCGTTCAGTATTAAAAGAAATGCCGATTTTTGGAGCAAGAATAACTGAATTATTAATCCCAGCTTCTCCACTTTAAGAATCTTTAGCCGGAATTAGCTGTGCTGCATATGATAAACTTCTTAAAAACAGAAAAGATAAACTTATTGTATTTTTTGTGGCTCAAACAAGTTTTTCTAAATTGAATAAGTTTTGCAAAGTGCATTCAACGTTTAGTTACGCTCTAAACTATTTATATCACAGACTGGTTACTAGCCACTAAGTAACTAACGGCTTAAGAAAATTTAGTTATAATCATTGTATTTTTAAAGCACAAACTAATAATAATAATGAAAAAAAGTACTTTATGCTCAGATAAGAGGGGAAGTATACACTTGAATAATATTGCAAATATGTAAATATGTAAAGTATAACATTTTCATATTTTCCTTACAAACTGAAGCAAAAATAACTTTGGTTGCACACAATAAGAAAAAAACATTGTAAACTAGTATCACGTTAAACCTTTTTAAACTACAACACATGTGCCGCTGACAATCAAAGTATCTCTTGGCATAAACGTACCTTCCCCTAAAAGGCTTATAAACTCTTTTAAAGCATTAAATTTACAGCAAAAAATTATTATTAAACTAACGGCGAATCTGACTAAGACTTGCTTTTTTTTGGTTGGATGCTCAAGAGCAGAAGCAGAGCCAAAAAACAACCCAACATTTCCAAGGAGAGACATGCATGCCAGTGCATAATGTTAAGCAATTATTGGCGCATGCCTTACAACAATAGCAACAACAACTATGAAGCAGAAAAGACAAGTAGTTAAAAGATTTTCCAAACGTTTTTTTTTTAATTTTTTATATATTTTTCGGTCTTTTGTTTCCTTTGACTAAATACGAATGAATGAACGGCTTGGAATGAACAAACATTTGTAGTGAAGCCATTAAAAATTATTTTAATTTTCTTTGTTTTATTATTCTTATTTTATTATAAGTTTTTGTTGTTTTTATTTTTTCTTATAGTTTATTCATATTTGTTTTTTAGTTAAAATTTATTTGTATTGTAAATTTGTCAATGTGATGACAAATGATCAATATTTCCAGCAGAGTTTTGGTTTAGAACAAATGACAGAGTAATGCTATGTCCAGACAAACAATTTCATTTCAAACTGATGATGTTCACACATAGGCAATTTAGCTTACTCAATAAGCTTTTGACAGCTGAAATGTGTTCATTTTGTCATAGATCGAAATTTGACTTTAAAAGTTTTTTTTTTAGTTTTGAATTAAATTATTTTTAAATGAAATTAATTATTTAACTTGCCATTTTTATATATTATTTTCCTTATCCTTTTTTATAAACCTATGAAATTGGACAACTGCCATAAAGGATCAAACGTAGTTGCATTAGTGATGCAGTCACCTTGTTGAATGTTTCTTGATTTTGAATTTGTACAGAGTTTTTTCTACTCACTAAACACACTTCACCGAAGTTGCGTTGCGAATTCAACAGAATTAAGAAGAAATTGTACAATTTAATAATTGAGCTCAATCATTCTTAATTCTAACGCAATCAAGTGGTAATTCTAACGCAATTAAGTTATACCATGTTCGGTATAACTTCAAATGACAATAAAGTAAACCTTAATTTTTTATTAAATTTTATGACGGTTAGATTCTGCTTAAGGGACCTGATAGGAGGTGCAATTGTCGGGATCCACTGAGCTTTTCTGCTATAAAATTTTGTTTTTTTTTCGGCTTCCTCATATGGTTTGTTCAAAAGAAAAGGTGAAGTTCGAATTTTTTGAAAAGTATTTCTTCATTCTTCAATATCCATTTTGTCCCCTTCAAAGTAATTCCCCTCAAATATACTGCACTTATGCCAGTGCTTCTTCTAATCCTCGAAGCACTTTTGATATGCGCGTTTCGATATGGCCATCAGCTCATTCTTCGATGCTGACTTTATCTCATCAATTGCGGCAAAAAGCTTTCCTTTCATTAGTCTCTTCACTTTTGGGAATAGGGAAAAGTCGGAGGGACCCAAATCTAGCGAGTAAGGTGGATGAGGCATAATTAGGGTGTTGTTTTTGGCCAAAAAATTATATTCTTTGATCCATTTTTTTTCAAAAGTCAAAAATCAAAGAACACACACAAACGTGACTAACATTTTCAAACTAAGAACAAACTACTAATCCAAATTGGCTACTTCTATCGCCTCTTTATATATGAGATCGCGACCTGTGTTTAGAGTTTGCACAGTTGATCCGGTAATTTCGAATATTACTTCCCAACTGTCTTTAATGACTTCTTCAATCATCCTCTTCGATTTGTCTTCCTCCTTTATATACGTTCACGGTACATCAACTCTAATCATTTTCAATTGTGTTACGATAAGGAGAATAAGTCGACCGACTAAAAAAAAAAAAAAAATTTTGTCTTAAAAAAAATCTTTTACATTTCTGGCATAAGTATAGCAGCATTATCCGGGTGTAAAATCCTTATAGTCTGTGCTATTTACTTCTGGAAGCTGAATTTAGTAGAGTTTTGTATTGACATATACGATTTATTGTTACGCTCCACACTGTAATATTGCCCTCTCACTATTGTCATGGAAATTCGGAAACAGCTCGTTTTCTCAAAAAACTAAAACTTTCCAATTATTGAAACGTCCACTTTCTTAAACACTCCACGTCATATCGAGTCCTAACCACTAAAATAACGTAACCAGCAACAATCGAATTTTTCAGGTTTTTACTTTTTTCAAAATCCGCGTGACTGACCGTGAATGAGTGGAATACTTGCTAATATGCCAGCATCCGAAGTGAGTGTTGAACCGAAAGGGTTGAGTTCAACAAAATTCTGCGGACTTTCTTGTTTCTGTCGGAGTTTAAACTGTTACAACTCTTCCGTTGTAGTTTTGTCCATAAATTTATTTTTCCTTCATGCCATTTCTTGCCGCCGAATTATTTAACGACAAATACACCTTGATTTGTTAAAATAATTATATTATTTTTGTAGAATTTTGGAACGAATTTCCGTCATCCCTTGTCAAGTTTGGTTTGTTGACAAACCGGTTTCGGCTATGTGCCATCTTCAGTGTCATTTTTCGTTATTTTTGTAAAGTGAAAATACTTTGGTTGTGGTGGGAATATTACCAAAACTTATATTGTTCAATCCAACCATCAGTTTTTATGGAATGTTATCATAGTTAAATGTTTATCACAACTAAAGTATTGTAAAAATGTTTTCAAATAACCATAATATATTTGTCACACCATGCATAATATAGTTGTCGCGACAATGCCAAAATTATGTACTTTGCTTGTCAATAAAAGAATAAAACATTTTTGTTAGGGAAAAATTGTTACTATAAATACCCTTTTATACAATGAAATCAAACACAAAAATATTTCACTAAAATCTTATATCAGTCGATACCACTGTGCTTACAAAAATGTATTACTTCACCTTTTCTTCCTCCCATGATCATTAAGCCGTTAGTTTTGCAAATAATTGAGCAGTTACCAATGTAAACGGTGCAGAGTTTGATGTCGTAATTAGCTTCTCTTAAAATACGTTTAAGCCTTACGGAATCTTTTACCCAAAAAAAACCCCAAGAAACAAAATAAGTTCAACAAAAAAATCATACAATATTTAACAACAAATAAATAACCACAAAATCAGACATTGGTAGCCACAAGAAAAAAACAGAAACAAAATGCAAGAGCAAAAATTGCGAAATATATATTTTCGTGCATTTGGACAAAAAGAAAGAAAGACGAAATTGCTGTAACATTTGTATTGGCCGTTTGCCGTCGGTTTAAGTGCGAGGTATGTAATTTCATTTAAATTGTTTGACTTTTATGTTTGAGAAA
The DNA here is from genome assembly GCA_963932375.1 of Phania funesta. Lineage (NCBI taxonomy): Eukaryota > Metazoa > Arthropoda > Insecta > Diptera > Tachinidae > Phania > Phania funesta. Next base: position 38,972,673 of record OZ010652.1, on the reverse strand, counting down.
GTGTTACCTTCGAAGAGTTTTAATGGCCACGTTTAAGCAAATAATTCACTTACAGTGTTGAAATGTTTCTTTAAGGGGGTGGTGCTCGCTTGAAGCTGGTTTGCGCAAAGCAAAAATGTGGTGAAAGATTTTAATTGAATGTTTTTTAATATTTTCGGTCTTATCTTTGACAACATTTTATGATTAATTATTTTTTCTTTTAAGTGAAATTTTGACTTTGGTCACAAAAGAGAGCTTAAATTGTTGCGGATAAAGTGAAAAACTAACGTTTTTTCAGTCATTAATATAACCGTAAGCTTATAATCAGTGATGATGTAATGAATTTCCAATTGGCATTAAATTTTGATTTAAAATGATTTAACTTTAAACAAGCACCAGCATCAGTTTTTCCTGGTTGTCACCGTAATCGTTTAAGCGTGGTGTTTCAACGTAGAATATTGGAATGTCCGTTTTGGTTAGTGAGATGTGCAAATCGGAGAAAATTCTTCAGGGCGGTTCAAGTTTTTAAATGATTAAAGTACGATATATCGCAACCACAATATTTTACGGTGGTCATAATAGACCTACTGAGAAATCAATGACAAGTTTTAGTAACAAATTTGAAACTTATCTCGCGCAATTTGATTCAAACAAAAATGCGTATTGGAAGCTGCGTACTAGGGTGATTGATTATTTTACATTTTCCGAAAACTGGTTTTCGAATTGTTCGAATATTTAAAACTACAAAAAATCCCCGGTCTCGCTCTGTAAGCTCATGAAAAAGCGTTTAACCGACTTTAAAGAAATAAAAACTTGCTGTTAAAGTACACACATGGTCTCCTAGGGGGAGATATCTGAATCACACAGTTCAAGCAAATAATCTAAATGTCATATTTGCCGGTAATCCCGCTTACTGGCCAACAGACTTTATTAAGATCCCAGACTAAAGACTTAATTGATTTTGCCATTTTAAAAAATATTAGACGCGACCAACTTTTAGGCAGTTCATTACCCTACACAGCCCTTATTTCCTACCCAAAAGAAAACACGCACTGATTAAAATATCAAATGTAATGGAAATCTCACCGAACTCAGAATATACCTTTAATAAATTCCGGAGATGCAACATCAAACAAGCGATCAGTTGAAAGAAATTTATACCAATCATTGGCTGATATAGAGACTCTCGTTAGGAAAAAGGAAAACTTCAGAAGACAATGGCAACATAGTCGATATCCTGCCATCAATACCGAAGTGAACTTATGACAAAAACTTTACATAATAAACTGAGTCAGAAACAAAACTAAATAGAGCCATTTTAAAAACTTAGATCCACCGAAAAACCTATTACTAAGAAAGGTTTTCACACCACGTGATATAAATAGATGCACCACTCCAACCATCAGTGACACTGTGAGTGATCCTATGAAATTTTGATAATGCCTAATAAAAACGATAATTAAAAATCGCGATATAAGAAAATCATCATAATTTTTATTTATATTTGAAGCCATGTGGCGAGTTGCCACTTTGCATGTTCTTGGAAGATGTGTGAGAGCGTCATGATCATTAAACCAGGAAAGGACTAAAGATTACGTCATACAGACCCATTAGTCTATTGTCAATTTGATCAAAATGGCTTGAAAAATTATTTGCGGCGTTATTAAAGCATTATCTTATTTAATCATCCCGGATCATCAGTTTGCTTTTCGAGCAAGCCATAGTATAATTGAACAAGTCCACAAAATTGTCACCGCTATTGTTCAGTTTTATTTATTGACATTTCCCAGGCGTTTGATAAAGTCTGGCATCATAGGCTGCATACGAAATTAACTCGAATTCTGCCTGAAAACCCTCACACACCTCCGGAGAACCTATTTGACATATAATACATTTGAAGTAAGGTCAACAGAACTATTTTTAGAGATCAAACACAGGGAAAATCCCTGCAGCATTATCTTAAGGTAGGATACTAGGGCCGGTATTATACGTCATAGTTTTAGTTAAGTAAAAAAAATAGAAAAAATAAAAAACCAGCTTTAAAAAACAGGTTACACTACAATCAAAAAATTCGACCGCAGTAAGTAAGAAAAAATCAGTCGAATATCTTCGTCGATCACATTAGTGCGTAATAGTAAGAAAATAACATCACCATAGTCGAAGAGGACAAAAGAAGAGCTTTGTTTTGGTTACATATAGGGGTATGTATGGGCCTAAATGTTTATCCGGACCTGTAAGTTGGCCACATGCTTTTAAAGATTTGACTCTTTTAGAAAATTGCTTGTGAGAGTGAAATCACTGTGGTCCCTGGTTTCGTCATAAGATCCGATTTGCTAATGATTTGAAAAATTTCATAAAATTATATTTCTATGCGATCAGAGTTGTATATTGTTTTTGGTTAACATTAACCGCTAGTGGCAAACATTAATTTATAAACTTAAAACTGATTGAAAATTCCCTCAAAATTTGAACATTTGCAGCTGCTTCATTAAAATTCAAAAAGAAACCTAAATTCACCTTCATTCCTGGCAATAATAACAACTATTAACCACATTAAATTTAAATTGTAAATAATAACCCCATTTTATACTTCAATTAATTCCATTCATTTAAAAATTGTCTTGAAATCATCAAGAAGTGCAAAGGAAAACCAAGAAAAAAGCAAACAAAGAAGATACATTAATTCTTCACACACTCGACTGTAATTTGCAACATGCTTAAAAACATTGATTCATCTCTAATGTGTTGCACTCACTAATTTATGCGTTTACACTTGCTTAAATAAATTGAACTTTAAAACAGAAACAACAAGGGAAAAAATGAAAAACTAACGAGGAGACAGTGAAAATCCACACAAAACATAGAAATAAATGGATGTAGAACTTAAAAAGAAGAAAAATGATAAATATAGGTGTGTAGGTCGTTCAGTTAATTGAAGTTGTTTGTTGTTATTCTTCTTTGTAACCGTAGTTCACTAACCTAAATATGAAGAACTTCAGACGTAAAGGCATAAACGATTAATTTAAATTTTTTGTTCTTACTTTTTGTACTTCCTCTCAGGTATAAATGTGCATCACTTTTTAATACACGGATTGGTCTGGAAATGTAGATATTGAGGGGATATTGTTGTATACGTTTCCCCTAGATGCAACATGACTCAAATTTTCTTTTTGGAGGACTTTAAATTTAGCAAAACTATTTGCTGCAAAAGTTGTCTTGACAGTTCTTGGTTATTTTGGAATTAGTTTGGTTTATGAGGCGAAACAACATTTCAAAATTGTTAAAAAAAGGGATCGTTTCCACAGTACGATTACTCTAACCGATAAACAATACTACGGACAGTACTATTATAACAAGGTATTTGTGGTCTAGACACGTGAAGTGAGTAGAATCTCACCAAAAACCACCCACCCTTAACGAACAATTATTCTCATCAACTGCGCCTGTCATCTCGACACTTTGTTCGTGCGGCTTGACGCCAACAGATTACTGTCTCTGTAAATATATCAGGCACCAACTCAGCACTTCGAAGCTCCCAAAATTTGAGGATTTACTGCCAAAACACAGCACGATTTCTAAAAAAAAAGGTGGAAAAATAAAATATTTCAATTTGCTTAGTGCGCTTAAGTTGTACTCATGACTTACATAAAACTCTTAACTTTTATATATTGCCGGAAATGAATCATATCTTCTCTAAAACTAAGGTGATGAGTCAAATTAATATACCTAACAACCATTACGTTATACCAAAAACTCATAATTACCTCCTATAACACTCTTATACAGTCTTGAATGCTGTCAAACTCTTATACGAAAACCTTATTTAAATTTCTGACATACAATTTGTACGACTTTTAAGTACGTTCTTACAATTAAGGATGATCTTCATGTTTTGACGATCGCGCATTTGCGATGTGAGTTCTTCACAATCTCAAGAAGTTACATTATTTCGAATCGCATACTTATACTGAGGTAAACTGATCTATAAGGCACAAACTAATTTCAATTTATTTTCTTGCAACAATTGTATAAAGCATCATAAATTTACAAAAAAAAAATTATTTTAATTTTGTGGACAGTTATTGCCAAATGTGTTCTAATGGACTACCGATATAATAGGAACAGCTGATTTGCTTGACCTTCGCACCATTACTAATGTTCATTTGTTGAATAATCAAATTGAGCACGGGATAATTTTTTTATATTAAATCAGTTAAACTGGTTGAATATTAAGTTTTAATTAATGTTAAAACTTGTAAAATTCCGAAGCGGTCTGGGTATCATACTATTCTTATATTCTTCTGACACTTCCGTATACGACTCGTATGCCAACATCTATCATTGATTGTATTCTAATCTCTGGGAAAGATGTAAGGAAAGCTAGTACTCAATTTTAATAAAAATTTTATTTTGATTTGATTATACTTGAGTATTATTCAAAACTCTTATACGAAACTCTTATAAAATTTCTTTTACATTATTTGTCTAAAATCCAGTCTAATCTCTAGCTGCAGTAGCTCTAAAAATAAAATCTAACCATGTAAATAAATTTTATACTTTAAGAAATGTGAAATGAAACCCTTATACTCTATTTTCACTATAAGCTAGTTACTTCCTCAAGTTGTTTTATATTTAAATTTTTAAGCCAAGTTTGAAACACAACCGCAAAGCGTGTAGCAAAGAAGACAACCAACCAACCAACCAAACAAACAAAGCATTAAAATGGATTAAGGTTTAAGGGTTTGTTGCTGCTTTTATTAACCGTAAGTTTTCATGTCTGCAAATACTTACAAAAAGAATATTTTCACTATTATCTCTCTATCTGTTTGTTGTATTGAACCAACAACTTCTTAACTATTAAAATTAAACATACGAGTAAATTCATAAACATGTTGGTTCTTCCCGATAGCAACTTTCTTGATACCCTCCATTTAAGTCGAGCACTATTATTATTTTCATTACTAGTAGTGTGGCTGTGTGCAGTGCTGCCAGATTTTACATTTTTTTTTTTTGCTATTTTGAGCACCGAATAAAAGTGCTTGCAAAAGTACAAATGCAAAAAAAAAATCGTATCTGTTACACGACATTTGCACCAATCACTGAATACCACTATTATGTTTTAAAGATGATGCCAGTTGATTTACCGCCATTAAAGCAAATTTGGGTCCGTTTTATGGCATTTGCCTGGTTTTTTTTTTGAAAACTTTTTGGAGGTAAGTTTGGGATTTCTAACCAGATGTTTTTTTAAAAACATGTAGAGCTTTTTCATATATGCGGTTAAATCTGGTGAACTTGATTTCCAGAGAATATCGCAAAAACGCAATATCAAATTGCCAGGCCAGCTGACAATAACTGATAGATTATCTGTGTGCCGTTGCTAAAAGCACATTTTCAAATTATTTCGTAAAGAAATAGACACAGTCTTTCCGCATTCCGGAGGATTAGAGCGTCTTGTATAAACTTTTGACAACATGATGATTTTTTTCTTCAAATTTCATATTTTTCGTTCTATATTTTAATATTGTCATGTTCTGACACAGGAATAAAATTATATTTTGTAGTTTAAAAAAAATGTTGCAACATCGCAAAAAGTCTACTCGTTCTAGTTGAGCTTTTGATGATAATTTGCTTTTGAAATTCATTGACTTACCCGCGACCTAATTGTGTTCAAAGCTGGAATAGTTTGTACTAGTAATAGTCAAAATTCTTAACAATCTAGCTAGACCTTGCCTAAACATTGCGGTACTATGCCATGAAAATGGCGGTTTTAGCGCAATCGTGTTTAACAATACAAGAGCCCAGTGAAAGCGGAATGTCGTTTGTAATACTTCATTACTACTGCTTGGAAATTTTTCGAAGTAACCTAATGTAGTCCTTTCGCTTTTTTTTAGTACTTGCCAGAGATCTAAAAAATAATATTTTACTTTGAGGGTGCTGGTGCCACCGGGAGCTCATTCCCAACATATTCTCTTTTCCTCCAAAATTGTTGCTGTTGTTAGCAGTAGTATAAATTTTAGATGCTAAAAATTGTCTGTCCTGTGTTTATTTTTCTATATCCCAGAAATTTCTTGGTCCTAATTGTTTATGCTCTGCGACTTTCTTAAAATTGAAATTTAAATGTGACGATAATTTTTTTCTGAATTGCAAAAGCATTTCTCCCGAATTTTTCTTTGAAATCTTACGATATTCTACGAAATCTATGTGGCAACTATGGCTGTGAGCAGAACAAGCAGAAGTATTTATTCAAACGGAAAAAAGTTAGAAAGAGACTTAATTGGAGTGTAATAATTACATGTTACAACTAATGGTTTGTTTTCATTTCTATGCAATTTTACCTGTCCTTAAGTTTACATTTCTGATCTTAACTTTACTTTTCTTTGTTTTTTTTTTTAATTTAATAGAGTAATGCAGATGCGTAAATACATAATTGGCGTCTTTTGCATGTACATACATTTAAAAATAAGCGAATGTGGACATAAAACAGGAGGTTGTTAAATAGGGAAGTATTCCCTAGGGATATTTTGCATAGAAATTCATTCAGTTTCCATTTGCATATCTATTTTGAAATTTACCTTGATAAGTTCATCTTTCAAAAGGAAGAATTTTTCATTTTTAATTTCTTTCAAAGTAAATAGAACTATCACAATGTAAATGATTGTTTTAGGCAGCGTATAAAAAGTGCTAATTAATGAACAAATTAGTTTGAAAGCGAAATGAGGGAATGGAGAAAAAAATGAAAGTGTGTAGCAGATTTAAAAAAGAGAAAGGGCTTTCCTAATACTGCAGTTATAAGGAACAAATCAGGTCAGCAAATTCCCTCCAAAATTATTTAATGATTTTATGTACTTGCGAAGCAATTCTCAACACTATTACGCTTTACTATGATATGTAACGATATTTGTATCCAGTAAAGCTGTCCGTATAAACACGTGAGCATGTGATTTGTTCGTGCTCGACGTCTTGTTACAAGTTAAGGGGGCTGCTCGCACACAAATCACAAGAATTTAAAAATATTAAATTTTTGTGATGTGCTCGATGTATTAAGGGGCTTGTGTGTGAACATCTGACAATTTTATCATTTTAGTTTACTAGAAACCGTGATTGTGTACATATGTATCGCAGAGGTGGTAGTATGCAATTTTTAATAGAACTTATTAAAACTTTCAAAGAAGATAAATCCTGACAGAACTTTCTCTAACTTTTTTACGCACATAAATAAATAATTAAAGAACAATTGCGTAAACCGCTTCTTAATTCATTTTAATTGTTGACAATTTATGTTAATGATTTGTTCCAAGTGCGTAATTCGCGAACAAATCATAAGTGTGTGGATGGCGTAAGTTCTGCAAGTCGAACGACTATAGACAACGCCGTTAGTTCGATAACTGGGCGCTGCAAATGTGGGGCTTAGATCCGGATTCAGGGTAAAAATAATCTTGAAAGCTATAATTAATTTGATATCTCACACTGTGGTTGTATTATATGAATTGCTTTTTCTATTATTCTTATCTGGTCACCCTACACATGGGAGCAAGAGTCAAAAGGAAGTGAATTTAGTGACAAAATTTGTATGTACCCATTATTTTTGATTGTAAAATTGTTGTTTTAGACAAGGTATTTTTACGTCAACGGTTTAATTTTGATAATTCTTCGGATGATCTTTTTTAAATCCCTTTAGCCTATATTTTCCTATGCACAGCAATTTTGGGCTATTTAAAAGTTGGCTTTTATGGGACATATTGATTTTATGGTACCAATCAGTAGAAAGCGGGTGAGATGGCGTTAGCATTTACTTGACTTACTAAAAATTCTAATGTTAGTAAAAGCAGAGCCCCTTGGCACCCGAAAATATTTAGGATTCCTTGTAGAATATTCTGAAAACCAACTGCATGCCATGTCGCTGCTTCGCATTTTTTTTAATATATTTTTTTATTTTGTCACCCACTATAATTGAACGAACCCACGGATTTTTATGAAATTCAGAGTTTTATTAAATTTAACAAGTATTTTTTTTAGAGAACAAGGAAAAGTAAAATTATCTTCAAAATTAGTTACCAAGAAAAGATATGTGTTAAATTTTATTAGCTCGCACATGCTGCTTACAACAGTCTGCCCCACAGGTGACATTGTACCGATGGTATTTTTTTATTTAACTTGTAACTTCTGTAAACCTTCCACTGATAATCGTAAAGTACTTCAAACTTAAAAAGTACTTTTTTGTTACATGTTCAGTAAAATTTTAGAAACTCAATTGTCCATGTCTGTTTTAAACATTCAATGATTTAATATTCTACTGTAACTAACAACACCGTTTTAGCTGCAGCCGTGTTCAAATATTATTTAGATACTTTTATACGGTTTTATGAATATTTTTTAATAATCTTTAATTGAGGTTATGAGGATTTTTCGCTAATGTTTTTGATACAAACACAAACACACTGTCTGACACTCGCCTATTCGGTGAAAGTCTGTATTTTATCTTTTTTTTTTTTAGAAAACTTTTATATTTTTTTCCAAAGAATTCAAATAAATTCTCATATAAACGAAAACAAGGCAAGAAGTGGTAGAATAAATAAAAATAAAATAAATTAAATAAAATAAAAACATTGGCTGCACTGAGCCAACAAACGTTAAAAAACTGTTTAATTGTGTCAGTCACACATGACGAATTGTTGTTATGAATGTGTGAACGTGTGTATCTGTGTATCTGTGCATGTGTGTTTGGCCACTTAGTAGCTGTTTGTGTTTTTAATCGCTGATACATTTGAAGTGAAAAATCAATAATTTGTGAAATGTTAGTGTGAAAGCTTTAAAACATAAACAAATAATGATTTTGTAACTTTTAAAGTATTTTTTTTTTTATTTTTTAAGTAAAAAGTGATGGGTGATAAGGGGTTTTCTATCTAATTACTTTTTAATGTCAACGCCACCTACTATAAACAAAATAATTCCAGCTGAAGAGCCAAAAATTATTCTTTAAAAATATAATTTAATTGACTTCCATAATTCTTAATTATTTCTCTATTAACTTAAATTAGACAACAGTGGGACCGATCTAGAAAATAAATTTAACAAAGATGTAAACTATTCAATCGATTATAAAATGATGTTAATTAGAATCGTAAAGGAACACAAACACATTGTGAAAAAAGTAAATTCGTGACCATCCCGTTGGAATACAGGGCGAGCTATAGGGACTCAATGTTTACTACCTAGTATTAGCAGATCGTTTTCGACATCTGAAATTCTACAGATTTCGACTGATGTCAACGGCCTTAAATTTTTTGTATAGCAAACGAGAAAAATATAAATAAATATATTTACTTCTCAAGGATTTTTTTAAGGAAAGTAATTGAAGGGATGATAAGAAAGAACCCATTCAATGGTGAACAACTCTGCAATTGCAGCGCCTTCGGTATTGTGTAGGTGCATAATTACTTGGCTGATGATTTAACGCTATGGAGTAATGCCGGCAAAGGACGGCGCTGTGGTACTAGTGTAAATAGAAGAAGCTTATACATATCAGGAACATTTAAATGTAATTCAGCGCAGTAAATATAGGGCGTTATGTTAAGCTCAATAGATCTTTAAATTAAAAAAATCACACACACACACAAAATTTTATTCTAATCACAAATTTTTTTATTCGAAAGGTGCACGGCATTAACATTAGGAAATGATTTTGGGCTTACGGTCATCGCAATGGTTCTTGACGAAGCGCATTCTGAACGTTCAATTTAGGGCCACGAGGTTTCAAATCGCACGACCTTGGAGGCCAATTGATAGGTACATTTCTCTACAATGAAACTACCAGCGTGTAAAACGCACCAAACGAATTGGTTTCGCTACATATGCAGAAATTTTGTTTATTAACAAACCCGTTAAGCAAAAAATGAGCCTCATCTTTGAACACAACTCTGCAATAAAACATCGGATCAGTTTGTAACTGACTTTTAAAGTAAATCTGGAAAATTGAATACCGCTGTTCAAACGTCAATTTATTGATGGTGATTTGACAGAGTATATTGATCATAAATGTCAAAAGGTCAGCGCAGTATAACATTTCGTTGAACAGTTAACCTATTCGTAAGGTCTAACGGGTTTAAAAAAACACCCTATACATAAGCATTTTTCGATACGGTCGCATCAATGTTGACAATCTGTGTCGGCCATATTATACAATTGGCGTCTGTCAAAGCTATTATTTAAATCTATTGTTTAACACGAGAACTACAGATCAACGATAGCCGTTGACATAGGGTAGCAATAGGATGCGATTTTATGAACGTGCGATATTATTCCGCGTTTCTTTGTGGCGTTTGCTGAAGTCGGAAAAAATATGTTTCTGGTAGTACAAAATTTGTTTTTAAAAATTAATGGCAAAAATAATTTTTCTTTATACGTTTGAAAAGACCAAGTTTCAAAAATGATTTTTAATTCCCTGCCCACACATGTGATAGAGTTTGTGAGGAGAACGAAGCCCGGAAAATGGTACTAAATTGCGAATATGTTCTTGTAATTCTCTTCTGTTTTACAAATTCACACTTTTTTATTTGGAGTTGGAAGTTAAGAAATAATTAAATAAAATTGCAAGATCAAAATTTCAATGGGTGGACACGAATCCAATTTTTAAAACAGAATTTAAAAAATTGCTGGACCAAAAATTGCATGTGTATACAGGAACTAATGATATTTAAAGTCGCTAGAAAATGCACTCTACATGAAGTAACGGTCGACAATAGTAAACTTTTTACCATCTTTGTCAGAGAAAAAGCCAAGGATTTGAAATTTTTTCATAAATTATTATTATATATGTAAGAAGATATGTATGTAATTAATGTTTCTGCATGTGTGTATGAAATTAAACTCCTAATAAATCGATTTTTAAGAAAAATGTATGTGTGCGTTTAAGGGGGTCCATGAATGGTTGAGATTGATAACTGATCGCGGTGGGTGGCACTGTAATCATACCTAAACATGTCATTTTCTTTTAAATGCAACTCCACGATATGGATATTAAATGAAAGAGTTGGTTGAAAGGAATACGAACAATTAATTGACTTCATTCCAAATCCAATATGACGCATGTACTAAGATATATGATCAATTTGTTTCATGCAACACTGAAATAAAAGGATTTGTTACTATGACTTTGAAATCCACCAGCAAAATGACAGCACAATATCTGCCACTAGTAATAAAAATCTATATTAACATTGCTTTGCCTATCGAACTGCTTCCCGCCCGTTCATAGGCAGGAAAGCCTATTAATTATAAAATGCTCTGAAATAAAGTTTGTGAATGCACAAAAAATATTATTAAATTTAAGTTTTCAGTTTCCTTTGACACATAATTGTTTCCGAATTTCCGATATTATTTTATGAATTCTCCAATCTCAGAAATTTAATTTGCTGAAAGCTTCGTACCTACTCGTCATAGGCGCCACTGTGCATCGCATAACTTCTGTTTGTGAGTTACTTTCATACATGCTGAAAAGTATGACCTCATTTTTAATGACTCCAAATTAATTTGCTGTTTCTTTTTGTTGGCAAGTTTTTATTAGTTTCTTTTTTTCAAAAGTAATTGAAATTAACTTTTTCAAACTTTGTTAGCAGTTTTGACACTTAAGATGAGCTACTGTTTCGCTCAAGGCTTTTATAAATGATGTTTACACTGAAAGAAAGATTCCACGAAGTTGAAGGTCTTAACTTTGCATTTATTACTCTTAAGGAGGGGGCACTCTAATGTTACAAATATAACATCTCTTTGATGCCTATAATTAGGATCTTAAGCACATACATGTTTAGACATTTAAGGTTAGTATAGTTTAAACACATCTTATTAAGTATTAAACCCAGTACCCGTGTTCGTATCCTCCAATGCCATCACTTACCACTTGGATAATCTTCGCTTTGATTAAATTTCTCGTCAAATATTTAGAATTCACAAACGTACCTGTAAGCAAGGGAAAAGAAGAACAACATTTATTCAGCAATTAGGTCATAGGAATTTCAAAAGATATTATGGTTTTGTAGTGTTTACAGAAATAAGTGAAATAATTATCATAACAACCGATTAAAAACTACATCTGTGGTCTTTAGACAATTGAATATATTAATTATAAAGTTTCTAGAATTGTTTTTTAAATGTTTAAAAATACAAATGTTGGAATAGCAGACTGTTTTAGCAAAAAAAAAAAAAAATTGTTAATTTTCAAAGTGCTAAGAAAAAACTAAGACTCTTAAAAATTCATTCTACAGCTTTTCTTGAGCCCCGAAGCAATCCAGCGATTTTTTTAGGTTTGTTTCGCAACACTTACAGTTGGGAAAGAATTTAAGTAGTTAAATTTATTTCAAATTATTTTGTCTTGTATATAAATTTGTTTTTAATTTGACAATTAAATTCAATTTTGTGAGCTTGGCAAGTTGTTAAAATGAAACACTCTGAACTAAAAACAAAATTTGACTACAATTAAAACGTACTACAATCAACAAAATTAACTGAAAATCAAGTTGCACTACTAAGCAGAGCTGGAAACGTTTAAAACTACATGTTAGACATTTCGCTTAAAATGCTGAACTTCTTAAATGTTTCAAATTAATTTTGTACCCGAATTCTCTTTTCGGAATATTTGAATATAATTTAACCAAATAAAGTTTCTTTATAAAATTTTAACTTTTCCCCATTATTCAACTTTTCCAAATTGTTTTGTCTTAAATAGAAGAAAATAGAAAACATAGCAGTTCAACAAACGATTCTAGAAAACATATGGTGAGGCTGTTCACCTTTTAATTTACACAATTAAATCTTTCGAACTTCAAGGTGCCGCAAAAGTTATCATTCGGTGATCTTTGACTTGAGCCAGAATTGATGGAGTATATAGGCCCAATTTATGGCATTCTTCATTACTCTTATCAGAACTTCCGGCGATAGATTCTTGCATTCATGACGGATATTCTTTTTGAGCGCTTAAAAATGTTGAGGTTTGTTGACAGACCGTTGTACGGAAATCAAAAAAATTGTAAAGTGGGTCAGGAGGGACCCACAAAAAATTGTAAAGTGGGTCAGGAAAGAAAAAACTTTCCACTCGAAAAAACAATAGGGGTTGGTCGGGTCGGGTCAGGTCGGGCGTATATATTAACACTCTCCGGTCACCCTTAAATTGGATATACGGATTTAGTAACCAGTTAAGGGTTAGAACTAGCCTTTTGTCGGTACAAAACCCTGACGTGACGTTGCGTAAATAACTTCATATTCGGATTCAGCATTTTCGAAAACATAAAAAACCGTCATGAAACCTGACGGGAATTTCGGCCTGTTCTAAAATGTTGGTTTTTATTATTTTGATGATGCCATTAAAGTTATTATTGTTTGCCGTACAATTTTAATGAGTTGATAATTATTTTTCAGTTAAGCAAATAATTTGCTTTAAATTGTTACGTATTTATTTTTTAAATAACAAAATATCGTTTTTTGTTTTTGCTGTAAATAAATATGAAATAAAAAAAAATTAGGATGCTAACAGAGAATACTAAAGATGATGATGAACACTGGCAGTTAATGTGGATTCATCTCTTAATATGGAACTGTTTTAAAGTTAAAATTTATTTCTAAGACAAAATATCAGGAAGAAAAGAACAAATGTATGTGACGTTACGACTGAAAGAAACCAAAGGTTGTATATGTAGAAGTATGCGAATTAATATTTGTCTTTATATATTCGCTGTACAAAAAGTTTTTGCTGCCTTTTTTTTGAAAAGTGTTTTTCTTCAGTCAAAGTGTAGACATCCGTTAGTTGTGAATTCGCGCTTCTCTCTGGCAAGCGGCAGGCTGCGCGCTATTTTGATGCCTATTCTGATACCTTCGACTTAAGTGAAGCATACTCCAGCCAAGTTGTTCTGTCCCGATCAGAGGGGCCAAAGTCTGGGGTATCAGACGGGACAAGTAAAACTTTTCGTCCGCTGTTTCCAAATAGGTTTAATTATAGCTTCATGTCTGATAGCATATTCTGGACGTTTTTCTTCGATTGCTCTCTTCAAACGGAGTAATTGCTCTCTGTTCAGCTCTCCTGTCATAGTCGGTTCAGCAACTCATAAAACAAATACCCAAAATCTCTTAATTTTAAGCGTCGAAAACAATCTCCACAAGTTTGTTATACACTTTCACAAGAATATTGCGCCTTTCTGCAGAACTTTTTTTTATAAAAAATAAGGTAGAAAAGTTCCACACAAAAACACTTTTTTAAAATTTTTCTAAAAACTTATGTTGTTGTTGTTGGCAGATGCATTAACTTTCCGATGAAAAAAATGTGTGCCATCGTTAAAAATATATCACAAATAGAGCCAGCTGCTATCAAAAACGTAAAAGATTTCCGACAAACTTTAATTGAACTTAAGCTATGTATTTGTGCCAATGCTGAGCGCAATATCGTTGACTCATTCAAAGCACCTTACGGGGTCGCAGTTATGAAAAACCAAGGCGTGCAAGTGGTATAAAGTGTCTAAAGCCGGCCGTCCATCGGGTCGTACAATTCACCGTTGGGGTCACGATAACAACGAAAAACTTAAGAAAATTATCCTTAAAGGTCATAGAGTGAGCATCAGCGAAATGTTAGCCGATCTAGGTGACTAATTTTGATCGGAGCAGAGCATTACGCATAAAGCGTTGGGCATCGTACATTTTGAACCATATGGTTTCATAACCCCGACAGCGTGCCAACTCTTTATTAAACAGAGAGAATTCATAACATTCATGACATGGCAACTTGTTAGTTTTGTCTGTTCTTAAGACGATGCGTTTGCAGATTAGTGGCAGGGTTGAAATATATGTTACTTGCAGCAAATTACTTATGCAGGTATAAGAAGAATAAAGATTTTTCTATTTACCCTATTTTTTTTATATTTTTTATTTGTTTCGGTTTTTAACGCGCAAAGAATGATTATTCATCACATAAAACTTTGTTATTTTGGAAAATGCGCAATAGTATTTGCTTAATTAACCACATGTAATAGCTTATGTGTGCAGAAATAACACGTTTGCCTATTCAAATTATGCAACATAAACCACCATAAATATTGCAATAAAGCTTTGAAAACAAAATTTTCAAAAACAACAATTATTTCGCTTTTATGGTTTAAAAAATTCAAATGGATCATTGATTATTTTTAGTCGTAGATTTCGTTGAATGTTTTCGAAAGCAAATCCAAATCAACATTGAATGTTGAAATGCAATTATGCACTTACATACGTTTCATGCGAACATTTATCAAAAAAAAAAAAAAATAATAATTTACTAAAACCATAATTTTGTGCAAAATAAAATTCAGAAGTACCATGTTATTTTTTATTTTCAAAACTACGAAACAATTCACCCTGGTTAATTAAGGAAACTTCAATTTTAGTTCTTATGTAATTGTGGTTGGTTAAAATTGAAAACAATAGCTTTAATATCGGCTACATAAAATTATCGGACTTGTTGATATATAAATAATAAAATGTTTTTAGTTAATTTTTTAAAAATTCTGACACACGAATACATGAATTTTACAAATCTTGTATGCAAAATATAAAATTAGAAATAAATTTGATTTTGCCCTTTGCCAAATCATATCAAAACTACTTGTAAAAATTAACGCGTTAAAATTGTAAATGCATTTCGAACGCAAGTTGAGCTAGCAAAATTTTTGTTCTTATCAATTTTCGAATCGGGGTTAAAGGAAGTGTTTCCACAGATCGTCGTATTTTAATGTAGTGTCCACTTATAGTTCGTTGAAAACTTCAGAAGGAAGCACCACTCCATGACAATCGTAAAGCTCAATGCCTCAAATTTGCACAGAATGCACTGACGTGGTCGGATAAGCGGTTTAAAGTTGTACTTTATGATGAAAAAAGTTTAATATGAATGAAACAAATGGATGATACAACTGTTATATCCACGACTTAAGAAAAAAAAAAAAAAAAACAAATTATTCTTGCACGAAAATACAGCGGAGATGGCGGATTGTATGGGATGTCAAATACTACTATGGCACTATCGACTTGGTATTTGATTAGAGCATCGTATACATGGATATTAGAAGTCGCGTTTCCACAATTTGAAACTTGTTTGGACCAGTACCGAGAACCTACCCACACTACAATATTCCAATTCACACTGCCAGCGCTGTTAAACTGGATTTGTGAGCAAGACGTGATCTCCATATTCTCCGCAATGTCTGGAGGTGGCTTCTCAGAAAAGCATACGATGGCGAAAGTGTTTAAAGAATGCAATAAAAAAAGGCCTGGAGCTCAATATCATTAGATTATATAGCCTCACTTCACCGCACAATGCCTAACTGAATTTGAAGTGATTACTAAATTATGTTACTATTATTATTAAATTTTAATTGAACTAAACAAGGATATAGTCTAAAATTAGACTTTCCTTATTCAAGTGATTAATTTAAAAACACTTAATTTATTTAAGCTACATACAAAACATTATATTGAAAAAATAAAATCACGCTCCATAATCCTTACATTATTAATTGCCCGAATACGACCTTTATAACAAAAAAATGTTAACCCCCTAATGTTTGGTTCGTTCAAAACTGGTAACATTAAATTTCTTATTTAATTGAATCGCAGTGTATGTTGCTCAGAGATTACGCTGACCTTAACCCTGTTGTTCTTTGCATGTATTTAACGAATATAGAACTTAACTTATGAAAAGAAGTGACTACCTTGTGTGTCACTTTCCCTGCTAATACGATTATTTTAGATGATAATCGATGTCTTTTCATATTTTATAAAATTATTGGATGACAAATATTTTTTGTTCGATATTTTATTTAATCAATCAACTGCCAATAAAAAAAACATGTTGATCGCAATAAAATGTTAAAAACAAAATAAGACTAGATGTAAATTAAGATTTAAAATAAAACCTGTAGTACGTCTAATAATTTGGCCAGGGACTGTACATTAACTAACACACTTAATAAATTTAAAAAAAAAATGAAAAATAATTAGAAGCAATCACAAAAAAATAGCTGCTCTGGTTTCTTGCTTAAACCTTGACCATTTATGGACCGAGTTAGCAGAATTCTTGTAAATACATCTATTTGACGAATTAATTCAATATTCAAGCCCAGAATTTATAAGAAGTGTTCGGTAACTGTATACAGAGGATTTATTTAAAAAATTTCAAATTGAAGTTTTAATTTTTTATTAAAAAAGTTTTTGTGATTTTAATCAATATTTTGCTTCCCGAACTTGTGTAGGATTTCTGATAACTTTTGGAATCAAGTGTCAACTCGTTTTAAAATCTTTGTGCAATGAAAATTATTAGATCATTCTTAGAAATGCATTAAGCATGTTTCCATGTTTAAATTGAATTTCTCTTGCAACAAAGTATTTTAAAATATTTTTCATTTAAACGCTTCATTATTTAAATGCAAAAACGCAGTGTTTTCAAATTTGGGTTACATTAAAAATTAAGTGTTCATGCAGTTATGTAATTTTGAAAAACTTTTTTCTATACTCGTATTTTAAACATATTTATACTCGTATTAAATGTAGGTTATTTGCTCAATGGTCGATTGCTTAAGACGGAAGTCTGATATGTGAACTAAAACTAAATTAACAGCAAACCCAAACAAAAGTAATTTATATTAAACCATAAAAAATAATTATTTATATGTGCAAAAAAGAAAAATAATTAAAGAAAGCTTTTTAGTGAAAAAAAATCAAAACTGAAATCGCAAATTTGAAAATCAAAAATTTGGGGACTTTTAGAAGCAAAGTGTCCGTTTAAATAAGATGTAACATACATTTTTCATAATGACTACATTTACATAATGAAATTGTTCATGAAATTGAAGGCATGAAAACTGCATTAATGTATGTAAATTTAGTCAATGACTTCTTTTGTCGATTAAAAATATATTTTACGGGTCAAAAAAAAAATTTTTTTTTGGTTCAAAATATTTTTTTAATAATCTGCATTGAAATTAAGAAATCTGAAAGTGTTGAAAACGTCAACAACAAATCGCACAAACACATAAATGTGAAAATAAGGGTAAGTTCCCAAAGGTCTCAAATTTGGGCTGTTAAAAATACTGAGATCAAAATGATGACCAACTTGCTAGTTTGCTAACAATTTTCCTACGATGCTTTCCCATATTAGAAAGTCAAAAAAAATTGACAAGCTAGCAATTGCCTAGAAATAAGATGGTATTCTACATATCATGAACTTTGTCCTCTTTTTGACCTCAGTACTTTTACCGGCCAAAATGTTTATTTGTCTACGGAACTGGACCGTTTTTTTACAGTTCTTTTAACTTAAAGCTTGAGTAATATGAAACTTCAGGTCACTACATATAGAAGAAATGTCCGTTTTCAGATTGTTTCTGTTCACTTATTCTCACAGACCTACGTATATAATAAATTTTAGCTTCCTGGCTATAGCGATGGTGTCCCATAATATTGATGAGTGAGTCAGTGAGTGAGTCCCGAGTAACTCAGGAAGCATTTGTGGTAACACTTTGGCCTATGAAGTAACCTATATATAGAATCCTTACGTTTAATCAGTATTTTATGATCAAGCGTAGCAAAGTTCTGAGAGAGGTAAAACAGCGCAAACAGTTACGTATAAATATACACACTGTGCACATTAGACCGGAACTCGGCCTGGCCCAATACCATGCGCCTTAATCTAAAGATTGATAGGAAATCTCGTGCAGGTAAAAGAAAATCTTAAGAATGTTAAACAAGGGAAGTAGCTGTAAAGAGTTATGGTCCAGGTTAAACAATTTCCAAATTGGAACACTAAGGCGAAAAACAGAAAAAAAATCTAAACGTTCAATGTTGTATGGTTGTATTTTTTTAGCCCAATGCGTCATTATTTTTTGCTCTATGTTAACTTCTTATATCGCTAGGCTAAAGAAAATGTTAAAAACAACATTTGCAGCGTTATTACTAGTATTACGGCCCCAAAGCAAGTTGGCGGGGACCACTTGCCACAAAATGTTTTATTTTATCTTAAAGTTATATATGGCCCCAAAGTCCCCAAAAAACACCCAGTACGAATAGTAAAGTGCATTTAAAAAAAATGTTTTTAATAAAGACCCCTTTAAAGTTGCTCTTAAGAAAAAATAACTAACAAAAAGACATGTTGGCTTTAAATATTATTAAAACACGTGCACAATACAAAACACAGCAAAGGAATTATAAACAAAATCTCTTCTTTCTGGTATTATTCGTTGCAAAGTTTACAAAGAAAGAAAACCTATAAAAACATGTCGTACAAAACAAAAACACGTATAAAATACATTTCATAAAAAGAAACACACGCACACCTTTTAAAGGAGGAAATAAAAAGAATTATATGAAATAAGTATAAATATAAACAAACAAATAAAAAAGTTTGCAAAAACGAACACACACACACGTACACAATCGATTATAAACAACCAAATCAAGACGTAAATTTTAGAAGAATTCAGAAATGTGTGATTTTTTTAAAGGTCAAAATTAATAAATCAAAGTGGCAAGACACATATTTAAAAAGAAAATAACTGAAGCAATAAAAACAACAGCATGTAAAAAGACAAGAACAATAACAATTTCTATCAACAAAAAAATAACAATTAATACATATCCCTGAGCTATGGAAAATACAGACAATAATTCTCATATGGAGATTCCCAACCAAAATGCATTGCACGAGTCTTAAAAGATTTTAAATAATATAAAAAAAACATTGAATATATCGGACGGGCGGTTTTTTTTAGGCGAAGAACTTTAAAGTGGCAACACTGTTTTCTATAACAGTCGTGGATGGTTTCCCGTCTGATTGTTTAAATATATTTTAAAAAACAACGTTATATTTAAGAAATGCATCGATCGAGCATTGCATTTAAAAATTTTGATTAGTGGCAGAGATAAGTTTCTGATTGAATGCCACTGTCAATAAGCAAGAATACCGCAAGCTACTGTCAAAATACCATTGCAACGAGACAAATTCACCGTTTGGAGGGCGGCGGGTGTAATCATTAGGTCACATTCCTTTCAAAATGATAATAAACAGGGCGTTGTATGTAGTCAAGAGCAGACAGGATGGCAGGTTGGCGTCATGTAGCACGATTAATTTCCGCAATAAGACATTTGGCGAACAATAAATTTCACCAACTAGACCTGTTAACTGGCCATCTCAATCGGAAAAAAAATTAGCAACATTTTAAATTTTATTAATACATTTTTTCTATATTTCAGCCTTACAAACTTTGCCATAATTTGAAAATGGGTTATTTGATAATGCTATGCTACAAAATATGAGTGCCAAAAAATTAAAAATATCGAAAGCGGCAAAATGTTCGTTATACTCTAAACATAATAAATTAGCAAAACGTTATAGGTTGGCGTCATGTAGCACAATTAATTTCCGGAGTGAGACATTTCGCCAACAATAATTTTTACCAACACAATAAACTAGCAATGCGTAATAGGTATTAGACCTAAAAAAGTTATTTTATTTTGTAGCGTACTGTAATTGAAGTTATATCGCGATATTTTTTATATTTTAATTTAGCAAACAAAAAGCAATTTATTTATTATAAATTGCTTTGACGTAAACGTGTCACGATAACAAAAATCCAAATACATTTGTATGCAGATGTTAAGAAAGAAATAAAATAAGAAAATTAATAATAACAACGATTTGCAAAAAAAAATTTTTTCTGGTTTTTTATCTTAGAAAATAAACTTTAAAAAAGTAAAAATTCAATTAAGAATTGAACAGAAAGTTAACTGAAATGTTATTGACACAGTTACACTTCTAATAGAACCCAACAAGTTTTAATTTGCACAATTTTTTACTTCTACGTATGTATGTACTCGTATCTATTTATTTATGTTTTTCGAAACGAATAAAAGAATATTTGATTGCAAAAAGCGACTAGTAGTAATTGCAGTGTGCAACAGAGATACATATTGGATGTTTAACTTCAAAATTGCGGGATTCACAACAGAAGGGGTAACTTTTAGACCCAGTTTGTGTCTTTAATAACTTAAACGTCATTTTGAAGGGTGCATATCTGTCATTTATTCAATCTTAGTGTTTGAACATTATCGTGTAAACAATAAATTTTTTTTTTTTGCCTCGAATACGTCGAATTTTATGGCAACAAAGCGTTATATTTATTTGAAAAAAAGTACCGCTGAAACACACCGATTGCTTACCGAAGCTTATGGTGAATGTGTTCCATCGGTGCTTTTGATTTTGACACGTAACACACAGATCGCCTAGGCCAACCAAAAAAGTTTCAAGACCAAGAACTGGAGGACTAACTGAATTAAGATTGCTGTCAAACTCAATAAGAACTTGCCAAATCATTAAAAACAACCCAAACACCAATTTTAAAGCGTTTGCGAGCAGCAGGATCATCCAAGAGCAGGGAAGAGATACCTTGAAAAATAGTTTTGCATATCCGAAATCCTGCTTGAACGCTGTAAAAGAAAATTATTTTTGCACCGAATTATTACTTGCGATGAAAAATGGATCCATTACGATGAATGTGAAGCCCGACGAACTAGCCGAATCGACACCAACAATCTTCCTCATGTTGCAATATCTGTAAAAATTATTTAGAAAATTTTCCTCTGAAATTTTTGCTCACCCGACTCTTATAATTCAGACCTTACCTCGTCCGTCTACTATTGGATTCGATCGATGCAGAACGCTCTCTTTGGAATACGCTTCACATCAGAACAGGGTATCCGAAATTGGCTTGATTCGTTCTTGGCCACAAAAGATCAGCAGTTCTTTTGGCGCGGAATCCATATCTTGCCTCTGAATAAATTTATATTGTACAAATATTTCCAAATAAAAGCTAAAAAATTTTAAAAATTTTGCATTTTTAAGTTTTACACCCATTACAATACAAACTCGTATGTACATACATACATGTTTATAAATGTTTATTTCGCCTTGTTTAAGAATGTTTTTACTACTTGAAACTGCAGAAGGTGAGAATCAATAACAAAGCAGACTATGGTTTAGAAATGTTAAATTTCTATACATATACTTATACATACATATGTATGTATTTATTTATAATTCACAACCCTCCTACAGATTGATGGAAAAACTAATAAAACACCCCTCACATAAACAATAAACAATCTTCAAAAAAACGGCAGTTTGGCAGTCTGATTAATAGTAAGCCCAAAATTTACACAGACTTTAGGACGTTGCAATTTGTTTGTAGGAATTTAAAAAGAAACAACACTTCTACTTAAGAATAATGCATCAAAAAACAAGAACAACAAAAAACCAGCAAAAACATCAACAAAGCCAATGCATTCGTAATAATGGCGGCAACAAGAGAATAAAGCACAAACAAAATTATAAGAAAACAAACCAACACACGGTATCAAAGAAAGAGACAAGAGAGAGAAAGAGAGAGAGAGAGTACATATGTGAAAATAATTTGAGTGGTGCAATTTAACTTAACCCAACCAACATAATGGAATCAATTGAAAATTAATCAAATGTATTAAAATACAATAATACAACAACTTACAAATTCCGAAATTATTGTAAATACAGTAATGAAATAGTGAATGTAATTAGAAATACATGAATACAATAATTCATTTTTATTCAAACGTAGTTGCGGCTTTGGTGGAATTTGGTTTTGAAAACTAAAAATATTTAATAATTTAAATACAATAGTGGTTCTGTGTTGTTGCAATTGGATCTTTTACTTTGGAATTTTATTACATGTCGAATTGAAAGCACAACTGGGTTAGTAAATCATCATCATTTTCAGCTTGTATTTTTATTTTTTTCGTTATCTATTTTTCAAGAAAATACATACTAATAAACAATGTAGATATGTACATTCTCGTATGTATAGTAGATATAACCGCTTATTTTTCATACATGATATGAATTTCAATTTGATTTAAAACAACTAAAATTGCATTGGCATTAAAAGAATATATTGAGGGTAACTGCCTGCTGCTGGTGCCTCTAGATAACAAATAAAAAATTGTAAATAAAAATTAAATAAATAAAAAATTAAAGCAAAACACAAAATATATTAAAATAAACAGTTAAATACAAAACAAAAAAATTAAATATAAGACCGTAATTAAATAAATAATAATTAAATTTATATAAATATAAAATAATAAATACTGTTGCACTACACTACGTTAATATGCTGGGTAATTTCAGTTAGAATATAATTTGTAATTGTATTTAAACAGTTAATAAATAAATGAAAATAAAAACAAAATTTGAATAAAAATATAAAAAAACAAAAAAAATTTAAAAAAATAGTTTGATCAAATAATATAAAAATATTGCAAACGAAAAAAGAACTCAACAAAATGATTTTAAAAAATTTAAAAAGTTAAAAAATAAAAAATTATATAAATAAAAAAATATTAAGAGATACTCGTAGTAAAAAACGATTATTTAAAAATTTGCATATAGTAGACTGCTTCAACATGGGTTGGTTTAATTTGGGCTGCTGTTTCAAAAAGACTTTCAATGTTGTGCAGAATGCTTCAAACGGGAAACTTGTTTTAATTTATGGACACAGGTACATGCATATATATATATATATATATATATATATATAGATATATATATATATATATATATATATATATATATATATATATATATATATATATATATATATATATATATATATATATATATATATATATATATATATATATCTACATTGTCTTCAAAATCTTTAGCCTCTCTTCTCTCCACACAACTGCGCTTGATTTTGATATTTCAATGCGTAGTCATCTTCAGTGTAGAAAATTTGATCTACTTTTCAAAATTCGTCAGACATTTGATTGAGCGGACACTTCTTATAAATTTGCAGAGAGTTAGTAAAATAGAGGAAATACTAAGATAATACAACTTTTGTTGGTGTGTTTAAAGCTTCTGTCCGCTTATGAAAGATGCTTTGAACACAATTTTTTTTTAAATTTAGTGTTCGCTCCCGGATATTGGAGTGTCAGCATATGGGAATGCAATTTGTATAGAAACAATTTTAAAAAATTTGGGTCCACGAAATTTGTCTTGTTATCGGAGCTGTCCGGGTATAGCAGCTGTCCGTTAAGAGAGCTTTCACTGCATCTTTTTATTTCTCAGCTTAAATATCTCGAATATTTAATTGTTTTATAAATCTATGAAATTGTCATAATTTTTTATTAGGGGTAATAATATCAGGTTGTATTAAGTCGCGCAGAATTAGTCTTACTTATTTTCTATAAGATCCATTATTGCTTGGTAAACGGCAACGTGAAGATTTGGTAAAAGAACCGAACAAATAATTTAACATTTCGCAATAATTTTTAATCCTGTAATAATTTCGAAGCTCCGCACATTCCTTGCTTTCTCTTACAATTATGAAGAATAAATATTTTCGAATAAAAAATTATTGTAATGTTCTAACTCGTATTACACGAGCTGATCATATTTTTAGGTCACTCTGGAGAATTAAATATTTTTCACACATATTTAACGAATTTCATAACTTACGTATCCATAGGTATCTGTTACATCTGTCAATAAATCAGTACATACCTGAAATTAAAGATAAAAATAAAAAATTGTATTAAAAGACGATTTTAGAAATGATTATTTTAGGAAATAATTTACATTAAAAAAAATTTTATTTAGTAATTTTTTCACCGGAATTATTAGATACTCAAAACATGTTTTTGTAAAAATAACCTAACACAAAAAAAAATTTTTTAAGAATGAACAGCTCGGTAAGAGGAAAAAGCAAATTTAGCTAAGAAAGTTTATTTATTTATTTAATTAAAAAGAAACTAAACATAAAACTATGAAAATGTATCTTCGTAATGGGAAATTATTGCGCGAGAGTCTTTCGCCTTAAGATCACTTGACATTACAAGTTTGAAAATTATGACGATAACGCTTTTTAACACAAAATATATAAAAATGAATAAATTCTTTTTATTAAAAGAGAAAAATGTTATTAACATATTTTGATACATTTAGAAAACGAATAAATTACGTAAGACACCAAATAACGCTTAAACCAGTTCGATTTCCGAAATAAAAAAGAAATTTAAAACAGCGGCTAGTTTGAACATAAAATCGGAATACGTGCGCCGATATGCGAATGATGCTGTTGTATCAGAAGAAGACAAATTTAATTTTTAAATTGCGCTTATTCACTCATGTGAGAATAATTTTTACTTTGATCACGACCACTAGTGATGCACAGGAAAAAATCAAGACAGTAATTTTATTTTAATACATTAAAGAAATCTTGTGCGTCATAATGGAATTCAATAAAGAAAAGCAGGCGCGGATCCAAGGGAGTGAAAATAGTATATCCAAAACGATTAAAACAAGCGTTTCAAAAATTTTTTGTATCACTTAGAACTTTCTCCTTAAATCTCATGCCAGATCAACGGCTGAATAATATATGGTGATAATAATGATGATGGGTGGCCATAATTAGAATCTGGGTAACAATTCCAATCTTAAACAAAAAGGAAACATATCATGAACAACAATAAATCAAGTTGCTTGTGATAATTTTAAAGAAAAGTAAGGCAACTACTTAAGGAAGCAAACAATGGCAGCAGCAGGCTGCTATAAATGGTATAAAATGTTGGATTTTAATTCCGAAATATAGCACAACAACAAATGACACAAACAAACATAAATTCTTTTAACAGCTCAAGTAGACAACACTGTGTGGTAAGCGGGAGTACTTCTTCTGACTTACTTCTACACATTATCTTTTTAATAACATACATCACACATTCATTGTCTATCTGCACTATATTTGATGCATCGTTGAATTCCATTTATTTATTTAATTGTTAAAAACTGAAGCCGACTGACGGGTTGCTGGTCATGTGATGGTGGGGTGGCGGGCGGCTGTGTTCTCATCTTCTTTTTTCTTTATACATTGCAGTAAACATTCTTACTTCAAATAAAAAAAAAAAGTCTAAAAGCTTTAATAGATAGTAACTTTATCAACAAACTAATAAAGATACATATTTAAAGAGACACTAAGTGCTTAGGAAATGCTTCAACGAAATTGTGCTATAAATGAAATTATATGGAGACATATCTCTCTGATATGTGTGACAAGAAATTGAAGCTGAAAACTGTTTTTTGTTAATTTAGCGACACAATAGACAATTGACAGAATTAAATGAAGGAACGTCTAAACGAACCATATTGGTAGGCACAGTCAATATACTTCGCTTCTGTTTGAATTAAAAGTGTAGATGTGAACACTTTACACAAGCACTATGGGTCATTGCACTTTTGTAAACAAGCAATTAAATATGGCAATCGAATGATTGCATCATCTTTTTTAGGCAGAAATAAAATTCTACAATCAAAACAGTAACAATATGTGCGACAAGTAAAAAAAATAAATTTTTACTGTACACAAAACACAGAAAATCTAATAATTAAGTAATACAAAGTCGCCAACGTCTGATGCCATATATTAAAATGATAATTCTGCTATGAACTCGGATAATATCAAAAAAGTTTTTAAATAAAAAAAAATTATTAATTTGGAAAAAAATCTATAAAACTAGTGGAGAAAATCGCTAAAACAATAATACAACAACAACTTAATTATTGTTTGACGTATGAATGACCAATATTAAAAAAGGTTAAAAAAATATTGTTTATTTAAGAAAAGTCGCCTTAAGTCCATGTAGGTGAGAGATTGATAATGAAAAAAAAGCCAAGCTTCGAAAACAAGATATATACAAAGTAAATCAACCAAAAAAAACTAACACCAGTAAACAACTTTCCTAAAAATCCCCTTTATCGGAAAACTCTTATTTCACAAAAGCCGCTAACAAAAACTTGCTTAACCAGGTAAAAGATATTTTACAAATACAACAATCTCACTGAACGAAAACATGACAAAAATTAATGAAATCAGATAAATCCTAAAAATAAAAAAAGGTTTTCACAAAAATTTTCAAAATAAGAAATAACCTCCGTAGAAAGCCGTATAAGGTAGTGCTGATTGCAAGAATTGAAGCTGGACGACCATAAACAACACCATGAGCCCGTTAATTGAGCACTGGAAAGGTGGAGTTCCCGACTTTGGCCAACAAAACGTATTGAAACACTACCAGCGAGGCCGAGACGGCCATTTTAATAATGGCATAATTGAAGTTTCAAAATAAATCGAGCATAAATTTGATATCTCATTCCATTGTGGTTTTATATAAAATTCTCTTCCTCTCGTTCTTATCGGGTCACCCTATCTATATAAGTTGAACCTGATGAAAATAGTAATGCAATCCTCAAAGTCGCTAAGAACAGAAATCTTGCAAATAAAAAAATTGTTGAGGTAACCATATTCTGAATTATGTATATGGTTCTAATCAAATCACATTGTTAATCATGCAAGTTCGACAACATAATTTATTCGGAAATCATTAATTGATTAAACCTCAAGAAATCTGACATACTATGTTTATTTAGAACACATTGTGGTTTTTCTATAGTTAAAATACGTTGGTTTTGTTTAGAATTTTCGTAAAAATTATACGGTTTAACCCAACCAAGTTGCAATTTACTTTTGGGTTTCAATCATTTAACGATTAAAATTAAAGAATAACTTTTTTTAAATTATCATAATGTGTTTGCCACAACCTTAGAGGTTTGGAGAGAATATAATATAGTGTTTGTGTACAAAGTCAGGAAAATTCCTCTTGCAAAAACCTTTATTTTTCAGAGAAAAGGTACCTAAAAAAAACACATGACTGATAATTTATTGAAAATTATTACGCGCTCTCGGATGAAGTCGTCAAAAATTTATGAATTAAAAAATCCTACAACCGAAAGGAATCTGATATGAGCAAAAAATTTATAAAATTATGAAAAAAAAAACAATTATTGTTATCACAAATTTAATAAATTAGAATAAAACTTAAAATGTATAAAAAACGTTAGCAATTATTTTTCATCAGATTCCCACTTCCAAGTCATGGTGCACTAGACTAAAATTGTTATCGCCAGAACAAACTCAATGACTTCAGCATAGGATCAATAAAAGCAGCGACTTGAAACAACCAACTCACGCGACATATGTATGTGGCATTTTCTCGGGCATAAATGGCTGCAGAGAAAAAAGAAACCAAAACAAAAAAAAGCACAACAACTTCCAACAACAAAAATCAAAAATTACCAAACAAAAACAATAATAAACACACGGGCGCAAAACGGCGTAACATGTACATGAAAGCAGCAACACATTTTCTATAATAAAAACAAAAAGAAAACTGCAAAAGCAAAATTTCCGCATTCCATGGATGCACAAAACCAACCAAATAGATTCAACGACATAAAACAAAAACAAAAAGGAAAATAAAAAGAGAAGAAAAACTTCAAAGAACAAAAGTTAAAATTTCACAATGAACGAATGCTTGCATAAATAAAATATAAAACGAAAATGATGATTTTTAGTTTTACATTACGTTTCATAATGAAATTGTGTAAATTCTGTGTTAAAGAGTTTTCCCTAGAACGTCTTAAAGTTATTGAAGATGTTAGATATTTACGCAACATGTTGCTGACAACATTATGTTGCCAAGTAGGGCACTATACGTTTTGTTTATTTTCAGTGGATCAGCCAGACAGACAAACCTCTTGTTCTATGTATGTTTTCTTACATAAATATTTAACCTAAATTTATTTGCAAAACCAACTACTCCCCTGCACCATTTCACCACACGTTACTTGTACTGTTATTACCATTTTTATTTGCTAATTCTGCTTTTAGCGTAGCCTAGTCAGTCGTATATGGTTAAGTGTTGCATTCTGGCGTGCGTGCATATATGCTTCGGTTTGTCTTAACACAAAGCTGATGATCGCGTTACGATCATGATCATCGGTTGTATGCACTTAACATCCTACTACAACTGAAATAACTGTTACAATTTATTACCATATAGAAAATGTATTTTAATTTATAAAAATTAACAGATTCAATAAACAGCGTTGTATTATTTTAAACATGTCTACTCATGTTCATAGTAGCAAGGTTTAAGCCATGTTCACACGGCCATCAAAATTGGAGGTTCGCTCTCTTGTTTATTGTTCGCTCTTCAAACATTTAATAATTTTGTATGGTGAAACATGTTGGGCCATACAAAATTATAAGACCCAACAATCTTGGTTCATTTTGAATCTTGTTGGGAACTACGAATTACTATCATCTCCAATTTGGATAACAAATTATCCCTAGTTTATCTGAACTAGCTGAAAAAAACAACAACAAAAATACATAAAAACATTGAACAAATAAAAAGTGTATATTTACATACAATGTATAGAAATCGGGGAAAAAAACAAATAGTGAAACGTGTTTTAACGTGTAAAAGGATATCTTCAAAGCTTAAGTTTTTCTCAATATAAAAATGAAACAAGAACAATGGTTTGAACACGAGGGTTCGCAATATTAATAGAAAATATCATGGTTCAATTGTCGCCGCAACTCCCCAGGCCAAACTTATATGAGAGATCCAATTTTTAATGGCTCTGTACCATAAATCCAGCAGAATTTCAGCCATGGCCTGGGTTGTTAGTCTAGCAGTGTCAAAACACACTCTCCTTCGGCAAAAATTTAGGTCTTTTCATTTATGTAAATAATGACAAGAATGCAACTATTGCCTTCTTTTTTTATTACTCACCATTTAATGCTAGACAGCTATGAACAAAAAAGTATTAGTGACAGGTGTAAACTATGCAGTAGTTACACAGGTATGGAACTTGGCTTTAGAAAATTTTTAATAAATCGAAAAAATTTAAAAGTTTTTTTTAATAAAAACTTTTTTTTTTTTTTTTGACCGCTTTAAGGAGGAAATTGCTTATATTACTTTCTCCATGGGTCCGCGTCAATTTTTATAATATTATTATTATGTTAGACAATATTGTGGTTTGAAGTAGAGACCGTACTGTTATTATCCATGTATATACAAAAAGCACAAGTCTCATCAACGTCCAGTCCAAACGCCTGAAGTTGCAGACTTAAAACTCGTTTCGCATGTACCTCTTCCAATGACCAGATCCATTGAGGAAATTTTTAAAATTTGAAGGTTAGAAACCAAATCGCAGAATATTTGAAAACCGATAGCAAGATGACAATTTCAGAAGATCCATGGACTGGATGTGCGAACGTGCAATTATCACGCCCAAAAGCCACCAGGCTTCCACGGATGCCACCTAAAATTGTGTAGCTATTTCGTAATGACGTGTAAAAAATCTAAGGGTCATGCACTTAAAGCAACAGAAATTGATCTAAGGGATTGCTTCTCGCATGGCCACATTTCCGTGGCCTGATCAAGAGTAAGATCGATCACCTAGTCGTGTTAGCACCTGAAGACAGAACCTATAATAGGGTGTGTAAAGAGGTGCTTTAAGTATAAACTAAAAAATTGCAAGTTTTGAACGTTAGTTAATTCCTTAGGAAGGTTTTTTGCGCGAACGAAGCCGCTGGCTTCAATCATCGCGTGGACCTCTTAGTTTATGACTACCTACAACCATGTTCCTTTGCGTGTATGTGGGGGTGTACCTCAGCACTATTGAAATCCACAACCAGTTCTACTTTTTAACAAATTTTTATACAACATATTTGCAATAAATTAAACATATTTGCTGTCTCGCGTTGTGGTCATTATTAGATATCAATGTTTAATCAATAAAATATTTTTGTGTGATTTTTGTATTAATTATCAGTATCTGGCTTGTCTTGTTTGAATTATCACTAACTAAACTTGTTACGCCAATACTAGTGATAATGCAAAAAACGTGCAATTAATGTTATAAATTTGTCTGTTCGACTTGTTGTTGGCTGGTTCGTTAATATTTGTTGCTGGGTATCATTTATTTCAGTTTAAATTTTTGTTTGAATTTGTTACAAAATTTACTACGTATTTTTTCCATTTAATTTGATTTTTATTATTTTTCTGCTGTAAACATTATTTTACGGTCTCAATTATCATGTCAGGGTTACTTGTTGTTTTGTATTTAATGATTTTTTTTTTTTTTTTGTTTAATAATATTAAGGGAATCTTAAGTTACTTGAAGACTATTTATGAGTGTATGCTTAAATGTAAAATTGTATTTGTGCGCTTTTAATTACATTTTACGAAAAAGAATAATAATAATTTAAAATGTTTTTAACTCAATCAACCAACCATAAATTAGTACGAGTATAAATAAATTAAAATTAATTTTAAAAGTGTTATTTATGATTTATTTATGAATATAGTTGTATGTTCCCGCATTTTTTCTTTATGTTTTTTGAATAATAATAATTTCTTATCGCTTTCGTTTTACGTAAAATTATATAGAAATTATTTCTACTAAATTGCCACTCACTAACGAAAAAAGTGCATGATTTTGGAAGCATTTGGTTTAAATACATTTGCCACACTTTTGCTCTTGTACACATCATTTATATGAAAATTCAACACAGTTCAATTGTTTAACGTTGCAGTTTTTCAGGTTTGTTTTTATGATATTTTTTTCATGGTTTAAACAAAATACTTTTATTGCAAAACTTTTTGAAAAAATTGTTTAAAATATGTAATTAATTTGTAAATATAGTCAATGTCATTTACCCAGGTAAATTTGTTGGAAAGATTCGTTCGAAGGTTGCATGACATTAAACATTTCTGAATTTATAAAACAGAGTGATTCGGCCTACAGAGCTGATCGCTAAAGTTGTGCCACTCACGAACTAGTTCGTTCAATTAAGGCATTAATTCAGAAAGGTGGTAGTAACTGTATAACAATTATAAAGCCAACATCACATCTGTTGTATAACACATCAAATTAAATTGTAAGTTGTTTCTGTAATTCTTATAAAGTTGGACCTTTCTGAAATAATCTGAATTGAACGAACTAGTTAGTTACTGCCACAACTAGAACTATTCCGAACTAATTTTCATTTGATATTCTGACCTGCTATTGTGAATTTCACTCATTTGGATTGTTCACAATAGTATATATCTAGCGGCTGAAACTAAGTCTTCATACGATTTGTTTTCAAATTATGTGATTCGTCAGAGGATAAAAGCTTACACTGCAACTGGCCAGAAGTAGAAAATAATTGACGGATACTTCCAACTTTTTGGAAATAAATTTCAATACATGCGCTGAAAGCCCCGTTTTCAAATTGAGGATATTCCTCCATTAGGAGAACGAGCGTTTCTAGTTGTAGTTTGAAATATATTTTGAGGTAAAAAATTTAGTGATGAAAATGGCCGTGTGAGTTAAGCATTCATATATAAATCTTCAGTCGAACTTTCGTATACGATGATAGTGCTTACGAACCATAGTGATTGGTAAACAACAGTCTGATCGTACAAGAGCAATCACACGTTTTCCGTTTTCGTCGCTTCTTTAAGTTGAAGTTCTCCCTGAGCGAGCTTTATCTTTAACGTGTTGTCAAACATGTTTTGTGCCAGCGAAAAACCTGTGTTTGATAAGGAATGTCGCCACAGGCGAGTTCCAACTTTTTAAAAGTCATATTCCCCAACTTTAACACAAAACTTGATGGCATAACGTTACATTAAATTCTGTCGTACCATTTTCGTAACACACAACTTAACTGATAGCTCTTTAAAAAAACACGTGATGCATGTACGGAGCTGAAACTCCGACTGAACATCTGAAAGGGATAAACAGACAACAGTCTAGACAAGTGGAACAAAACAGCGCTGCCAGGTTGGTCCGGAATTGTTAGCCTCACCACTTTTCGCGCTCACTTCGCATATGAAGCTGAGTATTAGTAGCCAAATTTAGCTCAGGAGGAGGAGCATGTTTTCAAATGTGTGCCTTTACATACGCTTACGCTGATAATTTATAAATTCTTTCATTACTCTCTTCATTCCAATTCGAATATTTCCGAAATAAAATGCGCTTAACCTGAGTAAACGATGCAGAATAATTAATGTTATTTTTGAGTTTTTTAGATTTTTTTAAATCAAAATAATTAATAAAAATTGTTGAACTTCTTTCAGGAAAGTTTATTCCAAAAACCGGTTGACAGTTGGAATCACATAATGCTTGTCAAATATTTAATATTCCATTGGCACGACCATCAGAGCAAAACCGATTTATTGAAGGAAGCAGACTTAATTAATATTCGCTTTCGAAACACGCGATTTGCCTTTAACTGACTTCGCAGCGTCCAATTATGTTTTATAGGGATATGCGAAATATCCAAGTCAACGGCGTCAAAGCAGGGAAAATTCACGATCCATTTAAGGCTAAAATTTATATAAAAAAATTCTTCAGAATTTCGATCTCCCAGAAGCATAACAACCAAAAGATCCACGTTGGTCATACCACATGTATGTCAAAGATTAGCTTCTCATTTAATTAAGAAACATGTGTATATTCCGAATAGGGCTTTTTCTTGTTTCAATTAACACTTTGCTGGAAGGTTTGATTTTTTTCTAAAAATTCTATATCTGTTGAAATAGAAAAGTCTCTCTTTTCAAAGAAAGAAATAATAAACGAAAAACAAATTTAATTTATTAATAGAACTTCTGTAGAAAAAATTAGAACAGAATAAAATAGAATAAGTAAAAACATTAGTTTATGAATGATATAGACGGTATTTATTCATTATTAATAAATATAGAACATGTAGTATACTTTAACCTACAAGTAGACAAGGAAATGAATATATTGATTTAAAGAAGACGTGTACATATGTAGGGCAAAAAAAGTGGAAAAGTGATATAAAAAAGGAGAGGAATTAAAATAAAGTGGAACAAAATTTCAAAATGACAAACATATAATAACTAACGTATAACTCAAAATACTAATAAGGTTTGTAGTCGAAGTTGTTGTCATCATTAGAGTTGTTAAAATCTAAATTGCATACTATTGTTGGCATTAGAAAATTCAGTTATCTCTGGTTTTACTTTTCTCACATTATACTTTGAATTTTTTATGGAAGATTCGCATTTAATAAACTACTTTAAAACTCAGTTTGGGAACTACTAATGAACTTTAACATCTACGTATTGGCTGTACAAAAAAGTTTTCGCTGTTCGACCCCTAACCGCTAAAATTGCGTTACTGAAATATTTTTCGAAATTGACTTTTTGATACGGAATTGTTCTACGGAAATATAAGCCTTTCAATTTATCGTGAACCTTTTTGTGAGTCCATAAGTGTAGAGTAGGTTAAGTTAACAGAAAAGGGCATTCGTCCCCTGGCCGTAGGCATACACCTAGGCCCGTATTTCGGCCCGTTTAAAACGTGTTCAGCCTCTCATAGGAAGTATGTTTCCTGAACAAACCTCATAAGTAGTTGCCAGTCAATGTCTCTCAAATGATACACATCCGGTAAAATGTCGGCCGTGAAATGTCGGGTCGTTCACTGTGCGAAGGCCGGCAGTGACACAGGAAATTTTCCATCGTTTCGACGTCCTCCCTGCATGCACTGAACTCATCATTAACCCCAGACCATATGTGGCCACAAGCCCGAGTCATCCCTTAATATCAAGAACCTCCTTGTTTCATCCCCGTTTGGGTCTCCCTATAGAGTTTTTGTTATTCAAAATACCGTGTTTTCATTCCACAGTGCTGTATAGTATGGGTCCTCTTTGCCCACCCTTTCAGTGCGGCTTTCGTGGCCTTTGCCCACCTCCTGGAGCTTTATGGCCTTAATTTCCAGACCGTTAGCTCGTTCCACTCATATAATGACACGTCACCCATATGATGCGCAGTCTACCATGCGCTAAATATTCGTTTATAATTGTTTTTGTGTTCTTCTTAGATCTAATCTTATAGGGTACTAGTGCCCTTATTGCTGTTTGGCTGTCCATAAAAATTTTAACCTCCACAGGCTTATCAGTGCCACTGAGCACGTTCAGACGTTCCGTAATCGCATGAACTTCTGTTTGGAGGACCGTGTTATGATCCAGAAGTCGGAATCTCAGCCACTATTTGCTTAATAAAGATCCCCAAGCACGTCCACTCCCTTAGCTTGGAGTCGTCTGTGAAATAGCTGATACCCTCGGGCATCTGTGCTAGGATTCTGTTTGTCTGGTAAC
The DNA here is from genome assembly GCA_963932375.1 of Phania funesta. Taxonomy (NCBI): domain Eukaryota; kingdom Metazoa; phylum Arthropoda; class Insecta; order Diptera; family Tachinidae; genus Phania; species Phania funesta. Next base: position 38,937,583 of record OZ010652.1, on the reverse strand, counting down.
AGACAAATAACGAAACTCAAATGTAACGTAAAAATGTGACAGTAGCCGAAATATTAGCGAAATAAAGAAATTAATTAATTATAAAGGGCAATCAATACTTACATACCTACAGTTGTCAATCAGTTATTTTGATCTGATATTGCACGCTAACTATAAAAATTAAACTAATGCATGCCATTGTTTTTGCTGACACGCATGTACGCTCATGTTAAGATAATTAAAAATAAACCACGATCACAAAATCTTATGGTCACAATATACTAAAGAAAAAAATCATATTAACTAAATCGTTTCTATATTTTTACTATCCAAACTTATTGAAATATTCCATAAAAACTCGCCGCCAATAACGCAGCACTTTTATTTGTATTTCATAAATTTCGCATTGTTTTGCAAAATCATGAAATGAAAAATCAGAACATTCCTCGCGATAATTCTGCCCATGCATGGTCACGCATGAGTATTTTTTATACTCTCGTTAATGCACAATAATGTGATTGGAGAGAAAAATTACTAAAGATCAAGCGTGACCACACGCTATCAAACACAATTTTCGCAAATCAAGTGGGCGGCGCCCATCCCTACTTTGATCTTTGTTAGTTATAAAATCTACGCTTGTTTAGACGTGAAAAATGGAGTTTGGCCCCAGTGACTCAGTGGAACTTTGGGTTTATATAATGTCATATATGGGCATTTGTAGACTACAATTGAATTCGCTTAAAACAAGAATTCTGAAGAAATTAGAAAAGTCAAATTAAAAAAATTCCGTAAAATTTTATTTCTGTGGGTTACGCTACTTTCTCGGTCACATTTGAGTCTAACCTGTTAGGAAGCAAAACTTTTTAAATTGAGCGCGTAAAGAAATATAGTTGCTCATTTGTTATTCGATATTTCGGTTTTTTTTTTTGGAATGAAATGTTGCTGGTATGTTTCTGGAGCAGTACTACAATTGAACATTATTAATTAAACATTTCACATAAATTTTTTGTTTGTGAAGTTTGTCAAAAGTGTTTAAACAATATGCAAAAAAACATATTGCTGGGAAACATTTTGAATAAAATACCATTTAAAATCATATATAATGACTTAGTTTAACATGTTGATCTTGTATATCACACGTTAGTTAAGCTTTTTCCATCAGTAATCGTAAATATTTTATATCTAACTTTAAGGCTTGAAAAAATACAAAAAAAAACATTAAAATTGCAACATGTTGCAAAAACTTTATTACTAATTTTAACCATATTTTTTTTCATTCACAAACTGTAAATTATTTTATTTATTTTCAGTTGAAATTGTTGCAACCGGCAACAATAAACATCAATTCTCATGAACACAAAAAATGAAACAAAATATCTATAGAATTTGCTAAAAAAAAAAAAAAAAATATTTTCTATTTGATTCATTTTCCTCAATGAATTATTTATAAACAAAAAAATAATAAATAATGCAAAAAAGAAGAAAAAATCTGGTTGGCATGATTGATGGTTTTATGTGAGAAATTTTTCAAGTCCTCCTGCTAGCCACCGGCAAACGGATGAACAGACAAGCAGACAGATAGACTCAATTAACTTTTGCCTACAAACTTGTTATTTACTATGATTTCTGCCAAGGTGTGAATTTGTTAAGATTTTCATAAAAAATTTTTTTATTATTTTTGTCTTTATTTCAGGCGAAACGGTGGCGAAATTTAGTAACAGCGTTACTTATTTTATGAAACAAGGTTAAGATTTTTATTTAAATAATTTAAATTAACAAAAAAAAAAAAACACTGTTTTCATTTAAAAATAATTTGGATTTATAAGAGTGATTTTTTAATCGTTTGAGTTTCGAAAATTGAAAAAAAAAAACATAGAAAATTGGCTAACGTGAATGAAATATTTATTTGGGCCGATAAATGAATGCCTGCCATTTACTTTTTAAAGGTTATTTCATCTAAATGTTGCCCGCGGGCTGCAATTTTGGTATCCTTTTACCAGCATTTCGGCCGATATCTTACCAATGGCAGCTGCAATGTTGTCCTCTAGAGCTGGTATTGTGGCTGGCTTGTTTCAGTACACTAGATACTTCATGTATGCTCACAAAAAATAGTCTAATTGTGTCAAATCGCATGATCTTGACGGCCAATGGACTGCTCCAAAACGTGAGATTAATTGCACATCAAACTCATCTCTCAATAGCTTTGTGGTATCCTGTGCCTTGTAGTTTGGGCAAAAAAGTTGGCAATTAGTTGACTGTAACGTTACGTTTTTATCGTTTGGCGTACCCATTGAGCCCAAAATGAGCTTCGTCACTAAAGACACTTTTTCGATGATGAAAACCTTAGTCGGCTTTTACATTACGTAAATTGATGACAGAATTTTTTTAATTATATGTTGAACAGTATATATTACAGACAGAAATTTTGCGATTTCCTTTTTAAATCATTTTCCCGCTTTGTAATACACAGCCAACAAATGCTAAGATGAGAGTGAAGTGAGAAAAATGATATGAAGCAACAAGATAAAAATTGGGAAAAGTACAAAGGGAATAAAAAAAAGTCGGTACATACTGCCGTGAATTACACACTCTACCTCGTCGGCCCATCATTCACCATTCATGGTGAAATGGCAAACCTTACTGAGCGTTTTTGACATTGCCACATTTTACGAATCTTTTTTTTTTTTTTGTTTACACTAAAAAAGTTTACACTGACAAACCAAATAGCAAAGAAATCACCCGATATAATAAAATGTTATTGTTAAAATTATAAAAATACACAAAAACACGTCAGTTTATGGTTTAATCAAATAAATTTTATTAACTTTGTTTATGGCTTTTGTATAAAATTGGTCTTAAAATGATTCATTCATTTATTTATTTATTTTTTTGCTTTTGAAGAAAGTCATTTTTATTCGGCCGTCAGCTGAGAGGTACAGTAGCGGTGAATACCGTCAGAATTAAGGGTGCGAACAGAGTGAGCGCTGATGCCAAACCGAGCTTATTGACGTTTATTTTCATGCGAGAAGAAAATTTGTATATAACACAGGGAATGCGAGAATCAGCGCTGAAATTCTGATTATTCCATATGTTTTGCTTTGTCATTTAGTCTTGTTGTCCATATGTGTAATGGATTCATCTGATGAAGAGTATTTTGCTTCTCCTAGTGTGATTAATGCAATTTGTTGTTCATTCGTGCTTGTGAGAATTTTATTTTCTTTTTAATTTTTATTATTTTTTTAATTTTTTGATTGCATGTTTTATTTACTTTTTCTTAAATTTTTGTTTTTAATTTTTTAAATGTTTTCCAAACAAGTTGAAATCATAACAACATAACATAAACAATGTTTTCGGCGCTGAAATAGGCTTTGAAACTGTTTTCTCGTACTCATCGGCTTTGCTCTCTGCTCTTGTCGGCGTTCACTGTGTTATACGCAAGCTTATTTGTATTGACTTCTATGTAATCAGTTTTATCGCACTGACAATCTCGGCTCGGCTTTCAGCGCTCACTCTGTTCGCACCCTAAGACCTGGATGACGTGCTATTACAGAAATCAAAAAGACACATTCAAATTAGCCTAGAGACACTTTGACTTTCAGAGGATCAAAAATAAGTTTGAGAGCGTCAGATCTGAAAACTCCAAATTCGTACCTTTCAAATGGCTGACTCTATAATTCTGAAAAGGTAGCAAAGAACAGCATATGTGCTTAATATTGGGCTAGATCAATATTGGACTCCAGGACCCCTTAGGTAGAAAAGCAAAAGAGTATTTACATCAATTCGGAGTGCCCTAAGCTAGGTGATGATAGGAAAAAAACTGGCCGAAACAAAGCATCAAAAAACTTGCCAGAAAAAGAGAAAACTACACAAATGACCACGCCGATTAATAACAATAAAGGACGAGTAAAAAGCCTTTTCGCGTTAATGTGGCATTAGGCGAATACGAGTATGAGGTAAAAACACGATATTTCGCTTGGTGTAAAATCAGCCGTACATTGGGTTACTGTGCTCCATGATAAAGAATACACTTCATGCTATGATTAAATTTTCAAAGACGAAACACAACAGGGAAAACACTGTGGTTGAGGCACCTACAAAGCATGCATTTTAAAAGCGATAACCGCTTCCTGAGGCGTCAAATACGTTGACCACGCAATTTACTTTGGATATGCCATTGAGTGTCAATCAGGGATGTACGGCGGATAATGCTGCAAAATAATCCGTTTTCGCCGGCTGCTGTGCTTATTTCTTCGTAACAAATAAATGATTGTGTGTCATTCAGAGTTAGCAAGGAGTTCTTTGATACTCTAATGCTACAGTTGACTATGGGTATACTAAATAGTAAAATTATTACTGTTGTTCTAAAAATTCTCAAATAGTCAAAATTCATTTATAAGTAACTTTTGCGGTTGCAACCTACAAAATGAAGACTTTTTAAATTAAGGTTTATTTTAAATTTGTCTCTAGAAACGACACAAATAAGATTGAGAAGCTCAAAAATGAATGTATTGACTAAAGAAACAATATTTCTTTTTTTGATTCACCTTTCAAAGATGTTTTTTAACATATTTTTTATAACAAAAATTACGTTGCATATTGGCTAAACAGTAACATGCTTTATTTCTATGAGTTCTTCGGCACTGATCCTTAACACAACGACACGAATCAACTAAAGATACAAGAACAAAAAATTAAACGTTAAAAAGGATTGATAATACAGATCTATCTAATTTAAGCTTTTCGCTTTAGTAGATGCTACACAGTAGAGCGCGGAGTTATAAATATAAGCAGCGTTGCAAGAATTCGGATTTTATCTTATTTGTTAATTTTTTTTTTTTTACTTAAATAAGATATAAGATATTTCCACGGTACGACAAACTACCTGCGCATGTCGACCGATATCACGACTAAATCCACGTTGCGTAGTTGCAACTTAGTTTTAATATTTTCAACACATTTGATAACTGAATGGCATTGATAACTTTTCTGTCAAAATATAACAATTGGAATAGATATCATTACTAACTGGTCACCCTGTACATATTTTTGGACTAAACATATTATCTGGTTTTATGTTTTGTATATTACGCTATTATAATTAGTGTAGTATGCTATCACCAGCTTTTTTTAAAAAATGAATACACGCTAGCAAATTTAAAAAAAAAAAACTTTACCGCTTTGAGGAAGAAAATGTAAAATGGCTGCAGAGGTGTTACACTTGACGATTTTACATGGCGTAAAATTGATGTTTTTTATGGGCGAATTTGACACAATGACGATTGACGATTTGTTACATCAATACTTTTGCTCAAACAAACTCAATCTGAGTATGTATGCCAAAATGTTATCACATTTATATTAAATTTTATTCGGGCAAGTAAAATGTTTGTCTACGTTACACAATAAAATTCTAATATAATAATCTTTTTGAATACAATCTTTCTTATTAATAGTTTATATGCCTCTTGTAAGTTCTTATGAATACTAACGTTATTATACTGTTAATATGTACAAAAATGTTTATGAAGTATAATATCTAGTTTTTTATGTTTCAAACTATTTATTGTTTCAATAAAACAGTTTAAATTCAAGCTACGTTTTTGATTGAAAAAACTTTATGCTAAAGTTAATTGTTATGTGACGATTTTTTTTTTAAATTTTGAAGATTTTTCGAAAACAAAAGACATCGAACATCGCTAAACGCCTGCCAGATCATTTTACGGAAAACTCTTATGAAACTTGTAAACTTATTTTTGGAAAGAATTTCCATCATCCCTTGTCAAGTTTGGTTTGGAGACAAACCCGTTTTCGCCTATGAATCCTCTTTTGCAGAACGAAAGGTGACACTGAAGATGGCACACAGCCGAAACCGGTTTGTCTCCAAACCAAACTTGAAAAGGGATGACGGAAATTCATTCCAAAAATCTACATTAGAATAAAACTGAAAGTAACTAATTCGGTGTTATGCTCGTACATATGTAAAATGAATTGTTTCTTTTTAATTTTGGTATTATATATCAACTCTAAGAAATAATTTAAAAAAAATGCACAAGTGTTTATGGTGTTAAAATAATTTCCTGATGTATTTTATTAATTAGCAGATGGTTTTACATATACGGAATTATTTTTGAAATTCAACTCCTAACTAGTTTAGTATGAACGAACACCTTTAAGTTTTACAATTGAACCACAAGTGTGTTTGAGTAATTACCGGCATGATTCATAATTAAAAATATTTTTTTTTCTTCTAATAAAAATATAGGGCCTTTTTAAAATATGCAATTGAAGATTTTATGAAAAATGTTGCTCTGCCTACAAAAACAAAAATAAAAAAACAAAGCAACAATATATGCAACAAAACCATGGAAAACAATTGCTGAATCAATCTAATTGATGGTAAAACTAGAAAATCATGAACAATTAAAAAAGGAGGGAGAAACAATTAGAACAGAAAATTACCACAATGCGAATAAACTTATAAATCTGATGTAAATTATAGAGTAAAAAAATAGTACCCACCATTTAAATTAATTTTTAAAGAGGCTTTCTTTGAATCCGGCCTATAAGTTAATTCGGCTTGAGCTTTATTCCCTTAAGGTTGTATTATCATTAAATTTCTTAGCAAATAAATAATTAATTTGCATTACAATATATTTTTTTAATTGCCAGCTAGTAAAATAATTATTTAAATTTCACTTTAATATTACTTATTATATGAATAATTTCACTTCTCTTGGATATCGTAAAATAAAAACACTTAAGGTTTATTGAGTAGTCGAGTAATCATTTTTAGGATTTCTTTCAATACACTCAAAAAATGAGTGAAAGACACATTTGTTGTTAGTAAACTCTTTTGAAACTTTTTTAATATTATTTCTCATAATCTTTTTGTACATTTTTTACTTATTTTTTACCATTAAATTTGTTTAATTGGGTAAAATCACAAAAACTAAATAATAGTAAATTGTAAAAAAAAAGAAAAAAAAAACAACACAAATTCTCGCCTTGCTGTCGGTATTTTCTACATTGACGGCCAGGATGTGACGCCAAATCTCTGGTTAAACAAGTTGTTTGTATGTATTTTCTGTTTTAAGAACTTTTTTTCGGAACAATATTATTAATTTTTAAATACATCTTTCAAAATAACAATTTTATCCAATTCGTAATTTATGTAGTTGCTTCGTTAAGTATGAAATTGAAAACCGAACAACAACTACAAAAAATATAATACCAGCAATTCATTAAAAAAGATTTGCTTAAAGCAAAAACACTGATAAACTGGAATTGTAAAGTAAGAAAACAATAACTTCCAACTTTTGTTTTCTTCTTTTATTATGTTTTTATATCACGTCCGCACGGCATATACGCGTGATCTTACTGTATACGTTTTGACAATGGTTTGACAACTAAATGTAGGGATAATGTCTGACTAGTGAACAGATATAATATAAGAAAAAGAGTGTTTTTCACTAATAATTTGGCTCTCTGTTATTGTAACAAATTATAACACAGTCTCTTCTTGGTATGCCCCTCTTGAAAGTACGTTAACTTGCTCAAAGAAGAGAAAAGTGTGTGTGTGTGTGTGTATAAAGAGGGAGAGAGAGAGAGAGAGAGAGAGTACTATAGTAACGATTTTACTAGAACTAACTATACTAGTCTATTAGCTCCAAAATCAGTGATGCCAGGTGCACAGAATATATATTTCAGCCTATAAGACTTTGTTGGTTTCAGTTTGAAATTCAATTAAGTTTTTTAATTGACCCAATTTAATATTTAATTAAATAAATTTTTATATACTTTTTATGTATTAAATAAATATCTGAATCGATTACAAACTTAATTCAAAAACTTTTTTTAATATTCTGAAAAACCAAAAGTTTAATATTCTGAAATATTCTTTTCTCAGCGCAGTTTGGAAAATAAAATTTTTTTTTATCAAAATTTGCATTTAAAAAAGTTATATTTATGCAGCGATTGCTATAAACTGCGTCATGTTCGGTACTTACAGAAGTTCAAAGATGCAGAAATATAAAACTAAAATTACCCTACAAGTCAATAAAATGTTCCACGCCAGTTTTAAATGTCAATCTGGAAGTTTAGTAGTTTAAGCAGTTAGTGCACAGCATTATTTAAACGCAATTTCATCGCCATTTTCTCGGTCTTACTACAGATAAAAGCGTTTGGCTGAACACTTCGCATAAGCTGTGTCCAGAAAGTGGCTGATGACGTGCTAATCGTTTGGCCGAATATCGTTACGTCCAAGTGGCCTCCAAAATCGACAAGATAAACATCACGCATAGGCTTGCCGGAAAATTACAGCGGTAAAAGCTGTCACAAATACTATTTATCTCCTGAGTCTCTGTTCTGCCATTGTCAACAAACGCTGAGTTTCATCGGCATCACAAAACAATCGGAGGTAGGACCACAGGGAATATACTCCTCCGTCATCAGAAGCAACTGGTTCGGTAATGGCACCACATCGCCAAAGGTACAGTGACCAATATATCTTCCCATTCATACACCTTGCTAAGAACATTATGTTTTCTAATCTCCCTAGTCTTCTTCATTTTCACCTTTCGGCTTTCTTTACTTCTCTTTCAGGCAACACAAAAGCACACACGTAAGCCAATACTGCAAATGGCCTGTAAATCTAACATAAATTATAAAATTAAAATTATTTTATTTTTAACAATATTTGTTATTAACAAAAAAATTAATTCGAAAGGCAAAAGCGTCTTATTAAAAAAACCATCGAAAAACTGTTAACATTGTTACACTGGTTTGTCCGTTTGTTCCCACCAAAATAGACGATTTTGCACTTTTGTTTATCTGGCAACTATAAATGCAGTCGTGCTAGCTGCTAATTATAGTGCAAATGTTTGTTTAAACAAGAGAACCAGCTAATAAAAATACGTGGAGAGGAAACTAAAATACTTAGTGAGTCATACATGACTGAATTCATCCAAGTTTACTATTTGTGTATTTTTAAGATACATTATTATCTTATAGCTGAATTTAAATGCTCACTTTCTAATTTTAACACAAATAAACCAATAAAATTGAACCATTTTTCTTTATCAAAGAAAATCAACTATACAAAACTATTTGAAATGTTTAGGAAAATTTAATCTGTAAATAAATTTCTTTCATAAACAAAATATGGTATGAAAATCGCAGGGATTATTTTTTATCAAAACTTCTCTATACTTCGATTCAGCAAAGTATACTCTTAATTATTTAATGTTACTAAAATCATGTGTCTCTCTTTTAATAAGCAAAGTTTATATGGGCTCTTTTTACACAGAGAACTTAGTCGATAGATTTGAATGCAAGGTAGGGGACTTTTAAATAATTTCGAGTAACTGGTGATAACACAACAAGCTAAATTAAATTCTCGTAAAAACTATAATTTCCATGCATGTAAAACTAAGTTTAAAAATTGTATCTATTAGATTCATTCTCAAAATTGTAAACGCAACGGCCTTCTGAATTCCTTGCAAGATTAGGAACGACCAATGCATCTATTTTACCGAAAAACACCAACAAGCTATGGTATTTTTAACTACGTGCTTCACCATGTTAAAATTATTATATTGGTATTTTCTAACACATGGGCCTTTTTGTGTAAGTTTTTTTAAGGCTTTCCTTTTTAAAAAGTGAAAGGATGAAGGACTAGGGCAACCGAATGTTTTATAAAAATATCCTTTTGTGAAATCTGGGGTTGAAATTAGAATTGTGATTGTTTCCCTCGAACTTTTTTAGCAGGCAGAGTGTACTTTTAAAAAAATATATAAATTTTAACTTTAAAAATGGTGTCAATTCTACTTGCAAGCTCTAATTACAACATCAAAATAATTATAAGAAAAATATTTAAGTAAACTTACGCACATATTGGCTCTCTTGTTTAGTACATACCTAAAAAGAAAAAGATATAATTTATTATAAAAAAAGAATCCATGGGATCTCATTCTTATGTTAAAAAAATGTGTAATTTTTCTATTCTAACTATTTTACTAATAAATTCCAAGTTATTTGCTGGGGGATAATCTAGTATCTATCGTTGGTTTATTTGAAATTCATGTTTAAACACCTGCACTTTTCCCAAAAATGTTGGTAGAGGTTTCCTGATGAGCTACCTTTGGCAACCAGCCAATAGAGACTAGAGCAAACAAATAATTTGTAATTGGAATAGAAGAAATACCATATGAATTTGTTTTAACATAAAAATTCATAAATTATTATGGAAACACGAAATATACATATAAAAACCTTAAAAATGCATACCAACAAATTAAAAAGGACTTTAAATGTTAATTTGAAATTGAATCTTAAAACGATGTTTGAAAGAACGATTGATTACAACCTGGTACCGAGTAACTAAATACAAATGGCCACAAATTGGATAACTATTTTCACCACGTGTAAAATTAAATTATGTTAATCAAATGGTTTGGCAACTACCTTTGAGGATTTAATGCCACAAATATGAATATAAGCTCAACTGTTGTTAAAATATCCAGCCCTGATAATAAACAAACCACAACAGATGTTGGCAACCCGCATGAAGAATACAAACAACAAAAAATAAACAAAAAAAGAAAAGAAACCAACATCATTTCTGAATGCATTTCACACATAAAAACAAATTCATTTTAGAGTTGAAATGAAAAAAAATTGAGTGGAAAAAATAAAATTGAAAATAAAAATAAAAAAATATCGTCCAGCAAGAAACATCAGATAGTTTTATCAATAACTTATTGTTATTATTGTTGTATGGTAAACAAACATAAAAGTGATTAGGAATTTTATCGAATACGAAATTGAGAGCATTAATCTTTTTTCAGTTTTAAATTTCATTAAAAAAAGGATTTATTTTGGCTGTTCAGTGACAATTCTTATTTAGTTTTGTTTTAAGACTAAAAAATTATCCACTCGGTAACAAGGTCATACAAGATTTATGTTTGTCTGTTTTTTTTTTTTTATTTCTGTAGGGACATGAGCTGCAAATATGTTTGTTTGAACTCTTTACAGTCATGTGGTGGTTGTCATGAATTACACGTACGTTTGTTCTGTTTCAATTACACAACGATTTGTTTAATTATTAATGAAAAATTTAACCACTTAGTTTAATTAAGAGCAATTCTTACAATTTTCGTCAAAAGAAAATGCTGCAAAATATATATTCTCAGTGATATTATGTTATCGAAATTTTATGTTGTCTATTGAAACGTTTTGCATTATTATTGCCTCAAGTTTTGTTATTGTCAAGGAAGTCGAAGTTTAATTATGCTGCTTAAAAGAATTCAGTGGGGAATACGATCGGCCAATATTAAACTTCATTGTTTTTTTTCGGCAGAAGGCTTAAGACGCTAAAACAACTCTTTCGTTTTCACGAAATTTAAAAAAAAAACTGCTAACTTATTCAAGAATATTTTGAGGTCGGCTTCAACCAAGCTGGCATATTAGACGCGATCAGAACATACGATACCCCCTTCAAATAACTTTAATTTCTATATTTTGAAGTGTTTCTTCTTTTTATTAAGCATTTATATGATTCTTGATTTGATATTCCGACAGGGTGTTTTGATGTAGATTTTTGGAACGAATTTCCGTCATCCCTTGTCAAGTTTGGTTTGGAGACAAGCCGGTTTCGGCTATGTGCCATCTTCAGTGTCGTTTTTCGCTTTATATTCACCGTTATTCCTAAAAAGACAGGTATGTAGGAGAAATATAAAAGAATGATTCTTTTAGGAATGAAATTGCGAATTATTCATTAATTTGGTCAAAAATATGTTTCGAAAAAAATTTTGCTTGCATAAAAAAAATCTTGAATGCATTTCTTTCATCAAAACAATTAATTGAATTAAAATCAAGTCATTCTTAAATGCATTCATTTCATAAAAAAAAGGAATTATGTTAAAATTTAAATGAATTGATCAATTGAATGGAAAGGAATTGTAAATAATTGTTTCATTCAGCTTCTAGATCCTCCTCTCCGCCACCTCTTAAAATCCAGCTAAAATACATTTTTCCACAAAATTTATTCTATGTTTATTTGTAATCGAGCTATTCAATTAATAACCTTTGGAGAACTTTTTCAATCTTAAAGGAACATTTCAATAAAATCAAACGTTCCTTTTGTCTTAATTTTTGTAACTAGAAAAATTCATGAAAAATTCAATTACAATTCCATTTCTTTAAGCCCTCGATGAATTTATTACAATTTTAATTCAATTCATTTTGTGAATGAAACGAATGAATTTAAGAATCTTACGTTGACGATGAAATCATTGAAATTTGAATTAATTTCTTGGTAAACTGAAAGTATTTAAAAAACGTTAATTCATTATGAACGTTTTTATATTTTAATGCATTCGTTTACAGCTCTGGTATGTATTCTATTTTGATGTGACATATCTTGTACTCAAAGTTGAAGAACAGCATTAGGCAAACATTATTGCATACACCTTGTGAAAGTTAAGCTCCGAGAAGGCCCTAACATGCAGATATCACATCGGTATTCTTCAGAAGATTCCTGGAGTAAATGGCAAACATAACCGGTCTGATATTGGGTAGCTATTGTTCTCCATACAAATATTTGCATTATCAAAGTGCAGAGGAAATGTTGACCACATCTTTTAGGTTAATATAATGGCTGTATAGAGATGACTTATTTGCGCGTGAAAAATTTTAACTTCGCCACGCTCTTGGCTCTCGGTACGAATTTTAATAAATCTATTGTTATTCAGACTGACTCTCTGGCCACTAAACACTTAGGAGAAAACCAAAATTGTTCAGATTTTTGAAAGAAATTCCATGAAACTTCTCAGTCCCTTATTCGTGTATTTATTTTCTATAGTTTTCTCGACACAGGCTACCAAGGTTATTTATGAATTCTTATTAACAGCTTTAGTGCAAACTAAGCCCGCCTGATAAGTTTATTATCAGGATAATTTCAATTTTCGAACGGCGAAGAAGGCATCATCAGAACGTTTCCTATTCTACTACCACAGGGGTGCAGACAAACTCAGAACCAAGACGCATCGCTTACGTATGTAAAATTCTTATCGAATGAAAATGAAAAGAATTCGCTGAAACGTAGTGTGATTTTGGGAAATTTATTGACGAAGTTTCGTAAGTAATTTACTTTAAGGAACTTTTATCCATTTTTGAAAGCAGATGCAAAAAAAAATTGTTAACGCTCGTATTTCCTTTAACGGATAGATACAATTGTTTTAAAAGAAAAGCACGTGTATTTAAGTAAATAAAACAAGAGATTTAATTTTAGAGACCCAAGAAAATGTGTTACACTAAAACAAGATAAATATGTGATAATAGTAGGTAGAGTTTGTGGCCCATCTTTTGAGTTTGGCAAATGATAAAGTATAACATAGGAACAAAGGTTGTCTCAAGACCAAAATGCAGCAGTGCTACCAACTCAAAAGGTAGAAATGTTTATGTGCACACACATAAACATTTATGAACATGTAAATATTTATGTGGCTAATCACTTTAAAAGCAATAAATACGTTTGGGTCGAAAATTTCTAGGAATAATTTCACACACTTCAGGTAAATAATTTGGTAGTCATAACAAACTTGGGCTGAAAATTTTAATGTAGCTGCTATTTTCAAGAACAAAGAAAAGTCAGTAGTTATTTGCGAGGCTGTTGTATATAGAATCAAATGTTTGTTTGAAGGTGTACAACTTTGAATTGAAGATATAATTATCCAAAAAATTGCTTAGCTAGAAGGATAATTTTATGCAATAAATATTTAAATACAAATTTAGCAGGGATGTAGCGCATTCCGTAAGTAAAATTTTCGACCAAACCTCAAGTATTAGGGGCATCATTGCCTTCCAACTCGTCCAATGTAACGCATTCACACACTGTATGGTAGTTGGCGCGAACGTGTAGGAAAGACATGTTTTCAGCCCAACAAATTTTGTGCCCAAATAATAAGCAATCATACATGGCGCTATACTGCGTATCAACTCAATACTATGCAGCAATTATCTCTTGGCTGTGCATTGTACGCCGTTTTTGCAGATGCATATTATCATTTGGAGTATAAATGGTGCGAATACGACCCATATTTAATCGAATTCGTTGTTTTGATAGCTGATTGTGTCGACCGTAAATTGGATGTGGCGCATGGTAAGATTACCGAACTAAACCACGATTTTCGAAATATATTTTCATAAGTTCAGAGTTCTCCTGGCTTAGCTTATTCATGATAAAACGGCAAACCAAACTGAGCGCAAATGATAACAGAGCCTTCCTTACTTTACTGATCACTCTCTACGAATGAAGCACAACCCATTTCTTAAACTTTTTACTTTATTTCACATTTTAATTTTTTGTTTTTATAAACTTCTAGATTCAGTTTAAAGCAATTTTTTCCAAGTGCTCCCAAATTTTTTACATATTACAAGTGCAGCTCAGCGGATATTTGGATTATAAAACTGACTTTTCATTTCGAACGTCGAATGCCATAATAATAATATCTCTCTCTCTCCCTAAATACATATCCCTGTCAGGATATTAGCCAATCACGATTTATTTTAAGTTCTGCATTTAAATTGCAAATTCTCCTTTGTCTGATGCGGTTCTTTTTAGGTTGCCAATTGTTTTAATTCGAGTCCAATTTCTGATGTTTTGCAACCAAGGCATCTGTTTACTGCCAATACCTTTCCTTCGATTTTCCCTCGGAGTACGAGGGTTGCGTTTTAAGTTCTTACAAAAAGTGAAACAAAAAAGAACAAGTTCGAAACAAAGTGTTTTATTGCTTTTCGAAATATTCGCCCTTAAGGTCTATACATTTTTGCACACGCTCAAACCAATTCTGGAAACATTTCTTTCACTCTGAAGCTGATATGGTAGAAACATGGTTTTCAAACTCTTCAACAGCTTCTTGAGGTGATGAAAGTCGCTGTCCGCGCATCTTTTGTTTGACAGTGGGGAACAAGAAAAAGTCATTAGGCGATAAATCGGATGAATAGGGGCAATTAGACATTAATTCGATGGGTTTCTCCTTCAAGTATTCAGTTGGCACTTGCTGGCATTGTCGTGATGAAGATTGATGCGACGTTTTTTGTTCTTTTTTCTTATTTCATCGAAAACCATTGGCAAACAAATAGTTGTATACCATTCGGCATTATCCTTTAGAGGGATTGTGTTCATCGTTAAACACCCAAACAGTAGACTGTTGTTTGCTTTCAGAATCATACGAATGTACTCAAGTTTCGTGTCCTCTAAAAATTTTATATACTGATTTTGACCGTCAACACGATCCTTTTTTGCGCTTCGGTCAAATTAGGCGGTATCCATCTGGAACATATCTTTCCCACACCTAAATGTAAGTCACACGCCGATCCTCTTTCATCGTGTTGCGCACAGCATCGATGTTTCTCGGAATGACAACCGATTTTTGCATTCATCACTGACGGACGCACGGCCATGACGTAATCCTGCAAACCAATTGCAAACAGTCTTCTCTGATGGTGTTTTATTACGAAAAGTTGCATGAAGCGATTCTATGCATTGTTGTTGAGTAAGGCCTTTTTAAAATCATAAAAAATCATACAACCGTAAGCCTACACGGGTGATTTCCATTTTTGCGCAAACTTGCTTCTTTTAAACGTTCACTATCAACAATTTACTCAGTCAATTTCTAAATTGCCGTTGGATTCGCAATAACAAACGTCAATGTTCACAAATATAGTGGTGCCACAACTCATTAACGTCACCTATTGTTCGATTGCAAAAACTTAAAAGGCAACCCTCGTATAAGTTCAAGAAATTCATATTTTTCTTCTCGAATCATATGGCCAAAATACGCTTTCGGTTTTCTTTTATGGCCAGAAGTAGGTGACGTTCCGTAATCATCTTGTACTTAGTTTTTAAAAACCACCTAAGGGTGGTACCAGAACAGGCGCAGAGACAACCAAGTGAATTAGTTGAATTAAGATCCACCTACTTAACATCAGTTAGGTTGCTTATATTCTTTCAGACTATTCAGAGAAAACATTTTCTGAGGATACGTGAACCTATTCTGCAATTAACATATTTAAATTTTTATATTTTTTATCCACTTTTATGGTCAACATTGTTTTTTCTTTATTTATTACATTCGAGTATTATTCTCTATTTAACACAAAATATTTCTTTCGAGACTCTTATTTAAACTTTCAGTATTAATATTTATTAACAATATTTGTTTAAGACATTCTTAAATATCAATTCACTTTTCCCAAGTTTCATTTGATATAATTAACAAGTTAATGAAAAGAAATTGCTGTGACTTTTGTCTTTAGGATTTAAAAAACTACATGATTGATAATAAATGAATTAATGGTTGAATTCATAAACGAACAGCGTACAAGAAATGTAATTAACATGATTTTATAACATTTAGACTTGCATTAATAAAATAAAATCAAAGAATTAGTGAAAGAAAAAAGAGAACACAAATTTAAATTGAAATTGAGTTGAGAATTTCACTTTTGTTTTGCTCATTTACCTATTTCAAAATCGTAAAACAAGAAATACTGAAACTAGACCAAACGTCTAAGCTTAATACTTAATTCACACAGCTTAAGTTGGTCGGTTGGTCTGTGAACTCAGTATGAGTAGAGTTTAGTTTGTTTCTAGTTGAGAACACATATTGAAATAACCAAAATTGGGACGACAGCTTATTGAATTTTTTATTGAAATCCATTTGTTTGAGATTAAATAAAAATTATCCTTCAAAAATCGCGTGGAGAACTGAAAATTAATTCTTAAGGCAATTTTGATAGAACACGTGCGTTGTTGTCAGTGTTGCCAATCAGCATATTTAATACTAGATCTAGCATTTTTTAATCTGTTTAACACTTTTGTAGAATAATTCCAAATGACTCGTAAACATCAAACCAACAGCAGTAGTCGAAAAGAGCGCCAGATCTGCCGTAAGCATCACCGGCGCGAAAGGTGCCCGTAGGAATATGCAGAAAAACCGGAGTCAGCTGCATCCTTGCTGTGTACACGATCTCGGACTAGCGAAGACCTTAACTTGCCGAATGTTGCATCGGGACTTGGGCCTGCAGCCATACAAGATGCAACTGGCCGGTCTGAATTTCTTCGAAAACAACGTTACCTGAGCAATTTTTATCAATTTCTTCTTGTCCGAGTTGAACGACGTGGACGAAATTTGGTTATGACAGTACAACGCTACGTGCCACTTAGCATATTCTGTTGGGTTTTCTGAAATCGCAGATCTATATGTATATGCCGCGCTCGAGCTATATGCTAAGAGTCAACTTAATTCAGGCCATTATTAAAATTGCGCTGGATCTATAAACTATAAAATCAACTATATAACGCAATTTGTTTAATTTTCTAGGCTTTATAACTCCATAATGATTAGTCTTGCAAAAAACACCGACATTTTTGCAGAAAATCTGGTCTGCTTAAAATTGTATATGAAGCAATGTTTGCTAAAAGTGATAGTTTTTTCTCTATTAGCATATTTTTTATCTATCAATAAATATACGGCTTTTGGTTAAATCAATCTTTACTAGCATTTGGATGAAGTGGAAGTGCTCAAGCTAAAATAATGCAGATAACAAATATTACTTCGTACTCTTCTTCATTGATTTCCTTGCTTAGAAGAAAAATCAATGTTTTTTTTCAAAACAATTTGTAATTGGATTTAAAGTAGACCAAATAATAAGAAACTGGGTTGAAATAAACGAAAGAGTAAAATCTATAATTTTCTAAAATTTGTTCGTATTTACACAGTTTTTTCGAGGCATAATCTTAACAATGATCTTATAAATTCACTACTTCTCTTTTAAATTGACCCAATTAACAATTGCAACCGACTCTCCACTAAGAATATATCATAATTGTTACAGAAAATCTGCATTTGATTGGTTAGATTACCTTGACTTAATAACGCAGCTCAGTGAATGATTGTGGTAAAATATAATAATGAAAACTAACAAAATTTAAAAATAAACAAGGTTAAAATAATTTTATCAGACAAATGAGAGGATAAAATTTCAAATTGTAAAATAAACTTGCTGGTCACATATAAATAATTTTTATAAAATGAAGCCATTTGAGTGAGATTCCTAATTGTGCACAACGCTACGAAAAAAATTACACGATGTAAAACCGTTTACAAAGTCATTGTATTGTAGCTGTATATGTAGCTTTTTATAACTTGTATCCAGATTTAACTTTTTTATATAATTCAAAAAACCCTTGGAACTGTGTGAAAAATTTTGATTTTTAACAGAGCTGATTTAAAGCTGCATATTTGTTCCGAGGGGAAGAACTTTAAATTTAAATAAATCACAGAAGATCGTTTTGTAATCGAATAATTAACGTTTGAATATGATTAGGAGCATGGGGCTCGTAATCTGGATAACCAATTTTCACACACGATTCACAGACTGCATTTTGTGGAATTTTGGCTTCCAAGTGAGACATGCGACTTTATATATCCGCAGGGAAAAGGCTCTAATGGTTTCCAATTGCATGAACAAGGTAGGTATCCAGTTAACATTTCCGTTGCATAAAATTACTTGTTCGTCAAACTGTTCGCGTGTTGTGTGACATAAGTTGTTGTCGTGTTGATATGCCGCTGTATGGCTCAATATTGGCTCGAACGTTCTAAACATTAAGTTTTTTTAAATAAAGCAACCAGTTATTTCACCTGCCCAGAAAGCGTACCAAGCGGTGACTTATTCGGTATTTTCGATAATCGCTTTTCGAATTACCACAAGTTAATTTTTCTAAACTACTTCTTAAACTACTTCTTTGTCTGCTGCAGAAAATTATAAAACAAATTACATAATGAGTTTCTCGAATTGAACCATCTTTTTCAAAATAAATTTAAACAGTTTGGAAGCAATTGCTATTTAATTTTTGTTTAATTATCGGGGAACAACTTTAATACGCGTAAATACGGGTTGTTAACGCTGCGCGAGATCTCAAGTTTTAATTTCCAAATTGTCTTGCTGTCTTTTAAATTATGAATATCCTTTCGTTAGAAATTATTTTAGTAAAAAAAAATCACATAAAATCAATTGGGCAAATGTCAATTTTTGACGAATACTAAACAAGTCTGTAAATTAAGTTAAGGGCAAAATCGTAAAAGAAATTTTAGTTTCGAGTCCTAAAAATATATTATAAAAGTTCCTTTGCCCGCCTTAATGAAAGAAGTACCACAATGAGACGTTGCTGTTTAAATCGTATATGTTGTTTTTTAAAGGTTTTGCGAGCAATAAGTTTGATTAAATTAAAAAAAAATAAATAAATTGATAAATTGACAAACAACCCATAGGAGCAAATAAAAGATGAACAATTTCAAGAATATAAAATCTTATTGTGCTTAATACTACTGCGGTTATAGTGGGTCGCAAAAAAACACAATTAAGCTCCTCAAACAGACAAATATATATGTATATAAACACTAAAAGAAAAATATGTGTGATTATTTAAATAAAGCAAATGTCTTAGACAATTATACACTTTAAAAAATCTGAACAATTTTATTTATTTGCTTTGCAAACTTGACTACTTCAAACTTAAAAACAGAATGCAGTAGGACCAAACGAAAATTTGGCTTTTTCTGTTTTTGTTTTTCCGTGTTGGCTAAAGGCAGATCCATATGAAGAACCATCTGTGAAAACATTGAGGGATCAATCGAGCCTAAATAGTGCTGGCAAAGTCTTAATTAGTGAACATCGGATACTCAATAATCCAAATTTTGTTATTCTATACATCCAGGGTCCTATTCTTTCATTTAATTGTGTGGATTGAATAAAACTCTATTCAGTTTTTTGCAAGAACTGAACTCTTGAAAATATTAATCGATACTGTGATACAGAGTTGAAAAAATTTGGTTAAAAGTTTCTAATAGCATTGAGTATCAAAACGGAAGGAATTTCGCAGCACAATGTATCGATATACCAACTGAAGTCTGTGTCATATAATGTGTGATACCATCTGTTGGTGGTAAAAAGTGGTATGTCTTCGAAATGAAAGCAGTCCATATTATTAGCTCTCCTTGATATAATTACCCAAGTTTATTAAGTCCAACATAGCTGGAAACTTGCTATATAAGCAATATTTTTTTTAACTTCCTAATATGGGAAAGACTTATGCAAAACTGTTACCTAGAAATGAGATGGTATTGTACATATTGAAAACTTGGTCTTCATTTTGATCTCAGTTCTTTTAACGTCCGAAATGTTTAGATAGGAACTTGTCCTTTTTATCACATTTATTTTTATATGCGGATAATACTATTTCTATTACTACTATTTCGGTTGATATACTTTATCAGCGCATTAAACTTTTGCTTATAAACCTGTGTTATATAATAATTTGTATATTTTGCTTCAAATTAGGGATTTTGAGTGTTCCGAACTGTAACTTGATAACTGAAACTGTTTGGCACAGTTCTCATTTCATATCTCATTCAAAACTACCCTAATCTAACAGGCTTGTCGAGATAGATTACAAGTCAGAAGAAAAGCAATGCCCCTCGTACACACGAATGAGTAAAATATTAAGCGCAGTGTCTCAATTCGTATCAAATACAAAGTGATAAGATAACAAATGCAACTACAACAAACAAAAATCATTTTGAAGAGTAGTAACGATAGACAAGATTAAAATAAAAACGTCTACGAAAGCAAATCACATCACATCTAAGAACTCGTTTTATCTTTATATGTACCAGTTTTAAAACGAGCAAAAATAGCGAATACTCACACGCATCAATGTACAGACCCACTGTGCTAACAATTATAACAACGATGAGAATGGTAGTGACAGCAATAACAAAACGACCTTAAATGTACGTACTCGTATAATGTCAAATGTTCACAATGTCAATAATACCCAGTTAAAGAAAAAATGTGTGTTTTTTACAACGACAACAACTTAACCAAATGTAGAGACATATTTGTAACTTCTGTCCCAATGAGAGCGAGACCAACCGACAGATATTATCTAGTACAAATGAAACCAAAGATGATGATATGTAACAAATGATTGTCATCGAAATATAAAACTGAAAATATTAAACGGAAAGAAGTTTAAGTTCAAATGGGGCAATTATTGATTGAATATGTGGAACGTACAAGAAATTTTTTTTTCAAGTCGATTTTGTTGTTCTTAAATTAAAAAAATATGTGATTTTTAAGAAATGTATAGATTTTCTAGGGGTGTTATATGTAAGTTAAACACTTTTTTCTTAAGTTGTCCAATAATATTGCATTCCCAAACTAGTCACATTTTTGGCTTATTTAAACAACAACAAAGTGAAAAATTCAGCACTAAAATCATACGAGTAATATATTCTCTCATAACGCATAAAATTAAAGAAGTTTGCTTTTCTGACAAAAATCTTGCATATTCTGCATTTTGTAGATTCGTATGTTTCTTTCTGAAAAAACTGTAAAAGTGTGAATAAATAATAGGTTCATCAAGATATCGGGCCCAAGCCGCGAAAATAACGCAACGGACATATCTTGCGAAATTTATTTCCTGATGCAGAATTATTCTAGAACCACAAACACGTCGTCTGTTAGAATATTGAATCGAAAATAATGAGAGTTGCAGAGCTACAAAAACCTTTTAATTTTAACGTTAACGGCACACACCTTTTTTTATGACTACAAAAATAACGCAACTGAGAGAATCGCTAAAGAATAAACAAAAAAAACAAGTCAATTAATTATAAATAAGTGCTTACATATGCAAAGAAAAAACTTGATTGCGGCATGGCCAGGACAACGATATGAAGTTCTCTACAACATATTTTTGTGGCAAACATATAACGGTTATTTGTAAACATTACTTTAGTTGCGATAAACAACTTATTGTTTACATTTAACTTATTCCAATTCATAAAAAATTGTAACATGGTTGAGTTAAACAATAAAATTTTTACTAAAATTCTTACCACAAACAAAGTATTTTAACTATACAATAATAATATAATAACTCTAGACATAAGAAGTAAAATTGTTTTTGTGTTTAACCAAAGAGTTAGGGTGCTGTGGATTAACTGGCTAAGCGCGTTGACTATTAGGCAGTCAACGCAATAATTTAAATTTTGATTTTAATGTTAACTTAAGATTATTTTTTTAATGTTAAAAAAAAAATTAAATACGGGGATTTAACGTAACACTAATCTATAACTTGCAGAAAATAACGTAACCCGCAAAATACAAATTTTACAGGAGAATCTTTTCTTTTCCTTTTTTTCCAATTAAATCAGAATTTATTAATGAAAATTGAAAATAAGGAAACCTTCTAACAATCTTATGTAAGCTATAGATAAGTTTTACGTTAATTCTCTCTATAGAAATTTGTTTGCCAGTTACGTTAATTTTGCGTGTAAGCAGAAAAACAAGGCCGTGCATTACCAATATATTTATCGTGATACATGAAAGAGAGTGAAAAGTTATACAGGTTTGCATGTCTAGATCAATATAATGGATAGATACCTGATACATGATAGCACTTTATAATAATTGTATTTATTTATTTCGCTAATTCTACGGCGACTGCGAGATGACGCCAATTACGTAATTTTTGCGGTTGTTAAAATTAAAAGGGTTTTATTTCTGGTACTATCTTTACTTTCGATTCAATATATCACTCGACTACGTGTTTGGAGTATAGAACGATCCTGCTCAAAAAGTTAATTTCGAAACATATGTCAGTTACATTATTTTTCCAGCTAGTGTTTGATATATAGGCCATTAAAAAGAACTGACGGATTTAATACGAAGGTGGGTAAAATCAGTTGAAAGCAGAAGATTTAAGCTGACAGAAAATTGATACAAATATTTGGAAAAGAAATTGTTAAAAGTGTTAGACATTTTCAAGTTTTAGTTAGTTTTCACATTGAGAGATAATCACACCCTTTTCTTTCTAGACACATGAAATGAAATGATTATTTTTATAAAATATAAAAATGTTATAATCTTTTGTTATTGTTATGCAGTATAAGCAAAAAAGCTGTTAAAAACAATATGTGAAAGAGAATGTTAATTTGTTTTTGGTTTTTTATATGTAAGTTTTTAATATCCCGACGCCAGAAGTCGCCAGACGAAATTGTTACAAAATCGCTAAAATTTCATGAAGAAAGTGTCCTTGTCTATTCGGAAAAAATCGTAGTAGTAAAACCACAAAAATTTTAACAGATTTTTAAGGTTTAAAAACTTTAAAATAAAACAAGATATAATTTTCCGCCACTTTTATTTCAATACAATTTCCAGCCAGAATGTTGCTCTGGATTACTGTGAAAATATTTTGAAACCTTTTTAAAATCGTTAATCGATAAACAAATTTTTCGATTTTACAGAGTTGCAATAAGTTATTGAACCCGTTTGCTAAAACAAATGTTATAATAATATTAAATAAAAATTGTAATATAATATTTCATAAGAATTAAACAGGGAAAATATTAATTAATTAGTTAATAAATAAATTTGTGATTTAAGACATGGCTGTTTATCTGGAAATTGAGATGTAAAAGAAAGTGTTTATTTACGTATTATTAGTATATCATTGCCAAGGAATAATAATTACATAATGCGACCTCAGATAAAACAAAAAGTTGGAAATTTGTCGACCAGTATTATAGAATGTTCAACAAATGAATTCGGTTTTCACTTGCTTTTGTGAGAATAAAAACTTAAAATCTATGCTTTAGTAAATAATCAAATACTTGAAATACTTGCTTAAAACTTCTATGAATATTTATTGTTTGACCTAAATTTGACGAGCTACAGTGGTGGACATGACTTTTACGTATATTAATTATTTTAATGAAATCTATGTCCCATTGCGTTACCTACGAAATCCTTTTTTTTTTTACTTTTTTGTCATACTTGCGATATAAATTCTATTATTTTTACACTTTATTTACTTTTTTTTATAAAATATTGTTTATAAAAAATAATTTTGAGCAAAATCTTAATGCATAAAACAAAGTCCGGTTAGTTGCACTAGTATAATTCAAGAACACTGCACCGAATTTAATGATCTCCGATTTTTTGGATTAGTGTCCGCCATGAATAGCAGAACAAATATTATAACAAGTGAAAAATTTAACGATAATTATAAAAAAAGGTTTGTATTTGTTATTAATTTTATGCAGCATGGGTGTTTTAAGTAAGTACTGAATATAACGAACTTTTCCGTTTAATTGGAAGATTATTTCAGAGAGGTGGCAACTTCGCAACAATTGAAAAACAACACATAATTTGATTTGAAAATTGCACAACTCTATTTTACACGCCTGATGTGGCCATTAGTTTATCAATATCCCTCGACTGACCAAGTATCACACATCCAGTAAATACAAAAATATACATTTACCATTCATATGTGCAATACTTTTTATTGCGGTAAATATGCAAAGCTTTTCTAGGTAAAACCTTGTGATGATTCGTGATTTTTTACACGCAGCATAAGTATTAAATTGCATAAAAATATCTCACAAGTATTTTTATTAAGGTTAACAACAAAACAAATTAATTAAACTTGTGGTTATTTTACTTCAAATATTACTCGTAATAATCGTTTCAATACTCGTAAGATTTCTATTCAATTATAATGCAAACAAAAATGTTGAAGTTATATGTTATGATAAGAGCTCGTTGCTATATTTATTGTTTTTACAACGAAATATCATTCAAAAGTATGTCAGATTTAATAAAATCGAATATACGCAAATACTTGGTCTACAAATGACATACGAATACGCGATCACTCACAGAAAAATCTTTGCACTATTTTTAGTTATCCACAATGGAATAATTAAAGGAATATGTGTGTGCATATAGCAGAGACATAAACCGAATTTCTTAACATAGCTGGGTTTGCACCTGTTAGAAATTTAATAGTGGGAGTAATTTTGAAATTATTTTCAGAAGCCTACCACCGTTATTGAAAACTGGTGATGGGCTGGCCCAAGCCACTGTATAGGAATGGTGGTCCAAGGAATACTTAGTGGGATATATGAAATAATTTCAGAATCCGAGTAAAAAAAATTAAAAAAGTACTAACTTAACTTAAATACTTAAAAAAGTACTATTCGTATGTACAAAGTATATTAAAGATAATCCCTGGACCATTTAGGGCCAGCTCATCACCATTTTTCCATAATGGTCACTGGAAATAAGTTCAAGATTAACAGTTTCGAAGGAGCTGTTTATAAATACAATTAATTTTTTTTTTCCTAAATATTTTAGATGTTTTACTTTTATGGTTACAAAAGGGACTTTATGTGCCTGGTTTCTTCTTCCTATTGTATGCTTCTGAAAATAAGGCCAAAATTACTCACACTGTTAAATTGCTAACAGAGCAAAATCAGCCATGTTATAAAAGTCGGTTCGTGTCTCTAAATTAAAATTTTCCGTAACTTTTCAAATGATTTAAGGTTACATTTAATTATTTATTTTAAGAAATATTGCTGAATTAATACTGGTGTGTGGTAATTTTTTAGATGTTTTCTTTCTTTAGATGTACTTTGTGGTTCGTGAGCAGGCTATAGCGTTGTGCGACTAAAGTTGCGATTTTCGATTTTTTATGACTTTTCCAAATTCTTTTAATTTTTGCACTTTTTCTAGCTTCGTGCGATTTTGCTTCCTTTTTGCAAAGTTGACAATATATTTACATAAATGTTTCCATCTTACTTATATTACATTTCATTTTTTTTTTAAATTAAATACTTTAGAAATATTGAAAGAAAACCATATAAAATCTTATAAATTAATATATTTTGTTAATATGGTAGGAATTTTGCATTTGAAATATGATAGCAGGAATAGGAACGATGCAAGTTTCGTAGCATTCTGTAGTATGAATCACTTCCGTCCTATGACGATGTATAAAATTAATTGATGATTCTACATGTAGGACATAATCTTATCGGGATGCTAAAAATCAATTGAAAAATCTCTGATACATACAAGACTATGTTTTCAAAATGTACGAAAATCATGAACCATACCAATTTTACTGAACAATTGTTACGAACAATTTCCTAAGATTTATATGCAAAAATTACCCTTTGTACCTAATTTAAGCAATTCCGCACATGTATTGACGAATTGAAAGAATTTCTTAGGAGTAACGAAAAATGTATCTACATTTAAAATAATGAATTTGTACAAAAATACGGAAACAAATTTTAAAAAAATAAAAAGTACAATTTTGAAAAATGTTGTAGTGACTCCTTTATTTAAGCGACCTTTCTGTGCGAACTTTTTTATTATTTGTTCAAAATTTGCAGCGGTAACCCTGTTCGTGAGACTTATTTCGTTGTCTCTTCTGACAGAAATATTGCATGTATTTTGTGTTCTTTTCCAAAAGAGATTCGAAAAGTGTGAATAAACATATAAAAAATTTGTGTGAAAACCATTCAGTTTTTAAAATTTTTTTGACTTATTTCTATAAAAATTTTCTAGACGATTGAATCGTTCGGGATAGGGAAAGAGCAAACACGACGCACAAAAACGAGTAAATTATGTTACATTTGTTCTTCTGAACACTTTAGGCAGTAGCAGTCTGCTTTTAAATTCCACTTTCCTCTTCGTAACTAACGATAACCTGTTGATCCAAGTTATTTAATGAAATTCTTTTCTGAGAGGTATTAAATATAAATATATAGAGTGGCTTGGAAGTTGTTTCACTTTCATTTATTCCATTTATTAATTATAAAATAATATAAACAAAACACAGCGATTGCACTACCTTATAACAAATACACATATTGTTACGAAGTAATAATCTAAGATGTTTAATTAAATTACAAAAAAAAATAATTGTCAGCAAAAAATTGGTTGTGAAACTACCTATTGTACAATTACGCAATGTTATAAACATAAACCGAAAACAATAACCTAGCGAAAATTCCCCGAACTGCGATTCAAATCAGAAACAAAAACAACTTATACAGAACGAAAAAGTAAAGAAAAGATACACACACACATACGAACACATATACAAGACTACTAAGCCAGCAAATGAAATAAATGATGCGTATGTTCGGGACATTTCAAGAAGCGGCCGCGATCTCTATATAAAGGCGCCGTCCACCGCAGAGAGCAGATTTGACTTTGAGATTTCATAGAGTGAACAGCTGTGTGTACATAAGCGTGATAAGTGTACAGTGTAAATTAGTACAGAAGAGTTGTAAATAAGAGTAGTAATTGTCGAATAAAGTTTTGTATAGATAAAATAATTAAGGACTGTGTATTTTTAATTCTTGCAATTAAACGAACCCTACAAATTAACAATTATTATGGTAATACGCGTAAAAATATATATATTGAGCAAATTTGATATTTAATAGCCGGTGATCGCACATTGTTTAAGTAAAGAAAGGAACGATATTTAAAATTAAAAAAAAAATAGGTCAATTAATATTTCTGTGTTTTAGGAGTAAAATCATCTTAGTAAATCAATATTATAATTTATTACGAATTTTGTTATTACGTTCCTATTTTTCATTTATTTGCCACCTAATACTGCACCACTGCCAACATGTATTGTAAACCACAAAGCATACTGTGCAACCACTATATTTGGAAAGCAGAAAGTTCTTAACTCCTGTAAATGTTGTTTGAGTGTTTTCAGTTTTATATTTACGAATGGTACATAAAACAGTCAACAACGATTTCGGCTTCGTTGCTCTCTTGTCTCGTCATCGTGGTTGCACTTTTTAATAATTTTTGATGTTTTTCTTAAATATTTATTGCGATTGTTTTTATATACATATAATTGTATGTATGACTGCACACACATATGTATACATTTCTAATAAAAATTGTTTTTAGGGTGAACAAATAAAATAAATACTAAAATCATGTTTAGACGAGGCAAACATTTGACAGTATAAACGAAACCACTAAACTTTTGGCCAATAGAGCGCAGTTTGAGATCTGAATATTTGTAGTGAGATAGACATTACTATTAAGTATTGACTGCTGCATTAGTCGTCTTTTTTTTAGTTTTCAGCCCTTAATTAAGTTACCGGTATTTTGTGAGACACAATTCAGTTATGTATTAGCATATAGACTGGTCAGCTGGCAGCTACAAAGATATGGCTTGCCGTAACTGAGTGCATTGTCAGAAGTTCTGACGTAAGGATTATATGATTTCTCTGTTATAATTTGCCAAGGGAGGAATCCTGAAGAGATGAGCAAGAATGCCATCGCAAGAGGTGGACGTGTCAATCTCTAAAGGTATTCGTAAGGCTTTGAACCCTGAGAATCCGATGGACAATGAAGCCTTTCAAGAGGTGGAGAGGTTGGTCTCAAGAGGAACTCCGGCGTTATTTGAACAATGGAGGAATTCTAATAAGATGAACAAGGAAACATTGCAAGTGGTGGACGGGCAATGAGGAAGAAGGCCGACAGTCACCAATAAGCAGTCTGAAATCGCTATATTCACGAATAAGGGCTAGTGGTAGCACGCGACTTGAATAAGGTAAGGTAGTTGAAAATTACAAATCGGTTGCCTGAAATCATTTCGTGCAAGAAAGTAGTGAAAGGGATCCATAAAATTAGCGCTCTGTTTCGATATACCTCCTACATTATACCATAATAACACATAGACAAGAAAAAATGCAACAACAAAAAAATATATTACGCCTGTCGACCTCGACCATATCACCGTAAGCATTCAATTCCCGTAAGCATTACGAATAATATACAAAATATTTTATTTAATACTACAAATTTTCTTGCGCATCATGGATTAACAATCATGTAAATGAACATCGCTGCCTCAAATAATTAGAATACCATATCAAAAGATAAAAATGCGTAACATCTTTCTTTCGATAATTTGCTGAACACATTTGATTTCTCAGGTTCTCATACCTGGAAAATTTTATTTTGTCATTCATGAAAAAATTATTGCACGCTATATTGCATTATTAATTAGATATGGATTCGTGCTGTCTACAAGTGCATTTTAAGGTGAACTAAAACGTCTCATCTCCCTCTACCTCTCCACCACCAATAGTTGGTCGCATTATCTTAACATAAAAAATAAAAGAATAAAACTTAATTGTAATAAATACAATTTAGCAGTTAAAACAACTGCTTTTTAAATTGTTTTGTTGCTATTCTTACGCAAAAAAACTATAGTCAAGTCGACAGCAGTTGAGTATAGAGTATACGCCCGTAGAGTACAGTAGAATACTAAAAAATTAATTAATATTCGTACTTAAGAGCAAATAAGGGGTACTCAAGCTACAGTGCTTGTTGTATTTGTTCTGGTTGGTTGATCACGTTTGGTGGTAACAAAAGCGCGATCACCCGATGTTGTTATTTATATTATATTTACATGTGTATTTATTGTTACTTTTATAACCCTCCTTACGGAATAAAACACAGGTGAACTTTTAACTATTATTTCGATATAATTTTTGGAATACGACGGACCTGTACAACTCGGCCTAGATCAATTTATTTATTGAAGGAATCTTTTGGTAAGCGCATAATTTCAAGTTGTCGTCCTTTTTATTATCCCTCGAGATCGTGCACTCCTGAAGTGGCTAGTTTTCATCGACAATCTAGAGATGATTGACGGCTTGAAGAGCATCATTCGTGCGTTATCACCTAGTATATACTCAATTGATGCAGAAAGTAATCAAAAATCGGATCTCTCTAAAACCTGTCCGCGAAGGCCATATTCCAGAAATACAAACGAATAAGATATATAGTGCAAATAAGCTTTATTTCTTAATTTAACAACCTCATTTGAATTTTTCATTTAAAATGTCTACTAAGAAGTGAAAAAAGTGTGCATGAATGTATATCACACAAAATGAAAATAACAACAAAACAAGTAATATTTTATTAACACTTTCTTAAATATTAGTTAAAAAATATTTTTGAAATAATATTCAGGTAGTAAATTGTAATCTATATATAATATATTTTCAGTATGCAGTCGTATTAAATAATAAACTGTTTACCACAATTTTATGGTATCGGTATCAGTCATTTTGATTACAATGAATGTTCTTACTTGTGTATATGTTTTATACATGTACATGTATGTAGATATGAATGATGTTACAAGCTGCATGTAAAGATAAATCCGCACGAAAACATAAATGTGAAAATAACGCCAAATTCCTATCCCAAAAAAGTACTGAGATCAAAATGAGGACCAAGTTCTTCATATGTACAACACCGTCCGATTTTTATGCAACTTGCTAGTTTGATAACATATTTCCCATAATCCCTGGGAATGGGATGGTATTGTACTTATGAAATACTTGGTCCTCATTTTGATCTCAGTACTTTTTGGAAACATTTTTTTAAGTTTCTAATATGGGAAAAGTGTTTTATATGTATAACCCTAGACACAAACCTTTCCTTAAAAAATTTCCCAGAGAATTTTAAAACCGATTCCTACTCGCCCTTCAAAAGGTTCCGAAAATTGAAAATACTGAACTTGTCCACAAATACTTTTTTTCTGCTGGCTTTGTTTTGTTTTTTAATAACGCATGTATATCCATCTGAAGAATAAGTTTTAGGCAAATTTTTAGTGTAACTTTTGTTTCGGAAATAGCTGGACGTATGCAAGCTGGTATATTTTGTTCAAATTCATTTTGTCTTAGAATGTGTTTTGTATTTCATTTTAAATCTATAAACCAACATAACTTTGTTAGATAGGCACAGGGTAACCTAAATTATCAATTTGCCATGAGGATACATGTCCTTTTTTTCTGCTGGCTTTGTCTTGTTTTTTAATAACGCATGCATATCCATCTGAAGAATAAGTTTTAGGCAAATTTTTAGTGTAACTTTTGTTTCGGAAATAGCTGGACGTATGCAAGCTAGTATATTTTGTTCAAATCCATTTTGTCTTAAAATGTGTTTTGTATTTCATATTAAATCTATAAACCAACATAACTTTGTTAGATAGGCACAGGGTAACCTAAATTATCAATTTGCCATGAGGATACATGTTTATGTCTAGGGTTATACATTGAAATTTTTCTTGCAGACATAGATTTCGACGCAAATTTTTATTTTATACATATGTATATTTGTTAACATATTAAAAAACTTATATGTTCAAGAAAAATAACAACAAAAATAATAATAAAATTATAATTATATAAAAATTTAATAAACAATAACCTTAAACATCTTTCCAAAAACATATAAAGCGTAAATGTGTTAATCAAAACAGTCTCACACAAAATTTTGTAACTCCAGTTGCCACACAAAAAACGGAATTTGGGCATAAATATTACAAACTTTAACGAGTTAGAATCGTTTAAGAAACTGAGTTGGTTAATTGAACTAGTTGGAGAATAAACGAAGCAATTAAAAGACTTCCACAGACATTATTTTTTACTGTTTGTGGTTTCTATTGGATACTTCGGTAATAACCTTAATCGTTTTTGCGAACATAATGTATTCCATATACAAAATTTAATATGCAATAATATTGTATTATTAAAAAAAATACCTATAATTTTTGGGAAAACATTGACCCATGTACGAAAAAATTAATTTCGTATGCAATTTGCGATAACGACTGTAACTCAAAAAAGGTAGGTTCTCTGCAAGAAACTTGGTGATTGCAAGGCGCAAGCATTCAGCAATGTCAGCCCGAAATGAACTTTTGAATTGCTTTCAAAATAAATTACCACCATCAGTAACATAAACATGTTCAAACAACATCCATGGTGTTTTCTCTTAAATTATTATAAAAATTCAGTGTCAAAACTGTTCTTAGTTTAATAGGCGTTTTTTGTTTACTTTTCTATTGGCGATATAAGAGTGCAGCACATGACAGTACCACATTTGGTCAATCTTGCACGAAAAAAAAATGTAATATTGGAGATATTTGCTTCAAACTTCGTATAAAAACTTTAATTGCCACCGAAAAAAAATAGAAAAGGTCCACGTATACTTCGGATCTAACTTAGTAATAGTATTTCTAAAATGCGATTTTTATCATGCTAGAATGATTATATGTAGTACTATACATACACATGTTCAAATGCAATTGGCATTTTTTAAATCCCATGCGATTTGGTAATTGCATGATTTTCAGCAAATGGGTGATATGCTGCTCCACAATAAAATGTAGTTTGTTGCAATTAGCCGATTATTTCATGTCTGAAATTCGGTAGCAATGTTTTTACTAAGAAAAGTACATAAAACAGACACCTGCAGAACTTCGTTTTTGTAACACAATATATCCCGTAAAGGAGTCTATAATACTCTCAAAAAATCATCTAATAATTATTATCCCTTAAAACTTTTTAGTCTAAATAAAAGTTACTTACCTTTTTCATACAAGCAACAGCTTCTTCAGCTGCTTTTACGGCCACTTGAGCAACACCCACACCATCGGCCGATGTAGCGTGTGTTGATGGCGACGTAGCGTATATGAACAGGGGCAAAGAAGTAAAGTTGCGCAGCGAATCACCAGAGTCCTTAAAACGCCGACATAGTAGTAAATTCTGTTTTTCCGGTTCTTGATTTTGATGACGGCAGAGCTGTAAATCCAAATCTGATTTTCTGGCACAGGTTAAATTGGTTTCTAAATTAATATGATCTTTAATAATGTTCCCCCCATCATGTTCAATTTCTTGATTTCCTGCATTACCGAAACCTTCATTATTAGTATTTTTAAAATCCATATTTTGGTTGATATTACAATTTTGTGTGTTGGTTGTACAACCATTAGAGTGATAAGCAGACGTTTTTGTTGTTGTTGCTGTTGTAGATTTGTTTTTTACATACTGTTCGTGAGGAGATGATAAAGAAGTAGTTTCTAACATTATTGGCGATGGCGTATAATAAGTGTTAAAGCAATGACTATTGATGGTACTGCAGCTGCTGCCGCTGCATACGGTAATACTGGAGGCGTCATCATCACCGCCACCATCTCCACTTGCACCACCGCCTCCGCCCTCATCATCATACCTCACAGATGTTGCCATAGAGTTGTAAAGACAGGCGCAAAATGGTTGTTCCCTTTTTAATTAAATCAGCTATCAATTTAAAGTTGAGCCAGAAAATTAAATACTGTAAGCCGTCGTACGACGAATGATCAAGAAAAAAAAGTAATTGGGCACTCGTTAGGACAAAAGAATACAATATAAATTTAATTTGCTCACAAAGACTATAGCTTGTGGTCTTTGTTCTGGCCTTAACGTAATTTTTCCGATTTTGTTTAAATGGACGGTCGGTTGCTGTTTAAGCAGCAGCATGTTTTAACAAACATGCGTTATAAAATCGTATGCATATAATTTTCATTATTATTTTACTTTTTCACTTTTTTAATTCTTTTGTATTTTTCTTCATTGCCTAATTAAAGTTTTATTGTAGTCTTATGGAATTTATCCTTGGAAGCGTAATTATTGAAAGTTCTTTTTTGAATTTTGTTTATGTATAATTCTTCTACAGACAGGGAGTAACCCACAAAAGTAAATTTGTTCGGCTTTGAAAAGTTTAGGAGTGAAGGCAACCACACACCAATAGTTACAAAATTTTTGAAATTGCAAAAGATTAAATTGAGCAAACGAAAATCACGAAACTCTCGGGAACTTTTCACTATTACGATAATTACACCTTCTCACATATATCTGAAGAAAAACGCTTTAAGCCCTAATATTAAAAAAAAAAAAATTTAGTTTTACAGCTAAATAATTTTGTCTATTAAACTGAGTTTTACCGACTTTGCTTTTGACTTCACAAGCGACCTTTGAGACACTTTCATTTTAGTTTCGATTTGTTGCCATTCATTTTCAAAATTTTTAAATTTATTTGTTTTAATATTTTCTTAATTTTAGTAATATTTAAAACTTATTTAATTTTCTAATTCTTTTATTAAAGCCACTGTAATTTTTCTTCGTGCGACGGGAGCGATTAAAAATTGTATTTTATTTTCTTTCTTCTTTGCTTCGCATTCGGGAAATTTGTGTAGTGACATTGACAGCTGGTAAAGACGTCTTGCCATATTGAAACTTAACTTAATAATTTTAAGCGTTTTTTTTTATTAAATAAAAGTTATATAGAGATAATTCTCAAATTTGTAAAGTATACAAATATATTCTTTTGAGTAAAAATATCCATTGGTTCCGTGCTGAGAATCACGCAGGGTTTTATATATATTAAGTATCGGAATGGGTACAATTCGAAACAAACACAAAACAAATCAAAAAACCATATTTTAAAAAACATACAGGGCACATATACATATATCCGTGTCTATATTAATTACTAAGCCATACATATGTTCTGCCATCGTACATTTTGCTGTTCGCACAGGGATATCGCTAGAGAATACCGTCGCTACTCATGGTCGGGTCGTGTCCAAACAATTGTTTGCACAACCATGTTTTGCGATTGCACAAACAAAATACACACAGGCAACACCCGTAAATACGCTATGCTAAAAGCATCAATATAATCTCGATGAGACACAAAAAATTATGCTAAAACTGAACAGGAATATCTAGACGTAATCTCTAAACAGAAGACCGCGAACATATTCTCTGCCGTTATTTTGCAGACGCTCTCTCAATGTGCGAACAAATTTATGGCTAGTCAAGACGTAGTGTTAGTCACGCAATTTATTAAGACTGTTTAGCCGACACCAATTAGTTTTACTTTTTAATTTCTTTTATGTAGTAATAATAAATAAGCTGTTGTTTGTTTATTAAAAATTCGCACATTAATATCGTCATCCTTTGCAGATGGTTCCTTTCAACCGTATGCCAAAAGTTTTAGTGTGCCGCCATATAATAATTTTTGTCTGATGCCGCCGGCTGTAATGTTTTATCAACTCCGTGCTCCTAGTTGACATATCTATCCAAGGTACATTAATATAGTTTTCAATGTACCCTGTATCCATCCAATATTTAAGTTTAAAAGAATGTAAATAAAAAAATTCTTCAATTATACTTTGTGCTTTTGAGTTATATTTAAAAAAATGTCTTTAGTGGCTTATGATGCTAGTAGTGATGAAGAATCTGATTATGAAGATGTTAAAGCCACTAAACCTATTATTATAGCCAATAGGATTGAAGTGAAGACCGCTGAAACAAAAAATGTTGCAGTCGCAAATGGCCATATAAGTGATGAAGATGATGATTATAATTTCCATGGCGGAGATAAAGGAAAAGACTCTATTGACACCCTATCAAGTCTTTTGCCGAAACCAAAAAATGATATAAATTTAGCTAACATTTTGGAAAACTTTGCTAAACCCACTTTTTCTGTATTGCCTACACCAAAAGTCGTTGGTGCATTAGATGATATTGAAGAAGATGACGAGTTTCTACATAAAAAACCTAGTGAGGATATAATTGAAAAAGCTAATATAAAAAATATTGGTCAAAAAAAACTAGTAAAAATTACTATTCCACCCTTAAAAAATTTTCAAGACGTTGAAAGAGAAATGGCTGAGAAAGCAAAAACCAGTTTAATTAGCTCGTCAAGATCTTCTGGATCATCAGGATTATTAAGTATTTTGCCAATAGCAAAGTCAGAGCAAACTTTTGCGAAAGTTGCGATTAGCGTCAGTGAAAATAATAAAACTGTTAAATCTGCTAATGCAGGAGACTCTGAAATACCTTCTCTTGTACCCGATTCTGTAAAACATAGGCGGCCAGCCACCAACACGGAAGATGTTGACAGATTCAAAACCACTAAGAAGAAGTTGCAAAATCAAACGAACAAAACTATTTTTCAAACCAACAAAAAAGTTGATAGTGACGACAGTGATGATGATAATACGGTCAAGGGTGATTTCTTCTCCTTTAACAGCGACCAAACTCTTCCGTTTGTATCAGACACAGAAATAAATGCCTTAGTAACTAAGAAGGCTGCAAAAATAGATGAGACCACTAAAAACTATTTGATGGCAAACGAATCACAAAAATTAAATGATGGTGAGGAAATGCAAATAAATGCACATGAGTTGATGTCATCTAGAAAACGTTATCATCAAGAACAGCAATTGAATTCAGAAGCTTTACAGGCACTAGTCGGTTGCGGTACAAAAAGACGACGTGAACAACAATCAGATATTAAAGTCATTGACATAAATAGCTCGCAAGTGCTACCTAACAAAGATGAATGGATGCGAACAGTTTTGGCTTCTTCGACGACTTATCAGCCCACTGGTGTGCTGGTTGATGAGGAACCTGCTTCCGGCACTAGGCGCAAACATCAAATTACATATTTGGCTCATAAGGCTAAGGCGAACGAAGCTGAATTACAAGCTATGTGGTCAGCGAATCGTCAAAATAGGCGTGCAACTCAAAGCAAATATGGATTCTAATTTTTTTTTTTTTAATTTTTATTTCTTATTTAAGTAGAATTTAAATAAAATTATTCAATACAAATATGTTATTTCTTCATATCTTAAAATCTCTATACCAAAGTTGGACCTAAAATTTCTAATTTGATATTCCGGCAGGGTGATTTAATATAGATATTTGTTATCTTTAGTGAAGTTTTTCTTGGTTTTACATGCGTCTAGCTCAACCTACTAGAAAAAAGGAAAAATTAATCTTTTCTATCACTCTATTTCAAAGTAAATAGGGAGCGTTAGTTACCTGAGTGTACATATTAAAAAAAAATTATTACCCAAGCTTTAATATATGTATATAAAAACCGTGCGTTTGATATCGGGAATATTGTATACTTGGATATGAAATGAATTTTCGAAATCATATATTAAGTATACAAATAGTAACGATTCGATAGTACCCCGAGTTCAGGAAGATTCACAAAATAAATTGTCAAATATTTCATTGAGTTACACCTGCAATAATATGTCGAATTTTTTCATATACTTAATATTCCGTTATATTTAACTATAGACTTGTTTATAACTAGGCTTGATTTCAATGTTAAATGGGTCATATGCCAGTCTTTACCTGAAATATTTTTTTTTTAGGTATAATTTGGTATTGTAATCGTTTTTTAGTAATCTTGTTTTTACATATGCTTTACAGGACACAGGCAACATTAAAACAGTCATAACGACGGTTTTCCATTTGAAGAAAAGATATGTCCTGTGCACTGGTTTATAATTTTTTCGAATTCGATTTTTTATTAAATGCATATTTTCATTCAAGGCAAAGTTAAAGGTTTCTAACAGTTTTGATGAACATTTTCATATTCGAATGGTTAAGTAAATTAACATGCCTAAGCATCGTTCCTTAGATTGATATACTTTATTTTGTTATAAATAAAAATACAAAGTTAATACAAATTTTGGCAAAGAACTTAGTTTATAAGTTTAAGAATGATAGACCTCCCTCTAATGATTGAAATACTTTTTCCTTTCAATCATTCAACAGTTAATATACATTACTATATATACATATGTTGATACTTATTCGGATTTGCAACAACTTCTATTTATTCGCAAATGCATTTTTGGAAAAAGAAAGTATCTTTTCTTCATTTCCTTGTGTTAAAAACTAAACAGTCTTTCTGTACATTCGTCGTTAGTATGGTTTTTTGATTTCTCGTGGCGTCACCATGATTCAATGATATTGAGACGACCAAAAACGTAAACAATTGAAGCCGACAGAAGGATCCAAATCGGAATCATTGTTACAAATATCGATATCTCCAATTCCGGATATTCTAGTGTCAGGCATATCATAAGCTGGGAAGCAATTTTTAGCAAGACACCTCCAATATACCATTGATAATAGATTAAAAGCTCCTTAAGCCGCTTGAGATTTCGCCATTTGCGAATGATTTTAATAATTACGTAGATAATGAGAATGCCATCGAATACCCACAGGGGTAAAAAGACTAAAAACCAATTCCAGTGAGTGCGTGGATCAAGGCGTAGGCAGAGTAATATTAAAAATACCAACACAATAAACCAGGTAAACAATGCTCGATGTGCTAAGGTCATTCCGTCCGCTAGATTTTATTGAGATTTCTTTTTAATTTTGTTTTTATTAAATACAACATGCAAATTGAAAGAGTGTATTCATTTAATTATGGCAGATAGAAACGAGGAAACATGTTTTGGAAACCTAGTTTAATTTTTTGTTTTGATAAAGACGAAGAACCCACAGAAGAAACCATAAATAAATATTAGTTGTGTCTAAAGTCCGCTTACGCATAAAACAAATATTCCCAAAAGAAAAGCGAATGATGTTAGTAATCTGTACAAATGACCATCTCAGCACGACGACTACTTTCACCGAACTTTGCCATGAAAACCTGTACATATCGATACAGGTGGAAGAATATTGTAGTTAGGAACCAAAAAGGGACTGAATGAGGAACATCAAATGGAACAGGCCAATGTTTACTCTAATGTTCCGTTGTATAATATATGTGATATCTCGAATGTAAAACATTGTAAATATCATAAAATGGTAGGCCCAACTGAAAGCCAGATATACAAGAACCTCTTCTAATATTAACTTAATTTTAAAACTTCAACTAAATCTCTAATATGCATAATGTCTCAATCCGATATATGTATGTATATAAAAATGTTGAAGGACCGTAAGTCAACATTTTTCTTTAAATTACATTTTCTATGACCTAGATATTTTTTTTCTTTTTTGAATATGCTACGCTAAACCAAATCT
Organism: Phania funesta; assembly: GCA_963932375.1. Classification (NCBI taxonomy): domain Eukaryota; kingdom Metazoa; phylum Arthropoda; class Insecta; order Diptera; family Tachinidae; genus Phania; species Phania funesta. The sequence continues at coordinate 38,898,962 of OZ010652.1, read as the reverse complement.
GTTCATATAATAAATTATCTAAATGAAATTGAACATTTTTAACAATTCATTACTTTATTACTCTGAACGCTGAAGCGCGTTCATAATAATCTTGCGACCCAAACTTCGGTTTTGTAAAATCATTATCAGAATAGAATACTTTGTTAAACTAATGGATGTTAATGGTCGGTTCGTGTTCAAACAGAGTTGTCCACACAATTGTTCGCACAACTATGTTATGCCATTACGCAAACAAAATACACACAGGCAAAATAAGAAGTAATGTGTGTGTGCGCTCGTCTGTAAGCACCCGTACATAACTCTACGTCTTGACTAGCCATAAATTTGTTCGCACATTGAGAGAGCGCCTGCAAAATAACGAGAGAAAATTTGTTCGTGATCATTGGTTTGATACTTGTAGATGTTCCTGTTCAGTTTGAGCATAATTTTAGTCTCACATCAAGATTGTATGCAAGGCAAATTTCAAGTTGAATCCGCCTTGATTGTATGGATGCTTTAGCATAGCTTCTGACGGGTATTTACAGACGAGCGCACACACACATACATACTTTTTATTTTGCCCGTATATTTTGTTTGTGTAATGTCATAGAGGTGTGCGAACTATTGTTTGACCATGAACAGCGGCGGTCTGGGCTAGCCAAATATCTGTGCGAACAGCAAAATGTGAGATGGCTGAACAGATTTATGGCTAGTCAAGTCGCTATGTAGGTGACAGTGGTACCCAAAATTCCACTTGTTTTATAGTGTGAACACTAATTCCTGCAGTCAACCATAACATTTTTTGCGGTTGAGTGACTGAATTTTAGACTAGCTTTTGAAACATACAGAAAAGAGTTAACTATATATTAAAATGAAAGAAAACAATGTTGCATATGTCCGGTGTTTTTTTTTTAATAATTTGTTTAAGATAACGTCTTAACTAGCCATACATCTGTTCAGTCATCGCACATTTTCTCTTCGCGCAGAAAAATGGCAAGTCAATACCACGCTGTTCATAGTCGCTTCTTGTCCAAACAGACTTGTCCGAACAATAGTTCGAACAACTCTGTCATGCCATTGCACAAACAAAATACACAGAGAAAACAAAAATACACAGAGAAAACAAAAAGACGAGCACACACAGCTCGTCTGTAAATAGCCGTCATAAGCTATTCTAAAAGCATCCATACCAAGGCATATTTATCTTAGATACGCCTTGATCCATACAACCTCGATAAGAGGCAAAAAATTATGCTGAAAATGAACGTGAACATCTATACGGGTTCTTTAAACAGAAGACCACGAACACATTTTCTCTCGTTATTTTGGAGACGCTCCCTCAATGTGCGAATATATTGATGGATGGTCAAGACGTAGTGTAATGATTCGACGTATTAAAGAGCAATATACACGGTCAAATTATACAGCAAGCACTGTGGTGGTTTTGTGAAACCTACAATGTTTGATGAGTGGCTCGCCTGATGAGCGCCTTTGTTGTCAGACTTTGACTTTGCGATTATTGTTCAAGAACATACACATATTAATGAGATTTAAAAAAAATTGTTATTATAAATCTCGGACGAAGAAAATTTGAATTTGTAATAATTTAGAATGTACATGTATTTACTATGTATAAAAATTCAGAACAAAAAACGAAAGAAAAGTGCTTATATACCTATGTATATCCCAAATAATTCTTTTACCATATAACACAACATTTTAGTATTACTTACGTATTTATTTAATATTCAATATAGTTGTAATAAAGCCTAGGTATATGTCTATATTGTATTTTTTAACTAAAAATAATTTAAATGCGTACTATACCTTATAGAGTGTTATATTTTAATTGACTTAAATATATCTTTCACTTTTTGTGTAAAGTATAAATTCGATTTTCTACATATTGTTGCATGTGTTGTTGGGTCTACATATAATTAGAAATAAAATGTTTTAAAAGCGAATGGATATACTATTAAAGTGGATTTTGAAACGATTTTCCGTATCCCTTGTCAAGTTTGGTTTGGAGACAAACTGGTTTGAGCTAAGCGCCATATTCGATGTCATATTTGGTTCCTTCACATTTTCACAATACAAGAACAAATGCAAAAAATTGCCTGAGAAGTTATTCAGCAGTGTATATTATAACATCAACTACACGGACACTAATTTTATGTCCAGTGAAAATATTGTAACGGTCTTTTTTTTATGCGATAATATGTATGTATATTACATATGTAAAAGTAATTCATAAAAAGCCACGCAAATAAGTAAGAATAATTATGTACCAATTTTATTCGTGTTGAATTTTCTAGGCAGTTTAACCAACACTAATATTCCAAAAATAAGGAAAAACGCCAACACGGTGATAAATTTAAAAATCAAAGAGAAAGAACAAAAACCAATTGTCATTTTCTTGTATGAAAAATATTTATGAAACGCGCGCAATAGCATTATAAAGCCATCTCTTTTTTATTCAGCAAAAGCAGTAAACGGAAGAATAAATATTAGAGCAGTGTACCCTGCCTTACAAGTTGATATTATATAGCTGACTTAATTTAAAGAGCTAACTAGTGTTTTCGGTAGAGAGCAAGTTAACTATAGTGTAACTTCATCTTTTTTATTTGGCGAAATCGTGAAAAAGGTCCAAGTGGTCGTCGTTTTGCCGATTGAATCTTTTTGTACCTTCGTTGTGGAAACACGACAGTCGTTAAATTAAGTGCGATTTGTTGTGCAAAGAATTGTGAATTCGTCGTAATTACACCAATTCTTTCCGATCTATAATTTAGTTAAAAATAAAGAAACTTCAATTTAATTTTTAAAACGTTACGTTAACAATTTTATTTTTCGTATAGAATTGAAGTGGAAATTATTAACATAAAATCGAGTTTTGTTCTTTCTTCGTCTGCACACACGACTGTTGTTTGGAGCTCTTTGTGCTACACATCGAAAATTTAGTGAGGAGCGGCGGCTGGCTTTACATACAGACCCCATCAGATAAAAGAAAAAGTAAAATATATTGCTAAAACTAATCGCAGGAAATATTAAATTCTGCAATCAAATTAAATAAAATGGCGTTAAAAAGAATTAATAAGGTATAGTATTTTGAAAATATAAAAAAAATGCAGCGACAAGGAAAAGCCCTTGAAAAAAGATGAGGTATTGATAAAATGTAAAAAGAAGAAAAAGTTTAAGAGAAATGTGTAAATTTCGTTTTTGTTCTATACAAAAAAGTCCAATAAAATCATTTTTGCTAGAAATGTGAAACGCCGTCTCGAAGAGTGAAAAAATCAAACGAATAAAAATGACGGGAAAAATTGATCGAATAAAAAAAGATGGGCGACCAACGAGAAGAACCCAACCGATGAGACACCAACTACACACATATTTAACAATACATGTATATAGATACTAATATCAAACATTGCACACGAAGTTTATTTTCCTCAGATTGAAAGTTTTTTCATTTTTGCTTTGTTTTTGTAAAAAAAAAATTGATGGAATTTTCATAGAAAGGAATGCGTGTTGCTCGAAGACCACGTAATACGCACCAAGAAAATCATGATATTGCCAGTTTTAAACGAGCTTAAATTTAGAATCGTAATTTTTTCGGAATCATAATGTGAACTCTGCAATGATTATAAAGTTTATGATAGAAATGATTAAATGGTAACACGCTGGGAGTGTCATTTTCTTTATTTACGCCATATGTATGTAATATCCAGATAAACGTCTTTGGCATAACAACCAAGATCTTCCTTTTTTATATGTTAAAAATACTTATCTGGCAAAATTCTTAAAACCGCGGTAGCAAGATTTTGCAGTTTCAGAAATTATATAGAAAATTCTTTAAATAAACTCTACATAGTAGTACGTGAAGGTGATACCCAATGGTTTTAATAGTATACGCAGCAAAAATACATTTCATAGAGGTTTTGTAGTTGCTTCCTGTCCCTTTGTCAGTTCGTTTTTTATTCCATCTGGCCTAAAATCGAAATACACTATATACTGTTAATATAAAAAAAATAAAAGTACACAAATAGGAAATGCAAAATATACAAATTTTCCAGTAATGAGGAAAACTAAACGAAAAACTCTAGGATGTCTCCTAACCTTAAAAAACTTAAAAAAAATGAATTGTAACATTAAATAATTTAGTTTTTAGGTAATAAGTTCATTTTCTTTATTCTTTCTAATCAGAAAGGAAAAATTTTATTTGATATGATAACCTTGAATACAGTAAAAGTTAACATTTTATTAGACAACTAGTAGAATGGCATGCATTTTCTATACCGCTACACACGTTATCAACAACTTTTAAATTAAAACAATCGCATAATTATAAAATAGGCCCTTAAAATATATTTTTGCTTATAAAACAAAACCAACCTTCCAGAATAGCCGGGTTCAAAATACCTCTTGGTGAACCCTTAAATTCTACTTGGACATAAAATAGCTGACACCTTTAAAATTACAATAAAATTGTTATTATTCTATCTTAATAAAACGATGGTGTTCGTTGATAAGGCCAACTTCTGGTCGGATTTTGCTATTTTATGTTAACTTTTTCGATATACTTGGGAAAAAGGTTCTTATGGGAAAAAAACTTGAAGAAACTACCCATAAATTTGGAATTTCCGGGGAGAAATAAAAAATTGTTTTTTAATATGATTTATCGCAGCTGCCATTCACTACATTCTAATTAGAGGTAGTAAGATTAAGAGGTTGCTAGTAAAAAACACTTGCACATGTTTTGATATACTTCACATAACATAAAGTCTTCAATTGAATTTTTTTAATTGTGATCACAACATACGAGTATGTTTATGGAAAACAACAATTACGGATCTTGGATAGGTGTCTTATTTTACAAATTAATCGCATTTACTCTTTATATTGTAAAATCCCTGGAAGTTGTAAAATCCCTGGAACATGACAAAATTTTACATTCGGTTTCTGTATGTTTTTAAATTAGATAAATAGTAAGGAGGTGTATTTTATAAGACTGACATTCAGCACTTCCATTTAGGCAACAGTTCTATTAATTGATATCTATGATTTGTGTGCATAATTATATTATATATATATATATATATATATATATATATATATATATATATATATATATATATATATAGTAATATAATTTAATAGTAACACCTAAATTCAAAAGCACGGCAATCGGCGCATAAGAAAAATATGTCCAGATATTTAATATTATTTTATTTCTTTTTTCAGTTTTTTCTATCCTTAATTTCTTTTTGTATCTTCCATACGTCCATTTCTTTCTGTCTAATGTTTTTTAAGCAGTTGAAAGAAATTGTAATGTTGTCTCATTTTCTAACACATAAACACATACCAAGTGTATAAAAAAGTATTAAAGTAGGGTACTATATTAAACTTCCATGCAATTTGTTTTTGTTGCTGAATTTTACGCCCTTGTTTATTTTAGTGAAGCCGGTTAGTTTGAATAAAAATATTAAATCATTGATAAATTAACCACAGTCATTAAGCAAGCTTTCTTTTACTGGTTAGAAATTTTTTAAAATTAAAACACTAAAGTCATCGATTGCCCCTAAACAATAGAAATTAAAATAGGTGGACAAATTTTTTTTTTTTTTTTTTTTTTTTTTTTTTTATTGGGTAATTTAGTAGTATTAAAATACTTTACAGTAAATTCTTAAAAAAATATTATTTTTGTACTTAAGTTTTTATCAAAAGCTCTGTGGAATATCATTATTTCTTATAAAATATACAATTTTTCTTTTAAAAAATTTAGTATTTGTTTCTGATTTTGTATTGCTTGGAAGCATGTTATATAGGTGTAGTCCTTTGTAGAAAAGTGAACGTTGCTTTGCAGTTGTTGTTGCTTTTGGTAGTCGGAAATTATCAGCATTCCTTAGTTGATACGGTTGTATGTCTCCAACATAATTAAGTTGTTCTATTAAATATTCTGGTGCATTTCCCGTTTTCATTTTTTGTATAAAGTATAGTGTATTCATTTCAAGTCTTTGTTGTATATTGAGCCATTTCAGTGCGCCAAGCATATTTTCAATTGGTGTTAAAATATTACATCTTAAAATTGATCTCATAGCTTTGTTTTGCAGTTTTTGAAGTCGTTCTATTTGTGTTTCTGTGCAGCATGTATATAAAATTGTTGAACAAAATTCGAAATGTGGTTTTACCATTGTATTAAAAATATTTATAGCCGTTAGTACCGATATTTTATTTCGTATTCGTTTAAAAAATCCGATTTTTTTACCAATTTTTTTACATATATATTCTATATGTTCTTTAAATTTTAATTGTTTATCTATTATAAAACCAAGATATTTAATTTCAGTTACTTTTTCTATAACTTCATTATTTATTTTAAATACCGATTCATTGTTCATGTTAATTTCCATTATTTTTGTTTTGTTTTCATTTAATTTTAGTTTATTCATTTTTAACCATTTGTTTATGTTATTAATATCGTGCATCATGTTGTCTTGACATTGTTTATCTGTGTATCCTTCAGTGAAGATCAGTGTGTCATCAGCATATAAAACTATTTCGCATTTTTGTAAAACGTCCGGCATGTCATTAATATATATAATAAACAATAGTGCTCCCAAAATTGAGCCCTGTGGCACTCCATATTCGTTGTCTATATAATCAGATTTAATATTATTTACTTTTACCAGTTGTTTTCGGTCTGTAAGATACGATTTAAACCACTTTAACTCGTTTCCTTGTATTCCATACATATGTAGTTTTTGTATTAAAATATCCCTATCAATTGTCTCGAAAGCTCTTTTAAAGTCTAAAAAGATTGCCATTAGTTTTTTGTTTTTTTCTACATTTTTCCATCTATTAATGACGTAGTTTACCGTTGTTTCACATGAAAATTTTTTTCTAAAGCCAGATTGATATTTAGAAAATATATTATTTTCTGCAATGTATTTTTCTAATTGTTGTTTCACCACTTTTTCAATTATTTTTTCACACGTTTTTAGGGTGTTTATTGGTCGAAACTCTTCACATTTTTTTGTTTTCGCAACTTTTTCGATTGGAGTTACTGATGAAACTTTCCAGCTTTCCGGGAAATCTCCCGTTTTTAGTGATGCGTTTATTAGATTTATCATGGTCTTACCCATAATGTTCCAATTGTCTATTATTATTTTCATTGATACGTTATTAAAGTCAGGTTTATTTTTTATATCTTTGCATATATTTTTAAGTTCTTGTAAATTTATTGCACGAAATTTAAATTTAGAGTTTATCACAGGTAATTGGTTTATATATTGCACATGCTCGATCGAATTTCTAATTGATTTAATACTATCCACAAAGTAGTTATTAAATTGGCTGGCTATTTGGTAATTTTCCTTATATTCTATTTGATTAAATATCACAGTTTGTATCACATTTTTATTTTTACTAAGTACTAGTTCTTTTATTTCCTTCCACATTTGTTTCTGATCTTTGGCATTGCTTATTTTGTTATTAATAAATTTATTTTTCTCATATTCGATTTTAGTTTTATACTTATTTCTTATAACTTTATATTTGTTCCATGCTTCACTTGTGTTTTCTGTTATTGCTATACAGTATTTGGTAATTTTTTCCTTTTTTAGTAACTTTAGTTCTCTACTAAACCATTTGTTAATATTATTTTTTTCGCTAATTTTTCTTTTTTTTGTGAATTTCTTTATTGTATTTTCAATACACATATCGATGTTAAAAGCATTACTATTTACATTATTATTTTCAATATATTCTAAAATTTTATTTAGTTCGCTATTAAATAAGTTTTTATTATATTCAAATATGTCTATTTCTTTTGTTATTATTTGTTCACTAATTTCTTTTTGAGTTATTATATCTATAGCTTCATGATCCGCTATTTTATTTTCGTTGGAAGAAAATTGTTCTGAACAAGTTTATCTTTGTCTATTTATGTAAACATGTACATATCTAGTGGCTCAGTGAAGTCTACATATCCCGTGAAAAAATTTTAAAGTAATTTTTTTTTACCTTGTAAACACAATAGCAAAACCTCTTTTTGATAGCATAGAAAATAATAAAAGAGCCAAGTATTTGTAATGCAGCCAACTGTTGATTTTATTTTGTTATATTTGAAAGCAATAATTTATTACTTTTCAACAGTAAAAGTTTGAACTTTCGAAAATGGACCAAATGGGAAAAAATACGTTTGGACGTGAGTCGTATTATTTTAAAGCGTCGTGATGAAGAAAAGAAAAGACCAATTACCGAATTGGTTAGGCGTTGAATGTTAATTGCATAAACATTAATAAAAACTAAGCAAGCGAAATTCCTACAAGTGGTCGCGTAATTAATAACGATTCCTAGAACAATATTAGAAATTGCTAGTTACCTTGAATCTAATTATTTATTGCGTCAGGCCATTCAGAAACTATTCGAAATATATTAATATAAACTGTTCCTAGTTGTATAGCTAGGAAGAAGCCATTCGTCAGAGTAGTAAATAAAATGAATTTATTTTCCCTAAAGTGTTTTGAACTGTGGCGACGAAATCAAGTGCTCAGTTTGTTTTGGCCAACAAAAGTATGGCGCAAAATAAAAATCAGAATTTTAATGTCGAATAGTCAACTTTCAACGGTCAAGCAAGGTAGAGGTACTGCCGTGGATTGGGGTTGTATGTTTTCGGCTGGACTGGGAAATGTAATTATAAGGACAACAATGTATATTGATGTACTAAAAGATAATAAAACACAATCTGATGCAAAAATATGTTATAAACTAGGCGAAACAATTACTTCAATGGCTGGTTCTAAATATCTGAGACCACCTGTGGTAGGATTGCACTGCTGTATCCGAATAACATATTAAAAAAGTCAAGCGACCTCAAAAATGCTATAACACCGGTATCATGGTTTTACAATGATGTGATTGAACAGTAATTTTTATTTTATGTGTTTTAGCCGCAACTAATTTTCGTTCTAAGAATAGTATGCAGACAATTCTGTGTGTTATTTTTTTTTTGTTACGTGCGTAATGGCATAAAAATGCATTCCGTTCTGCTCATGTCTTATAAAAAATTTCAAATTTCCCTGTATTCGAAGTTATAAAATTGAATTAATAACAGAAGGAATAATAAACGAACTTAAGCCTAACTATAAAAACTACACTCCAAAGGATTGTAATTTCTTAATGATTATTTTCAAGTTTTATTGTTTGATAAGAAAATATTTTTCTTTCTTGGAAAATAGTAGTTATTTTTAAAGTTCTATTTATTGTTAAAAAATGTACGGACTCTCGATATAATATTGACCTTAAATTAGATAATATCAGCTAGAACAGAAAATGTGTTTGTACAGTTGCTAACTGGAAAAAATTAAACAAAAGTATGTACTTTTATTTTTCTAGCAAATTTTTCTATTATTTTTCTACGCAACAAAATAATTTTAAAACTAATTTTTAAACGTAATTTTTTTTAATAAAACAAACAATACAAATAAATGGCTTAGGTGACTTGCGTAATAAGTTTTACTATGTTGGTATACCTAATGTTGTGGCATTTATCTTTCATTATGCATTTTATTGTGGAAATTTGAATATTAATCATTGTTTGCTGCCGTCCCTCGTTACATCAGAAAATTTGGACATATTCTTGTTATTGTTAATAGATTACTTTTATATGGCTTAGCTTACCATCGGTTACAAATGTATATAAAATGTGGGACTTGAAATGATAGTCTTCTGCAAAACAAAAGCAACTTGCTTATTTTAAATACTCTTTCTGTGCACTTTGGTAAGCGATTATAGCAGGAAAAAAAATTACTTTTTACCAATTTGATATCAACAAAAGGAACAGCAACAACAAATATTTCTGAAACCGTAAAATTAAACTTGAGCAAAAACAATGCAACAAATTCTAGAAATAAACCGGATAACAAACATTTTTGAAATAACGGTACATTTCCAAAGTTTAACACTAGTTAAGGTTTAATATTCGAGCCTGTTCGTAAATACAGCTCTGCGCTGCATAATATGATTATTATGCGATGATTTTGCTAATCAGCTGTGCATGATGTTTTTATTTGCATATTTGTTTGTTTGCATTTACGAACGACATAAGTTAAGAATTGAAAAATTATTAATAAATTTAATTTGTGAGTTAGATGATAAATCAAGTGAAGTGCGATTATGTTATGTAGTGTTTACAAAAGAAACAATTTTAAGAGTAAACAAAGGGAGTTGTTATTAAAAAATTTTATTTATAAAACTAAAAGGCGTATTCCAAAGGTTTTAGATTATTGGCGAGTTATAAAAGAATATCCAGAATACATATTTTTGACCATTTCCACATAAAAGTTAAAAAAATTACATTAACATTACATTACATTAAGTAAGTACTTAACTTACTTTTCCGTTGCATCAGCCATTTTTTTGATTAGTATTTGCAGTCGTTTGCGCCTAATAAACTGCTGTGTTGCATTTTCGACCGTGTTACATTTGCAGTGTTGCCACTGTTTGCATTCTTGAACATACTGCGCATAATATGCAGCGCAGTGCTGCATTTACGAACAGGCCCATACTTTACATGAATTTTTGAAGATACAGTGGCTCTAACTTGTTTTTACGAAATAGAAGGTTGTTGAAATACTTAATCTGCACAAAAACATAAATGTGTAATGAAGGCCATGTTTATATCCAAACAAATCGGCTGTTAAAAGTACTAATATCAAAAAGAGGACCAAGTTCTTGATAGGTACAACAGCATCTATATAAATAATTAGATATCTGTTAGTACGGTAAAGGTACTTAAGTAAAATTTTTTACTCTTACATGAGAGCAATTTTAAACTTTAAAATTGCATTTTAAAAACATGATCAACATTTTAATATAACTTTCCGAAAAATACAGCAAAGTACGTGAAATTTTTACTTTTAAATTGTGAAATCACAATTTAAGCTATTCAGCTTAAGTCAATTTTATCGCTTATCAATTTTATTCCTTATTGCCACATACATATAATAACGCTAATGATATATTGATACCTTTGAATGTAATTAGTAGTAATTTCAAATTAACATGCCTGTATCAATTTCAAAGGTATTAAAGGATTTGTTTTGATGTCTATAATTTTTTGACATTAGCGATACAATGATACATACCACAATACAATAAAATTGACTGTTCACAAATTCTGCTTTAGTGGCTAAACATGTGTCAACTACTGTTAAGCAATGCGGTGAAACGCTCATGGTATGACGGTAAATAGTGGTTTACCGCAAGATTTTGTTCTAAACAGCGAAAAACTGCACTTGCGGCATTAAGCAATACGAGATGCCAAGCATTGTGCTCTACTTTATAACGTTAGACCGAACTGTAAGTATCCATGTAAGTGCATATTAAAAGATACATGCTCAAAATCCTAATCTGTCATCTGTAATGCACCTAAAACGAGTTAACCCGTCGAATAGGGAAATATTTCCCTATAACGCAGGCGGCCAAATTAAGTTACCGCTTAATTATTGAAGTAAAAAAATAATGAATTCTGATTTTGCATTTCTAATTTAAGCTTTTTATTTTTTATGCTAATAATGAAATGTTTATGGACATTTTCTTGTTCAATTTAACAGAAAAAAAAGTTTGTAATGTCATCAGCGGATTTTATTGGAATAGTGTATTTATATATATTTTTATATATTTTTTTTTCTTAATAGGTATTCCGATATACATACATAAGAATACTCATGATGTATTCTCATCGTTGTTGCTTTAAAAAAAATTATTTTTAAAATGTGTCGTATTTTTCCTGTATTTTCAAAATTCTATAATGCTTATGCTACAGACAGCAACAACAAAGTGTTTTTCTTTTATCAGTTCTATCATTTAGTCATTTTTCTAATCAAATAAAGAAATATGACGATAATTGTGTGAGTGACCGCTATCTATCTTTTTAACTTGCTCATATTACTTTAATGTATGCCTTCTATGGTTCATAAACATGCGGTTGTGACAACAAATTTTAAAATTATATACATCCAAACCTCGGTTTATGCAATTGACCCGTTCTACGAAAAATCGCACGAATCGAATTCGCCTAAACAATATACTAGCTGTATTAATTTATGTATTAAAAGTCGAACAAAATCGTGTAAAAACTTAACAGAAGATTTATTTCATTTACAAAAACGATACAATAAATGAATAAAAGCCGTAAAATGATATTGTAAATTTTTTATGAACAGTTTAAGGTACAGTATTGCAGTAAAGGATCAAGTTACTTTTATCTCTGGTATTTTCATTAGAGCTAACCGCCATAGACTTTTCCTATCGTGCTGAGTAATTTGTTATCAGACTATGTTAAGCAGATTTTTTAGTTGCATATATGCACATCTCCTGACATCCTGGTAGAGTTGTGTCGGCCACGAACTAGTTCGTTATATTAAGAGATCATTTCCAAAAGGTGGTAGCAGTTTTACAACAATTGCAAAAATAACACAATTTATTTTGGTGTGCCATACACAAGATTTGGAATCTTGCTTGTTGTTTTTGTAATTGTTGTAAAGCTGCTACCACCTTTTGGAAATAATCTCTAAATTATACGAACTAGTTCGTTTAGTTGGAGCGGTAATGTTCTTTCCATATATGGATTTATATTTCTAATTTCATTTTGTAAATCACTCAAGCCGTGTGTCCACTAGCAAGTCACTTGCGGAAAAACTTCTGCAAGTATTTGCTGAAGTGTTTTCACTCAATCCGAAACTTGCGGAAGTCTGCTTCCAGAAGTACTTTGTAGAAGTTATCACGACGAACTTGCTGCAAGAAATTGCAGACGTGTTTCAACACAATGTGAGTACAGCTTGCAGTAGTTTGCTTTTTTTCACGAATGGCAGTATAAAAATGTCTTGTGGCAAAATAAGATTGGCAGCGTCTATATCATTGGCTATTGCCTTTAAAGCATTTTATTTTTTAATATTATTCTTATAGTCTTTTGAGGACGTGTCCCATAATTCAGGATAACTCATGTTTTTCAATTACCAAATGTGTTTTTTTCACAACTCCAAACGAATTTATGTTTGTCCATTTTTATAAATTTTGAAAAGAACTAAAAAAAAAACAAAACTGATAACAGAAGAGAATACCACAAACCGTTTACTCACGTATACCCTACTTCTTCTGCAAGTCTTCAAAACACTTGTAGTTCACAGCAAGTCGTTCAAGTTACTTCCAGCAAGCAACAAACACGTGTTTCCACATAATTGCTGCAAGTAACTTCTGCAAGCCGTGACTTCTGGAAGTTGACTACTAATATGTGTTTACACGACAAAAACTTCTGGAAGTCACTTCTGCAAGCAACTTCCGCAAGAAAACGCTTATATCAGCGCTTCGTAGGCTCTTGGAGATTTACTGAATTTTGACTATCATCGCAAAATCTGTAATTTTGCGTTAATTGCCTTACAGTAGTGTATTCTGTAAAATTTATTTAACACCTGGCGACGTAAAGATTTTTTGCTGAATTTTCGTTTTCCCAAAATTCTCGACTAGTGTGGACAAGAACTTTTGTTTTTACTAAGCAAAATGTATTTTTTGTAACATAATTTATATTTATATGCGATCTTGTTCATTTCGTAAAGTAACTCAAGGATTTTAAAAATAACATTAAAATTGTAATTGATTTTATAATCTGAAAAGAAATAATAAATGACTTCAACTGCAATGAATATACATATACAGAAAACATCCCAAAATTTTTGACTGATAGTATTCTGAGAAGAAACCTGGTAAAATAATAATTTCACCAACATCAAAAACTAGTTTTTCTTAACAATTATTAAGGATTACTTTTCTTTCAAATCCCGCATATTTAAAGTTTATTGCATCTAAAGTTGTTTTTTTTATGTGAATGAATTATAATAATATTAGAATTATATAATATTAGTTTTTCAAAATCGGAGGATCTGTTCTCGAGTTATAATGCAATAATAGTTTTGTAACCGACGGTAATATTTGCCACTCCCGTCAAAAAATCTGATGTTATAGAAAAACATTAGAATATATATTTTTTTTTTTTTGCAAAACAGTGTAATTGTATACGATTAAAGATTTACACTTTCTCGAAAAACGAACAACCGTTAATTGAATAAAAATAATTAATTGCTTGTGTATGCGCATATCAATATCTCGCTTTTTTAATATAATGTTTATAGTATAAGTTAATGTTATTTATTTTTATAGGAATTGCAAGATTTGGGCAGAGATCCACCTGCGCAATGTTCAGCTGGTCCAGTAGGCGATGATTGTAAGTACTTATTTTTTTTTAATTTAAGAACAATTAAAATTTGGAAACAGACTTGTGATTGTTAGAACATGCCTATGGAACGTTATATTTAAAAAAAAACAATCAGTGTGGCAAAAATATTGTCTGGCATTGTACATATTTCAAATTTTAAATAATTATGCATTAATTAGATTTATAAATAATAACTTCACGTGCTTCTTACAATTTTGCGTGTAAGTTAAAGTTTACGATTTCAACTCGTAAGTAGGCCTTAACAGTGAGGTAAACAGTAGTGTAATTTGCCCTATGAATTTTACTAGTTGAAAACGTTAGGTAACTTAAAATTCTTTTTTTTTCTCTTCACTTTGGTTGCTTTCGAAATTTTAAATTTAAGCTCCTGGTTTTCTTTTTCAATAATTTTTATTCAAATATATGTTGTCTCTTATTTTTATTCTCATACTCGTAGTAGAATTCTGTTCGTTTTCTGATTAGAATTTGTTTTTCCTCTTTAAGATCTTCATATTCCTAATCCATCAAGTCTATCTTCCTTGCGTTTATTTATCTTTGTCTTTCCGTTACTAACAAGAGTAGGAAGCGATTTCGAAGTGTCAAAGTTTTGATAATCATTTTCAAATTCATCCGATGCAAGAATCTTTTGAATTAGATGCATTAAAATAACATCTGCATCACTTGACCGGAAAGAAAAACTGTATTTTTAATGTTCCTCAATTTATTTTTGAAGCATTCACAGAATTTTACTCTGATTTAATTCAAAAGTTGGTAATGTTTAAAAATCGACAACATAATTATAAAAATTTACATATTCTACTTACGGTTGGAGCGAGTTGCTTATCATCTCCTGTACGATCTTTTCATGCCAAATGTTGTTGCTGTAATTACGGGCAAAAAAGTTCATCAATACCATTTTTGTACATTTCCTTTTCATTGTTTCTAATTTTCTTATGCCGATTTTTTTAGGTCGTCGTACTTCCATCTTAAATTGGAGACCTTCCACTGGAGCATTAAATTTTTCTCTGTTGTTTTCTGGTTACTAGTTAAATCATTTATTTTGTCTCAAAAACACCTTTATACTTTTGTACCAATCGAAATAAAGTAGTTTTTATATCCTGCAGATATTTTATTAAACTAGCTTTCAAAAAACTTGAATATGAAGATTACATTATTTAAAACGGAAAAATGTGCAACACGCCGGTAAAAAACTTGAAATTACCAAATAGATTGCCCAATATGTTATGATATCTGTTAACACTCTCAGTTATCTATTTGTAGAATTCAGGGGGCATTAGATATCAAAACTATTTGAAATCAATTAAGTGTTGACGAGTTTGTAGTTGCAGTTCTTTTTTTTATAGATTACTCAACTTCTTGTGTGAAATCTTGAATACACTTGAAACCAAACATTTGCATTGGTATTTTTGTAGCATTGTTATTTATTTAAACTTGGTTTTTATGGGAAATGCATATGTGCATATGTATGCATTTATCTAATTTAAATTGGTATAGAAAAAATTAAATTCAAATATTTAAGTTTTATGTTAAATTTTAATGTTTTATCTATTTTTTCGATTTCAGTATTTCATTGGCAAGCTACAATAATGGGACCGGTAAGAATAAATAACTTAATTTCATATTTAATTTTGACGCGAGATTAATAGACGAAACATATTTTTTTGGCGTTTTGGGGTTAACGATAAGAAAGTACAAAAAAAAAAAATAGATATCATTTTTTATGATAAATATTTAATACAAGTAATATTACCAATCAGCTGACACAAGAGTTGTCACATAAACGAAATTTATATAATATGACTGTTTGTAAAGTATTTACTTAAGACTACATAAATTAAATTTTTATTTTAATTTCAATTCAATTTTTACAAAATAAATAGCTAACACGATAGGAATCTTATAATTATTCTTCAATTATTACTTCAGAAGTATGTATTTCATTTGATATTTTCTAAAATCTAAAATAATACAGATTCGTAATCAACACAAAATTAACTTTTGATCATAAGTTTTTTTGTTTGTTTCAGGATACTTGTCTTAAGTTACATTGAAATGAAGTTAAAAATGTTATTTTTTATATTTGTCCATATAAATTTTAAATGCACCCAAAAGTTGCGCAATTTCAACACACGCGTAAACTAGACATTCCAAGGAACATGTGTTAACGAAAAAACAAATTTCAAATTCATTAAGAAGTTCCTGAAATATCGGGAAAGTAACGGCACTGCTTTTTTCACAGAAATTAAACCGAAAGGACATGGGTAAATGCTGGGTTGAGGACGTTACATATTATTTATTTCCATATCGATCAGAGTTTGGGGTTATTACAAAAAACAAAAGTCGGTTTGAAGGTTAATGTGAATTTACATTATTTTTAGCTTTATTTGCACAATAATAAAAAAAAAATACCCAAAAGAAAGAAAAATATTTGAGGATATTAAAAGAGCTCTAATGATGGTTATAAAATTCTAGGTTCATCCAAAAATGTTTAATTCGTCTGTTACGGACGTTAAACTTTTCTCCATTATCTTATTCATATAAAAATGAAACAAACGCATTTTTTTACTACAACATTTTTTGCATTTATTTTATTTATTTTTTTTTTTGAATATACCCTGCAGTATGTAACATTTTAATGGGCAGCAAAATAATTAGTTTAATTCTTACATTTAACCAGTTTTGGAATATATCTTGTCTTGTGTTTTCAATGAAATTTTTAGAAACGTAAATTAAGAAAATAGCATTTTGCTAGCAGAGTCCCGACAATTTTTTTCAAAAAGATTTTGTGGTCGTACATGTTGCCAAACTTTCCGCTTTTTTACAGGTCCTACTCCGTCGACGGTACCTTAAGCGAAAACAAATTTTTCTCTATAATTTGAACGAAGATTTTGAATATTATGTAATAATATATTTTAATAATACAACAAATATAGTATTATCATGAGAGCGTTCATAGCTTTAAATTAAAAATGACTTGGTAATGTTATCTAACCATACCACGCAAGTAAACAGAATTAGTTATTTGTGTATCTCTTAAATGAGATGATTGAACCTCCTTAGAGAAATAATTCCATAGTTTTCAACAAAATTCAGTTGCGAAATTAGGTCTTTTGGTTGAGTTTGGGTATGAATTTTGGACTTCTCAAAGTACCTTTGCTGCGAACTTTTTTTGAAATCATGTAGTTGAAAAAGTTTAGTTAAAATAAAAAATCATTGAATTATCCTTTCGTACTGCTTAAATGTAATTGTAAAAACAATGAGCAAGCGTTGATTATGGAGTTGCTTGAAGAATGAGACCAGGGGACTGCTTGACTTGACTTGAATTGAGGCCTTTCCACAAATATTTCATATGCGTTTACAGTGTTTGTATTCAATAAATGTTTAGGTATTGTGGCCTTTCCACAAATACTACAACGATGCGTTTACAGTTGTTGTATTCAACAAATGTTCAGGTATGTGATAGAAATGGATCGATTCCAATACAATATTTTTAAAAGGGTTCGATACACGTAGGTCATTTTAGAAAACGTTTTCTGAACGATTTTAAAGTTATTGTAATCGGAAATACAGAAGAAGAAATTAAATTTATATCATAAAACAAAACTACGATAAACAAATTATCAGAAATTACTGAAAATCGTTAAAAACGAATTTTAAAATAAATACAAAACGGAAAAAATGAGCACTTTACAACCGTTTTCGGTTTTAAATCGTTCCATTTTCAAAATAGATTTACAGCACATACCTCATTGTTTTTCATTAAAACTTTTCGGCAAACTGCTATATAAAGACACAAATTTTTATGTATAGTGAACTGTTAGCTCTCTTTAAGCACCTACTTCTATTAAACTGAAAAAATATATCCAAGCAGTTAAATTAAAAAAAAAAAAACTTTTCGTTGCGGACGTTACAAACCACTATGCCCATTCTTTACTTAACGTTATTTATATCTTTTCAATGACCTTGCGAGCAGTTGTTTACACTTAATCGTATACAATTAAAAAGTGATAACCGAAAAAACTTAAGAATATTAAGTTTAAATGTGTTACCCATTATTCCATTAACAAATATATGAAGTTTGATCAGTGTGCCTGGAATTAGAAAATAGTTTACGATCTGCTCTTACTGTATATAAGGTCGTAATATATAATGCCTGGCCAAACAAGCCCAAAATAGGCAAGAAATGATTTGCATGTTACTTTAGGTATATCCGAAAATATGGCGAAAAACTGGACAATTCAAATAACCCAATTCTCAATTTAAAATACATATAAATTTCTTGAAAAATTGATTAGTGAAATAGCTGAAGATTGAATACCTTTAACGAAAGATTTACTATGAGTCGGTCTAACAATCCAATTTTTAATTAGGAAATTAACTAATTAGAAAATTATAAGTAGAATAAAATTTTAACGTATGTAGAACAAATCTACTTTTCATGATATGTAATTTAAACCCTCCCTACTATAAAATATATTGTGTGCAAAGCCAAGTTTTATTTAGCAACACGAACAAAAAATCCAAAATTTAAAGTCCCTTTTTCAATACGGGCTTAATACGTGTATAGGAATATAATATAAAACGTACATATCTATATCTGACTACTATGAAAATATTTTTAAATTGTCTATCAAATGGAATTTAAGAGTTAATATTCTTTATATTAAAAATGAACTATCTTGTTTTTCTTTTAATTTTAGCCCGACAGCCCGTACCAAGGTGGCGTATTTTTTTTAACAATTCATTTTCCGACAGATTACCCATTCAAACCACCGAAGGTGGCTTTTACAACGCGCATATACCATCCAAATATTAACAGCAATGGATCCATTTGTCTAGATATATTGAGATCACAATGGTCGCCAGCACTCACTATCTCAAAAGGTAAATTAATATTAACATTTAATTAAAACGACAACAAGGAAATTAATTATATCGCCTTTTTTTACAGTGTTATTATCAATTTGCTCTCTCCTTTGTGATCCAAATCCAGATGATCCACTTGTACCAGAGATTGCAAGAATATACAAAACGGATCGGGAAAAATATAATGAATTGGCACGAGAATGGACTAGGAAGTATGCTATGTGATGCGTTCCAGTATGCATAATTGATTCGTCGTCGTCGATGTCGTCGTTGTTGTTGTCGCCATCATCGTCATTATCACCAACATCATCATCATCAATGTCGTCGTCGTCGCCGTCGCCGTTAAAGTTTTTAACATTGCCCCTTTTATTGTTATTATATTTCATAATAATGATACTAAAATGGGACTACAACAACAATATGAAAGTAATTATGATGACATTGTTATCATTATTATTATTAGTATCGTTGCTGTTGTTGTCTTCAAAAAGTAGTTACAACATCTACATCTATTTTAAATCCGGCAACAAGAAAAATAACTGTAACAGCGGCGACAAGATAAAATAATACACCAACAGCAGCAGCAACAACAACTAAAACAGCAACATCATCCATAACTAAATGATGTATTGAATGATTTAAAACAAAAAATAATATAATAATGTTTCATTAAATTGATGATTGAATGATGAACTACAACCAATTGTTTTGTAAAGAAAGAAAAAAAAAGAAATATAAAATAATAATAAATAAAAAATATAAGAAATGAGAAAAGTAGAGAAGTTGATATGAAAAGGATGATGGTATGAATAAAAAATAGTAATAAAAACATACAAAATAAAATATAAAACTTGAAAACTAAAAAGAATTTTGCTACTACTACAACAACTCTAAATTAGCAACAAGAATTTCAAAACACAAAATTTACGGATTGTAACGCTCTTTAAATAAAATTAAAAGTAAAAAACCAAGAAATTTATAAGTTATATATAAATACAAATACCTACCCACACACACAATACACGCTCATACACGAAAAAACTAAACAAAACCAAGCATGATGATGCGAAAAATTTAATATTTAATAATAATAAATATAAAATCCAATTATTCAGTTTAATTTACAAAATATAAAACAACCAACAAAAATAAAAAAACGCAGTAAAAACAGAAAATTAACTATTTAATTATTCTTAACCCTGATCGCCAAAATATTTTTCGTTGCAATTTAAGATACCCTACGATAATAACATATGTATATATAGTATGTATGTATTCCTACCTTTAGAACTTGAAATGGCTAAAGAAGGAATCTCAATAAAAAGGCCATCTGTCTAATACAACGTAATAAAAAAACTTAGAAAAGAAATTAAAGGTCAATAATTTTTATTTATATATTTGATAATATATAAAAATAATAATTCATTCTGTGAGGAACGTATAACCAATAGGCATAAATATGCATATTTTTCTGTGTAAATTTTTCATTCTTATATTGAAATAATATAAGTTTTAAGCAGTTTTACCCAAAATGGTTTATTAATTTTTAATAAATAATTGTTTATAATTTAATTCAAACTACTCTGAAGCCAGCGATATTATTGAAGGTCTTAACTGAGTAGTCTTGTTTTAACACACGTACATATACTATATGTACATACATACATACATATATATATTTTTTATTTTCTGTTGAAAATGAATTTGATATTGTTTCGTCATCGCACTTCTTCATCTCTGTATATTTATGATGTTCACTTGTTTTAGGTGTAATCTAAATAAGAAAATATATTTTAATTTTAAATAATTTTCAAACAAATAAACGTTTAAAATTTAAACTTTTTTTCTGAGCCGAGTTTTTTTAGTTTTTTCTTTCTACATTATCGGTTAGTTTTCCAAAATGAAGTAATTATTTTTATTTATTTATTAAATTAACAATACAATTACAAATTATATTCTAGTTCAAATTACCGAACACAGTAACGAAGACTTTAACTCATGGTAATGTTTTGTGGAAATCGAACCCACGACCGCCAGACTTTTAGACCCGCAGAGTGCGAGTTTCAAGTACAAAAACTTGTTTCCTCATTTATTCATATATGTATTTTAATTCACCATGAATTAGAAAAAATTAAATAAAATAATTTTGCACAAAATACGAATTGAAATATGAATGTATTCATATGAATTCGAATGAATGAATTTTATAAATGCTTTCACTTTACTAAGGAAAGGATTTGAATACAATTTTAATGAATTCATCATCTACCAGAGATTCATGAATTAATTTTTTTCGATCAGAAAGTGAATTGAATAAAAATTTGCATGAATTCGTCGAAGATTTCAGGCAAAGGACTAGAATTAGTGGCAAATTTTAAGTTGGATTGTTTTGAGTTAATTTTCATCCTATCCAAAAACCGAATACAACTATTTTCCTTTCTATGCACTACAAATTTTAAAAATTTTTTCAATTCATTTCTTGGAGGAAATGAATGCATTCATGAATTTTTTCCTTATGAATGAATGCATGCATTCGTATTATAATTAAAATTATATTTTTGTGAACATTAATATGTATATTCGAAAATCATAGTTAAATTTGGAAGAATGATTCTTTTACACCTCTGTTTCTGTGTACGTTTAAAATCAGGGTTTAAAAGTGCATGGCAGGCTAGTCAACGTTTTCTGTAAAATATGAATATTTATCAATCATGTCAAAAATATGTGATGTTTTCTATTTCCATTAATGCTGCTGCTACAAATTGTGTTCATAAATTATTTTAAAAATTGCATCGTTGGTTTGCAATTTGTATCAGCAAACAATTAGTAATCATCCGCCTTTTGTCTTTAATATTCAATATATATTTATGGTGTTTTTATAGTGCCCTAGCATCACACACGCAATTTCTAATTAATGTGACTACTATTTATATTTTGTTTAGTGCTGCTGGGAACAGCAGTAAACAAATTTTCGTTTGTTTACCTGCGAGTAGTTCTGATTTGCTAACTTGTATTGGGTATGTTTTTTATGTGTACATTTTATATGCATGTGTGTTGAGAATGTAAAGATGTATGAACGCAATTTAACAATATGTGAATTCATAGCAGCTAGACTCGTTTGATCGCGTCAACATTTTTGCTTATCTGCACTGTCGACCTGCGTACGTAAGAAAAATGATCACTAATTATTTTATATTAAGTTTAATTAACTGACAAAGTGCAGATCACAACGCCCTGTGGCACAGATACCTCCTAGGAGTTCAATACAAATTAGAAAATCACACTTACTCGTTAAAGCCACGGAAATTTGTAATTGCTGTTAGCAGCAGTACTAAGCAAAATATAAACAAATGCGACCAGGGTGGACAAAACAGGTAAACTCACCAGTGCAGCTGAATACTTTTTATAAACTGATTGGATGTCAATTTCCGTATATAAAAAATGTTTTGCCATTTCCAATAAATTTTTTATATATGGACGACAAACTGTCCGCAAAAAAGCTGGAAATAGTTTGAGTTCACCCGTGAGTCTACCTGTATCAATTTGCCTTGCTAGCGACAATAATTAAAAAAAAATTATTGTGTGCTGCTGCTACACCATCAAAAAATATTTCGCTCCTGCAAATAGAAGTTAAAAACACGATCTAAAAATAAGAATTTTATATTTATTTTATATTCGTATAAAACAAAGACATTGCTTTTGATACATATGTATTTAAACTTCATTATTTAGAATTACTAGTGATTGTCCATTATTCTATGTTTAAGATGGAAAGGTTACTGTTTTTACCGCACACAGGAAATGGCAATCGGTGTGTATACCCTCCTGAATCACGCTTTTAGGGTTTAATTATCTCCACAAATATCAATAATATAATATAAAAACGTGTTTAATACACATCTTCCATGTGTGAGGTACAAATATCCAAATGTGTCATTAATTCATCGAAATATTCGTTTAACAAATGCATTGAATTATCATTATCAGTTAGCTGAATGCTCACTATTGAGGCGTTAGGGAAACGGAAAACACCCGCAAACTAACCATCTAAATAGACCTGACTGCGGTTAAGCGGTAATGATAATTACGCTACTGGCTGGTTTTAACAAAGGCTGATAAAACGTGTTTTCGTTTTTCGAATATAAGTTCGAAAAGTGAACAAAATGCGTTAACTTTAGCACATGTACAAATTCATGATTTTTAGCACATACATATGTTTGTATGTCTGTATGTAGGTGAACTCAGCTGATATTTGGAAGCTTGTTTAACGAACACAATCATTTTTTTTTAATCGCCGAGACGATTGTTGCAGTCGAGTTATATTTTGCTATCATTAGAAGATTGTTAGTAGTTTATTAAATAAATAAGTTTCTTTTATTAAAACGTTAAACAAATTTATTCAAATCAAAAATAAAATCTTACATCTACGAACACAGATACTATATATACCTACAGCTAATACATACATAAGTTTGCTGATACAAAAATATTTGATATTATGTTACGTGTAGAGTGCATTAAAAATTCCCTAAAACTTACGAGGCTAGAGTCAATAAAGTTTTACGAAAACACTTTGTTAATGCTGGTTACCGACTCAGGTAGGATCGTTTCAAGACTTTTCCACAATTATTTTCGACGTATCGTAGCAGACTCATTAAGGCGACTCATTAAGGCGACTCATATGAAAAGCTCTCTCATTGTACTCAACTTGCGCGATCGGAATACGACATCGCAGATGATTCATTTAATAGCTCGACCCGATCGCTGAAGAGTCTTCTACGAAGGAAAATGCCAACTGGGAAGGTGTAAGAAAAATTAGAATCGTACATGTAATTTTTTATACATTTATTTTTAATTTTGCTCTATTTTTTCCAGATGGAAATTCAAGGAAGATTTATCAAGTTTTTGTGATATACAAGTATTTGTCTGTGGGATGGAGAGAGCGTCTGCAGAATAACGGGAAAAATGTGTTCATGGTCTTCTCTGTGGAGAATACGTGTAGATGTTTCTGTTCAGTTTTAGCATAATGTCACAGATATAATCTGTGATAATGTTTTGTCTTTCATCTAGATTGTTTCCATGTTCTCTGCATAGTTTTGTGTACAAGTGTTTATAGACGAGTGCATTCATACATATTTTTTATTTTGCCAATGTCAGGGAATTTTATTTTGCCACTGTCAGGGGGAACCTTAAATAATTTTATTCTTGAAAGTAATACGACATACAAAACTATACCTTATTTATCAATTATTTTTAGAAAATTGGTTAAAATATATGTAATAACTTAAAAATTTTAGCGTTACATAGTAGTATCATTGTGTGTACAATACCAACAATAAAACTGCTTTACAAGTTGATAATCCAATTAGGCGCTAATTGTTGTTGTTGTTCTTGTCATTTTATTAAATTTCAATTCCTTTTCATTTGTCTTATTGTTATTTATTAATATTATACTTTTCACGCTAAGCACCTTTCAATGTGTCGTTACCCTGTGATTGTGTCCGTTGAACGTTCGTGTGTTTCGGCTTTATATTCTGTGGTTTGTATTTGGGTTTTTTTTCGCAAGTTTATGTTGCCAATTAAAAATCGAATTGAAAATTTTAGAAAGCAGCAAAAATAAGGAAGAAGAGAATATGCAATACAACAATTTTAATCACACTAGTAAAAATCAGTCAGTTTCGGTCGCTTCAACGGTTCAGTGACACAGGGCCTACGCGTGAGTGATTGGAATATTTGTTTTTATTTGTTTAAAAACAATTGTAAAGAAAACAATAGAGGCATCGTAAAATATATCGGTTAAAATTAAATTTAGTTTTTAAAAATGTGTTAAAATTGTTAAGCAATAGCAAAAATTAAAGCATAGAAATCAGATTGTGAATAGGTAAGTGTAAAATATAGTAAATGTATGTATGTATGTGTGTACATATGTATGTATGTAATTACTATTACACGAAAATCATTATGCAAACAATGTTTGATTTATTTTGCGTTTTTTACGTTTCGTTGTTGCTGGTTTTTTTTTATTTGCAAAACATTTCTTTCATGTGCATTTGCCCTGCGTTCTTCTCAATCGTGTACCAACCAGCATTATATTCACGTTATATTATAGTATTTTCAAATATTCTTTAATCATTTCATTTAAATGAATTGCTCTCTCTCTCTATTTACAAGTGTTATTAATTAATGACTATAGCAGACATGGAAAATTGGAATTTCAATATGGTTGCTTTTATCAAGTAAAAAAGAACCTTTTCTGATTAAAATTGTTGAAAATGCCCCTTCCAATAAAAAATAGCGTGGAGTTCGTCAATAAAACGATAACTGACAATTTTTTATACATGATAATTCTGCAGTAATATTTATTTTATCTCCTTTTAAGAAGCCTCGATTTCAGCAAATAAACAAGTTACAACACTCATTCCAAGCTTAAAAAATAAAATCATAGTCCCAACACTCTGCGAATTCTACATAAAATGAACATAAATCTGATCTACCAAGATACATATTGCTGTTCGCAAAAGGATTTGGCTCGTGAAGACCATCGCTGTTGGTGATCTGTTTGTGTTCGAACATAGTTGTCCTAAGAACTTTGCCCTGCCATCACACAAACAAAATACACAGAAAAACAGCTTATTCGAAATTATTTAGATACCATTTTTATGGCTGCAATCAAATAATTTTAGGGTGATTTTATAACTGTTTGGGTTTTGAAAATTTAAAAAAAATACAGAAAATATGCAAAAGTCAATGAACTCTTCATTTGGACTAATTAATTATTATTTCATTATTTATATCCTTGAACTCCAACTTTGGCATACTTTTTCCAGTATTTCGGCCGGTATCTTCCTAAGGGCAGTAGTAATGTCTCCCAGGGTTAAAATTGTGGCTGGCTTGAGCCTGTACACGAGAGATTTCACGTATCCGCACAAAAAATAGCATTGTAGGGTCAAATCCCATGACCTTGGCGGCTAATGAACTGATTCAAAGTGTGAAATTAATTGCTCACCAAACTCGTCTCCCAATAGGATCATGGTATCGCGTGCCGTGTGGCATGTGGCACCGTATTATTGAAACTATATGTTAACCAAGCTCAATTCTTCCATTTT
The DNA here is from genome assembly GCA_963932375.1 of Phania funesta. Taxonomy (NCBI): domain Eukaryota; kingdom Metazoa; phylum Arthropoda; class Insecta; order Diptera; family Tachinidae; genus Phania; species Phania funesta. Next base: position 38,872,724 of record OZ010652.1, on the reverse strand, counting down.
GGGGGAAAATCCGGTAATCATCGTACGGTACTTTGCTCCATTGACTGTAACGTTGGGATTTTCATCGTTTTTAAAGAAATACGGTTCGATAATGCCGCCAGCCCACAAACTGCACTAAAGAGTGCATCTCTCGGTGTACATTGGCATCTCTTGAACAGCCTTTTGCTGCTCTTTACATAAATTCCGCAATTCTGTTTGTTGACGTACCCATTGAGTGGTATTGCATGTCGCATATTCTCTCACACAGTCTACACGGTGAAAGTACAAGGGCAACAAATACAATTATACAACAAAAATCAAGCATTTTCGTTTGTGTAAAAGTGGAGAACGCTTGTCAAAATCAAGTGACTAGAATAAAATAAAAAGGCAGAAAAAGTAAAACATAAAATAAAAAGTGAAAAATACAGATAAAAATATAAAAAAAAACAGTTTAAATAATTGAAATCGTTTTAAGAATGTACATATGTACATATTGAAAATCCAAAACTCCACTTTTTTTATCAGCAGATAAATGGCAACTTTTTTGGGATTAAAAAAATATTAAACAATTTCTCTTGTTACAGACACAAGTAAAAAATACACAGTTATAAATGTAAACAAAAACAAGTAATACACATATATTACCAGATAAAAAAAAATCAGCTACCGTAACGCTGACTTATTACACTATGGCACGAATTTTGACCATGATTTGCAAGCGTTATTGGTTTGCTAGGCTATTTTTGGTGACATGGCAAACCTCACTAAGCATTTTTGCCGTTGCCACATGTTATGAATCTTTGTTTACATTGAAAAACTAATTAGCAAAAAATCTACCATTATCTATGTACGTATAAGAAATCGGAATTTATTTCCCGGAATTATGGCAACTTTACCAAGTTCATTGAGATAAATATAACCCTTACGGACTGTTATTTTTATTTTCACAAAAATGTGAGCGTAAACAACAATACATTTGTACTCGTATGTATGTAAACACTTAAATGAAATTAAATTTAAATAGTGGGGATTTTTGGGGAATTTATATATTGGGGATACAACTCGGAAAAAAACCTAGGAACCCTAGGCTTGTGATATTTTGCTTTGTGCTGTGAATTTGCACCATTATTGTTGCCAAATGTCTGCTCAAAAATACAGTTTGTTTAGTTATTTATTATTTCCTCATTATGAAGTTAAAGGATTCCGTTTTTTGAATGTGATGTATGTTTATACGTATTTTGTATGAGTATGTATGCACAGTTGATCCTCGTTTATTTTGACAGTGGCGCATAAGTCTCTTACTGTTACTGACTATACCTACCTTTAATATACTGATATCTCTTTATTTTCATTTTACAAAAAAATGTTTGTCGTCTGCTGATGTAGACGAACTTATAATATTAGAAAACATAATAGACATTAACGCACTTCTAAAAATGTGGAAAGAACTTGTGTAGGGACGTGTACGAAGTTGGACATTGCAGTAAGCCTCTGTTCATTACATGACGTCTTAACTAGCCATAGATCTGTTTTGTCAATGTACAAATTGCTGTTCGCACAGAAATTTGGATCGTGAAGACCGTCGCTGTTGATGGTCTGTTCGTGTTCAAACAACGTCGTCCGAACAGTTGAATCAAAACGCTGTCTTGCCATCACACAAACTAAATATACACAGGCAAAATAAACTATGCAGACAATACGGACGCAATCTTAATGAGAGACTAAAAATTATGCTGGTGAAGTAAAACATTTTCTCTTGAAAGTTGCATCCGAATAACTTCAAACTTATATTAATGAGAGACCTGGCTAAACAAGTGGAGAATAAAAGTAATTCCATCAAAATGTGTACATGTAACGTTTTCCCTCAAAAGACAATATTGTCCACATATAACAATAAGAAATATCACTGTTCCAGTGGAAAACCACTGTTTAATAAGTCCTAATTCAACCTTTCCGTTATAAAGCCAATAGGTCATATGGCATTCAGCTGTGGAGTACTGCTTGCGCATGAAATATTCGGAAGTTAGAAAGAAGACAGTCTCGGATTTTACGACTTATCGTATACGCCCCTGGCATATAAGAAATAAAAATATCCATAGAGATCTAGAAGTTTCCACTATCCAGGAAGGAGCAAAAACATACACGTCAAGATGCGTAAACAAAAAGGAGGTTCGCCCTAATACTCTTGTACGGAAATTATTACAATTTCGCGGGCACCAGAGACTAAAAAAGACTGACATATTGAGCCTGGCGAGACGGCTCTCTCAATCTAATCATTGATAGTAAATTAAGATTTGAATACAATAAATAAGTTATTACATTCGTAATAACTAATGAATAATATTTTAGAGATAAGATTTGAATACTTATTGTAATTTTTTTTAGGAAAGGTTCAATAAAATAAAATTAAAGCTTAAAAATAATGTTTTATTTTTTTGTTTTTAATTGTTTTTAACTTATTAATATTTAAATTATTCTAATTTATTTACAGTGTAAATCGATAGTCGGTGGAGTTATTTGATTCGTGCTAAGGTGTTTAAATTAAAATGAATCAATATGACATAACAAGTTCCCAATGTTTAACTGATTGCGATCCCACAATAACAACTACAACAACATGTTTCAGGCGTAACAAAGATTGGAATGCGTGTGATAAAAGTTGTGATCCTGAACAAAAGGTATGTACAAAGCGTCTTTCTTATTCTCATAAAAATAGATATGGGGTTTTAGGAACAGTACCATGAATTATAATATATGTATAAAACAAACTTAACTTTCAAAGAATTTTAAATACGCAGTTTAAAACCAATAATATATTTGTGGGCATACAGAGTTGCTGGGGAGAAGAATTTATTTAAAGAGTTTTCAAAGTTCGTTTTTATGCTGCTCTTCCTTCCATGGTAGGATTAATAAAAAATATGAAAATTCTGTACACTGGGGGGAAGACAACTTGTATAGGGTATCTAAATAAGAGTGTATCATCAATCTCGACCGCGAAGATTGCGAGCGATCTCAGCGTAATCGTTTTTCACAATAATAAGCTTTCTTCTTTTGTATAGCAGTCCATTTTTTATAATCGGAACTATCATAGATGACAGCGCTGGTTTCATTAGCGTATATTTCAAATTTTCAAGGACATATTTGAAGGACGTTATATCGCTTGTAGCGGTAATAGCTAGAGTTCTAAATAAACTTGTGTCCAATTTAGACCATATATTTTAATTTTCATGAAACCGTATTTCCGAAACCTGATAGAGCCGGGGTCTAAACAATAAACATTTTTGGTACTTTTTAATAATTTCATTAAAATTGGAGATGGTCGAGTCGAAAATTATACTTTTTGCCCTTATACCCAGCTGTTAAATAACGGAAATGATACTTGTACGAAAATAATGCCACAAAATTAAATTGGAGCATTCATATAGATACACCCTATACTAATAAATTTCATTAAAATAAAAAAAAACAAAAAAATAAAAGTAAAAAATTGGAAATCGGTCTTTGCAAACAAAAAAAAAAAAAAAAAACAGGTTAGTCGACATTCGAAAAATCGCTGCTGTCAGTCCGAAAAAATCGGTCGAATGGCTTTGTCGATCACATTGATGCGGACATTGAACTTGTACTTAGCCAAAATAACTTAAACAGTGTTATTATTAACGATAGCGACTAGAAATTTTTAAACTTGGCTTATTAACAAATGTAGATACTAATTTGTTCAACATGTATTCTTCAAAAATGAGCAGACACGTTCTTAGACATACAATCCTTATACATGGACTCGTTCTTGATTTGAAGCTAGATTTGGTGTTTCATAAATGCAATGTTATATATTTCTATTGTAACTATGTAGGAGTACGTATTATCGACTGGTTCTAACGACAATAGAGAACTTCTTCTACATACTGGCACATTTGAACGTAGCGCAAGATCCCATCGAATTTTTATCGATGGGCCATTTAATCGTGCATTATATTCGTTCCTGTTTGTTCGGCGTATCATTGATTCCATTGTGAATTTTTAAAATGATTTAACACGGTCACATAGACGGTTACTAGCCCCTTAAAGTTCAATGAATGCTGTTTTCTGCTTTATTATTATTTTGTCTGAATTTCAACATTGAATCGTACACCCGCCACGAGTTTCCCTTAATAAAAGATTCAAAAGTTATAAATGCAAAATGGAATTTTTTATACAAAAAGTAATTTGCAATTTACTTAATAAATACGCTTAACTCTGGCTTTGTAAATATTTAAGTCGTTACGTGTTATTTAACCTTGAAATTATTACCGTCTTTTTTCAATAACATAAGAGTTTTTTTTTTGGCCAAGTTGTGAAGTTTCTTTTTTCTCTGAAATGTGCAGAAGCAAACACAAACACGGTTTGCATGATATTACATACATGTTTACATTAGGGGGTTCGCATCAAGTAAATTGCATGCAGCACAACGACTAGAAATAACCTACTTCGTCGCAAAATAAATTGGAACAGTAAATTATTAATATATAAATTTATTAATATATAAAAGATCTGTTTATTTACATTATTTATAAATCAACAATGGCGGGGCCTATTTTAATTATCTCTGATTTGTGGGATTCGTCTCCGTCCCGAATAAATTAGGAGTTCTTTCGAAATCAATTGCTGGACCTTTAATGTTGGAATTTTATGTGTGTTTGACTGGTTCCTTTCGTATGGGTTAGGCTTATATTTGGACCCTGCGATCACGTTTTAGAAGATATGTTTCATGATTTTTCTTATTTCCAGCGACACTGGGGAAGACACCTTAAAAAACGGAAGTTTCTAAACTGAATATTCGAGCGACAGGATAACGTGTGCCCGGGTTCACTATTTTAAAATAAAAAAATAATAATCAATAAACTTAGCGGATTAAAACCTATCAACCGGCAGCTTTCATCACATCGGGCGCAAGTACATATGTAGGTCGATGCCTTTGTGTGCAGTATTCGTAACATAAAATATATGTATACTAACGAAATTTCTTCCTTGTTTCGAAATTAAATAGCATGGTCGTATCGTCCACTGGCGTATTTAAGAAACTTTGCTGAACTAAACCCATACGCTATTAAGCCATGCGCTAGATTTGCCGTTAGTGGACATAGAGTGTTCTTGTAAGGGTTGGCATGTCTATGTGTCTATAAGACTCTACAAGTTTAGTAAAGTGGTAAAATTTTATCTTTGTTTCGGTGGCGTCTGTTATTTGTTTTTTATTTAGTCACTGAATAACCTGTTTATGTTTTTTATAATTTTTTTTCACTCAATGAAAATCGATTGCAAATAGTACCTCGATATGAGTCTTATATTTAAATGTTACTTTTTTTCGTGCAAGTAGCAACTCCGATATTTAACAGCTGTCACCTATAATTTTCCTGGTTATAAAAAAAAGGGCCCTACAATAAAGAAGTCCTCGTTATCATTGGTAAAACCCATTATGCTGAAACCGCTCGCATACTTCGCGGAGTTTTCGATTAATGTGCTAAGAATGCGAAGAGTGGTAAACAAATTTTAGGGTCGATTCTGCATGATAAGTCTCGTTTGGAGGCAAATCAACTTTGGCACTTAGCCGAAACAGGTTTATCTCCAATCCAAACTTGACAATGAATAACGGATATTCGCTCCGAATATCTATATCTAATCACCCTATCGGATTTTCAAATCAAGAATAATAAGTCTTCCTTCCGTCAACGTATCGGTGGGTCTCTTGAAACATTGTTGCTGTAAACCAGAGTGTCACCGATAACGCGAAAACATCAAATCCGCCATGACTGTGAACAAGATTTGTTACAGGAACATGATAACAAAATTCTTGTGAGATATTCACTCAATCGATTTATTGCAGCAACAATTTTCATACTGCATCCCATGCAAGATCTCTTTTCCGAGTGTAAGAGATTTTTTTAGTATGGCCACAAATATCCAACATTTAGCTAATAGCGGGGTTATAAGAAAGCAATTTGTTTTTGTTAGGTGAATGTTATTCGTAAGAGCCAGCAAAATGCTCACAGTTCCACTAAGGTGTCCAAGGTGCTAGCGATTTGAATAGGGATGATAAATTGGATTATCAAAGTTGTGGTTTTTAGATCTACTTTTGCTAAACTATATAACATACTTATAAACAGCAATAAATATAAATAAACAAATGAAATTTGTTAAGTGGTTAACCGGTTTTTACAAAATTTTAAATATTTGAATTGCTAGGAGGCAAGGCATTAATATAAGGTCACTGCTAGCTGCAGATTTTGGGCAACGGCAACAGCTACAGATCAATGATTACCAATTTTTTTGCCCGAAATAGACCATTTGGCCATAGACAGCTTGCGGTGCCTGCAGACAACGTTACGTGCTGAAACCTGACGTTCTTGACCCTACGTTAGTCCTAATGAAATAATTCCTATAAAATATTTGATGTTTTTTTTCTTGGAAATGCGATTAACACAGGTAAAAAGTAGCAAATTGTACAAAAACCGATCCAGAAGTTTTAAAGTGATGCGTGTTCACTTTTTCAATTTTTAACAAATATTTCATGTAGAAGCAGGAACTCGTTTAAATTGTATTAAACCTAAGCATACCTCAATAAGAATTAGGGAGTTCTTTTATCGATATTTGGCATAAACCGATTTACCGATAGTTAAAATGTAGGCATATCCGAATAAGTAGTTTTTAGAGATCATTCGATCAGCTGTTGTAGATTTAAATCTGTTTAAAGTTCCGGACGAGTAACATAATTTAATGTGTACATTTTAAGAGACGGACAGATCTACTTTAATAAGAAGACTTAATTCGAAGCCACTAATCTAATGAAGATTTATATATTTTATGAAACTATGAATTCTGAACTCCCTAATATTGACTCTGCAGTTATTCCTACAGTGTTGCTAAATGGAACTTGCGATTAATTTGTGTAATTTAATATCTTACAATATGTATTTTTAAACATTAATCTCGCGCCACATTGTTCAACGTTTGTGCACTCATTCCGTTCGTTTATCAATTTTATGTTGAAAGCGACTGTCAATACAAATGGGTTTTTTGTTGTTGTTCATCTGTAAACAGATATCTAGTTGTTAAACTTCGATCTAAACCAATTTAATAATAAAAACGATTTATTTTCACCTGTAATGACGTTGCAACATAAGCGGTTAAAATACAAGCTACAAGCAGAGTTCAGCGCCTGAAAATTAATATGTGCGCGACAGATTCATGCTTTGTTGTAGGTTCGTATCTCTACGTTCACATGCATTGGCAACTTGTTTAGCTGCCGTTTGACGATCACTAGGTGATTGATATTTTTTTGTGAATTTAGTTTCAGTTAAGTTTTGCGTGCAGTCGGTTTAGCGTGCGGCATTGGATTTTGAAAAAATAACATTAATCGACACACACACACGAAAAGTTTCCGTTTCTTTTAAATATTAACGATATTTATAATTTACAGTTTATTTTTTCATTGCAATTGCTGGATAAATTGTAGAAGTTTTCGAACACTCATAAAAGCGTGACTTTAAATTAAACTTTCTTTCAAACAATGATTCTTCGTTGATGCGAAGTGCACTTTTACATTTGTTAAATTTTTTATAATTTTTGAAATAAATAAAACTCTTTGACGAGTGAACTAAATGTGTCTTTTAAATACATAATTTTGTGTTCAATCAAATAACTTTGTATAATGGAAACCAAAACCACAACCATTACAGCTCACAAATTGAACCGAAATGGCGGCGACAAATTGAAGAAGTCTAAAAAGATATTAACGGTAATTTTGAAAATTATAGTGTTGGAGAGCGTGTGCTGAGATGTCAATATGAGTAAAAGAAGAATCTAAATTATAGGGTGTATTAATTTATTCAAAGAATACGGGGTTGTAGGTGTGGGGTGTAAAAGGTTTTATTACTGACTTAATTTCGTTGCCTTCAGTTGTAAAGGACATAAGTCCAATTTAATAAATTTTACAGTGGGTACAAAAAATGTTAATTAATAAAATCTTTCACTATCAATATATTTACTGCTGACACTTATTTTCATTGCAAAACGGGATAGGAATCAGAGTTTTTAAGTGAATTCGAGAAAAGGTTACGAAAATTTTATAGATTTTACGAATCATGGGGTTACACCTTTAATAATGCCGATCAGTAAATTAAATACAAAGCTAACATTTGTTTTGCACTGTTCTGCAGCTTGAGGTTTTTCTAGTAAAAAATATACATATATATATTTTTTAGAGAAATTGGTCTTTTGGTAAAGACATATGTGAATATTTTTCAAGTAACGAAATAGCTCCTCCTTACTCCTGTTCAATTGATTAGACCCAAATAATTTTTCTTACTTAGCAGGCCATATATTATTGAGATCGGAAATACCACTTTCTTATTATTACATAAAAAAAGAACAACATTAAAGTTTAACGCAACAGTATTTTAAGCTCCTTTTCAAAAAAAGGCAATAAAATAAAATTTTTACCATTCATACGTTATAATTCAAATAGCAAAAATGACAAATATAAATTCAAAACTCTATTAAGATTTCCCTAAAGTAAATGAATACCAGAGTTGTAAAAGAATTAATTTCAAACCAAAATGTTGGACGTGTTAATTGGCCACCATATTCTCTCGACCTAAACATAATTGAAAATGTTCGGGGTTGGCTTTCTCACGAGGCTTATAAAGGGGAAAGACAATTCGATTATAAGGAATCAGTAATTCAAGCCTTAAGAACTGCTGGGATGATATTTCTTTGGATTATTTGAAACCACTATATGAGTCAATAAAAAACCGTGTATTTAAAGTTATTTTAAACAAGGGAGGTAGCACCCACTATTGAAATATATAAAATATTATCAATTAATTGTTCTTACTATTAAATTATAGAAGATTGTATTTTTAATTAAAATTAGTTAAAGGGTTCTAATCATGTGAAAGAAAATAAGATGTAAATTTTTCGCCTTTTTCTGGAAAATGGCGATTGAAACAAATTTAATTTTTTGTTCTTGATATTTTTGTAATCTTACAAAAAAATTCTCTTTCCGATGGTAGAAAAATTTTATCTACAATTCAAAAAGAAATGGACTGCAAGGTTACAAAAATGATGTGGGTCTAATCAGTCAAACTGGAGTATATACATATATTACATACATATGCAAAACATTGACTCTCCTGAGACAAACTTGCTTTTAGAGAATAAAATAAAAAAAAACTCTCCCAAATATTTAGAAGCAACTAAATCAGGAGCGGATGCTGCTTAGTCTTTTGGGGTGGTAGAGAAGTATTAACGAAAACAAACAGTTCTTAAATTTTTCTTTTAAATGGGATATATCCTTTTTTATTTTATTTTTAAAAATTTTTGAAATTTGTTTGGTTTCATAAATTCAGGCGGATAATATTTTTTGCTGTTTGTTAGCCCTTCTAAAACTATTTATGTTGTAACTTGTAGTTTTAAAAACTTATTTGCAATGTAATTACGAAGTAGACATTAAGTGCATTAGGTTATTTAACGCAATATCCATTATTTTGAAGGTTATGTTTACATACATAATTGTTTAATATACGAGTACAAATATTTTCACTTGGAATAATATTTTTAAGTTAAAACTGTATAACAAACAGCGAATTTTTAAGTTTTAAATGCATTTTTAAAGTATTTGTTTGCGTAAATTTTTTATATTAACTCTAAAAATATATTCGTCAATCATAACTTAAAACTATTTTAGTAAGAATCAAATTATTTTTTTGGGTATTTTATATATTTTGTGTATTTTAGTTAAAAGCTCCATGTAGGATAATTTTAAAAACGCATTTCTGAAAGAATGTCAAATAAAAAGTCTAAAGTGGTGTAAACTTCATTCTAACGCAAAAATATATGAAATATGAGAAAATTTCACAAATTCTATTTGCCTTGCTTATTAGGTTAAATCGATGATGTTTACTTAGTGGAAAAACACAAAGAATACTGATGAAGTGTCCATTCTGATGGTGTCTAGGAATTTAACTTTTCCAGTAGTCTATCAAAATTATCATATGAATTTCCTAATAAAAAGCATTTTAACCTTAATCAGTAAAATTATTCACTTAATAGAATTATAGAATTTTAAAATAAAATCATATTTATTTAGTTTTGTGAAAATGTTAATGTTTTACTACAGAACTCTCATTCAGTTTAATGAAGTTTAAGCACAAGGCCTTTCTAGTTTTTCTAAATTTGTGGTCTGGACTTATAAATTTGAAAATTAATTTTATATCATCGAACTTCTAAAATTGTACTTTTTCAAATCTAATTTGTGGCCTTGTATTCGTACACACGATAGGATACTTTTGGACCGGATAGGTGGTATATGAAATAAATGTTCTCACATAATTTGAAATTTTTTAATAAAATTAATTGGGATATATAATTCGCAGAATTGGATTTCTGTCTCCTATGATATGAATTCATATGAATTAAAAAATTGCCTCCTAATTTGTTAACCTGCATTTGGTATAAATGTGTAACGTGTGTATCTGTTATCCCTTAAGCGTTGCACACTGGGGTCGATCACCTTAAAATACCGCAAAATACATTTTTTAAATTCGTGTTTTTTTTTTAGTAAAATTGGTTGTGAGGTAAAAGTATTTAAGCTTAACACTTGCTGTTTGTTGTAGCCCACGCATTTTTGCTGCTGTATACTAAGTTCAAAATTGGTAAATTTGTAATATTCTTGGAAGAAGTGAAAAAATTTAAATGCTTTATAATTAAATTGAAATATATTTTTTCTGAAAAGTTTAGAAGCTAAGGTTAATACATTTATAATGATTTTTTTTTTTTTTTAAAGTTATTGTCGTTGTTTTAAAATACTCCAACTTTAGAGTATTTTCAATATATGACGGCATGTAACTAAAAATTTAAGTGGCTGTTTGTTTTGCAATTTTGCGATCAAATAGTGAAATATGTTAGCGTTCATTTAAGTAAGAAACAAAAATTGCGCGTTTTATGCGGTTTTTTAAAATTAAAAAAAAAAATTTTTGCAGAATCAAATTAGTATCAAAAAACAAAGTTTTAATATGAAGTCAGTCTTATCTGATTCTTGATTTGATATTCCGACAGGGAGTTTTGATGTAGATTTTTGGAACGAATTTCCGTCATCCCTTGTCGTTTCGGAGAACGGAAAACTACACTAAAAATGGCACATAGCCGAAACCGGTTTGTCTCCAAACCAAACTTGACAAGGGATAACGGAAATTCGTTCCAAAAATCTACATCAGTCTTATCTGTTAAAGAATTGTGTAACACACATTGATTGCATAAAAGTTTTTGTAGGTACATCTTTTTATTGCACGAGTATTTTTATGATAGTAAAATATTTTTTTTTTCTATCATTTTGAAAAAAATGTTGATGGCGATTCAACCCACGCTAGAGTATGATTTTGAGGAGAAATCAAATCAATGTGCACTAGAAACGGTGATTAAATTTAAGCAGCTTTAATTAAGTCTTCTTTAAGCATGAAGTATAGATCTCTGAATACTCAAAATCACGAGATAATAAATAATTCTTTTAAATAAAAAAGTGCTTGATAAAATTAGACGTTTAATTCTGTGTTTTTTTTAATATTAACTGATTAACTAATTGTTCATATGTATACAAATGTATATCATTATTTAACGAAATTAAACGTTAACGAAATATTTAGAGGTACATGAATGCATTACAGTATTCAACAATCACAATGCTTTGTATTATAATAAGATGTGAATTTTTGAAAGACACTTAAAATAAATATAAAATACATGCATACACACACACACACACATAATTTACTTATTAAGTTGACAATAGAAATTGATGTTGCAATATCAAAAGCAAAACATCCGGCATTCTTATAGCCTGTTTACTACTGCGAGTATTATTAAACTGTTTACACTATTGCTCGTGTATAATTAAGTGTAAACAAACAACAATAACAAACGATTACGAAAACTTGTTTAATGTGAGTGACGTCAAAACACACCCACTTTTTTTGTTCAGCTTCCATAATTTGTTGTGTTTTGTTGAAAACAAGTGTTGAAATTAGAGATACCAAATGTGAAACTGTGAAATCCGGGCATTTTTCGTTTATATGTGTTTTCATAGATTTAAAAAAAAAAAATGTTACCGCCATTCGGAAGGTATTTAGGTAAGCTGTGATACTCATATGGTTCCATTCCGGCATAATGGGAAAAAGTCATTTTATTTGGCTATTCACAATCCATCGTAACCTTTACCCAAACATGAGGAAATAACAATGTGTTGTGGTGAAATAATTATAATACTTCATTAGTCTGAATAAAGGTTTTTTTGTTGAATTCAATTTCTTGCTATTTGTTGAAATTGGTTTTTAATTTTTGGTTAATCGTTTAAAATTTTCTTTTTATTTTGGATTTTGAAATTTGTTTCAAGTATTTTACCATTTTATTTCGAATGTCAGATATATTTTTTTTTTGTTAAATTCTTATGTCTAGTTGATTCATGTTACTTAATTTTCGATTACATTTTTTGATTTTTAATATTGTTACGTTTAATCTTTCAAAACGTCTTTAATTTTTGCACAAGTTCTTTTATGTTCTTTAATGAAAAACGACAGAACTTGTTTTTCACACACACTGTTACTTTACTTTATTTACCACTTTAATAGACCACGGCTACTTCTTATTCACTTTGTTATCAGTTTAACGTTTTACTCAATACTAACTTCCTAGCTTTGCTACCCAAGTCTTTTCATAGTAGTCATCTATTCTCCTCGAATCTTATAGAAGACTCAAGAATCCAGTAGATACTTCTTTAGCTATAAACATATTTTCTGTGGATTTATTATAATATTTGTTGTTGTATCCACGAGCCTAGTCTGCGTCGTTCTTTATGGTGATTTAGTTCCTGGCAACTTGTCTGTACCTGTTGATGTTATATCTCTTTGAGTTTATGGGACTTTCTGTACCCATTCAATTCTTACCACGTAAGAATATTTATATACACTTATCTTTGTAACAATAGCGGAAATCACTCTTCGTTTCATATCTGCAATTTTTGGTATGATTTTCTGTCACAAAGCGTGAGTGTCTTTTTTAAGCGGATAGCAAATTTATTACAGAGTTGCATAAAGTAACTTTTCCGCATGCAATAAGCTAAGCCGCAGTCAGTATATAAACGCTAACGCCGCCTCTTAAATGTTTAAGCAAAGAAAGTACTTAGTGTGTGTATAAACTTTGTAAAAACTTTTATCAATTAATGGAGTTTTGTTTGATATTTTAATTCTTACTATTTTAGCAAAAAAAGATTTAACAGTCTTAGCTTAAATTGTATGTCTTCACAGGCAGTTATTGAGACGGTTCTACCGTCGTAAAACTTGGTAAGCACAGGTGTCTAGTTGCTTTGATCTTAAAAATAAAATGATATACACAGCTGTTTGAGCATTGCAAATTACCAATCTGCAACGATTTTTGCTATAGCATATTTGCTCAAGTGTAGCAAATCTTAGTTTCATACATTTTGTTGTTATGGTCTTGCAAAATGTAGCATATTTGCTAGACTTGCTACATTTGCAAGGGTTGTTTACAACAAAGAGTGAGTTCCCCTAATATTTTTCCGTATAATTTCTTGGATTTGTTAGTAAATTTTTTTTGTGGTTTTTCCCCTGTTTTAATTTTTATACTTTTTCTGCAATTTTAACTTTGATTTAAATGTTTTTGCTTAAACTATTTCTTTTTAACTGTCTCCATAACATTTATCTATACAAAAATGTTCATGAAAGGGTTATATCTCAAAAGCAACATCTTGAAAAAAGCCGAGCATACAGGGTTTTCTGGACGAAGATTGTGTAAATTCCTAATCCCGAGATTTTGAACAATCACACCCGATTAGAAACCCTAGTTAAAAATCAAAAGAAACTAGAAAAAACAACTACGTCATATAATGCGTTTCGTAAATGAGTTTTGTAATAATTATTTTATTATTCATGCAAGCTGTTGTTGTTATTATTTTTTTTTTTTTAGATTGCAATAGTAAACAAGTTTGGTGACTTCAGTAGTAAAATTATTTTTGTAAAAAGTGTAAACAAAATTAAACAATGTGAGCAAACAACAGCAGCCAAGGGAGATGTTGGGAATTTTGTTAATTTTTAGAAGTATTAACTTTTCGAAAACGTTCTTGTAATTTAACTTTCAGGGGACGCCCAGTAGTATAAATGTTATATTGTTAGGCCCCTTTGTATTATAAAGAAAGGAAACACTTATGGATTTTTGTGAGCCAACTTTTACTGGGAAAATAATTGCCGTCTTAAATTTTTTATGTGATTCAGGGTCCTTGCATTTTAGCTATGAATCCCCGACATGAAATTTTGTCTGCGAACAAGCCAATGCAAGATTGTACCATGTAGTCTTTTATTTACCAGTTTATGCAGCTAAAAGGTACGCCTTTTTTTGCGTTGTAGAAGTGAATCAGCAAATAATCAAATAAATCCACAAAGAAGAATTCGACGTTAAAGATCGACACCGTGATAGAGGCTGTTGATAGTCTATTTAATTCGTTTGAACTTCAGAATTTTTATTCAACCAAGAGCGGTTTTTAGCCTTTTTTGAAACCAATTTGGTTTTTCTTTATCTTTTAAATTTTTTTAAGACAAAAATAAGGACAGTGGAAAAAGGAATTTCAATATATATTTCATCAACTAAGTCTGTTTTTAAATAAAAATTTATAATATGTTTAAGTTGCAAATAGAAATAAATATAGATATCGAGAGAGAAACAGCGTCTGACAGACGTAAGGTGATATATTTTATGTTTGGAAAAAAATAACTAAAAGCCAGAAAAGCCTGGCAACTCTATTGAGAAAGCCTGGAAATATTCAAAAAGATTAAAAGCTATGATTTTCCTAAAAACAATTATAAGGTTCAAAAGTCTTTAGTTTACTTTAACAAATAGACATAATTTCAATTTAATGATTTAACTCTAATTAAGATATTTCAATTTTATTTTGAAATTTGAGATTGTTTAATTAGCTCAAATAAATACATAAATAATGTGCCGGACAACAACTTCTTTTAAATATAAAATAACACAGAAGAGAAAACAAGTCTTCCGTTTTTAACAACAAACGTATGACCATTAAAACAACGTAATTCAAATATGTCCAAAGTTTTCGTTGTTTTTTATTTGCAATAAACATGGTTTGTTATTTTTTGTTATTAATAGGTCAGTATTTAATTAAAAATAATATAAACAAAATCGATATTTTTCTATTAAGTTTTTATTACAAATATTAGTGTCAACCCTCCATTTGTAATGAAATAAATATTTGTTCAAGGTAAAAGGCCCTATCTGGCGATGATTTTTTTTTTAAATATTAAAAATATCATGGTGTGAATTGGTGGAAAGGTGAAAAAAAGGTGCTAGTAAATAATATTATGGCATTTTCGTTTCTTAAATAAAATGTTGCCTTATTAAAGGGTAGATGCTTATTACATACAGAATATTATCTAGAATTTTATAGATATCATAAAATGCGATGCCTTTCACCATTGTTAAGGGTAAAATCTAAAAAAAGTCCACCTTTTGGACTTCGGAGAAAAGGAATAAAATAAATTCAATGTTTTAATCGATTAAAAGCTCCGCGACGCTCACTCAATGTACGAACAAATTTGTGGCTGGTCAAGACGTAGTGCAATCTTCTTTATTGTTACTTGGCAAATATTATAGTACGAGCGGCTGCAGAATAACGAGAAGAAATTTGTTCGTCGTCTTCTGTGTGGAGAATACGTGTAGCATTTCTGCTCAGTTTCAGCATAATTTTTTGTTTGTCATCGAGTGTGTTTCAAGGTTCACAACATAGTTTATATACGGGTGTTTACAGACTAGCGCACACACACACACACATTATTTTGATTAATCCTGTGTGTATTTTGTTTGTGTAATGCCAGAACAGCGTTGTGCGAACAGCTGTTCGGACAACTGTGTTTTAACACAAACTGATCATCGACAGCGACGGTCTTCACGAGCCGAATCGCTGTGCTGAACAGATTAATGGTTAGTCAAGTCGGCATGTTATGTACGTATACGATGTGTGCTCTAAAATTAACAGGACTATTTTGCGAATACGTTATGTGGGGCGATATATCGGTGTTGTTTTTTTTTAATTACAAGCGAAAAACGAGATGTGAGTGAAAAATAATCCGCGGACACGCCAATAATATAATGCCCTTTCTTTGCGATAATGGACAATAAACTCAACAATTAAAACAGTTGTAATTTTAAACAGAAGATAGGAACATTTACATACAACGCTAAAATTTTTTTGTCACCACCCTTACATTGATTTATGATGCATCAAATAAACTCTCGTTGCATGTACAAACACATGAATTATTTAATGTTTTTTTACTTTTATATTCGCTATGAAATTATTATTTTTAATTTCTATTTATTTGCTATTTTAGAATGAAGGTCTCGGATATGTTTCTGCATTAGATTCACATCAGTTTCCGGATAATGAGGAGCCAAATATATTGGGACATGGTGCACCAGCTGTAGATTTTTTGAAGCATATTAACAGATGCTGTTCAAAGAAGTCTCTACCAGCACTTGACAGCGATGATTCTGATAAATATAATAAATATAAATTGTTGCTTAATTTTGAAGAGGTAAGTAGATAAAGTAGCTTCAAACACAAAACAAATTTAACTGGACCAGTCCCAATTTAAAGAGGAATCATATTTAAATGCATTTTAACACCAAAATATAATGAGTTCTGAGTAAGAATTTTTGCGTTCAAAGAAGTTGGCAGAGTTTTATACAATTTATATTTGATTTCATAAAACAAACTTTAAACGTCTTTTTAAAATACGTTCTGTTTTCAAAATAATTACGCCGTCTCATTGGCGGCATTATAGTGCGAATGCTTTTTGTAAATTCAATTTAATTTTTCTGATTGCGACACAATGTGCGAATCGGAAAATTACACTTTGAAACTCACAATTTTAAGATTTGCTTGTAAGTTAGCAATTGAATAAATTTGTTGCTAAATTATTTCACATATTTTTAGCTTGGTTATGCTAATTAAAAACGGATAACCAAGTACAACGACTCTCAAAATATACAAAGTGATGCCATTTACACAGGTTAAATTTTTATTCAAGTAGACAATTTTTAAAAACATGAGGTATGACTAGATATAAAGGTTGTGCACAACCTTTTGTGATTCTTTTTCTTACTAGATCATATTGCGGTTTCAGCATTATTTTGTATGATTTAATAATTTTGCTCGGAATTGGCAAATTTTGTGATTTCAGCAATATTAGACCAATTTTCTCTTTTAGCATTTTAATTTATTAAATGTTAAAAAAATATAATTAAAGATTATATTCTAACTCAAGTTACCGAGCAGAGTAACGTAGACTTTCATACTTTGTAGAAGGAGAGAGTCTTTGGTGGGAGTGGAACCCATGACAAAGGGTTTCGAGGTTATTTTTTTTCGAAAAATTTTCAAAATTTCGACAAAAAAGTCGGCGAAGTATCGCCAACATTTTATCACATAAAAATTAATTTCAAAATATTTCCTTAATTAAAAAAGTAGCTGAAAACTATTATACAAGCAAACATAATACTTTTTTGGAAAAAAAATAATAAATTGTTCATATAACACAGAAATTCAACAGCCCTATTTAAACAATAAACGGTTTAAAACATAAAAAACCAGATATTATATTTCATAAACATTTTTCTACATATTAACAGTATAATAACGGGCGTATTCATAAAAACTTATAACAGGCATATAAACTATTAATAAAACAGTATTTATATTGTCTGAGTGTTCGTCTGATTTTAATAGCTAAATCTTAGATGAAAATATAATCGTTTCTATTTCAAATGAGATGGAAAACTTGAATAATGTATATTATACCCACTATAGATACTTTAGGTATTGCCGTCAAATGATATCTCAGATAGTGTAAACAACTTGAGCAAAATTTGATTTATTGTAGGTTTAATGGAGGCGCAAAAAAAATTGTCAATCGTTACATTGGCGATTTCGCTCTTCAAAATCGTCAAAATGTCGTATAATAATCACATCACATATGCAGGCTACTAACTAACTACCGATGAAGGTATTATTGAAGGTAATTGTTTTGGTACTTTATTGAAGTTTCCAATAAGTCGATTTGCTACGAATTTAGCGATTTTTACTTCTTGTTTTGCTCTATTTAAGTGATTATTTTTTTTAATATCTGAACTATCGGCCATGTTCCGACACTCGCAATTCGCGATTGTGATTTCAAATCGCATGTGAGCTGTTCTGTAACTCGCATTCGCAAGAGTTTTGTCGAGTTCAAGTCGTTCAAGTGAACTGCTGTATTTAAACTAAACTAGTTTTTAAAGATACTACAAAGTTATGAATAAATTAAATTAATAGTCTTTTCTTTTTATTTTAGTCAAAACTAATGACATTTTGTAACAAATTTTTTCTAAAAACATGAAATTTAAAAGCGTTCTTTGCTTTTGCAACTTTTGCCTCTGTATTTCTTCTGTTTGTTTTGGTAAAACATGTGTTTTTAGTTTTTGAACACAAGTTAGAAAAAAAGCTAATCGCAAGTAAAACGCGTGAGTTGCAGAACATGGAGAAATAAGTTTGGCGATTTGCTACTCGCATGCGATTTGACAATCTTGCGAGTGTCAGAACATGCCCGTATGTATGTACTTTTATAATACCAATTTTAACGGTTTATATAAATTTTCGCGTTTATTGTGATTTTAACGATTTTTTTTTAAATTATTGCCGATTCAAGTGTCCTTTTTTAATGTTTTGGCTTTCTGATTTAAGTGATTTTTTCCGAGTTTAGCTCTTACATAGTTGCCAATTTACGATCTTTTACAAAGTTTGAATCTTTTCATACAGTTTTATGGAGCTTTTGTGAGATGTTGGAGTTTTTGTTTTAATCATATGACTTTGAGTTGTGTCGGCCACGAATTAGTTCGTTCAATTGAAAGGTTATTTCAGAAATTTGGTAGCAATTTTACAATAATTACAAACACAACAACCAATTTTCTATGCTTGTGAATTGTTGAAAAACCGCCAACTAACTACCTTTCTGAAATAATCTTTTATTTGAACGTAATAGTTCGTGATCGGCTCAGCTCTAGCGCGATTTAAGGGATTTTTGTGCTCTTTCTAGCTATTGTGTAAATTTTTTTAATTTATTCACATTTTTTACGCGGATACATTTTTTGTTGCTTATTCCGCTTCATAAAGAGACTAAAAATATCCCCAAGTTTAGGGTAAAAAAAAGTTCGAATAATTTCCCAACCATTTATGAACGTTTTTTCTGATTTTAAATAACGCAATTCTCGATTCATAATTTTAGGTTTGCTCCCTTCTAACGATTTTTCATGTGTCATTCACGTAGCTTGTAATGGTTGTTACTGTTCAATCAAATATATACCAGGCGCGGATCCAGCTTTTGGTTTGGAGGTTCATGCGAACGAAAGCAAAAAAGTTTTCAAGTTTTGTAAACCTTTTTAACGGAAAATTCTTATATTTAATAGTTTGGTGGTTGTAAATTTCCTTTCTTTTTGCATTCGAGACGTTACATGATCAATTTCGGCTTGAATGGTGCTATTTAACTTCTCCAAGGTAAGGGGCTTGTTAGCGTACACCAACGGCTTCGAATATCCGCGGAGGAGGAAGTCCAGGGAAACGCGAGATTATGCGCACGAGAAAAGGCATCTTTCAAAATACACATTGCGTTGCGTGCAGTACGACAAATTCAGTCAACATGGCGCTATAGCGGTCGTCATTCACGCTGACTTTGAGAAGGTGTAATGGTGCGAGCTGTATATCGATTTGTTGTTCACCATAAATTTCTTTCCAATTAAGTGGCACTTGTTGTCTTGACAATTAAAAGTAACACGATTAGTGTATAAAAAATTAATACATTTTCATATTATCGTCGGATATTACAACAATTTAATATTTGTAAATATATTTACGTCAACCTGCATAAGAGAACTATGCTTAGAAAAGATCATTAGCTTTGTTTAAAAAGGATCATTACGATAAGCAAGTTTTCGGTTATGTGGCAGCAATTGGTACAAAATGTCATTTATTCGTTAAAATAATAAATTCTTAATGTCATGCAAGTGCTCGCTTAATCAAATTTGTTTTTGCACTGTGTCAGTTTTATTCTATAATGTTGAACCATGTTAAAAGTTGTCACGTAAATTTATATTTAAATTTATTATATGCAAAATATTTAAAATTCAAATAGATTTAAAAAATTGTAGTGGGCTCTTTTTATGCCAAAAAAGACCTTTAATTTCAAATAACCTTGATTTGACACTGTGCCTAAAAACTTAAAAATAAAAATATTTTTCGCATTTCTAACTTAAATTGCATTAGTGCAGAGTATTTAAGTGATCTTCACCCAAATTCAACAAGTAACGCACCAAACGTTTAAATGTATTTTTTTTAAATTTAATTTTTACAAGTTCGTGCCAAGTTGTACTCGTAGTAAACAATAAAGGGTGTTTTTGTAGATTTGTGGATGTTTAAATTAAAATATTGTGAAATACAAATGCATTTATTTATTACAATTAAATTTCTCAATGAGGAAAATAATTGTTGCAACTTTTATTTGGATATAAAACCGCAAGTTCAGTTTTGGCTGGCTTTTTGGCATAAGTTCTAGATCGCCCGATCTGGTCCAAAACGAGCATGGATTTTTTCAATCAATAGATCAATTATGGCTAGCACGGTTTGTAATGTTACAGTGTTTTGTCGATATAACAGGTCTTTTGATTTTATATGTCTTGTGAGAAGGAAGTTTTCCATGTTTGGGTTTACAGTGTGGAGAGTTTGACAGTTTCTTTGGGATTTATTGGGTGTGTCATAGTCAAATATTTTGATATCACAAGGAAAGTAAAATAAAACACACATAATGCTATGATTTTGATGAACCCTTTATTTCATTATAATGCTTGGACCTTGCCATTACGTACGAAATACAATAAATGATCGCTTCTAGATTGGTTGCAGCAGTCGATCCTCTTATGGTAGTTTTCAAAGTAGTTTTCGAGCACATTTTCGCACATTTCGACGGTATCTCGTCGATAACTTGGACAATGTTGGTTTTCAAATGCTCCAACGTTAGGGGATTATACGGACTCGGCCGTAGACGTAGCCCCATAGAAAAGTCTAACGGCGTCAAATCGGCTTGGTGGCCAATTGACGTCACCAAAACGTGAAATTACGCGTTCCCATGCAATAAAGTTAAAATCGTTCACGTTTTATGGCTCGTGGCAAGAGTCTTGTTGAAACCACATATCAAGTCCACAATCTTCAATTGCAGGCCAAAAAAAGGTCGCTTTTCATAAGGCCATAGCGCTCTAAATTAACAATAACGGTTTTTCCAGTGGCCTTTTTCAAAAAATACGCCCCAATGACACCTACAGACTAATAATGCGCACCTAAAAGTCACTTTTTCCTGATGCAATTACTTCTGGATTCTCCGAGCCCATTATGCGACAGTTTTGCTTGTTGACGTAACCACCGGGTAAGAAATGATATTCATCGCTAAAGAAAATTTTGTTCAAAAATCAGCGTTGAAAGCCTTTTGCTTTAGCACCCTATCAGCATATCTACGGCGTTGTGAAGGCTTTAATTGTTGCATGGATGGAGGTGGAAAACCAAATGAGCCGTAAGATAGTCATAATTGCTGAGAACGCTGTGTAGTCGATAATTTCGGGTTATACGCCACACATTCGCTAACAGATGCGATATTTTCGGCAGTGCGCACATTGCGATGATGCACATTGCCTGACCACATCTATATTGCATTCAGCGTTTTAAAATTTCTTTATATTCCTGCCAATTCCTTGCACAGTAGGTCGGCTATGACGACCATAATAACTCCGTAATGCTCGAAAAGTAGCGATGTTTCAAACAACACTTTTGTAGTAAGTTTTAACTACTTTTACGCATTCTTTGGTTGCTAAACGATTCATAGTCGTAACGAGCAAACTTTTCACTAAATAAATAACACTTCATATTACATATATTTAGTAATAAGTTGTTTGGCAAAGAATGAAATGTTTTTGGCTCAATACATACAACGATTAGTACGTACGCATTAAAAAGTACCAACACCTACATATTTTAAATTTGTTTGTTTATCTTTGTTAAGTGACCACTAATGACCCTTTGCGTTAGAAGCAATCTAAAGTATAATAATTTTTAACACATGAAATTTATATATAAACTCAAGGAACTGCATTTGTTTAATTAATAAGTTTGTTGTTACCAAATTCAAAACGTATCCGCAAAAAAAAAAATTATTTATTTAAGAAAATAATGAAAAGTGTCAAAAAGATGTCAACTTTTGCAATTAATTGTGCTGCCCTTTATTTTGTTCTATTTACAGGCACCAGATCATTTAAAATTTAATCCCTACATTAGAGGTGGTTATCGTACATTCCTCTCCACAAAATTATGCCTGCAGAGTGTATTTTGGTGGACCAATGAAACGGTGAGAATTTATTTGAAATTGTTGAAAGAAAATCAATTGACCTTTTCGCTTAATTACAGATCAATATATGGACGCATTTGTGCGGTTGTCTTTTATTTATTGGTTTAACGATATTTGACTTTCAATTTCTCAAAGTTCATGCCGACTTGGAAGACCAAATTTTGGTAGTCTGCCTGTTGATTTGTTTTTGTTTGTGCATGCTTTTATCATCGATTTATCATATATTCTCCTGCAAATCAGAGGAACATTATGAGCTGTTCTTATCGGTGGACTATTTGGGCATATCACTGTCATTGGTGGCCATTTTTATTAGCAGCATGTATTATGCCTTTTGGTGTTTTAACGTAAGACGAGTTTTAAAACAATTCAGAGGATAATATAAAAGAAGATTAATTATTATTTTTCAGTTACTAAGGATTATTTACTCCGTGATTGCCTTGTGCATGTTTGGTTTAGCCATTGCTGTACAGATTCCAAAACTAAATGTCTCCCTGAATGGCAAATTAGCTGTGCTATTGGCTTGGGCAGCATATGGTGTGGTTCCTTTGACACATTGGACGGCTAAAATGGGTGGCTTAGACAATGAATTAGTTAGGGTAAGCCTGCACATATTTGTTGCTTAATTCGTTACTGAGCGTTCTTGGTAGTTCTCGCTCTTTAAGTTCAGTAGTGTATTTTTTATTATATTCTTCTAAAGTACTTGCAATGATCTGTGTGGCGTACAAGTTTGCTTTGCTTCACCAAGACGCGGATCCAACTCTCAAATTGGGGGGTAATTTGGTGTGTTAAGATATCGTGTTTTTCCTAGCTCTAGATTCGCACCTGATATCCGTTATGCGGTAAATAGCGTTCGAAATATTTACGTAGATCCTAGATGCCACGCAATAAAATTAAGCATCTGGCATTATAATCGTGGCATGGTAGAGTATGGGGCCTACGGCCGAAAATGATGGCTTGGTTATAAAACCAATGATCCGCTATGCCTTTCTAGCATGGTGGCCAAATGTAAAACAATTACAGGTTCAGACGATGCTCAACAACGTACATTGGTAGCCTGTTTGAGTGTAATGGCATCAATATGAACGTGGCCCACACCAGCCTTAGGAATGATGACTGGATTGACTTCCCTGCAACTCGCAGTTAAAAGGGTATCAAGTAAGGCAATCTTACTGGGCAGGCAATGATTTTAGACGCCATCTAGAACTCTTCATGTCTCGCTGTCTCGGCAGCTTTGAAATCATTTGCAAGCTAACCATTCCAATCAAAGTTGACTTGGGATTGGTTTAGGCTTTTCGGTACATTAGCAGCGGGGAATTCAGTTACTCTAATGTGTGTAACAGGTGATGAGACACTCCTTTCATAGGTGCACCCATTTATGTGCTAAATAATAGTTTCATAAATAACCCAATACGCGAAGGGAGAATATGAGATCTACTCGATTACTGGAGAGCCCAAACAGGTATACGCCAGTCAAAAAGACTCAATGACCTCGAAAGTATTAAGGTAGGGGTTATTCGAAATTTCAGCAGAAATTATATTAAACTATACACTGGACTGTTAACAATACACTTTCACTTGAATAAAATAAAATTCACATATCCTCCAGACTCTGTCCAGAGGAACAGAACACATTAGAACATGTCTTATGCGATTGCCCTGTGGTGGCAAGATACAGACTTAACTACCCAGGCAGTAGGACACTAGTTCCAGACAACCTAGTTAAACTAAAGCTCACAATGATTACAAGATTTATAAAAAGTCTAGAATTGTTCTAGTTGCGCACGAGGTTGCACAATAGATCTATCAGGTCGCGGTGCCATTGGAGACTATAACTAATAAAAATAATATAATCGTGCCATAACATTTTTCGGTTTCTGGCATCACAAATAAAAGTAAACCAACACTTTAACAGATTTGCCAAAATTACCCGCTGATACTTTGTGATGCTCAACACCTGTGCAAAGTTTTCCAAAATTTTTTTTATTGGAAGCCCGAAAACATGATAAAGCAGCTCTGTCATTATCAATATCTTTTAAGGGAATTCAGGCCTGTTTTTGTTTTTCCATATTCCAGTGCTTTACTTCCCATGTTTTAATTCGGCAGGTTGTACTGCGGTGCGGTACCGAGTTATTAAACATACTATTTGGAAAATAATTTTGAATTTACGATTCGATATCCTCCCTATATTAATATATATGTATATATATATTATATATTTCCTCAAATTGATTTCAGACAACCGATTTGCAATTTACGACTACCTTACTTTAATTGAGTCTCGTGCTAACACTAGCGTTTAGTCTTGACTGCAGTAATTTCAGGCTGTCGACTGGTAACTGTCGACCTTTTTTTCACGGGCTCTCTTGTAATTACTAGCATTTATCTAATGCTTAGATCCTACATGGCATTCACATTTAACAAGGGTCTGGCCACGGTCAGAAGTATGTTTGGAGACTGACCCGTCCACCCATTGCGAGGTTTTCTTGTCCATCTATTTAGAATCCTCCAGTGGGCAATAAACACCGGAGTTCGTGCAGAGATTAATCTCTCCACAGTTTGCAATGTTTCATTGTCCATCTTTATCGGAATTTCACGGTTCAACACCTTAGGAGTACCTTTAGAGATTGACCCGGCCACCTTTCGCGAGGCATTGTTGTCCATCTGTTCCAAATGCCTCCCTTGGCCAATTAAAACCGAAGTTCCTTCACAGAATTTACATATTCCCACGAGTAATGGGGAAAAAAATGTCCTCCCACACAGAACTCCATCTGCACGTGTAAGTCTGAATTAAAACTGTATATCTACCACTCGATATACAGAGTTCGCATACTAGAGACCACGCAAAACGGGCGTATGCTGTTCCACCGTGGATTAGGAATTTTCGTAAGAGTATGTCTACTTCTCTCGACTTAATTAGCTAGACTCCTAGTAGAGACTTGAATCTGTTACAGGCCGCCACCACGAGGAGGTATAAGTTAGAACTTCTGACTTTAATATAACTAAAATATTATACAGAACTGAATAAATCAGAGATGATCGTTATCGAATACAATTGATCTGCATGAATAAAGCGGTTAAAGACGAACGGCATCAATACAGCGAGAGAGAGAGAGAGAGAGAGGGAGGGGCTACATACATTTATTGAGTGCCAAGGCATACCTGAAACCGATTAAATGGGGGTGATTGCTTCACTTGGCGAATTGTTCAGGTATCGTTTCATTTATTGTTTGGCTCAATGTTACTTTCAGTGGTTTATGGCAATGTAAAAATTTGGACTGATTTACACGAGATACGTGTACAGCTTAAAAGACAGAAAAAGCTAATTACTGATGCATATCAATGCTTTGAATCAATAATATGTACAAAATTCTATACAATCAAGTTTCAAATTTCGGGGAAGAACGGTGGAAGCTAAGTTGCAAGTGAGAAGTTAAAAAAATCTGCTGGGCTTTAGGAGCGCTCTTGGTGTATTTTTACGAATCTTCATTAAGAAGCGTAATATATTTATATTTCAGTTAATGGTGCCTCGTGTTATAATTATGTACGTTTTGTGCTCTATTGCCTTTGTGATATATATTGCCAAGATTCCCGAACGCTGGTTGACAGGAAAAGTTGATTACTTTGGACATTCGCACAACTGGTGGCATCTTTTTATTCTGGCTGCCTTTTATCACTGGCACAATACTGGAATGGTATATGCTGAATATCGTTTAAACAATGGCTGCAACGGTCCCTTATTCACGTAAACTTTCCTTCACTGTGCTCATTGTACATCGAACAAATTTTTCATACAACAATCATGTCATCGTTATGTTTTTTTTAATATATTGAGAAAATTAGGATATTTAATTTAATTTTATTTTATTATTATTTTTTGTACATACACGCATAATCATAAATTTTCGTAGAAACGAAAAGAAAAAATCATAGTAAAGTTTCTTAGTATGTAAACTTGGTCTTAAGTATTTCAATGCAATGTTAAAATTAATATTCAAGTTAAATGCAAAGACATGTATCGCTGGTATTACGATAATCAGGGGGTAAGGACTCGTTTCTGCATTAAATTCAATTGTAAAGCAGTTAAAGTCATTCTTAATAATGGTTCCAATCCATTTGATTGTTGTTAAATTTATAAGTACTTAAAAGTAAAGTGAAATAATTTGTTTTTTTTATATTTTATTTTGTAATATATAAAAGTAAAGTGAAATAATTTGTTTTTTTATATTTTATTTTATAATATACATAATTTTTTTTTTTTGCATTATTAATGATACTACAGCGAGTTTGAATTAAATACCTCTTAAAATAAGTTTTAGTTCTTTTCAACAACACGATTTGTTTAAATGTTTTGTGGGGATGTGTGTAAGTATGTACCTACTTAAAATATGATATTTGTATTCGGCCATAAATTAGAGCACATAATTATAAGTTATAGCACCATTGACCACCCAGTCTAAAATATGTTTAGCTAAGACATACACCATACATTAAACAGGGTAGTACGTTTTGTTTTAATAGTTCATCTAGTAAATGTAGCGATTTACTCTGCATTTACAAAGGAAAGTAATTTCATGAAATTTCTGTATACGTATTACAAATAAAAATTTCAAAGAAATCTTCAACTTTCATGAAAATTTCTTGTTCACTTTCAGAGGAAAGTGAAAGTTCATTTGTAAGATATTTTCGAAGAGAAAAGTTGTAGCAATAATTCTACAGATGAAAAGACTAGAATTGGAAAATGATAACAAAACAAGAGTGATGTTTTGTTTATTACTGGAGTAGAGTTGCCAAACCGTTCGCATACACAAATTTATAGGGCAATACTGTTAAATGATTATTATAGTTAATTTTTTTTGTAATATCATTATAGACAATCAACAGTTGTGTTCTTGAAGCATATTTGATGAAAAAATTTTAAATATATTTTCGTATGTGTACAAAAAATTAACTTTTGCAATTATTATTTTACCACAATCCCGCAAATTTGTATATCTCTCTTAGTAGGCAACAGTGTTAAGCCCTTGTCATTTTACTTTCAAGAAAACGTCAAAAAATCACTTTCCTCTACATTTTGTTGAAAGCTGAGTGGAAAGTAAAAAAAAGTTTGAGTGGGTTAGTGAAAAAGTATGAGTGTATTGCGACTTTCTTTCCTTCGTAAACGGTAGGTTAAAAAACTAAATGTGCTTGTCGACGCTGTGAATGAATTTTGGAACTAATTTCTTAAATCAAATAATACTAATACTTTGTATTACGTTGTGAAAAATCACCAAACTTCTCGGCACCTGGAGTTAATATTCATTGATGCTAGTTTTTTACCTAATCCGAGATATACATATCGCTCAAATACTCAAACAAACAACGTCGTAACTCAAAAAAATTCATGTTTGGAGTTAATAATGCAGAATTGTTCGTTATGTCATGCTTTTTATATTGTCCATAAATTTCATCTTAATATATTTTCTGTTTTCGCCGTTTGAAGAGAATATGCCCTTATTTTTTGTAGGTAGTGGAAGCAAATATAAATGGCATTTTTTTGAGTTATGACGTTGTTTAATTAGCGATATGTTATTTATCGTATCTGGCATATTGGGTAGTTGTGACCCGTGTAACATTTCGCCACTTGCCAGACGTCGGATTAATTAAGATCAGATAGTGGTGTGCAGACATTTGTCGGTAAGTAAAAAAATTACGTCATGTGAAAACATAACAAATTATTATTAAATTGCAATAAAAAAAAACACCCCTAATCCAACAGTTACGTTCCCATACGAATTTTTCCATGATCCATTTGCTAAAATTACATTGTGAAAAAATCGAAATTTTACCACTGATCAATCAATCTTACTTTGTAAAATAGTATATCTACCGCATTAATTTTTTAGGGATTCTAAGCACCTTAGAAAAAGAATTTTTTACCCGTAACTAACTTATTTAGGTAAGAAATAGTTTATAATTGACCCTAAGAAATGTTGGAAAGGTAGAACACTGTTTTCTCCCACTTTCACTCATATTTAAATTATTTTTTAAACCGAAATATTGATGATAAGGAGCAATAAATATTTCTTTTGTCGGTAATTTTTTTTAACTTTCTTCTTTTTTCCTCTTCTTAGTTATGCTCATCAGAAAAATAACAGCTGTTTCATAGTGTAATCAACGCAGTATTTCGAGCGTCGCTTAAAAGCGTTGTAGAAAAAATTATTTTATCTAAACTTTTAGATTGGGTTAGAAACATAAGCGGAAATCACTCTTCGTTGCATATCTGCAATTTTTGCACACTTGGTATGATTTTCTGCCATAAAGCGTGAGTGTCTTTTTTAAGCGTTTAGCAAATTTATTACAGAGTTGCATAAAGTATCAAAGAAAATATTTAGTGTGTGCATAAACTTCCTAAAAACTTTTATCAATCTATGGAGTTTTGTTTGATATTTAAATTTTTACTATTTTAGCAAAAACATTTTAACAGTCTTCGCATCAATTTTAATTCTTCACAGGCAATTGTTGAGACGGTTCTACCGCTGTGAAACTTTGTAAGCGCAGGTGTCTAGTTGTTTTGATTTAATAATAATAAAATGAAATAAACAGTTATTTTAGCATTGCAAATTACCAATCTGCAACGATTTTTGCTATAGCATATTTGCTCAAGTGCAGCAAATCTTAGTTTCATACATTTTGTTGTTATGGTCTTGCAAAATGTAGCATATTTGCTAGACTTGCCACATTTGCAAGGTTTGCAAGGGTTGTTTGCAACCAAGAGTGAGTTCCCCTACAAGTAGAAATTGAGAGACTACAAATGCAAAAAAATGCGTTATAATATGTTCTGGTATGCACCTTAGTTACGTAGTTTTCGCAATTAAAGCTAAAATTGAGGTCAACTTAGCATGCAAGAACTCAATTATTAATTTAAGCAATTAGTACTTAATTGTACCGTAAGTTGCTCAGTGAACAGAAAATTCTGTAAAATAAACTCATAAAATCTCATAGAGTACTAACTAGACTCGACAACGTACAACAACATTATCACTATTATATAAAAGCGATAACAAATCTTTTTTTTTTTACCAATTAAGCTATCTCTTTTATATTATGGTGGCAATAGGAAATTTTGTACGTAAAAACCCATAACAAATGTTTCCACACTTATTTAAGCAACCTTGTCGGGTCATGAAAACGTTTTCAGCTATCAAATGCTAATTGAGTAAGCTAAATTGCATAAGTGTGAACACCAAATTTTACAACTTAATTTAAAAATTAATTTCCTCCGTTAAGGCGCATTGGTGAGCATACGTTTATAAAACGGACATAAGTAGAGCGGAACAATAAAATTCGTTAATTTTCAATAGAAAAACCTTAAGGTTAAATAAAAAATTCCTATAATAGCATATTTAAATAAAAAAAACAAAAAATGGGGACAAAGATGTCGCGTATAAACAATCTAGGCCAACCCCGCTAGTATCTGCAGCTTATTTTACTAAAAGAAGAAAACAAAGTTCTGGGTTACATAATGATTTTGCTGGTAAAATAGCCTTGTCTAACCGCCCTTTGGGGCTCTGGAAACATATAGTCGGAACTATAACAGTACCCTCTAGACCGATATCATCTTCAAAAAGTAACAGAAACATTTTGCAAGATTATGAAATTTAATCTTTGTGGTTCAAAGAACATCAGGCGAGTGCCTTTGTGCCGTAAATTGAATTAAAAAAAAAATCATAATAAATATTCACACAGACCCTCAAACTTACACATAATTTTGCTGTTTATTTTTAAAGTACAAGTAAATGTGGTGCCTTAATTTTAATCTCAATTTAATCCCAGCCAGGTTGTTGTTTTTGCTCCCAATTGAATGGTTTGATGGGTGCATTTGTCTGCTTTTGAAGTGTCTCCACTGCATGGCACACAAAGTCTTCTCTATATGAGATTTACTCAAATGAAATAGGAAAAATACAGAAGCACGTTTTTCTATTTATTTTCCAAGATGAATTGAAATGCATAAATACGGCAACAACAACAAGAAACGAAAAAAAAAAATCAACTGACAAAATTCAAGAAGAGGAAAGAGAAAACTTATTTGAAAGAAACACAAATAATTTGTACACATTAAAGCAGGCAGCAGTCGGGGCAATGACAATATCATGCATGCAACAGCCAAAAGTATCATCCAACAAGCAACGCCAACACCAAACATTATGCAGTTGAATTTGCACTGAAAGAAATTGATGGCACTGAAAGAAAAATGCCTGATACCAAACCTTATAATCAATGAATCTTTTGCGATGAATTCAGTTTAACCGTTCTTTTGTGTTTCCAAATTCAAATCGGTCAGCATTACCTAAAAGGTTATACCTAATTGTGTTGACAAACCTATATTTAGGTTTTCAAATTTCATACCCTTAGGTAGATGTGTGTTAGTGTTTTACGTGCTGCCCTAGAGTTGAAGTTAATTTTTGAAACGTAAGTAATTGTTCTTGGAATAACAATATCTTATATTGAAATATATTTCATTGTGTCGGCCACTTTTGGAGGACTTCTTTTCGCATCCTGATTGACTTCTTAATTTATCATTATACTAACAATGATTCTCGAAACAGTTTTTGGTCCAAGCCCTCGGCCTGCAAAAGGCGAATTGTAATGCTTTGCATGTTATGGCTCAGACTAGATGGTGAAAATAATCCACGTGCAGGATCACTGTGATAAGATTTTTTAAGACGCAATTAAGGGATATAAGGGCTACTACAGTAAAGCAGATTTGGCAATCACGCTAAAAGAATGAGGTTGCCAACAAACGACTACTATAGAAGCTTTCATAATAAAGAAGATAAGGAGTCAGTATTTCATCTTAAGTTAACACTCTCTTATAAAAATGCATATTCCACGGTGGAACAGCAGACACGTGGATGCGTGGCATAGAGGGTGCTTGGTCTCTAGAATGCGAACTCTAGACACATTTTGTTAATTCTTTGAATTCTCTGAAGGAAGACCGGTTATAATATGTCAAGGGAGGAAGCCGGAAGAGATGGACAAGAATTCCTGGCGAGAGTTGGACCTGTCAATCTCTAAAGCTACTTCTAAAGCGTTGGACCGTGGGATTCTGATAGGGATGGACAATAAAGCCTCGCAAGAGGTGGAGAGGTTAATCTCTGTAGGAATTCCGATGTTTATTGACCTATGAAACAATTCTAAAGAGATGGACAAGAAAACCTCGCAAGTGGTGTACGGATCAGAGTCCAAAGATGCTCTTAAGAAAGAGGCAAAGACGGTAGCT
Organism: Phania funesta; assembly: GCA_963932375.1. Lineage (NCBI taxonomy): Eukaryota > Metazoa > Arthropoda > Insecta > Diptera > Tachinidae > Phania > Phania funesta. The sequence goes on along the minus strand of OZ010652.1, from coordinate 38,840,957 downwards.
CACATTGTATGTGAATGTACAGCACTGGCTGGCACAAGGCTTAGATGAGCAGGCACTTTTTAAATGTGAATATCATGCCTTAGACCTTAACTAAATGCTAGCAATTATATGAGACTGATGAGGAGAAAGGTCAACAATTACTAGTCGACAATCTGAAATCACTACATTCAAGAGTAAAGACTAATGTAAGCACGAGACTCAATTAAGGGTAGGGTAGTCGTCAATTTCAATTCCGTTGTCCTGAAATCAATTCTATGTCTCTGTCCTGACTTGAAGGACTAACGCCGTGTGCAACTCGGAAGAAGGTCCTTCGTCAGCCTCGCCGAAATACCGAAGGGGTGGAGTCCCAGGAATTATATTCCTTCATCAGGAGCATCGACTGGTCGAGATTGACTTTTTGATTTGAAATTCTAGAAAAGAGATTTCTCGAACTTTTAGAAGTGAACGATGTAGATCGGAATCTAAAGAAGCAAAATCAAATGCGAGCGAAATTACAAAAAAGTTAGGTGTCTCTTTCTTTATCTCGCACGATTTAATCGTCTTAAAAACTTTCCTGCAAATTGTTTAAATATTTTAAATATTTTTTAGTAACTTCTATACAAATTGTTTGAATTATTCGGATTACAGAAACAGACAGACAGTATTTTTGTTGAACTTTTTTTTATATTTTTGCATACATTTTTTAGCCTTTGTTCGTTTGAATATTCGAAAAAGTACTAAATTTTATTCGCTTGTTCGAACAGGGAACCATTTTAAACTCGAATACTTTGACATCACTACCTCTTATCGTACTCTTGTTAATTTTAAACTTTTAATTTGGCTTAAATTCTGTTACTTAAAAATAGTTTTTGAATTTTAAATCAAACGAATTAAAAATTTGAAGAAACTAAAATTACCTGCTATATTTGTACTCGTATCATGCTATGTACAACCCAACAAATATGAGTAGTCAAAGGCAGCTTATATTTGAAGTATTCATAATTATGTACACGAGTTTTTTTTGCGTGTATCTACTTACAAAACTACAAAATATTTGTGTTGTGCAAGTGACTGATGTTCAGACAGTCCAAACATGTGCGTACGAGTGTATTGTGTAGTGCCTTGCTCTTGTCTTATTTACTATTGCGAGGGATGCTGGGATAATACCACTTAATCCAGCTCTAAAAAACACACACTCACTCTCATACGTATTTAAGAACTTGGAATGACTCCTAAAAAAGAAAAGCAGAGACGAACTGAAATAAAGATGTGTCATGGAATCTAAAATAAGAATCAAATGCAATCAACATCTTACACATCTACAATTTAATACATCTTTGACTTATGGGTTCATTGCATTATTTTCGACATCAACGAAACAGTAATAATAAAACTAAATATAATTAAATTAATAATACATAATAAATAGATGAATGATGATGATTTTATTTTTAAATGCAACTTAAAAGCCGCGAAGGAAAGCAAACTATCGCCTTCCAAATATCATTTGAGTTTTACAGTTGTAAGTATAACAATTAATTTCTATGGGACGGATGCCACAACTGATGGCATCATCTTAGCGATTATTATATTATTGACACTCTTAGGAGAGCTTTTGACAAGTACCCCACGGGAAACTTGTTGTTAATCTTAAGTTCTAAAATAAGGACAACAAATAGTCCAGTTTTCATTAAAGTTTTTGAGCTATTCTCAGTATATAAAATCTTAAAAAGAAAAAAATTAAATAAGAAAGGAAGTTTCCAAAAAAGGCGAAAAATCCACTCAAAAATATAGTCCAGTTTCCATATTTAGTCCGGCAATTTTTTATTTGGGTTCTTTCTATTTAAAACGGTTGCATTACAATTTTTTATACAAAGTTTTGGGACTAGTAAAACGGAATCTCAAAGGTTTTAACATATTATTTTTTCCCGAAAAAAAAAAATGAATTAATTTGTATCAAGCTTTAAAAGTTAGAAATTTGGGACATTCTCTTTCTTATATGGGGTGATTCATTTGCCATGTGGCAATTCCAAAAATGCTCAGTAAGGTTTGCCATTTCGCCATGCATGGAATAACAAACGAACAACGCTTGAAAATCTTTCAGTTTTATTATCAAAATTCGTGCTGTATGAGATGTTTCGAAAATTACATGCATTTTATGAACGTTATAATCGACCCATTGAACAAGCTGTTGGGATCAAATTTCGCACCCGTTTAATTTTACTGGGCTTTAATCAATCAACCCGTATGTGAAGAGTGCGTACTGAGAAATATATTGTTGCTGTAGCGGCCAGTGTTAATTAAGATCGCGAAATATGAATTAGTGGCCGCTGTCAATAATTGGATTTGACCTTAGGAAAGTCGCATGATCCATTTTTATATCGAAAAATTGCCTTCAGCGACGAAGGTAATTTTTTGTTCAATGGGCAAGTCAACAAACAGAATTTCAAATTCGGTGTGAAGAGCAGCCAAAGGCCGCTCAAGAGATGCCAATGCAGGGACGGGAAGGCAACAATACAGTTGTCATTGATGAGATACCGGCTAAAATGCTGCTAAAAGTATGCTAAAATTGGGCTCACGGATGGATCGCTCCGCGGGAAACATTTGCATTATATAATCTTTGGAAAGTAAATGACAGACATTCTTTTATCGGACCAAATAAATAGTTCGTTTTCACTTTTGCAAATTAAAAATGGACCCAATTCTGTATGTTTTCCAGGGACGTTTCTTCTACTTCTTGGGGCTCTAATTCATTTGTGATATTGTGACAATTTTTTATTATTAAAATAACCTCAAACTTGGTGCCATTTCAAATTCTTCGTATTGGGGAAATTTTTATATTTTATAAAAAGCAACAAAAAAAGTCCAACTTAAAATCTTAAAGTGCCCAAATTTTTATGCTACTAAATGGGTAAATTTAGAGCCATTTTTAAAAACGACAATTTTCATATTGAAAGTAGAAGTTGTTTGCTGGGATATAACCTTATTAGCGACTTTGCACTTTTAATAAATAAAATATAATTTTAATACGGGCATATGCTAATAACATGTGTACCATAGACCAGTGTACGAGATAAATGTAGTCATTGCCAATATTAAGATCAAATAGCGATTGTCCGGTATTAAACGAAAATTAAATTAATTTGCTGATTTCAAGCAATAAAAACTCCAAAAAAAACCAAATGCAAACGTTGATCCACGTTAAAGAAAACCCATTAATTTGACATGGTATCGCCACATACGAAACAATGATATAAAGCTAAGAATAGTACTTGCTAATTAATGCAAACCAGTTGAGAAGCAAAAACTATAATCGAAAACTAAAATCCACTCACCCATTTCTTTTTATTAATTCACGGGGAGTTAGGGATACATGAACAAGCAGGAAAGCTCTTCTAGGGAATTTCGAGTGAAAACCTGTTTAAGGCAAAAACAGCTAAAGTACGAACACAGGTGACTAAATCCATCGTATTCTTAATAGTCAACACTTTAAGCGACAGCGCCCTCATACATTGATTAATCACCACACGAATTTAACATATTGTGTCTATTAAGAACATTTTATGGTTAGAGTTATTCTAATATTTTTGTATAGTTGAGAAATGCTTTGTTTCTGGTTAAAATTGTGTTGTTCAACTCAACTATGTTTCAAATCTTTGATGGATATAAAGTTTTTAATGATTAAATATAAACAATAACTCGTTTTTCGCTATAATATATTATTGCAGAGAATATAATATGGTTGCAGAGAACATAATATCGTTGCGGAAAACATAAACTGGTTGTTCTGACCATGCCACAGTCATGTTCTTTGTTTGCGTGAGAGAAAACGTTCTTTACCTCTGTTTGAAATAGTTTTTAAAATTCCCCTCTAGACGTTCCCACTGTCCAAGAAGAAATCTAGCGGCCCATCACAATTTTCTGGCATAGCATTGATTACAATTTGATGGGCACCAGAGAGTAAACAAAAAACAGACTCATTGGGCCTGGCGAGACAGCTAAGCCAACACAATCAAAGATAGTACATTAAGAATTTAATTCAAAAAAAAAAATTAATTAAAACAATAATTATTAAATATTAATTAAGATTTGAATTCCTACTGTAAGTTTCCTTTCGAAAGATTTACTAAAATAAAATTTAAGTTAAAAAAAATCTCCTCGCATATTCAACAGCATCTTCACTTTGAAGTTCTTCCTAACGCCTACATCACACACGTTCCATGCTCGTTGTCATACTTGTTTTCAATTCTGATTTGTTTCGAAACATTTGTCCTTGATTGAACGTTTGTTTATAATCCTCTGGACTTACAATGGCGGAAGTAATTTTATTCCACAATTTTTCTCTTTTTTGTTCTTCGTTTGTTGTTCGTGACTTTTATATAATTTTTTTATAAAAATAGTATTTGCAGAGCTGCCTACTACTCACCAACCAAAAAAAAAAAAAACAATTTAAAAATACACGTTTCTCATTGAGGCAGATAATTTTCTGTTAATTTTTTTTTTATTTTTTCATTTAATATTCAATGTTGCGTATAAGGAAATGTTTAGCTTCCGTTTTCCTTTGCTCTTAAATAAAAAAGAAATGTACTCGAACATTTTACTAATGCATTAGTTTTTCCCTTAAAAAATAAATTTGTTACAATATTGACACCATTGACAATTGATTTTGTCTCGTTGTTTGCATACGAGTTCAATCAGAAATTTCTTACGCTTCACGGTTGGTTTCTTAAATATTTCATCGATATCCTGGAAGTGCCTTTGCGAGTAGGTGTGTGTGTGTGTGTGTGGGTGTGCGAGCGGTTGTGCGTGTGTGTATATTTAAACCAATTTCATTTCCAACAAATCACAGAAGTAATGAAGCATTTTCGCTTTATGCTGTTCTTTTGTTTTGTGCTTCATTTTTATGAAAATTGATATTTAAATTTCTTGGTTTTTTCAAAGGCTCCCCTCCCCACTTTGTCTATCCAATCAGGGACTGCTGTATCTAGCAATTGACACGCAGACATTATTTTGGATGAGCATTTGCTTTTCCGCTTAGATACCCGCAATATCATCATCATATTTCATATTAAACAATTGAGCGCATCATTTATGTTGTATTTGGGCTTAACCATGTCGTACTTTTGCATTTATATTTTGAATTTTATTTATGTTTTGTATAAATGCCTTGTTGCATTAAATTAGTTATTAGTGAAATAATTAAGAAGTTGTGTTACTGCCTGAAGAGGTATGGATGTAGGAAAGCGCGGAGAAGAATGAAGAATGCTAGTCGTAGACCAAAGCTGGTGCCGTGTGAATTCCTTTTATATTGAGTACTGAGTGAAGGAATTTCCATTATAAAAAATTCGCATAGGCTCCTGTAATCCCTTCATATTTTCAGAATAGGACGGACGCAAACAAAATCGGTGAATGTCTTCTTTACATCTTCTTCATTATAGGGTAAAACCATCCTGATGGCATGAATGCAAGATCTACAATGACGAATCTTACTAGAAACTTAATCGTATAATTCTGGACATTTTTAAGTGTGCAGTTAAGGCTCGATCCAGTCGTTGTCAGGTGGTCATCGCATTTAAGCAATCGAACTCGAATAGAGCATCAATGCATTGTCTGCTGGCTGCGAGGTATGCCACACCAAAATATCGATGTCCACATTAAAAAGCATTTAAGAGTTCTTCAATTTTTCTCCGCGTATTTAAAAATAGAAAAATTCAAATGATATTTATACGAATTGATAGAGTAAAGTTTTTTAAGAGTAGATCTTTGCCTATTGGTCAATAAATCAATAAATAAAACTTTAAGATTTAACTTATTTTAGAAATTATTTTATCTTTATTTTGGCGCCCTAAGTTCCAGTGGGAGTTAAAGGATGCCAGAATGAAGATTTTTCGTTTGTTTTGAAGACTTTTTAATCAATATTAGATTTGAACATCTTATTCATAACATCATAACTTTTTGAGTTTTAGTTGCTAAATGCCCATTAAAGTCTAGGGACGACCGCGAGTTTTAATTTATATCATAAAACTGATGTTACATTACCATAAAATTCGTTAAACTGTGAGCGTCAAGACAAACTATACACCTTCGGCTTTCATGTTTAAAGCTTTAAAATATTATTTTTTTTATAACTTAACTGAACATTTTATAATTTTTATTTAAAATACATCCTTCTGTCACATTTTATTGAAAAACAAAAGCAAACTTCTAACAACTACAAAACATATAAAAAAAACAAAAAATCTTCATACTCCGAGAGTCAAAAGAAGTTGTACATTATCTCTCTATTAAAATAAGAAAGTTACTTAAAAATAATTTGTAGTTCTTTGATTATATTGCAACTTGCAGTCTTCTGGGCATCGATTCTCAAAGTTTTGTAGTAACTTTGGGGGGGGGGGGGGGGGGGGGATCTTTTTATCCATTCCTTCATTATCTCTGATTGGGGGAAATTCTTGTTTGTAATTTCCTTTTTTTTCTTATTTTCCGTCCAGATGTACCCTTAAATTTTCGCTGGTGTTGAGATTGGGTGACTGAGGGATCATCTAACTCTTTTGGAGTATGATAAAGCAGCCATTTTGGCTATGTAATTGGGATCGTTGAGTTACTGAAAGACCCAAGTTCGATCCAAGTAAAATTTGTTGTACTCTGTAACAAGTTATCTTTTAAAATATTAAGGTAATCGGTTTTCCAAAGTTCGTATACTATTTGGCTGCCATACATCCCTATATTATCACAAAACCACCGCATGCTTTACTGTGGACATTACAATTTGCTAGGGAAATTCAGAATTTTTCGTTCTCCAAATTTTACCGGCTTTTACTTACCGTATATTTCAAATTTACTCTCGTCGCTGAAAAGTACATTGTTCAAGAATATACTGGACTGATGTTCGTGCTTTTTGGCAAACACTCGACGTCGACCTTAACTGATAACCGAAATCATCCATGCAGTCCATTTGCTTGTAGGACTCTTCGTCTTGTGCTAGCACTAACCCTAATACCGGAGCATTCTGAAATATTTTCAGATATTTTTACATCACTTTATACACAAAAGTTGTACTATTTGTTTTGACCCTTGGCAGCTTTTTTTGTTTTTGTTCTATATTTTTTGTTTTTATTGGAGTTTTGTAATTGATTAATTATTACCAATTGCTGTATTCAGATTCTAAAAAACTAGCTACTATTGGGTTTGGGAGTGCCGTCTCGCTAGGCTCAATGTGTCGGTTATTTCAGTTTCTGGTGCCTTTGAAATTGCAGCAAATCGCGCGCTATGGTATTAGGATGAACCACTAGTTTGTTTACGTATCTTGACGTGTATGTTTTGGCTTCTTCCTGGACAGATCTCTATGGATATTTTCATTTTTTATATACCAAGTGGCGCACTCTATTAGACATCAAATCCTAGACTGTCTTTTCTGTAGCTTCTGGATGTTTGATGCACAAGCAGTATCCCACAGCTGAATGCCAATATTGGTTTTATAATGGATTTGTATAAAAGCAATTTGTAATCCAAAGACAGGTTTGAGTTAGGGCCTATTAACCAGTGTAGTTGTATTGTTCTCAGTTTTATGGCCGCAATTTTTGCCTCAATATGGCGAGACCAAGTTAGCCGTCTATCTAGGTCGATACCTAAATATTGAACGTGTGTCTTCGCTGTAATAGTAGCATTTGTTATAATTATTGGGGGACAATTTTGCCTCCTAAGGGAAAATGTTACGTGAGCACAATTTGAAGCATTTACCTTAATGATATATGGGCTTCTTGACATATTCGCTGTATAGATGATGTATAATAGCAGCCCTAGTATACTACCTCGAGGGACTCCTGCATAGATTCTGCCAGTTTTAGAAAACTGATCATTTGATCTTACTTTAAACGTTCCATCAGTCAAATAGCTCTTAAGAAGCTTGTGGGAGTTTACAGGAAGAACTCGAGTTATTTTCACGAGTAACCCATCATGCCACACTTTATCAAACGCCTAGGAAGTGTCGATAAATAAAGCTGAGCAGTATTGCTAATTTCCAAATGCAGATCTAATAATGGTGACAATTCTATGAACTTGCTCAATAGTGTAAATTTTTGGAACGAATTTCCGTCATCCCAGGTAAAGTTTGGTTTGGATACAAACCTGTTTCGGCTATGTGCCATCTTCAGTGTAATTTTTCGTTCTCAATAGTACTATGCCTCGTACGAAAACCGAACTGATGATCCGGGATAATATTTTATTCATTAAGATAAGGAATTAATCCAGAGACGAATAATTTTTCAAATAACTTTGACAAAATTGAGAGTAGGCTAATGGGCCTGTATGATGTAATCAGGCTTGAGTCGTTTCCTGGTTTAGGGTTCATAACAGTTTCAGACATCTTCCAAGAGCATGGGAAGAAGCCAACGCGCAACATGGCATTAAATATAAATAGTAAAATTCTCACAACTGCATTAGGTAAGTTTCTTATCATTGGCACTGTAATACGATCAGGTGCGTGTGATTTTCTCATATCTATATTTTTGATTATAGATTTTAATGAAGATAGCCGAAATTTCATACCATCATTTACAGTGTCACTAATATTTTGAATAGTTTTTATAATGTGATAACGACTGAGAAAATAATTAAATTTTGGCATTGCTCTTTTCTTCTAAAGCAGTTACATCCCTGCGAAATGTCCCAATTGATCTAGATGAACTGGTCCCGTGTCTGTGTGTATGTATGTATTTTTTAACATATATTTACGTACATTTGTATTTACACACATATACATATAATACACAAACTATAAATGAGACCAGTGGTGCTGTAGTAACCGATACTTGGGCAAATTGTTTGCGTCTATTTAGTGACTTGGCACACAGTGTCTAAAAGATATAAACTTTCTCCTCCTATGACAACGCAGTGTTAAAGTGACAGGTCCCTTTTTTTATTCTTTTGTCTGAAGGTAAATAATTTACACGGTTCGTCAATTTTTTCTAAGCTATCTTCCCCAGATAATTTTGGCTAAGTGTCCGGTAACCTTTCAGTTCAATCACCATACGTACATCTAATAAATTAACTGCTGCTTTCTCAACTGGTGTTAAAGCAAATTGGTTAAAACTTTCGTCACCTGTGGCCTTCAGCCTTTCTTGAGTGACAGTTTTTTTTTTATTTAAAATTAGCCCACATATTCATTCATTCTTCACAGGAACGCTGTGAGGGTACAATACAATGCTATTCTTCGGAGTTGGCATTCCACTCCACTTCCTATTAATTTTTTTAAGCATTTGAGGACACGTTTTCGCAATTATGATTTTGGCTCCATTAGTTGCCTAAACTTTGGTTACTTATGCCCTTGTTTTTCGCTAAAAAAGTTGACTAAAAATTATGTAATAAAATAAAATATAGTTTTGAAAGCCTTAAGCTTCATTCTGCACTTCAGTAGTGTGCTTTAATTATGGGTTCTTTGTAACAGATAGAAAACAGAGTCGTATTTACTGGCATTATTGCCAACCACAATTTAATTTTTTTAACACCTACGTTCGTCCAAAAAGGCCAACCACGATTAAGATGAATATATTCAACAATATTTACATTAACAAAAATAAACATAAATAATTTTTGCGATCTTGTTCATTTAATATAAAAAATGTTTTTCTATCCCAACCCATTTTATTATAAAAATGCAATTTAGTTGTGTGAGGTTCCTTAAGACGTTTAAGATGTTCTAAAAAGTTGGGTAAGGTTTCCTGATGACCTGGCTTATGCAATCAGACAAGTGTGTACTTGCTTCAATGACACTTCTCAAAACAATGGATTTCATAACGTTTATTGTATCGTCCAAAAATAATAAACCTACACAACCAAACAAAATTTTTTTAGTCCACAATTTCACCTGACTTCCAGAGTGAAACTTTCAGCAGTTCATAATTCCACACTAATGTTTTGTAAAGATTTCCACTCTCACGAAAGAAAAACATGTGTCCTTGTATATTTTAATACACTCATTTTCACTATCCATCTGCTCACCTTTACATTTTGAAAACGAATACACATTTTGCTCACTTCGTCAGTGTAGGCCTACTTGTTATACAAGACGAATTTCGTTGTTAAGCAAGGAGCAAGGGGTAATAAAATAATGTTCGGGTATTAGCAAGTATATTTTTTATACTTAATTAATAATAAAGTTAATTTCTTAAAAACCTGTTTGGTTTGTCCAACAGGCTCAAGGCTGCAGGAAAAAATAAAAAAAGCTAACTACACAAATATATTGAATGAAAGAAAACTCTTTTTTTAACTGATGGAAAAGGAAATATATCGAAATAAACCGCTGAAAGGAATAAAATGGAAATAAAAAAACTGAAATTAAATAAAATAAAATTCAAATATAAAATACTTTGGAGCTTTAGAGCAAAATAGCCAACAAACAAATATTGCTTAAGAGGATCTGCAAGAAAAGGAAAATCCTTTTTATGCAAAACCCCCTGGCAATAACAACAAACAACTTTCGTATAAGTTTATTATGTAAATCACAAGTCCACCCAACTTTGTTTGGTATTTGGTCATCGGAATATGTAATTGTAAAATCGAACCCATTCACGAACGCCCATGGTGGCTAGTTAGCATTGGCCAATCGCCACCTCTCTTCCCTTGCGCAAACATGTCTCAAACATCAGCAGTTCTACTGCACTGGCTGTAAAGGCTTTTTAAATATTTAACTTAACTTCTAAAGTCCTTTCGATTTAGATGCAAATTCATCATATTATCCTGCTCTGTGTTTGTTTGTGTTTGTGTGTGAGTGGTGCATGTTTTCTCAATTTACCTAGAGCTCTAATCATACTCAAAGACACACACACACACACAGAGACACTGCCTTTAGTTGTTTGTATGCATGTGAGTATGAAATAAATAAAAAGCCTTTTTACATTAAAATCCACATAATATTTTGATTTTGAAAAGACGCATTGAATTTACATTTAAATTGAGTAAAACGGACAAACAGAAAAGGACAAGATGGTTGGGAGAAGAGGAAAATGTATAAAATAAACTTAAACTGGACAAGAGGTTACGTACAATGTTATTCATCTGGCACAAATGTCTATTTTACATACAAAAGTTAAATTGTGCGAGGAAATTTACGAAAATATATCTGCATTGTAAGCAAGGAATCAAGGACATACACACAACGATGCAACTACCTCTAGCCTGGGCGAACAAACATATATAAAATGCAAAAGTGCATCATGCTGAGTAGAATATTCTGGGTAGAAAAATTTTGAACAACTACGCCAGTATGTATGCGTTTGGGTTTTCAGGCTTGCCAAGCCTTAAAGACCGGCTTTGAACTACAAAACTGAGAATGAAAAAGACATTTAAAGACAGCATTGTTATTATCAACATGCAATATGTTTTAATGTTTCTAACCATTTCAGAAAACCTAAGAAATATCATTGCTGTAGAATTTTGGAACGAATTTTCGTCATCCCTTGTCAACTTTTGTTTGGAGACAAACCGGTTTCGGCTATGTGCCATTTTCAGTGTCATTTTTCGTTCTGAACGAAACCAAACTTGACAAGGGATGACGGAAATTCGTTCCAAAATTCTACATCAAAACACCTTGTCCGAATATCAAATCAAGAATCAAATATCATTTCTTTAACCCAGAACGATTTCGAATTGGGATGGAAATTGAAAGCTGTCAAGAAACATTATCTACCGGAGATATATAAAAATCGGAGAACTCTCTTCTATTTATTTGGGGAGAAAATGCTTCAAGCCTCTCAGAATAAAAGCGATCACAACTGATAGACCATTATCAGTTTATCCTGACCTGGATTTTCCTAATTTTCATTTCATTTTCAACATAATAAATAAATTGAATTCTTCATTTAACTTAATTCGTTTCTATTATGAAAACAATGAAATCAGAAGAAAAACTACGTAATTATTTCAATTTACAAAAAGTAACGATTTTGTATACTTTTTTTAAATAAATTAATTTTAAATTTTAATTTTTAGGCATGAGTTCATTTTTTCTTTTACTGTTGTCAAAGGTTGTCAATATTAAATAAATAATTCTCTTTCTGAATAGAAAGAAAAATCGAACTCATGCCTAAAAATTAAAATTACTTAATAATTAACAAATTAATTTTATTTAAATTAATCGTAAGGTTCAATATAATATAATTCCCAATTAATTTCTGTATGTAATCTTTATTCTATGGCAACTCTACGTGTTTTGGTAATATGGGACATTGTGTGGTTGGGCCAGTTTGGTCAGTATTGTGTGTCAAAATGTATTTTTTGGTTTAAGTTGAAATTTATACGTCAACATTATTGTTTGAAAACATGGTTTCACTACATGTCCATTAGGATGGCATCGATGAATAAATGAAAAAATCTTTCTAGATTCTTCGTAAGGAGGAATTGTTGTTGTTTTCTTTTGTCCTTAGTATTGTATCATACTGTGTTTATACAAACACCTTAACTGCGTAATTAGCAAATTTACGCAATTAAGACCTTAATTGATCTCAATTCACCATATTAGAATTGAATTGGGCAATTAAACTATCTAATATTGGGTAGGGAAGAGCCGTCTCACTAGGCTCAATATCTTCAAGCCACACTTGCCAAGGGGCCACGGAAATTCGTTCCAAAAATCTTCATCAATGCATCAAAAAAAGGATTATCTCCGGTGACCATAAAATTGAATAAATTTTTTATATGATAACTTGAACACAGTAATATGATTTTTGTCAATTTTCTAACCACAACGCTTTTTAATTATCAAAAATAATAATATATTAAGTGTAACCATAAGATCTGTTGAATAGACACAATATGTAATATTGTTTGAGCGATTAATCGAAGGGGGTGCTGTGGCTTAAGTGGTTAGTTCGTGGGTTAATAAGCATTCGCGTGCTTCAGTAGCCGAACAGAATTTTTTTACATTCCTATTGCCTTACGATCGCATTATTATTATCTACAATAATAATAGGATTTTTGTACAACCTTCTAATTCAATCATAATATGTTGCTCTTTTGTTATCTCAACCATGTGTATTAGTCAATATTGCTGATATGTTAATCAGACAAAAAGTATCTACTTATTAGCGTGACAACTCAAATATTTGCGTCCTTCATTTAGTCATTCCTTTACGGTTTCTCCATGATACTCGTTTCATATTTTCTTAACGGCTCCGGATAAAACATTAGTTAAAGAAATTTTGAATGGAATAATGAAAATTGATTTATTTATAACGCCGCGGCCGTCCACTCAACGTCGAAAATTTGATTCCCTCCTAATGTCCATTAATGTGCCGCAAGGCACACAATACACAAACAACGATACAACGCATGCATTGGTGCATGCAAACAATTCAAAAGGATTAGCTTTATAAATACCACATACTCGTACACAGAAGCACGCATAGTCACTAGCACACAAACAAGGACACTTCATTTACGAAGTGATGATGTTCCTGCGTATGTCCGTTCTTATTTGGCAACACATTCCACCTCCCATCCTCTAAGAGAAAAGTAACGTAAAAATATAAACGTTATTTTAATTTAAATTGTGAACATAAAGTATAACATTTTTACCATAAATTATCCACAAAACACAACTACACACAACATGAAAACATACATACATATTTACTTTTGGTAGTGTAATTACGTCTATTTATTCCCAAATTTTAAGAAGAGGAGAAACTTTTTTTGTTTTATTTCACACAAGAAAAAAACAAATAATAAACTTTGAATATTTGTTAGTCATGTAAACATGTAAAAAAGAGTAACTTTTAAGCCACTTTTTCATAATTTTTCTGTTTTCTATCCAATGAAGTTTATCAAAAACACATTTTTATATTATTGTACCCCATCATAACTTAACACATGAACCATATAAATCATTCATTTTTCCCTCCTTTTCTTTCTAGAGATACGAGTACAATACAAAATTGAACGTTATGCCTTTTGCAGCCAGTTGGTTAGGAGGCGAATATAAAAAAATAAAAACCAGAAAAAAAATATTTCACTCTAAACTCTCTAAATTGCAACTAAATTGGCTTTATTTATTTATTGTTGTTGTTTCTTTAGCAATGTTTGTTATGCGAGTGTGCGTGTGTGTGTAGAGTTTTTGAAACAATGTAGCAGCATGCTTATGAGACTTTCGATTTGTGTAGATTTACGCCCATTTATCTTGCAACAGCTTATAAAGTTTATGATATACGATATGAACATATTTATTTTTGAAAATAATAATTTCACATAATAAACTTTTTTTCATCATTTGAGGTTGTATTAAATAAATGAATATATTCGGACATATACCGTAGCACTTACTCTAATACGAAACGTTGCAATATTATAAAAAGAACTTAAGTCCAAGCATCAAATTACTTAATATTAATTTTTAATAACGCTATGCTCCTTAAGAACGCAGAATAATTGTTAAGGTTTTTCTTATGGAATAAATCGTGAATAGGTTTGGCGCAGTATTAATGTCGGCATAAATTTCCCGCTTGTCCGACATCAACACTTCATCGTTTAGCAAGCCTAACCGACTCTGGAGCAGGCGTTCTGCTACAGAGGACCCTCACTCGTCAATCATATGATATGCCAGGCAATCGGGAAACAACAAGCAGTCACAACAGTGATTTTCGGCAAAAGGTGTGAAGATATTCCCTTACAAAGTGCTGACAGCGCATCAATTTTTAGCTGTTGGCTATTCTGGATTATGTTCATGAAGAAGACACCTTTTGATTATGAACAGCAAGGGCTATTTTCATCTCAGTGGAAATGTAAATAATTTGCTTATAGCTCTTGGGACACCGAAAATCCGAGAATAACCTCCGAAGAGCTAGTACACCTGCTCAAAGCTCACTACATACTGCATGCAGTTTACTCTTCATCAACGACTGTCTCCTGCCTTAAATGAATAAGCTGGGACTAGGGAACATGTGATTACAACAGGATGGAGCAACGGCACATATTGCACGAGTTAGAATCGAAATTTCAGGTCGCCTTATCTTTCGTTTCAGCGATTTGTACTGGTCGACAAGATCACCTGATTTAACTGTTCTAAACTTTCTTTCGGGCTCTCCAAGAAAATATCCGTCAGGACTACGAGAACCTAATGCAGAAGTTCTGTCACGATTAATGAGAATGCAATTAATTAGGCTCGCATCGTCATTTACTTTGGCGGCAATCAGGCATTAAATAAACATAATCGAAAAGCCAAAGAATATCGAGTGAGAAATTTTGCGCCACTTTTTATCTATTTTATTTTTCAGTAAAGTCACCATTTTTAACTATTGATGCAAAAACAGAATAGAATAAATTGCACAATTAAAAAAAATATAGAAACCAATTTTAAAACATTCTAGGATCACAAAAATTGTTTCAAAAAAGATTATACTGAGAATCCGTTGAGACGTTAGAACTGCCAAAAATCGGAAGTCTGCTCAGAAGTCAATATGTGTGACAAATTTTTCAGTAGGTCTGTTCGATTTACTATAATATTGAAAAATGTCATGTAGTAATATTTGCTATGATATTCAAAGATGCAGTTGTTTTTGAAAAATCATTTTATTACGATTGTTTTTTTCATTCATATTTGTTACTGTATGATTCGTATAAGTATGTTGTATAATGAATGAATCATGGCTTTAGGTTAGGTTAGATTAACAGGCCGCCTGCAGCGCAGGTCCACGAGGGCGAACTAAATCGCTCCCTTCGGGCTACATGATGATAATGGGGGAGAAAACATGAAAGTAAAGCAAAAAAGGAGAGTGTAGATTCTGTGGAGTCATTGACAAATGATTTGGTACTTCTTATGAAGGAGTAGAACCCCTGTATTCCCACCTCTGATGTCTCGGAAAGGCTAGCAGCGATCCTCCAACCCCGATGAGCTGAGCTTAGGCCTCTAATGCAGGACAAAGGTACAGAAGATGAATGACTTCCTCCTCGTTGTGATAACTTCTACAGAAGTCATTTTTAGGCAACCTATGATTGCCTAATCTGCAATGTCCGGTACTCCCTTAGTTGCATGTTCAGAAATCTTAACAGATCTCTGGTTCGTGCTCTGCCTAAACTGGACCAAATTCGCTTAGTATTTCCACACGGCCTTAAGAAACATTAGTTCCTTCATTTATTTCTAAATACATTTTTAAAATTAAGAAATAATTCAAATAAATACACTAAAGATACTTACATACGTAGAGTTCACTCTTTTTATATTTTTTTCCTGTAGTTCTATTGCAAGGACATGGAAGCAATATTGAAATAAATGTTTGTTAGATGACACTCACAAGAGTCCTCTTTACTGAAGTGCACTGTGCAACCCGAAACATTGTAAATATTAAATCCCACTAAAAACATATTTTCGAAATAAGTACCTAAACATGAAATAAAATATTTGCTTTTATTATCATAAAGTTCAAATA
This sequence comes from Phania funesta, assembly GCA_963932375.1. Lineage (NCBI taxonomy): Eukaryota > Metazoa > Arthropoda > Insecta > Diptera > Tachinidae > Phania > Phania funesta. The sequence goes on along the minus strand of OZ010652.1, from coordinate 38,824,563 downwards.
TCACGTAGACACAATTTGAACAAAAACTCATATTGTTGGCGTAGGTGGGCAAATTGAAAAGTCGAAAAAAATAAGTAGATGTGACCGCATATTTGCTCGTTGAACTTTAAGTTTGACGGTATCTTCCAGTTCGTTGATTTTCTTTAGGTGAAAGGTGAACAAACGTACTATCCATCTACATTATTAATTTTTAAGGTCTACTTACACACATCACTGGCGTGTCAGTGTTCAATAAGCACTGACGCGTCCGGCGCTGTGCTGTTTTCAATGTCAATTTCGTGATTTTTTAATACGTCGGCAACAGCCTTGTGTGTATATCAACGATGACCTGAAATTATTCTATTGCAAGTTGTGTTTAATATAAAGGAAAGCACCGTATATACCGCGTATGAGTTGGTAACACAGATCGATGCTGATTGGCACTGAAACTAAAGACGTGGTGTGTTTTTTCTAAGGAACGCTGTACAAAAAAATACTCAGACTTGTTTTGACTTGTTATCGATTAAACCAAGTTTAGTGTTGGTGTTGTTGTTTTCGATTTGTCGTTTTTATAAGTCAATCGGCCAATGATGCCGCTACGCCTTATAATAGACTTAGCTGGCAAGTTAATCACCATCGCTGCCTGCACAATCGAGTTTAAAGCTGCATCAGTTCCTTCGGTGCCCTTGACTGCTTGTGTTGCTCTACAGGATTATATTTGCGGGTCTCAGGCAAGTCTTGTGGACTGTATTCCATCATCTCCGAATAGTAACATCTGAAGGCGACGAAATCAGCAAGAAGGCACGCCTCTGGGTGACCCCCTGCTGAGTTATCGTAGACTAAATTTATGCCATACTATTGACAGCATTCATTCGTATCGCAAACATTAAACAGTCAAAACCAAATTCTTTTTGTGTCCTTATATTTTCAATTAAACATTTGGCAGTCCTCAAATAATTTAGCAAAACTGGTACTCTCATACCCCCCATGTAGCAACACATTAGGATAGCAAAAATCGGACAAGTACTCGATGGACGTCGTCATATTTAGAAAAGAGAACTTCATCTCAATTGCAGGTATGTATATTTTAAAGTGTTCTTGGGCTGCCACCTGTTTTTTTATTTATGTCGTTTAGTACTCACAGCCTTTCCTTTTGTACACATAAGCTATTTTGAAAATTATATAAACAGAGTTAAACCTCCACGCCCAAATTCAATTTCTAGATTTTTAAGGGAGGGTAAAATGATAGATTAAAATTACTATTACCGTTACTGGGAGACTTGTAATAAAAATAAATTAGCAATAGAAACAGTTCGAATATGACAGCAAATACTGTGCTGTTCTATGCTGCAATAATTTTTTAGCAGCACGCTAAAATCATATTAAAAAATACAACAACTTTTTTCTAAGCAGTGTACATTTGTCTTGTCGAAAATTCTTATAAAGAATTATTTTGCCTCTCTAGAGGCAAGAGATAAACAAAAAATTCAATGGGATTCCCGGTGCTTAAAAATTAAGAAATCAAATTATGTGGTCGTGAAACTGTACGCGCATAGCAATAGCATAAATATAGTAAGAAGAAAGATGTGCTACTGCGCCAGCAAATGTTTTAAATTTTTTCCTTTCCTATTGCTGGCCTGTAATTATTTTCAACAGCACAGGAACTGCAAAATCAATTTCAATAAAACAATAAAACTTGCAGGATTTTTAACATAGTGCAGTATTTTTTGCCCTTGCTATTTGGCAACTAGAAAATTAAACACTGCTTAAAAATATTAATTTTTTTATTATAATTTTAATTCATAAAAAAGGATAATAGTAAAAATCTTTTTCAAAGTTTTCTCTCTGCTATTTATTTTTATTCTGGTTTATTTGTGTAATTACAAATCTGTCAAATTTATATATTAATTTAGTAAAGAGTTCAACATTTATTTAAAAATTCGCCCACGTATGTGATATGAAATACACAGAATGTAAAATATAAAGCAGGCTTTCAAATACAGGCATCAAATTTCATATTCAAAATGGCATTTTAACATGCCTGGCATAATTTATAAATGTCCAGAAGCCTTCCGGTACACCATCATTTCGCAAACAACAACAAACAACGTGTTGCGAATAAGACACAAGGACAAAAGGTATATTGTAGCTGTTGTTGGTGTTGAATGGTTGGTTAGTTAGCTGTTGGACTGGCGCATACATATGAACAAGTGCATATGAAAGTTGTGAATAAAAAATTAAAACATAAATATCCATTTTACTACAGAATTTAAACCATCGTCAACGTTGTGTTTGAAAGGAAGCCTTAAAAAAAATACAAAAAAATTAAAGAAAAATAAAAAAGCCTACCAGAATGTAAAAACCAAAATGCAGAGATGTTCTATTTTGTTGCAAAAGCTTAGAGATTTATAGAAAAAGGGAATGTAATTTTATATTTGATTTTCAAATAATTCTTCTTAGACCGTCTGCACACTAGCGAACATTAGAAGAAACATGGTTTAGAAAGGTTAGTATTATATCGACTGCACACAGGGGAACATTAGGGGAAACATTGGCATGCTGCATTAAATATTCTATCGTCTGTAGCTATGTTTCCTGTTGAAGTTCATATTCCATTTTTGGTTCTCAAAATATTAAAGTTGACTGAAATTTTTTATTTCGATGTTTTCTGTTTTTAATAGTTTAGCTTGTTGAAACTAGTCGTGCTGTGTTGCTCATTCTTACACCTATTTTTTTTTCATAGTGCGTGTGTGATATTTATTGCGTTTGGAGATTTCAAAACGAGTCTCTTTCGTACCGCAGACCTGATTAAGTAAACTCAAATCCAAACTCCACATATCCTAAGCATCTAATACATCAAGACATTAATAGAAGTTAGATTTTGAAAACATCACAACACTCCTAGCCCCAATGGCTAGAAATCAGCAAAAAAAATTTATAATTTAAGATCAAGTCCAAGCCTACATATATAGTTTCAAGGTTTAAATTTTCGTAACGAGTTTCGGCTAGTGTCTGTTCATTCTGAGAAGTTTGGATCAATTCGTTAGTGTTTTCTTGTTTGTCAGATATCTATTTGTCTCGTAGGTATCTGTAAGGTGTGAACAGGTAGCAGGTAAAGCTCGTTAGTCGAGTGTTCTGTACGGATTGGTAGATGTAAGTGATGACTATTTTATTTTTTATTTTGTTGCTTTGTATTGCATCAGAATGTTTTCCGATGCCAGGTAGATGTTATAGGCACCCTTTTGTTTTTTTTTTTATCACGTAGCCACCTGTAATTGGGACCTGGTATCAGGTGTTTTGTATAAACTGGTAGACGATTGTGATTACTATTTTAATGCGTCAGAATTGGTGTTTTCGGACGACACGTGAACGTTATTGTTGATTGTTTATAGTGTTTTTTGTTGGGTTTGAAAGAAGTCACTGATTATTGGTTTTTATTGTTGTTGGTGCATCTTGTTCGTTATTTTTGTTGTGTTTTGTTGAATAATTTTAGAGGTTCAAATATGACGTCTGAATCGGAGTTAGTTTGTTCGTTTATGATGCGCCCGTCAAATGTCTTATGTTTGTATATTTCCATGTTTTCTAGGATGTTTAGTCGTCATCCTTTGTGCTGTGTGTGTAGTAGTTGTACCGTTTTCAAAGTTTCAAGGTTGCCCATCCCTGCTGCACATAAGGCCTATAGGAACAATATGATGCAGTTGATTGGTCCTTAGATCTCCTCTACTTGTGCAAAGATAAATTAAAGACAACCATTGTGAAAAAAAGAGCAAAAAACAAACAACAACATTTGCAAGTGTTTTCGTATGTTGTCGTTTGGTTTTGTATGAAAAAAATTTACTAAAAATAACGATGACAACAAACCATTGTAGCCACCACAATCTGCAATAAAAGTAAAGGATAATTTTTTGGCTGTTTGGTTTTACAAGTTATAATTTTTGGCATCTGCATTATAATTTAAGATATGTGTCAATGTTAAACAAGCGCTCTTAGGACCCCGAAGTCATCATGCGAAGCTTTATGTTTAGAGAAGAAACTTATTTTTGAATTAATGTAAAAGCTTTAGCTGCTTGAGAGTTGGTTTAAGCCAGGAACTAGTTCGCTCGAATGAGTAAAGATGCCAAATAGCCAGGGTGCAAGCTTAAATAAAAATCTATTTAGACCTTCTTCGTTGCTTTAAAAATACATATTGTGATCTCTTTTCGTTTAGAAGTCAATCGCTTAAAAAATTACAATATATGTAGCCATGTACCTTAAAGGACCAAAATTTAGACAATATATTACGGCTTTCCTTTTATGTTTTTCAAAAATATTTAAATTTATATTCACTGCACCGTTGCAATACTTTCCTCGAAAAAATTTATGATCATAATATAAATTTATTTCATTAGTCTGTGTTCGGTTCTGTTGTCAACAAGCCCCCAAAGCTTTTATAAAATATTTTAAATATTTATTGAAATTTGTAAAAATTAGTTAGACAAACATGTGGAGTTTTAGAGAAATAATTGTATTTTAGTATTGAAACGAATGCAACTTTCAGCACCGATTAATTAATTTTAATGAGGCATAATTTTTCCGTTTCACACAATAAGCAAAACACTCAGAACTTCTTTCTGAATCAATAAATGAAATCAAAATGTCGAGAATTTCAACGATAAGTACTCGCAAATAAACAACATGGTTGAGGTAACCATATATATTATATATAAATGTATGGGTGAAATCTAAGTAGACTGCTTACTTCATGATACCCTTTTCGACCACCTTCGTTCCTCGAATTGATTTTAGGCAACCAATTTGTTATTCTCGACTAGCTTACTTTCATCGAGCCTTTACTCTTTACCGCAGACATTTCACACTATCGACATTCTTTTTCATTACGGAGTCTCTTCTAATTACTGACATTCAAGTTTAATAAGTTTCTGCCCGTGATCGTTAACCTAATGGTAGCCAGTGCTGGACATTAACACACAATCTGCAATCATCTCAGTGTCTGCAAGTGTCATCTTCCTCGATTTTCATCTTGGCCGGATGAAACTTTAAAGTTTTCATGACCTGCCACTAAAGTAATTATCCACCTTAGGGTACTCCTATTATATCTAAACACCTTAATGATTTTTCTGCCGAGAGACTCTTTGAGCGCCATTTATGCGAGTCTACATGATTCCCTCCACCACGTTTAATTAGTCTACCCATTGCAAGACCTTTGTTCGCAATAGGCTAATCCCTAGTGAAACTCTGGGTTCTGATCTGCTGATTCATTTTTAGCTGTGCCTATGTGTATTTTAAGGCACAGTAACGTTAGCACAATCACCGCGGCACATTTGTTTAGTTTTAGAATACATTTCAGCACTCGCTTGCACTCCCGCTTGCCTTATGCGTTTTGTAACCGACTGATTGTCAAGTGCAATGAGAAAACAGTTCTGCCTGGTAAGCCGACACGTGCTGCCCATGACTTAGAAGACAAGTTCAGTTTAGCTGCTTCTGCCTGCCACTCATAAGATAACCATCAGTAAAAATGTTGATATCGTTCTCCATATACTTATTGTGCATTACGCCTTTCGCAATGAATGTCTGGTGCAGCCTTTCGACATTTTTTCTACTCTTGCGTTCCATCGGCATCAAGGTCTCCCTAACCTCTTTTCGAACTAGGTCCAGAAAATTGTTATGGCCGATGTTCCGTGGAGATAACCATATTCTTCTAACGGTACGATATTGTGATTGAATTATAATTAATTCATATTCATTTAACGTCAAGCGGACAGGACCAGAAATGTTTCCTCAGTAATCCTTTGAAATTTAACAAGCCTGTACTTCTAGTAGATATGAATGTGGATACAAAATATTGATTTGTCCATAATAATAGGACCATTTGCTGAACCATACTGTTGACTATCCTAACAATAATATCATTAAAGTCATAATAATCATAATATTTTTCAGACATGTCAATAATATCATCAAAATTTAACTTAATTTGATTTTGTCTTGACCATACGGACCTATTGTGTATGTTCATTTTCAAACATAACTTGATAATCACCCTTTTGCCTAATGATCATAATATAATTATAATACTAGACACATATTTCTATTATTTATTGTCTTGATCAAAGAATGATATATACATATAAAGATTACGTCATGCGCATTATTTCCCATTAGATGACGTAGTTTGTCCCTTGCTTTTCTGCGAAAAAATGTAATTAAGAATTGGCAAACCTGTCTTTAAAACAACTTTTACTGCTGGCCAACAGTTCGCGTGAGGGTAGGCTTATCTCTAGCGGAGATGACTTGACTTGGCTACCATTATCGTACGATTCCTTGAGGCCATTACTCAAATTCAGCTGGATCCTTGCGGCAGGATTATTGAAAACTAGAACTCTCGTATCTATACAGAGCCGTGAAGGACATTTCGACGATGCCATCTTCATAGTGCTTTTTAAATAAAATGAAAACGATTTCGTAAATACCTCACACAACTTCTTTTATGCCATTTCAACATTGGGAGAATCAATTGGAAATCCCTCTATAAGTAGAAGTTGTACATTAAATATGTAGATTATTTTGTTAAATTAGAATTTAATTCAATGTAATTTAAATATATCCTCAAGAATTACATTTCATATTATTAAGTTCTGTAAATAATTAATACATTTTCCAAAAATTACAATTTTAATATTAAAAGATATGTATGATACAAACATACATACACACTTACATTGCAAGGTTTTCAAGATGCTGCCATGTAATCACCAATAAACACGGACTAAACGGAATCGTATTTACACTAAACCCATAACCTCACATTTGCAATGCATAAACACCTGCTGCCAAAAATCCAAATACTTACATGCAATAATAATTATTCATAAACACATGTTTATTTATTACATCCATACATATGTATGTATGTGTTTACTCTACCATATTACACACTCGTTTATACTTGTATATGTCAATATATAAACTTATGTAAATCTGTTTACCGTGTGTTTATATTAATAACGGTATGTATGCAGTTGTATTTGTGGCCAGCATGAATGATTAAACTGAATACCTAACCACTACCACATGTGTATAGTCCTATGTTTACTTTCTATGTATGTATGTATGTATGTATGCCTAAATAAAATGAAATATTTTTTTTTATTTGTATTAACGATTCTTGCCATAAACAATCAATTATTATTATTGAATTTACGAATGCGTTGAGTGGATAAATGTGACCAAATGTGTCTCAAATACAATTCCTACCAGCTTAAATGCCAACACACATGCTAATGTACACCTATGTACATACAGTGTTGTGTGCAACATTAGAAACTACGAATTAAACATTAAATTCTATTATTTAGTTATTTATGTAAAGCCTATAGAATAAAATCACTAAAATTCTCAATAGAATTAATTTTGGTAGATTCTGAAGATGCCAAATTTACATGCATTTAGTTTCTATCGAACAACCCATTTCACTCCTCGTTATGTAATAAGAATTTTACTGAAATATAGAAAAAAATGTCTGGGGATCAGAAATACAGCATGGGAATAAATTTCAGCTTAAAATAGTCCCCACAGATTGTGGCCTTGATATTTGAACCACCTCATGGTTATCTCATGCTTAGACTTAAGGTCTAATTCATATGATTTTTTTCCTTGACGCAGTATATTTGTTTTCTCTTCTCAACGAACCTCAACGAAATAGGCTAAAGTAAGTCCAGGGATTTTTTGACGCTAATTCGTACAACTAGGTCTACGTAGACCTACATGGGATTTGTACTGAAATTCATAGTAGGTGTCTTAAAAGTGTGTGTAAATGTATTTAATGCTGCGAGGAAGGCAAGGGGAAAAATAAAATATATTTTAGATTTTCTAGGTAACAATTTACCAATTTTTATAGGTATTTCATAGGTAAGGAGATGAAGGTTACACCCGGAAATTAAAGAACGTGTACCGGGCATTTGACTGCTGTTGACACACCGCTCTCTTTACCACACGTGAACTGAAATCAAGTTCTTCGCAGCTTTTTATTCGATTTATAGGACAGCGAACGTATTAGATTTATAGGCATATGTATGAAATGCTTATCTCTAATTCAAATAACGCCATTGCTTGTGTGACGTGTTGAATACCTCGTACAATGGAATTTGGTGCTCTCTGCTCCATGTGAGGGACCAGCAGCTGTTCTGCCAATTCTATATAAGGAATGCACGTCTTCGGGCGTTCTGCTTGACATGCCCTAATATGTAATAAATGGCAAATGCAGCCAATCCGCCACGATCTCCTCAATGTCAATGCTGAACGCGATGCACTCGCTCACAAAATCAAAAGATTCCTCTATATAGTGTCCTACTTCTTGCAAAGCTGTTCATACTTTAGCTTTAGCCTTTTAATTGAAGTCCTGCTTTAAAGTATGTTCCCCACTCTTTGCTCCAGTTTAAAGCAAGAAAGAAGGCCTTGAGAAATCGGGAGAAGTAGTAATTAATTTTTAAGGCTACTTTGTGACCGGATATAAACAAAAGAACTAATGCCAAAAATTACATTAACATAAAATATATAAAAGAATTATATTTAATAATTTAAACAACACAGACTGTAATTTAATATCAACATGTTAACCCTGCCAACCGCAGTCATACGACAAAGGACATCGTCACATCAGCACAGACACTCAACCTTCGGGAGATCGAACGTTGCAAAACATAACTGATGCTTTTCCGAGATCCTTTTCAGAGATTATTAGTGCGCTTTGTTAAACCTTCTCAAAATCTGCAGCATTATGGCCGATAAATCTTAGTTTTGATAATTAGTTGCAATTTGTGCACCCACACACCTGCATGAATATGAATTATGTACATGTATGGCCATTTAAATTTATTAATAGTTAACACCCACTTTATTTATTATTATCCGAAAAAGATAATTAAACAACAAAATCTGTTATTACGGCTGTATTAAATTTGCATTACAACAGTTCTAAACACACACATACAGTCAACTAAACGCACAAATACAAATGCATTAGAACTTTACAATTATTATTTTTATTATCAGCGTGCGTTTACTAGGAATATATGTAAGTGTTAATAGAAAATCTATACATTAACATAAGTAGAATACATGTAAGTATATAGAGAACATACATGTACAAACGTGTACATACGTGTGTACATTCTGCTAATAAATAGAATTCTCCACATACGACTAATGCTTTAATGTACAATTATTTTAGAAATAAAACAGTTATTTGTGTGTAAACACAGATTTATTTCGTTAACACTAATATTAGCATCGCTTCTATTTAAATAAACTTAAACATATGCAAATACAAACACACGTACACACACACGTATGCATACATATAACAGTGTGTACTTATGATTAAGAAGTACATGGTTAGCGGGATATTTCTCCAGGGTTTTATTTGAAAGGCCTTGAAATAATCCTGTAGCTCCTACAAATAAATTTTTATTTTATTGAAAAATATTATGTCAACATGTAGTAAACTTCTGTGTTGCGGTTCACTAACTTTAATGCATTCGACAGTCCCAAAATTTGTCCATATTTCTAATTTTTTGCAGTAACGATTATCTTTTGATTCACTAACATTTTCCTAAAAGATGTCACGATTTTTATTTTGTCGCCAGAGTCAAAAACACAAATATATATATTTCTCGCTACTGATAGAAAATCGTTCATTTGGTAGTTGAAATTTGATTAGCTAGCGTTAAATAAAAATAGCAGTGTTTGAAGTGCTAGCTGCAAAATAGCAATTGCACAGAAAAAATATTGTATCATACTATATAACTTTTTAAAGCTTATTAACAAAAATGATTTCGCCATTACTGTGCTATTGAAAATAGGAAAATCAAAAACGTTTGCACTCACAAAACAGCTCTTCTTTCTCACAAATTTATTTGTACTATTGCTATACTCGTATAATTGCAAATGCAACGGCAATGTAAATAGCACCAGCACAACTATCAAAGCAATATCATTGGCAGCATTGCCAAATTGTTCAATTTTTAAGTTTTTTTTTTAATTCCGTTATAATTTCTTTCCGTTATAATTTCTGTTTATGACAGGACAAAATTAAAAAATAGCTAGAACATCAAATGTGACAGCACACATTTGCTATTGCTGTGCTGTTTTTTTAACAACACAAAAACAGCTGTATAGAAATACATTTTTATTGCAGCATAGAACAGGGCAGTGTCTGAACTGCTGCTATTATTGTTGCTGTTGTATTATAAATATAAAAGACCTGTGTCCTTCGTAATGAGTATCTATAATGACGTATTCAATAAGTCAGAGTCTTACGTCAGCATTTGTCTTATCTCTTATCCAACGACGGTTTTACCTACGGGTGATAACAATCCGTCTACCACCGGTCCTTCCTGTTAGGTGGACATTTTAGCATCGTAGCTGCCTGGACCCCGCTGCACATAATCCTTGCTGCTGAGTTGGGAGATAGCTATTCTCCTACCGTAACATTGATAATTTGCGTTGTAATCACGTTAATCCTCCGAATAGGCTTCACCAACAACCTGCCCGAAACTTATCGTGTCCGTGACTACTGGCTCCCGATTACTTACTAACCAAACCTCAAAAGTGCTTATCCTCCAGAGAAGCCTTGATAACTGTTTGCCTTATGCTCCTCATATAGCAATACATTAATGTGACAAGTGAGAAACTTGAAACGAAGAGCTTTAAAAGAACGCGAAATGTCCGAAATTCAGTTTTGTTAAATTATCTGATTTTACGCTCTGCCGCTTTAACTATAATTTAAACATAATCTGATGAAATAGAAATAATCTCCACTTTACTAGTTTAAACATTCTTAATCGTTCGGTGTCCGATTTTAACCACATTTGTTGCAACGTCGTCATAAGTCAAAATTCTTAATTTTTTTGGAGACGAATTTTTATGTTCCGAATTGCACACGAACAACCAGTCTGCCTTATGACGTTTCTGCTTTAAGAATTGGTTGTATAATCTAAATCTTGAAAGTCCAAATATAAGTTTTTGTCAGTTGCACTATCGCTTTTCACCAAAAATCTGGTTTTATGAGGCAATAAAATTGTTTCAACACATGAGCGATATATTCGTCCCAAATTTTGAAAATTCCTTTCCTTATTTAAGTGATTCTCAGATATAAAGTTAGCAAGATGTTGATCGGTAATATTTTTTAACAGAAGTTGTTATACTGAAACCGTAAATAACCATTACCACCAACAAAATCTTAATCGATTAATCGAATAATAAAAAAAAATACCTAAACGTTTATTTAAACCAATCCATCCAGAGCACATGCCGAGAGGGCCGTAAAGTTGACTTAGACCGCCCCTGGTCATGTTAAGCATTTAACAGTTTAATTACAGTTAGTCAAACATAATTATTAATTATGTTTGGGACTTACGGAAACATACACCACAATACCCTCTGCTGATCCCCTCAATAGTTTGATAATTCTAATTTAATTATTATTTACCGTTTCTGTGTTTAATACGCGAATTTTTTTATTTCTATTTTTGAGAGGCAGCGGGAAAATTTTATTCTGGGTTTTGTCTGATAATAATTATTTAATTTTTATTATGATAATTTAAACACATTTTTTTTATTAGGAAGGAGGCTTGTATTGTGGTAAAAGGAGTAGTCTGCATAAAGAAATCAGGAGTGAAAATAACATTCAATCTTGAAAATGACTATAGAATTCATTAACCAGAAAAATCGTTTATAAAAAGAATAGCAAACCGCTGACTTGTTATAAAATAGCAGATGTGCATGTTCCAACTCAACTGCAAATAGTTCTCTGGCATGGAAAACATCCTTAAACGATGCAGATATTTCACTCAGTTAAAAAAGTAGTTTCATATAGAAATCTTGATTATACAGCCCTTTTAAACATGTCAGCGTATGATTATTATGAACAATTTCCAACACGTATACGCCACAAACAAGTATTCCACTTATTAATAAAAAAAAAACAAATCAAAAAATGTGTGGAAATTCCATTGGGGCAAGTGGGAGTTTCTAACACGTTTTTTAATTAAAATATCCCTCATTTTTATCTAATCGCGAAAGTACCCATATTTTATTGTGTCATATTGTATAACCGTTTCTTTTAACTGTTTTTAAATGAATTAGTAATGTATAATTCGTATGATTATTATTATTATTTAAGGCAAGTAAGAAAAATAAAATAAAATTTTTTTGTGGGACTTTTTGTTAAAACTTTAATGTTGTTGTCCTTGATTTTCTTGGATTTCTCATTTGGTCTAAGAAAGTTCCGGCATAAGACGTTTAAGTCTTTCTAAAAACTTGTGTAAAGGTTTCCTGATGAGTCGGCCTAAGCAACCAGCAAAATGCCCATAGAGACAAGCTTATCTACCTGCAACAATAAATTGCATTATTTTATAACAAAGATGAGTTGGGAGTAAAATCATGAGTTTAAAAATAATTAAGTTTATTGTCGAAAGAGGACTCTAATATTTGCTTAACAATTCTCTTCACCGAGAAGGTGTATTTTCTCACAAATGACAACGTTAAAAAGCAAAATTGTTGAAAGTGGAATGTTATCTACTCACACGGGGCTTAGCAGGTAGAAATATATCCACAAAAGGTTCCTGTTTGGTGCGACATTTTGGCTAGTCTCTACTTCTTTGAAAGAATTAAGATGATGAAGCCATCAACATCAACGTGTGCTACAGATTAATAATAAAAAAATATTGTGGCCACTTTGCATGGTAAAGTTGACGGTATGGTCATCTATTGCGAAGCGGATGTAATTGATATTTGTTGTAAGTCTTTGTGAAGTTGCACGTACATGCTAATAACCTCTATGTACTCAAGGCTAAAATAACACAGACCCTCGCTTATATTAAGCCAAATTTTAAGTGCAGAGGCCGTGAAAATTTGATCTCTCGCATTCGTGGATATTAGTACGAAGCCACATTCTCTATGTACGTAATGCATAGATGGAAGTGTCATTATACTATTTGTTTTATTGTATTTCAACATCAACTTGTTCTAATCGGAAAACCTGAAATGTTCAAATCACAACTTTTCAACAAAGCAACACGGTCCACAATAATACAATTCAATTTCTTAAATATTCGATAGTAAAGTATTTTGTTAAAGGAAAATAAAATAAGAAAAACTGCAATCATTTAGTTAAATTTGTTTAAATGGCATCGAAATCAACTATTTAACAGCTAAAAATACTCGCATAAAGTTTATTAAAAATATATTTAAACCGAACCTTTTGGGTGCGTAATTTGAAATAAGAAATCTCTACATTTATTTACCAGTAAATATTTTTACTTTAAACAATTGAAAACAGTTCTTCAAAGAGTGTATTCAGGGATTCAAATTAACTTATCACAAACCGTAAACACTTGGCCATATGAAATTTTCACTCTAATATTGAATTTAATATTTTTTACCTGCCTTAGTCGCCTGCACATGTCTTTTGCAAAATGAAGTAAAAAACCAAACTTGGAGCTGAAAAATGAAATAGATTTTTTTGTAAGGAAATAGAAAATTTCGAGTTTAAAAATGAAAGAAGTTGTGATGCGATCATTATTTCGTTTTTAATATATTTTCATTAATTTTTTATAACTTTTTTAATCCAGATTTGTCTAAGTTCGAATCATAATAAAAATACGAAAATCTGCATTGAAAATTATTTCTTAGTTATGCTAACGTTGTCTTTAAATCTGTCCAGTAGTAGCCCAATGTTTGTCAAACTTGAGTACCGTCCTTAAATTGTGAATAATATCAAATGTTTTATATAGATTTCAATGAACTATAGCTAATTTTGCATGGAACATGTCTACCTACATTACGCTCGCAAAAAGTGACGGGACTTATGTAGTTTTCTATTAAAAAAAAACATTGTTAAAATTTTGCATGAAATTTCCCCAAAACTATCTCGTCATCTCTAAAACTACTAAGCAGATTTTAAGAGAAATATTTATAGCTCAAAGGTAATTCTAAAACCGATTTCTTAAATAATTATATCTGACTAATTGTTACAAACTGTTTTCAGGTTATATTACTGTATGTATGTCATGCAAATCCCTTCATTTTGATTATAACGGTATAACTGGAAAAATAGAATCAATTTAAAAAATGTAGTGCAGTTTTAAATTCAAGGCCCTAAATACCCTAAAAAACTTACAGTTGCTCTAGTCGAAACCCATGTAATTTTGCCTAATTTGGGACTGGTGAGAAAATTATCCTCAAAATTATTCGAAACTCACGACAATATTTTACAGTCCATTACACGGCTACATATTTCAAGGATTTCTATTTGTTATCCAATTCAAAGTAAGTATGTGTATTATGTGCGAATATAAAATAATGTCTATGCTCTCCAAGAAATTATTATTTGATCCCATAAAAAAAAAAAATGTGTTCGATGTGTTAGTTCTCAGGGAAAAAGAAATGAAACCCGATTATATTTCCAAACACATGAACAGCCCGGTTTGTGTTAAACGTAAATCTACTCAATAAAATATTTCCTGATATTACGATAACATTTAAAATTTGATTTTCACAAAACAATTAAAATTTTTTTTGTCTTGGTTTAAGAAGTCTACAATCTGACAGCGATACGGCAGCTGATTATTTGTTCCTCTGCCATTTATCAAGCTTTTGTGACAAAAAAAGTCGTGTTTTGGACTTTAAGTCTGTATGTACATTCTTAAAATTGTTTCAAGGATTTATCTTTGGATTTTATTTGCCATTTTATTACATTTTAATGAAATGTTTTATGTTTTTAGATTTCTCACTTTTTATGTTATGTTTTACTTTTTTATTTTGACAAGCGGTCTCCACTTCTACATAAACAGGAAAACCTGTTTTTGTTATATTATTGTATTTGTGGCCCTTATGCATTCACCTTCTGCACTATGACGTTCGTCTATTTCATTTTGAAGTAGAGTACGATTTTTTCTTTCATGAGAGAACCTTATTGACAATGCACATGTGCTCATTACCGTTTGGTAATTTGTGTCAGCCCTAAATAATTAGTTGCTTTTTGTTTAAAAATAATAAATAAAAAACATATTTTTTTACAAAAACAAAATGTTTTCATTAAAAAAATGCTTAAAGAATATAATAATTCAGTTTATTGCAGAATTAAATTATTTAAAATATTGCAGAAGGGCAGGCATTCGTTTAGAGATAAGTTTTGCTGATTCGAAAATAGGTTTAAGGGATTTTGACTGTTTCTCTGCCAATTTTGCTTGCAACTCCAATGCACATAACATCGTCCTTGAGTTACTACTTCTTCCCGTAACAGTTGAAGTTTTTCCTTCTTGCCCTGCTTACTGTGGCTGCATTTTCTTTGCCTCATAAACATTTTCTCCATTTGTAATTATGATAGTATAGGAAGTGTTGTTGATATTGAAAGTAATGTTGATGTGGAACCTGGAGATGTTTTTATAGTGGGAGGAGGTGAACCATTATTCGGTAACAATACTGCTCCTCTGTTACTAGGTCTGGTTCGAGGCACTTTGTATTTATTAATGCTAGCATTGGTATAAGTTATAGTGCGTTTTGGTTCAGCTCCAGATGACAATTTGCATCTCTAGAGCCATTATTGTTTTTATGCGGCAACACTTTCTTTTTATTTTCTTCATTTGTTCTGCTTTTAGGCCCTGGTACACATAAGGCCTTATTAATAGTTCTTTCGATGTCAACAGTGAAATAAATGAATACCACAATAATATACTTTATACCACTCCATCATTGTTCTTCAAGTGTTCCTTAGGAGTTAAAACTATAGTGTCCCAAGCAGTGTCCATTTATTTTGAAACTGGATGTACATGCTGGAATTCGAATCTGACTTAAAAAACATTTTAATAAACTTATTTATTTGTTTTAGCTAAACTTTTACAGCAATAATTTTAAGCAAAATACACAAGCTGACTCAAATATTAGATAAATATTCTATGCTACCCAAAATATTGATAAACAGTCTCTGTCCACATAACACTGTTAGGGAATACGAAAATTCAATAGAATTCATGACAGCGTCGAAACAAAGTGATGTGGGCTAAAAAGAGACGACGCCAAATAAAAGAAGGAGGACCGTAATGAAACAGAAATGACTCGCCAAGTTCCGAACACCTATTCCCGTTTACTCACTCACCAAACTGTCTAGGCCTAACACCAATTGCTACTGCCTCGCCACGCTAATTGTTACGCATAACCAAGAAATAACTAGCCAACTAACTTATTTTTCAACAAAAAATGTTTCAGAGTATATGATAATATCTGATGGTCTGATTGGGCATAAAGTTTTTATTCTTTGTTATCTCTTGTTAAAAAACGATATTAATAACATCTTTGGATGGTAAATTAGTTCCATTGCTGCTACATATATTTCCATGGATAACTACAAATGTGCGAGTTTATAATCCCCAACACATACAGACTCGCATTGTTTAAATATTTTTACTCTCATACATGCGAATGTACCTACGATTCTTTTTTTTTGTGCTCTCCCTCGTAAGGAGACCATGTTTTTTCTCTGCCCTGTGTTTTTCGAAAAGAACAATATTCATAAAATGCATAGATAGCAATAAGTCCTGTTTAAGACTAAATTTAAATGTAAGTGAATAACAATGTGTGTGTGTTGGCGATGGAATATGTGTATTCAAATGAACAAACGAAGCCTTGCATGTGTGAGTCTAATCGGGTTTATTGTATAACAATGGGAGTCTGAGTATTTTTTCTACATCCAAACATCCATTCATAGATGTCAGCTTTATTGGGTTAAATACTTCTAACACCCAGTGCGTTGTTTACGATTATTAAGAGTGGGTTGGCATTTTTCTATTGCCTCCTTTTTTTTTGCTCTTCTTCAATTCCCTCCCATCTCATCTACATAACAATAAAATAAATAAAGCTAAATAATGTCTAAAAATCTAACGAGTAAAGAAATAAGTTAAGCGTTAACCTAATTTTATTTTCATTTAATTTTATTTAATTTTAGCTCATAAAATTTATTTCACTTTTATTATTTTTATTTTTGTTTTTGTCTTCCCCAACACAAGTTCATGACATGTTCATGTTTATTATTTTTGCGTGTGTGCGTGTGTGTGTGTGTGAATGTATGAAGTTGTATGTAATTGTATATGCGTGTTTTTTGCGAGGTTTATAAATATAAACATTAAAAAGGGAAAGATTAGTTTTCATTTCATCAAAGATAATAAATTTAAATAAATTTTTTTGCCTGTTAGATAATGGCTTTTCTTGGATTTTTAAATTTAAACTCGTCTTACTTTTTTTTAATAGTGGCTTAAAACGTGTTGGTGTTTTTTGGAGGTTTTAGTCAGAAATTATTGAACTAGGTTTTTTTAATATTTTGTGTTTGAAATCTTTTGGATTTTTAAGGAGTTTGGAGTCTATTTGTAAAGGACATTATTTTATTTTAAGAAGTTAACTTAATTTTTTCAGTCTCGCAGTAACCTAAATTGTTATACAGCATATTTGAAATATATTCTATACAAAATTATGCTAAAATTCATATTTTATGCGATGGCAACTCAAATTTTCTGTTTTGAACTGATAGCTGTGCTCCTTTGGCCTTAGCTCTGTCTATCTATTGTCACTATTAACAGGAACTTTCAATATATTCAAAATATCTCTTTACACATATATATGCAAGTGTAAAGTTAAATTCATTCAGTCCAAATGTGCAAAGAGCTTTTCAATCAAGGGCGAGTCGATTTGGCAATGAAAAAATCTCGAGTATCATACCCCATACAAAAGAGGTAGCACCAGTCACCCTCTAGTATGGAAAATATTTCATTGAGGATTCCAAAACGCCCATTAATGTTTATTTTCGACGCCCCCAAATTACGCCCATTTAGTTTTTTTGCTTTTATATTAAGTAATTGAATTTTTAGGTTTAAGTTCGTTTTGTTCAATCTTTCTATTCTGAAAGAAAATTTGTTTTGTTGTGATAACTTTGCATACAGTAAAAGTTAAGTTAAAATTTTATTAGACAACTAGCAGAAAGGCGCTTTTATGCCGCTAGACTCGTTTTAAACATTCTTCGTGTTTTTCTACTAATTTTGTGTCAACTGTAAACATCCCTTAACCCAGTTTACTCTTAGCCAACCATCGGTTGGCAATGAAAGCATTGTACATGTATTTCTATTTCATCTCGGCTGATGATATTTTAGTATCAAACCAATTGTGGTGAAGTAAACATACATGTTCCTGTATGTTTCGCAGTACCCGGCGATTTTGAAATTTAAATAAGTTTTTTTTTCAACTTCGCCCACACAATATATCATGCCGTTGTTAATTGTTGGAATTGGCTTCAATTTCGTCCTTAGTGATTTTTTAATCGGATATATAACCTCGGATATTGCATTTCTTTCCCTTTAACAATAAATTGTTTGTAATGCAATAAATAGCCCTTAAAACTCATTCCGGTCATTAAAATATTAATTTTGTCACTCCACCTTTTTTATGAGATTTGATATCACTACTGGTATCTCGAAACTTTCTCTCCTTATATGCATTTTTTTTAAGACAAGAAGCTTCTCAAGTCGGTCTATAAATTACATATACATAATGTGGTTCCTTTGGTTCCTATTAGGTAAAAGGGCCACAACGAACTCTCTCCATTGGGCTAGGTTTGATGAGAGATCTTTTATTTCTTTCCAACTCAGGCCGCTTCGGATGAATTCGTTTTCAAGTTGACGGCGCCAAGTTTGCGATAGCTGAACAAGTCTTCGAGTGTTATGCTGATAGTTCCAATCAATAGCAGCTATAGCAATATCAATTTAAAGCTTTCACAGCTTGACCAACGCCATTTGATATTAGAATGATCTATTTATCTCCAGAGTTTCGTGTGTGTTGCTTATGATGTTTGGCCAAAATAACTTCAGGCTTCCTCGTAGGCATCGGTCAACGAATTCTTGAATTTTATGTCGTGTGGTTACGAGTCCCCGCTACAACGTCAAAGTACTTACTCAGTGCATTATCATAAACAGCTCGACATCTAACATCGCTGTAGCTTTAATTAGATCAATAATTTTTGGGGGACACTTTTGCAGATAAGAGCGCTCCAAATTGCACTGTAGTTCAGGGTGCCGAAAGCCCTTTTGTCTATAATGATCATGTTGAGGAGAGATTGCCATTCTGCGGATTGTTCTAGTAATTCTAGTAAGATGTGGTCTATGCGGAAGCCAGCAGGACTGATATCATTCATAACAGCATCTGAGATTCTTTGATTGATAATACCTTCTCCCATTTTTGCAATCGGTGAGGTCGTTTTTTTTGCGGATATTTACAATGATTCCTTCTTGAGGCGAGTCGAGTTTTCGGTTAAAGGTGCCTTGTTGTCTTTAGAGCCTTGGCGGCATTTAGCTCTTTATATATAGATTGTCGATAGTAGAAAGCATGCTGTAGTAGAGCTGCTTCCATATTTTTAATTAATCCTTCTAAGATGTTGTCTTCTGTGTGCTAGAAAATTGCTAATATCGCATGATAAACAAAAAAAAAAATCGAAAGAATTGTTATTAATGCTATAAAAGATCTATAAGGTTTTCAATAACGTTGAATAATTAAATAAGTTGTTAACAATTTCGATAACTGAGAACGTTGCATTTTTACATCTGAATATTAATTAAAGAATGACACATTTTAGTATAAAATTTTATAAAATTTGTCCTTCTTATATTTCCCTCTCCTAAATAACTAAAAACGAAGTCAGACATGAAGAATGTAACACCGTAATTTTTTAGTTAATTATTTATTCATTCAATGTCTTCTTCTAAATTCTGAGTGTCTGTAATGGTTGTTGTCGACAAACAAGAACAAAGCATCCTGTCAGACCCTTTTGAAATATTTATCAGCAGCACTAACAGCAACATTTAAAGGACAAAAGAAAAGGAAGCAATTTCACTCTTTTCCAAATAATTATAATTGGGGATGCAAAAGTTTGATACAGCAAGATTAAGGAGGCCGAAATGTGTGTTGCATTATAATGCGAAACGTTTAAAGAAAACACAAGAATTAGAATGTATTTAATTGCAGGCAGTTTGGGAAATTTAAGAAGCGAAAAATGTTTGCTAGCTGACATCACCTTGAGTTATTAATATTAATGTAGAAGGGGTATCGAAGCAGACCGCTAAATTAATGGGCCACTTTAAGACCCGTTTCTCCCTTTAAATTGATTTTGGGCAACCGATTTGTAATTTATGACTACCTTACTCTCATTTGAGTCTCGAGCTAACACTAGTCTTTACTCTTGACTGCAGTGATTTCAGGCTGGCGACAGGTGACTGTCGGTCTTCTTCCTTATTACAGAGTCTGTTGTAATTGCTATCATTTATATAAGTCTTGGGTCCATATTGGCGTTCACATTTAAGGAGTGTCTGGACATTCACATAATGTGCGCTACAAGCTCTTTCGCAGGAGTATCTTTGGAGACTGACCCGTCCATCCCTTTCGAGGTTGATTACCCATCTCTTCAGAATTCCTCCACTGGCCAATAAACACCAGAGTTTCTACAGAGATAGAGGTTAACCTCTTGCGTGGCCTCCATGTCCATCCCTATCGGAATGTCACGGTCCAACGCTTCAGAAGTAGCTTGTTCGCCCTTTCCGAGGCATTCTTGTCAATCTATTTATGAATTCTTCCCTGGGCCTTGGTACCTGGAGTTAAAAAAAATTACTGAATATTTTCTATTCAAGTATTTATTTTTGTAAAATCTGATCCCGTCAGATACTTTGATAAGGAAATTTAGGGAAAAAGTTCTCTGCTTTGTATTTGTTTTTAGATTACTTTCACATTAGACACTTTTCTTAACCAAGTCTGTTTTTCATTTTCTTCTGAATTCGCTTTCAAGTTCAGACGCTGAAATTTTACTTGTGCAATTGTTGGGTTCTTTTATATATATATTTTTTCATTTGTGATATTTCTTATCTGGTTTCTGCCTCTAGGTAATCAAAAGATTTTAAGTTGAAATTACAGGACTGCTGCGGAATAGATAAACAGACTTTATTATTATGCTGCTTCACCCCTTAGCCACTTTCACTTTTATTTTTATTTACTAATTTGTTCACAAAACCCGCATTTAAATTGTGAAAGTTCTGAGAAGAGCGAGATTTGTTTAAAAAGATAACTCGTTTACATTCTTATCGCGTGAAAGTATTTTGTTGTTTTCAAAAGCCTTTACTTTATGACTTTCATACAGTCGGCATGTGGCTTTTATTTTGTTTATGCAAAACTTTCAATAGGATTTCTATTTCGCTCAGTTATGAAGAATGACCTTCAAATACAGTTTGTTCGAGGCAGGTGGAGTTTGTATGTATTTATTTGTAAATGTATAACAGATACATGTTTTTCCAGTAAAAATTGTATTTCAATCGATGCCACCTTTCGAGATGACTTGGCTGTATTTGCTATATCAGGAGACTTAGATATGATTTTTTTGGGAATAATTCTGACTTATTTTTAATGTGTCCGATGATTTAAGACAACTAATAAATATATAATATATAATAATAATTTATAGCCAAATAATTTATAACAAAAATTTATTCAATGACTTATTAAACTATTTTGTGACATAAATATGGGTTAACGCAACCGAGATATAAATTTATGCCGTCTCGAAAACCGACTCAGAATATAAAAATAGTGATTTTAATGAATTAATTATAATTATGTGGAATATAGTAATTATCAAAAATGAAGACAACTGATCACAGGTTTTTAAGAAATATTAAAAATAATTCAAAGCAATACTTTACACACACTTTTAATAAGACCTTAATACCTTTTGCACTAAGCCCCCAAATTAATTTTCTTAGTATTATGCCTCTTTTAAAATGAACAGTTTTTTTGTGTCGTTAAGTAGCAAAACTTCTCACATAATCTCATTAATTCACAACATATTGCTAGAACATTTCTTTTAAAATGAAAATATATCAGCGAATTGTGATTAAATTTAATTATCATTAACTTGATATTTTTGTACTTATGTCACTTTCAAAATAAACGACGCCCATATGTAATGCGTTTATATGTAACACATCTGCATTTGCCAGATTTTTTCAAAACTATTCCAAGTAAAGGGGAAATGTTTTCAAAGATTCTTGAATTTAATATTTTGTTATATTCACAAGAATTGCATTTCCCTAGAAACTCTGAGAAAGGGCTTTGTATTGATTTGTGCAAAACTAGCTTAAAAAGCTGTTTTTACTTGATAATGTCAATAAGTACCTATCCACAGGTTCCAATGGCACATGCAGCAAAAATCAAAGCCAACTGTGAAAATAACGAATTTTGAATAAATATGCTCAGAACTCGTGGTTACAAAGTCGATATCCGCATTAGTCGAGTGTGATAGTCGTGTAAGAGATAAACGCTACCAAGTAAAAACCCGGCCACGAAGGGCGTGCTTAACTGGAGGAACAAATAACGCGTCTGAAGAATCATTAGTTGAGAAAGAAAACATTCTTCTACTACTTCTTCATATAAAGCTCGTGAAGTCGGTGAACAAGGACGGTGAAGGCTATCAATACCTTAAAAATAAAGTCCCCCTAACCAGCCATGCAAAACAAAAGAACTAATACGACAGCTAATGACGAACCTAACTTTGAAAATGAAGTTTAATGAATCAGAAGAAAAAGCAAGAAAGGTTTTTTGTAGACTGTTAGTGACTAAGTTATTTCACTTTAACTCCGATAAGTTGGTATCAAAATATTTACCTTTAGTATTCAGCGATGGCTAATGCATTTGTGTTGCTTTATTACGATGATTTTTTTACATTTGAGTATTCATTTAATCAAGATGACATCTGAAATAAGTTATTACTTATTCACAGGCCAATAAAATGGTGTAAATTTTTCTTGTTTAGGATAGATGTTACAAATATACAAATATACAAATATACAAATATATAAACATAAGGTTAAGATTTTTCAAAAAAAAATTAATAAATAAAAAAATATATAAAATGGAATTAATTGGTTTGTGCAGCAAATGGCTTATTTTACAACAAGGTTACATAAAAAACGTGATCTTATCAGAATCTTTGTGGCCAAAACGAAAATAATAACATGACCTCTCAACATGTTTTCCACACAGTTGGTTGGTTGCCTTACCATTAGATCGCGTAGTGTGTTAGGCTAATTAGATATGAGCACGTAAGGAACACGTTGTGATCTAGTTGCACGAAAATGCTGTTGCTATAAAATTATTTCCATCTTATCTATTTTTTTCAATAGTTAACGAAATTGTTCAGAACTTTCAAATTCTTTCTAAGGCCTCTTCAGACATATTTTTATAGGTCAATCGCAGGCTCTTAACTGCAAACTTTCATAGAGCCATTTTTTTTTTTTAATTTTCAATGCTAAAGAATATTTTTTGTTAAATAAACAAAAGAGTTAATATGTATTTTGTTGCAAGTTTTTCCTAAAGATAAGACGCAATAACATCACCACAAGAAAGACAAGCAATAAATGACGAAAAAAGGTCAAAAAATCAATTGCCCACTCAACTAATTCATACAAATCTAACAAAATCTAAGAAAATCCCAGGCAGCGACCTTCGGGATTTTAGAGATTTTACGAACGTCAACCCGCAGCACGAAAACGAAGGGCTTAACACACATTTGCTACTTGTGAATATAAGTAGGTAGTTTATGTGTATGAATTGGTGAATTAGGAGGGCCCCTTTTGTTGTTTGAATTGTAGGTGTTTAGGAATCTATAAGCAGTTGTTTCACCTTTCATAAGGAGCATTAAATGTTACATATAGGTAGCGTTGCCAGAAACGTTTGGTGAATAATTTTATTTTGACAAAAAGAAAAAAACTTATTGGAAAGAAAAAAATAAAGATTAGAATAGATTAAAAAAATAAAGATTAGAATAGTACGCGAAATGAAGAATAGTACGCGAAAAACATTTGCTACTAGATTCAAAATTATTCGGTATTGCCTTTCAGCTATCAACCTAATTAATTTATTTAATTGTATTCTTTCCGACCTTATATTTTTAATTACTTTCTATGTAGGCTCTAGGTCCAGTCCTTTAATTTTTATATTTAAATAAAACTCTTGATTGGTTTTTTTTAATAATTTTAATAAAAAAAAACCAATCAAGAGTTTTATTTAAATATAAAAATTAAAGGACTGGACCTAGAGCCTGCATAGAAAGTAATCCTAATTAATTTGTAATTTCCTAATGAAAAAATACTGGTGTAATTTGAAATAAAAATTTATATTTTCACGTAAAAATATGATTTTGTATTAATTTTTGACACTCTTTTACAGAAAAATTATAATTATAGAGTTAGATGGTAGAGGGGAAAACCTACAAAAAAGAAAATATTATTATCGAATAGGAAGCGGAAAAGTGAGAGGATGCTTAAAAGCATTCGTTAAAAATGACGTTTCGAGTAATTCCACCCCATAATTTGTTTGCAAAGGATAATGTGCTTTAATCCGCTTTTCGCATTTTCCAAGTTTTTCATACAAGTTTTCCATCAAATGTTCTTCCAACCAATTTTTCTTAAGCGGCAAAACTTTGTCATGTTAAAAAAAGCTGGTCGAAACCTTCTTGAATAATTGTTTTATCATATTAAAACACAGAACAAAACACAGAAACAAAATAATATTTTCAGTACGGAAATAAGTTTAGAGTGACCAGATAGTAATGATAGTTATTCCAATTGTGTTATTTCACAAACTATCAAAGTTCCCATCTAGCTGTGAAAATATTCCATAGGGCTTGTTATTTCATCACGCATTATTATCGAAATTCGGACTCAGACAGTTCGTATCGAAGTGGAAAAGTTTTTCGACCTTAATCCACCAACCAGACATGTATTAGTACGAAGCGAAGTAAACGTAGCCCCGTAGCGGCTAGTATCAAAAAAGATCCAGAAATGTGAATTCGGCGTCGATCAATTGAATTTGGCATAGTCAACCCGGCTTATTTTTAAGTTAGATTTGGGGCTATATCCATACTGAGGTCAGCAGTGAAGTCAGAGGAATATAGACGACGCCGTAAGTTTCTAATTAGGCGCTGAAAATATTCGCCGGCGATCGAGATTTTGGCCAAAAAATCATCTTAAAGCACTGTCAGCAAGCCTGGGCGGCCATATCAATGATTTGATAACTCATCCATAAACTGAATTTATTTTCTTACAATTCTTATCGGGAACTATAAAAAATTAAAAATAAACTTAATTTGGGAGGAAAAATCTTAAAAAAAAATAAAGTCTTAATTCTGGCAACGCTGCGAGTTAGAAAGCACTCGTGAGTTTTTATTGAAACTTTATTAATTCTTGATTTAATATTCCGACAGGGTGTGTGTTTTGATGTAGATTTTTGGAAAGAAAATCCGTCATCCCTTGTCATGTTTGGTTTTGAGGCAAACCGGTTTCGGCTATGTGCCATCTTCAGTGTCATTTTTTGTCTCTAAACCAAACTTGGAACCATAGCTGTTAAGTAATGATTAGTAATCGTAATCATTAGTAATTAGATTACTTTTTTTTTAAAGTAGAAGTAATGATTACAATACGATTACATTCGGTTTTATACGATTAGTAATTGATTACGATTACAGGTAATCAAAAAATAATCAGGATTACTTGAGATTACTGAAAAATAATCAAAAATAATCAAAAGTAATCAAAAATGAGTTCGACTATTTTAAAAGATTACTTTTGATTACTTTTGACAAATATCAAAAGTAATCAAAAATAGTCAAAAGTAATCAAAAGTAATCTTTTAAAGTAGTCGAACTCATTTTTGGTTACTTTTGATTATTTTTTATTATTTTTTCAGTAATCGCAAGTAATCCTGATTATTTTTTGATTATTTGTAATCGTAATCAATTAGTAATCAGAAATTGTTGAATAGTGGATTATAGAATCATTACGATTTTTTTAAAAAGTAATGTAATTGATTACTAATCGTAATCGAAATTAACCAGCTCTGCTTGGAACTTTATTGTTTTTATCGTGAACTTCTTTAAGCTTTTTGTGCAAAGTTTTTCTGATCAGCTGACTTAAGCAACCAGGGAAATGGGTATAGAGACTAACTTTTTTCCAAACAAATAAAATGCAAAATAAATAAATTTTTAAATAACCCATAAAGCAGTTTTCTCTGAGTCTGAAGGGTGCGCTAAGCGATTTTCTCATACGGAAGTGAATTCAGAGTTGGAAGTAACTATTTCAATGCTGATTAAGAAATCGGTCGTGAAGATAAAGCGTAAAGAGCTCAAGTAAGTCAGTAACGATCCGATTTTTTAAAGTTATTCATATTTACGGAATCTACCCAGCAGATATATTAACAAAATTAAATAAACGTCCTCGAATGCTTGAAAAATGCTTAAATCTTTTATATAAATTCATTGCAGGCTAAACTGCCTTGTCTTGTAAATGAACCCCATAAAATGTAAATAATAATATTATTTGTAAAAAAACAAATATCAAAAGTAATCAAAAATAGTCAAACGTAAACTTTTAAAGTAGTCGAACTCATTTTTGATTACTTTTGATTATTTTTGATTATTTTTTAGTAATCGCAAGTAATCCTGATTATTTTTTAATTATGTGTAGTCGTAATCAATTAGTAATCAGAAATTGTTGAATAGTGGATTATATAATCATTACGATTCTTTTTAAAAAGTAATGTAATTGATTACTAATCGTAATCGAAATTTAACAGCTCTGCTTTAAATAAATAAAAAAAATACCAAAAATAAATTCAACAAATTTACGTTCGATATAAAATTCCTCAAGTAGCACGATTTTAAATAGAATCTTTGCTGGGTCCTATTTCATACACACCTGCATGCGAACATCTCTAAAATAATGATGGAAATATTGAAGGAGCAGGATTTTTTTTTAACACATACACAAAAAAAAAAAACAAATTCAAAATATCTGAATCTAGTTTTCGCACTCATATGGAATGAAAAAATGTGTGATAGCAAATTAAAAACACATAAAATGTATGTGGATGTTTAGAGTGAAAGGCAAAAGTGGCCTTTTTGATCATATATTAGGCAAAACAAAGTAAACCTTTGAAAGTCTATTTACATATATATAAATATGCGAACATTAAATATTTCAGTAATTTTTTCTCTCCTGTTGGTCGACCGATTTTCTGTTTTATTTTGTTTAGGAGCTAAAGCCGAGCTTTAGTGTTCTGAAAATTCCAACGAATTTACTTCTAGAATAACTTTTTACTACTACAAATATTAAGGTTGTGTGCGCTATTGTTTTTCCAACATTTAAACAAACACCCTTTTCCTTAACAGGACCTTGTAATGTGTGAACAAGTTACTGAATTTATAGTTTTACGATTGAAACACGTGTAGAAGTCACTTTAATGAATTGAAAAATTAAGCAAAGATGATCCAATTTCCACTGTGCAAAAACAAAACAGCGGGAATAATTACAAGAATATTATGGGGTGATACAAAACTGAAAAGAACGTAGAACCTACTGAAACTATGAGTATGAGGGTTAGTAAAAGCGATTAGGTATTCAAAGGTAGTTTGCCAAGTGGCGAGTCAATTCAACCGAGTTACTGATGAGCGAGTAAGTGTGACGTTGAGAGGGAAAACTAGTATAGCGGGGAAGTAATATTCTTCTATAATCGGTCACTACCTCGTTCAACAATTTGCCCTATTGTTTAGATAAAACGACCACTTCGCCAAGTTACTGTCTTGCCACTCTACTCGTTACATATAATCAAGGCGAAAAGTATTCTGCAAGGACCCCCAAGTTTACAATTTGCTAACACACTTTTTTTAAATAGAAAGAGGAGACCATAGCGTCTGCAGGGCAGTAAATGCGAACCTCGCATATGGTTGATACCTGTTACCAGACATAACCAATTTCATAGGCATTAAATTGATCATTTTGAAGAACATTGCTCGAATTGAATTCCCATAGCCCTCGAAAATCTTTAAATCTTGGTTCACAATATAAAACGAATAACAACTCTAATCCCTGGATTATGTACATATGTTCATTGCCAGTGGAGCGCATTCCAAAGGCTTACGAGCCAATCGTATTGATGCAGCATAACTAAACGTGTTGTTCTCCAAACCATAAACAGTAAACCTTTCATACGGTTACGACATTATTCAACTCATGGGGTCTGAATGAGATTCTAATTTGCTGGCGTCAATTTGCTGATCTTATTTTTTTTACTATTCGGGTCAACCTTTTTAAATAAAAAGTTGCTCCAGTCAGTCCTTAGAATGAAAGAGAGTTGAATGACGATTTTAAAACGTCCATTAAAACTGTTTTCCACGCCTTTAAATACAGCAGATTTAGTTTTATGTTCAATGTGTCGCCATTTTAAGTCAGTTGCCTAATTCTAGATTTGACCTTGGATCTTTCCCCCCAAATAGCCAATATTTTACCAACCATCGGATAGCCCACTTAGAACTATGTAATCCTGGCCATTAAAATAATTATTTTTCGCCACTCCCAAATTGTTATTTATTGAATTCTTGATATCCTTTTGGTACCTCGGATCCTTCTCTTCTTATATAAAATATTTTTTAAATGAGAATACGCTTCTCTTAAGACTGCATGAATTAAATTTCAAATATTTTAACCTCTGTTTACTAGCAGCAAGCAAATATTTGTTAATATCCTTATAGTCGTTAGTTTTAATCTCAAATATTTTTTATTTATTTATTTACATGTGAAGATTAATTTAATTGTATCGGCAATATACCAGAGCAACGTTTTACCTAATAACATCAAGGTGCTGGTTATCTTCATTAACTTGAAAGATGAAAGTTTAATTAAAACTCCAACATTGAAGATACTTTGATTAAACGACAGATGAAGATCTTCGAATAAAGGGATGCATTAATTCAAGTGTAAACATTTTCTTATTTAATTTTAATTAAATTCAGGCATATTCTCTGCAGGAACTTTATTTAATTTGCTCATCACTTATTATTCAGGATATGTTTGTTTTATGCATCAATGTGCCAGGGCATGATCCGATGTGTGTATGTGCGAGTTTATAGAGAGAAGGTTTTTAATAAATAAAATTCAATTTCGTTATCTAGCAATGTTGCATTTCGTATGCAAATCCTCAATGCAAAAGTCAGCTGCACTAACAGCACTATCAATAAAACAACTGAGGCAACAAAAACAACAGCCAACTCTTCATAGTCAACGTCACATATAAAGCAACAGCAATAACATAAAGCAATCATTGTTGCAGTGCAGTTGCAAAAACTTGCAATAAAAGCAGATTAAAATATGATTTGACATTTCAAACTATTGAACAGAGTACTCCATAGACAGACATGTCCTTTATACATACATACACATATGTACATGTAAATGCAAATTCATATGGATGTCAGAGTATGTTTTAAACACACACTCAAAGTAAATAGGTGTATTTTTTTTATTATTACCCGTGTGTGAATATTGTGTTTTATACATTTGCCAGCAAAATATGGTTCAATATATGTATGCATATATGTTTGCTATATATATATGGAAGCGAGTATATATTGGCATTTACATACTTGTATTTAAAAATTCATTTGAAACGAGTTATTTTATAAATGGGAGGGAGACCCGAAAGATAAGGTCTTTCATAAGAAGAAAATTTCCGATCCTTAATTTAACTTTAACGAAATTATTTACATTATTTTCCCAGCAAGTGCTGTTAAGAATCAACGTAGTAAGGCAACTAAGAAAAATAGAATAACAATTCGGTTTGTTTGTCGTGCCATTTTGTTAAAATTTTTTTGTTTTTGTCCTGTTTGTATTTGGATTTTTCATTTGGTCTAAGGAATTTCGAGCATTAGACGATCAAGCTTTTCTAAAAAGTTAGGTAAAGGTTTCATGATTAGCTGCCCTAAGCCACCCTCCACAACTAAATTGCATTCGAATATCAAAATGAGTTGGGATAAAATATTAGCTACAAATAATTTTTGAAAGAGAAAAAATAAAATCCCAAAAATTCATTCTATAAAAATGAATAATTTTAATGTTTGTTAAGATAAAGAAAGCTACAAATTATTTAAAAAATGTGAAGCAAGACATAAAAAAGGTTACGCTGATAAATTAAAAAGTAAAAGAATCTTATTATCTGAATGGGGGAAATTATAAAATTTTGACATGGTCCTGATAACCATAATATATTTTTGACAACTATGTCTTGTTGTGTCAAACATATATCATCATATAAAAGTATTTTTAACATTACTTTAGTCGCGATAAACAAGTTATTGTTTACCTTTAAGCTTAAATGATTTTCATCCATAACAAACTATTTCAAATATATAAAAATAATAAAATAAATCTAACCATAAAATGTTTTTAATAGACATAATACGTGAAATTGTTTTGGTATTTGATCAAAATTACGAGGGTGCTGTGGCTTCAGTGGTTAGTGCGTTGGCTATTAAGCATTCGATGGCTTTATTCTCTTGAGTTCGTACCTCACTAGCAACATACAACTAGCAACATACATTTGTTGCTTGTCTACAATAATAATTTTATTTGTTTACAACCATATAATTGAATCATAATATGCTCCTCCAAGATTATGGTTACTTTTTTCTTTGCGTGTAATGAGTTATAATGCCATTGGTACACATGTCAATACTCCCAGATCTGGAAGACAGAAAAATCGCCAGTTAAGTTCAGTAAAACTGTCCAAAGATATTTTAAGCGCCATGGCCACTCACTAAACTGCTTCATCAAACTAAGCTTTTTTTTGAATGCATTTGAAAAACAAATCACAGGCATCAGTTGATGTTGACTTCCTGAGCTCCAATGATTCGAAGCAAGTTTGATGTGTGTGCGGGTAAATACGTCAAATTAAATTTTTGGCTTGGTATTTAAGCAACAACTTTTTTAAAAATTTACTTGCAGTACTCAACTTTATCCCTTCGAGTACATTTTTAAGCGGAAGCTCATGCCTTGCCTTAACCAGGGTCTGAATGAAAAATGAATTGGAATAAAAATTAGCTACAAGTAATAAAATCCTAAAAATAATTTTTATTCCAGATTTTTTTTCAGAGCTTGGCAAAGTAAACTACAATATATTAAATCAATAATTAATTGTCTGGGTCTTATTAAAGACCTACAACTTAAAAGTGGGTTAATTAATATTGTAATAAAATATTAAACTACCATAATTATGTTAATGACAATAATATTTGTAACTTCCTTGCAAAATGTCATAATTATTACGGTCCCTGTTTTGGACTACTCTTTCAGCCAGGGGCGTTTTACGCTTCCTTTTTTTTTTTTTTTTTTTTTTAAATACGTGTGTCAGTGCAATGACTATGCAACAGTCATCTATTTCGGTCATATTTCTCAAAAAATAGACTTTAGACTCTGCAAAAAATTATTTTCAACAAATCCATAACATTTCGAAAATAATATTTTTCTCTTACCAAACAACTTTGAAACGGAAGTTTGATGGAATGAGTTTGATGTGTATTTGTTATAAACACAATCGAATTTTACTGAAGCATACATAAATTTGAAGAGTCAGTTGGATGTGTGGCCGTTGCGCTTTAAAATATGATTGGATGGCTATCCATTCGAAAACTCGGCCATTGTTTGAAAGGAAGGTTAAAACGAAGTTTAACACTTGACAATTAAAATGAATCTACTTGATTGAGACAAATTTACGTCAAACAATAATTAAATAAAAATCATTTTAGGTAGCTTATTCTTTTTATTTCAAAAAATTATTATAAAAATAATTTTTTTTTTGTTAAGTGGTATAAGCTGGTAGCTTCCCTAGGAAACCTCTACTCCACTTCTTAGAAAACCTAAATATGTCTTATAATTAAATTTCCTCAAACCAAATGAGAAAGTTTAAAGGACTTCAAAATAAAAACATTAATGTTGTAACAAAAGGCTCCCAACAAACAAGTTGCTATCTTATGTTTCTTACATTCGCTTCTGCAATTGTTTTTTTTAAATTAAAAATAATTAAATTATTAGTGCTGTTCTGTATTCCGAATTCATAATATTTTATTCGAAAGTGGAAATTTCCGAATGTTAAACATTGTTATGTATTTCACTTCTGAATAAATTTCTTCGCTTTATTTGTAGTAAAAAGATTAATGGACTAAATTGGAATCAGGTTTTCTTCAATTAAAACTTTCCTTAAATAGCAATTTTGTTTTAAGAATGTTAATGGTATTTTTTAATTTTATTTTATTTTTCACAATAAATTTTAAAATGCATATAGCATCTGGCAGCAGCGCTTTCTGATGTAAAGAATAGTAATAGTCGCTTCTGGCCGACAATAACCATTAGTTCGCCTCAAAATCTAGAATAATATAACACCTTACACTTTGTTACACATAAAATATCTATACTAACGTAGATAAATACTTGTGTACCACTACCAACAACCCACATGTCGTGATACTAAGTACATTTTCTGCATCATTTTCATACATATACGATATCAATGTATGTATGTACTAAACTTTGAAGTGAAAATGAAACAACAGGAAACTAATAAATGTGTAAAAATCTTAAAGATTAAAGGGTTCAATATTTAATCAACGCTAGAAATTTCTTTTTATATCAGAAATCCTTTTGGAATTGTATGTGAACAACCTGCCACTTCATAACTTGAAAGATCTAAACCCAATTATATATAAATGCAATAAAATCATAAAATAACAAAAAAAAAAAGCTTCCTCTCTGCCAACGCACACAGGCGCACACACACAGCCACACAAGTGCAAAACTCAATGGGAAATGTTGCGAAAGAAAAAGAAAATGATAAAATAAATGTCTGCATGTGCGAATGTCAATGGAAATATGTATAATAATAAATTGTTCTTGTTCTTATTGTTGCTGTTGGTAACCAGTAACCTGTAACCAGACTTGTGATTACCTATTAGATGTTCAGTTCCCGTGGCATCTAATGTATAATTATAATTAAAGTAAAGCTCTGAACCCAAATACAATAGAATGTAATTGAAAAAGTTCAATTACAATTGCTTGATTTTTGTAATTAAGAATATAGCAGTAGCACATTAAATATATTTGTAATTACAAAAGCTCTATTACAAATTACATGTGATTGTAATTGCACTTACTTGTGATTGAACTAAATTCTATTACATACCTAGAACAATTAAATTTCGTTAGGTGTATAAGTACAGTACTGTATTTAATTAAATTATTTGTTTTTTTTCTTTTTGCTGGTAAGTAGTTCAAAATTTTGTGAAATCAATAATTGCAATATTTTTTTAATGAGCGCACTAAGTTTCCAATTATTAATATCAATATAATTGCAATTCCGTTTTTTCAATTACATATAATTTTTAATTGAATACTTACAATTACATTTAATGTGTAATTGGACTATTCGCGATTGTAATGTCTTGGTTTCTGTAATAAAAATATAGCAATTACGCATTAATAAAATATTTGTAATTAGGAAAGTTTAAAACGAAGATTACTTTTTATTAAAAATTTTCATTACAATTACTTGCAATGTATAATTGAGATATAGAAAATTACAATTGAAATCAAATACAATTACATTTAATTACAATTGGTAATATTTACAAGTAATGTGTAATTGAAAACGTTGAATTACAATCACACATAAATGTGAAATTGCATATGGAATTAAATAAAATTTATAATTGAGACCTCCCAGGTCTGTTGTATACATACATACACATATGCTTATCCTAATAGGATAACAGTCGTTGGTATGTATGTTTAAATGGTTTTCTTTAACAAAATGACATAATTTGAAATATCAAAAGACTCACCCACAAACGCACTTATACATGAACATCTTATGTATACCTGTATTGTATATGTTTGTATGTATGCATGTATGTGTGTAAGAACATTTAGTAAAGTCGTACTAACAAGTGACTTTAGGCAGGATAAAAATAAGGATTTCGCATAATCTACAATACATTAGCGGTAGCTTTGCTGTGGATTTCAATTCAATTCTTCAGGTATCGAACAAAAACCCATGTAAATTACGATTTGGCACCTTTTTCCAAATGGCATTCAAGCATGAAAGTTAATGTAAATGTTTTCTTTTCTTTTTGTTTCATTTTCCATTTCTTGCTCTTGTAAAGTCTAAATATTAGTGAGATTGTGATGAGGGTCCTTATTTACTATGTTGATGGTAAGAGGGAAAGAGATAGAGCATGTGTATGATGTTGTGTGTTAAAAGAACTTTTATATTTTTAAAATGTCTTACATATTAAAAATGACATTTTATTCTTATTAAAATGTTAACGAAATAAATAAAAAAGAAAATGTTATTTCAATTCACTATTTGCGAGTAACAATGAAATCCTTGGTTGAGGTTTCGTCCTGTAGTGTTCTTGAACTTCTTTCGACACAAATTTTATATCTGTGAGTGTTTTCTAAAAACGATTATTTAAAATTCTTTTGCTTCAAGAAAATAGGAAACAAAAGAATGGGTCACGCGAAGAAGATATTTCATTGATGTTTATTTCTGTTTTGGCTTTTACATGTGCGGGATGATCTTGACTTTACACTCAAAAAATGGTTTAATATTGTAATAGCAAATGAACGTTACAATTTCTGTGCGAACTTAATGTGAGAAGTGGAGCATAAAAATCATTTCTTAATAAGAGATATCTTAATTAAGTTCAAGGTAAAATTAAGTAAAGTTTTCAAGGTAATTCTTCGTAATAAATCCCTTGACAATGAAATAATTGTTTTAATGTAAACTTTCTAATTTTTGAGGTTCAAGGCCCTATAAACCATTGACGAGTATTTTCTATGATCTCTTAAGCGATGATATATAGTTAAATATCCTTTCCAGAAAGTCTACAACAACTTTTTTTGCCGTTTATACAATATTAAATATAATTTAACATAATGTTGGTAAGTATTTCGTTTAGGGTTAAAAAAAATTGTATTAAAAACTACAACAGCTATAGCAAAAGTTCGAATATGATAGCAAACACTGTGCTATTCTATGCTGTAATCGGCTCACATAGCATTAGCATAAATTAATTTAACGAGATAGAAGTACTGTTGTGTGATTTTTAGTTTTTGCTATTGCTGGACTTCTGTATTTTTAACAGCGCAATAATAAAATTATTATGAGAAAGGAAAATTCTCAAATTCCATTTGCTTTGATTATTGGGTTGTGTTACTTTTGTAATGTGACAAAGTTTAACGTTCGTTTCGTAAAAATCTATTTTCTGTAGATATTTAGGTTGGAAAAGTTTCCTTAAATAAACAGTAATGTGGCTAATTTATGTGACGAGGTTTGTCAGCTTATTTGTAATAGTACGATAGGAATCTGCTAATTCTAGCATAACTTAGTTGAAAGAAATAAAGAATGTTGCTGGAGTCTGTAGCGGCACATTATATAATGTTTCCTGTATTAAGTTAATTAAATTAAAAATCGTCTGTTATGTTAGCGATAGACGTTGCGACCTTTGGTACAACTCATTTGATAATCAAACTGAGTGTTTTGTCCGTAAATAATACAACTTTGTAGACAATTTCGCACAACAAGCTTTTTGGCATTTTTTCCAATCGGAAACGTTAAATAATAGACTGCACAAAATAATTTTAAAATCAAATGCATTTACAAAAACGGTATAAATTTCCTATCTAATATAATTTATTAAAATTGTCCAAGCTTGAAGGCCTTTTTTAAAAATTATATTTTTATTTTTCAACCTAATGAAATTTTAAAAACACTCAGAGAGGAAAAGTTGTCTCTTTGATTTTTTTAAGTAAAACTTTTGAGCTTTAGTTCAGTTTTTTTTTAAATCACTACTATATCAGTTTCTAGAATACACTCTTAACGTTGCGACAATTAATTAAATTATCTCGAACAAACGAGACACATATTAATGCAACGAGTCCACAGACGTTGCAATATCGAGTACAACCTCGATATTGCAAGTTGTGCCAACCGCAGCATTGTCTTTATAAACGGAAATATTCTCTAATTTTCTGCTATTTAAGTTGGCCAAGGAGAAAAAGAAACTATTATTCTAGACATTTTACTTACTCTATACAAAGAGTGTACTTGAGCAGGCAGCATCTTTTGCAGCGACTGCTGGCAGTATCATCATCAATATGAACAACATCTATTGCTTCTACGCCACCGGGAACAGATTTAGAGGTTGCTTATGTGTGATTTAAGTGAAGCACGCGCGAATATAGCGGTGATAATTCTTTAAAAATTGGAAATTGTTTTCCAATCGATTTCGCATTTAGCCAAATCTCTTCTTTTTACATTCACACACACACACACACACACACACACACACACATATATATATACATTTTTACATGTATGAATTTATAGCAGAATTCTCTTCTTCGTTTTTTGTGTCAAACACATAATATATTTATAAATTTGTTCAGTTTTTGTTGCTGGTATCCGCATGTAGCAAGTATTTATTTCCAAGTGGAGGGATAAAATATTTTATTATTATTTTTTTATATTTAAAATGGGAGTGCGATGTTGTTGTTTTGTTTTCGTTAAAAACAATTTTTATTCATATTCAAACATGTACGTTTGCTTTTTCGTTACATTTTAGTTGTTGCATAGAAATATGTATGTGTTTTATTTGTTTTATTTTATTTTAGTTTTTTGTTGTTTTTTCCTTTGTTTATGTATTATTACTTTCTACTTGATTGACTTGTGCTCTAAGAGGATTTTATTATGAACAAAACTGCGTTTACTTTTAACAGATTACCGAACCAAATTTATTGGGATTTTATGAAAAAATTATTTTTTATGAGAGTGTGTAAGTGAATTGGATGGATTTTATTAATCTTTATCAGTACAATTTTTAAGTAACGGGTATCCTATCTATATTTTAAAATTTGAGCAGACTTCAAAAAAAAAAAATTATAAAATATTTCTTCAAACGGAGTTTATGTAAGAGATTTAAACTTTGCATTTAAGAATGAAATGTTATAAAATATCATAAAAATAGTGATATTTTAATAAAGTAAATAAAAGATTTATTTGTTTTTAATATAAATTCAAAAATTCATTAAATCAATTAAAAATTGATTTGAAGCGAAAAATAATTCGAATTTTTAATTAAAAAATTTATTGAATTAACTAAAAATTTAATTGAAAATTTACTACGATTTCAATTAGAAAACTTATCAGACTAAAGAAGTAGATAATTTTCGCGAAATTTTAACTTATTAATTAAGTGCTACAGTCTCAACATAAATTCGTATTATTAACAAAAATTAAGAGCTTTGTGGATATAGTTTGTGGATTCAATTAAATTTAATGGTAAATAATGTAATAAATATGACCCCAAAATATTATCGAGTAGTAGGTTTTTTAATATAGGCGCTGTAAGATATCATAAATTTTAATTCCAAAAATTGTATTAATAATGTAGGGAGCATATCGAATCAGATCGCGAACCCCCCCTTGACACCCTTCTTTCCTTGAATTTATTTCAGGTAACCGATATGTAATTTACGACTGTCTTACTTTCATTATAATTGCTAGTATTGGTCTAAGGCTTAGATACCCCATGGTATTCACATTTAAAAAGTGTCTTCCCGTGATCCTGAGTCTTATGTTACCCATGACTGGACATTCACTTAACCTCTTCCTCAGTTGTATATTTGGAGTCTGACACGTTCACCCCTTGTGAGGTTTTCTTCTCCGTCCCTCCATAATTCCTCCGTGGGCCAATAAATACCAGAGGTCCTACAGAGATTAACCTCTCCTCCTATTGCGAGATTTTACGGCCCATTCCTATCGAAACCTCACGTTCCAACGCTTCAGAAGTAGCTTTAGTGATTGACCTGTACACCCCTCCTGAGGCATTCTTGTCCGTCTCTTTGGGATTCTTTACTGAGCCAAATAAAAACGTAGTTTCTTCAGACTTCTTCTCCACTTGGAAGGCTTCGTCATACATCCCTTTAATGGAAACCTTTTTTATCTTCAGTGATGAATTTGATATTTTTCAAAACAACTTTTTAACCTTTATAAGAATATTTAGTTTTCTCCACTTTGTAGGACAGTGTAATTACTAAAAAAACTAAAAATATATTTTGTGAGAAAACCTTTATTTCTTCTATTTTGAAAATTAATTCTAAAGCGTAAAATACAAACTTGAGATATGGCGAGAGTTGTAAGAGTATGACCGTCCAAAAGCTGGTGAAAATTTTTTCATTCCGTTTTAATTGACCAACCACAGTTTATGATGGCATAAAATATGTGTGTTTAATATTAAATAAAGTACTAAATAAAATACAAAATATTTTTACTATCCTCAAATTGAGGTAATAAAAGATGACACCATTCTATATAAATGGGTGTAAGACGGTTGACCGTTGCATTGTCGTCAATATTGACCTAAAGCATCATAAAAGCCATAGAGGAATTGTAATCAGAAAAATTAAAACCACAA
Source organism: Phania funesta (assembly GCA_963932375.1). NCBI lineage: Eukaryota > Metazoa > Arthropoda > Insecta > Diptera > Tachinidae > Phania > Phania funesta. Next base: position 38,786,150 of record OZ010652.1, on the reverse strand, counting down.
AAATGTAAACGCTCATAAAAAGAAACAATAAAGTTTATGGGCAAAAAAAGAAAGAATAAACAAAATAATGGCAATCCCAAGAAATGGGCCACAAAAATGAAGGTGGCGTATCTTCATTCCCATACGCAAACATCAGTCATTGATCAAGGAGGACAGCCAAAAATTGTATTTTATACGAGCATTTTTATATGACTTGTCGTCACACATAAACCTGAAACCGGTTAGAAAGTTAACGGTTGTTATTCGGAAAATTTACTTGTTTAGAAAAATAAAAACTCATTAAAAGCGCATTTGTCATATGAGCAATTTATGCGTTCTTGGTACGAGGATTATGTAACTAAGTAAATTGAAATATTTTTAGCATAAAAACAACAATAAGAGGGTAATAATAATTACAATATAAAGTTTACTCTGCTTAAATTTCTCTAAAATGTGTGCGGTGTCTGTGTGGTTTTCTTAATTAACGTAAGGGGGATTTTGAAGCAGACCACTTAGTTTGTGGGTCCCTTTTCGACCCCCTTCGCTCCTCAAATTGGTTTCGGGCAACGCATTTGCAATTACGATTACCGCACTTTCAACTGGGTCTGGTGCCAGCATTAGCCTTTATTCTTGACTATAGTGATTTCAGACTGTCGACTGGTAACTATTGACACTCCTCATCATCACTGAGATGCCTGAGAGTAATGTTTTGTAATTGTAGAACTAGTGATAAGATCGAATATGTATTTAAATTCAAGCGATAATGTAGTGTCTGTCCACTAATCGGTATAATCGAAAATCGAATTAGTGGAGAGTTCCGGTGGTATCCCGTAGGGCATCCATCAGTACTTAGCACTGCAGCAGAGATACGAATCAGTGTAATATTCCGGTAGTATCCCGTAGGTTTGCCTCACTGATTCGTATTCGAGAACAGGTTAGAAGGGGCCCGTAGGTCCGTTCTCACCAGTAAGCACTTTGTCAGCAACAGAGCCGATAGAGCGGGCATTGGAACGATGTGCCAAGTGAGTGTACCGCAAAGGCTGGACAAAACGGTTACTCTTGCACCCAGTACGACTCTGTGCGGGTGGGACAGTATACTTATTCGGCGGTCCACAAATATACATTTCTGTGTCAGCACGACTGGCCCCTGCGAGTTACACCACAGACGTTGGAAACGTCGTTACAGAGTAATAAAATTTGCAGGCAAAGAACTGATAACAGGGGCATACGTGTGAAGTAGAAAACAAAACAATATTTTTCGGATACTAAAAATGCCTACGGATTACGGATTGAAATTAATACTATTTAAAATATTTCATTTATAACACTCACGGGTTTCCAACATTAAAATAAAATAAACAGGGGATAAGTTAAGAGTTTATTTGAAAATATTCAAAGGAATTTTTGGGGGAAAATCCAAAAGTTATTGATGTTGTTGTAATTTCAAATCGACAATTAGCAAATAAAATTTACTAAAAGGTTCGTTTTTTAAAAGCAAATGACTTCGGTCATATTGCCACCTTGACTCTGCTTGACCCAATTTAGAGAATTGCTGGCCGTACGTCACGAATAACATGAACTGTGAAATAAAAATGTACTTCTGGATAGTATTTTGAAGTTATATTTATTAGTTTAATTATCATTAAGTTGGAAATCATATATTGGCTCTAGCCAATTTAAAGATTTTCATTTTTCATCCTGCAGAAAATAGTAGTGCATTATTTTAAAATTATGATATCAGCGCTCAGTGTAAAGGTCTTTAAAATATATAAAGAGGTGTCACTATATTTTATCTGAATTTAAAATTAATACTGCGCTGTTGGGCTGTAGTAATCAGTAAGATGAATTTGTGTTCTAATTCTAGGGGTGCACGATTGGTTTATTACTGAGCTTAAGAAAGTACTATCTACGTGGGATCAAATGAAAGCTCACGTTTGATAACTACTGTAGAACACAAGCAAGAATTAAAGTATTTTTGGAATTTTTACTAGAATTTGTTTTTAATAATTGCGCAATTTTACTTAACGATTGATGTTAATGTGACATTGAATAATAAACAAATTAAACAAGAAGTTTAAATTTAATTAGGTTTTTGACTTTTTTGCAGAAAGAAGGGGTCTGTTTCTGGAACGAAACAACAATTAAAACTTTATCTTTTGATCAGTATTTCTTATAGAAACATTTAAGTTTCACAATATAAAAAAAATTATTTGCAGTGCTGAAGTTTATAGTTCGCGCACTGACATGAGCTATATTGTACCTGGGAATTGTAAAATCCCACGACCTAGGACGTCAATTGACAGGTCCATTTCCCGAAATAAACTTATCGTCAGACTTTAATTTCAATAAGTCGATGGTTGCTGTTGTCGTATGTTGAAAACACATCTCGCCCGAATTAATGTCATCTACATTTTCAAACAAAAAATTATTGATCATGATACGATAACTATCTTCATTATGCGTAATGTGACTTCCGTCATTTTTGCAGGTGTAAGGTCCAAGAAGTCACCAGCGTGTAAACCGCACCGAACGGTGCATTTATCTGGATCTAATGGAGTCTAAAAAATGTTTTCTGGATTGGTTTCACTCCATAACCAACAATTTTGTTAAGCAATCAATGTGCCACATCACGGAACACAATTTTGGAGTTTCGAAATAAATCTGGATGACGTGGCAGCGTTGTTCTGGTGTCAATCTATTTATGATGATTTGACAGAGTATATTGATCAATAATCTCAAAAAGTAAGTGCAGTATGACTGTTCGTTTGACAGTTGACACTTTCGTAAGTTTTTTAGGGCTTAAAAACACCCTTCACTTCTAAAAGTACATTTCTAAAAAAGTACCTTTCCCTAGGGGCATTTTTTCTAAAAGTACGTTTACCAAAGCAATTTTTTAGAGTAATTTTAACACATTCGGCTGCAATTAAATTTAGATGGTGGTTGCCAGAGAATCAATTAATTTCTTCATATAAAAATAAACAGCGGAAATTGCCACTTTTTATCGTTAAACAATCAATTTCATATAAATTTTATGGACGAGTAGCCGCTCTCTTGTGTTACAGTAAGAGGCCGTTGCGAAATATAATTATATAACAGCGCAAATTTAGCAGAAGTTATTTTTAAAACAGATTGTTTTTTAAACTTTTTTGCAGGACTCATCTCTTTTCAAATCTTTGCTTTTAAAATAAACCTTATTTTTTCGCTAAAGTATTTATTGCTTGGAAGTATTGGGACGAAAAATTAATTTCATAGAGTACTTTTCAACACTAGCTCTTTCTTTGTATTGTACATTTTTTAAAAACCTTTTAAAGTTCTAACAATATTTTAAAACGTACCATTTGGCTTGTATTTTTATTTTCAAATTTAAAAAGAATTAAACACCAACAAAAACTTAATAAAATTAACACTTCTACCCTCGTAGATAATAAAATCATGACAGTGGCTGGAGAAAAATTCTTTTTTTTTCTATTTTAAGACAACTTTTTGCCTCAATATCACACAAATAAAAATGCCATAAAACTCATTTTACGATCAGTTTTCATACTTTTCTAACTACATCTATAAATGTTGCAGAAAATATTATTAAATGTTTAAAGAAAATTTATTAAGAGTGATAAATAATACACAAATCCTTTAATAAACATCACTACTACTTTGAAAAATTAATTTGTTAAGGGGTTTCTTTTTCCAAAAATCTTTTTTTTTTGCAATTATAAAGAAAATAATTGTTTATTAACCCTGACAAAAAACTTTGCAATAAATATACACAGCCAAGTAAAAATCGAGATTTATAAATAAACAATTGATACCTTTAAACGTATGTAATTTTAAAAAATAAGACAACATTTTTGTAGAAGTTTTTGTTGTTTACTTCAAGTTCCATCGCCAGAAAACGCTAAGTTCCTTTAAATAATATTAACCGAAGGTTAAATCCTCAGCAAAGCTCGAAAAGCCAGTTGCAATTATTTGCCTCGCCAACCAGTTAACAAAATTATTATTCTTTGTGCCTGTGTGTGAGTGAAGTGAGTTGGTATTGTTGTTTGGCCTTTCAAACTGCATTATTATCCCGAGTGTACTTTGATTTACTTTTTTATTTTAAATTGAAAATCTACTGTTGAGATTCTTTCCTTCCTGCTAAACATTAGTCAGTGTAAATATACAGTGAAGAGAAAAACTGATAGAAAAGTATTTCTTTCATGGCTACTAAAGTCATAAGCTAACCTCAAGTATACAACTTCACAGCAGACTCTTCTATTGCTTGCAATACAAAAGATTCAGGCTTCCACATAATAAAATGAAGAAAAGCATAATTTTTACTAAAACAAACCTCAACATTTTATTAAAAAATTTCTTTTCAAATTAATAGAATTATTTATGCAAGAAATTATTCGATTAATAACCATTCCGACTCATGTAACATCACGTAATGAGATTGTCATAATTTTCAATTTCTGCAAAGCGCAGATTTGATGTCGGTTTTTTTGCATTATGTCTCCTCTTTCAATTTTACAATCGTGTTCGGTTTAGCCTCATAGACTCTACTCCACAAATAGCCCCAAATAGAGCAGCCGGGTGTTGTTAAATCACATAATCTTTGAACTTAATGAATGTCATGGTGTCGTCAACTGATGCTCCTTGTTAAAACCTAAGCCCCCCTCTGTCCAAATCTTTCAATTGGTCCCACAAAATGTTCTTTTATTGTTTCGAGAGCGCACACCATTGACTTTATCAGCAACTTCAAGTCCAATTAATTCTGCATTATTTCTTCAGACCACAAGACTTGCCAAGCAAGACTCTTTGTGGGTGCATTTCCTTTTGGTAAATCTGTCTTGGAAAATGCGATCTTCAAATGTTGACAAATCCGTTGAGGAGAAAATTGTCACCTCATTGCATAAAATCATCTTCGAAAAGCCGACTTCTTGGAATTTTTTCTCGAGCGTCGATTTTAATAATCCGCTTGGATAATTCGATCACGTCTTTCCATTCTCCATTGCTACGTGCCTAATATTGCAAGGGTTGAAAATATGTCATATGGAAACCATCATATGTTTGCTATAACAATAAGTTGTTGTATACAGCATAGTATAGTTGTATAACCATGCCACAACCATGTTTTTTCTTTACATGTATGCAACTTGGGAAAAATGCTTGCTGTTTGGTCAGATCTATTACATTTAACATTATAATGGTATTGATATTGCATTCGGTCTAGAAAGTGGTCTGCAAAAACCCCCGGTATTAATGCTTGCAATTTGGCAACTCATTTTTAGTATGTGAACGCTTCCATGATTTAAAAAAAAATTCTTGACTGACTTATAATTTATCGCTCCACTGTAAGTGGATGTGGTAGAAAAGAACACATATTTTAAACAATTATGTAACCCTGAATTGTATAAATTCTATGTATTCTTTGTGTACATATGTAATGAACAAGTGTATTTACTTATCTATGTAAAACACACACATACAGAGAGACTATGTATGTATGTATGTATGTATGTATGTCGTGCCTTGTAATGTAGCCTGTCGTATTGTTGTGTAGTGAGTGAGTTGGTGTTTGGCAATCAATTCGTACACAACGTTGTATTCAAGCAAACCCACGTTTCATGCCTCCACCAAGGATGAACAAAAACCACCCGTTTAAAAACCCACCAGTCAAGACATCTTTTGTAAAATAGTAACTGTTTGCTCTTCGTTTAGACGACTTTATGTTTATTCATTCATTCAGTCACTGTTTGCATTGTATCGTCTCTATTGTTGTAATAATGGAAATCACAAAATATATTTCCCATTTATTCTGTAAATAAGACTAAATGTGAATTTGTATATAAGAATATCCATCTTTTGGTTTTGCATTATTTAAAGATTTTTAAAGCTACAAGCGAAGTAAAAGAAAATTCTTTCTTTATATTTATTCAGGGAATATTTAGTCGGTTTGAATTTTGAAAATTAATAATAAACAATTCTTTCATTAAACATTAAAATTTAGTCTTAGCAGGAAACTTTGTAGGACAAACAAACACTGCTTGCATTAATAACTTTAAAATTGGCCGACAATTTTGCCATTAGAGGTAAAAATAAAAAAAAAAATATTAAATAATAATTTTTAGATGAATGAAAAATGTGGATAGAGTTATAAGTATTGTAATTGATTCAATAAGTAAAGAGACAAATTCTATAATTTTAAAACTATTCAATGAATGTGTACAATCTATTGTACAATATATCCAGTCTATTGCGATTTCCTTGAAGATTAGCGAACTATCAATAGCCAATACTACTCTGAGATGCTAGAACACAAGGTTAGACCAGCTATCAGGAGCAACCGACGTGAACTCTTGTCAAAACGAGTCATTCTTCAGCACGATAACGCCCGCCCTCATACAGCCGAGCTGAGCCGAGATCTTACCTCATCCTGCCCACAGTCCCGACTTCGCCCCATCTGATTTTACCTGTTTGGACCACTCAAAGACCCCCTACGCGGAAAAATATTTGGTAACCATGAGGAAGTTAACGGATAGTAATAATTTAGTATCATTTTTGGATATTGAAAACAGTGGAGTTGAGTAAGATAGGCAAAAAAGGTAGATAGATGTACCACAAAAGTAGTGTTGAGACCACTGTATCGAGTCGATACTTTCGACATCACTTCAGTATATGGGAGATCCTTTTTGGAAGAGCCGTAAAAAAATTGTAAACTGCGGTTTCAATGTGCGTTAAAGTTAATGGAAAGAAAGTATAAGATTTATTAGAGATTTATGAAAATTAAAATGTTTTTGGAAGTTTGTCAAATTAAAAGGGATCTTATTTTGGAGTTGTAGATTAAAAGAAGGGAAAAGAGCAGCTTGATCTAAACAAATATTGCTTAATTAATAAATATCTTCAAATAAATACGAGTATATCCAAATTTTATGCCTGCAATTTTCTCAGTAGTCTACTATATTTAGTAATCTGATTATTATATTTACCCACACAGATTAACCAGAGGTGAAAACTTCAACACATGAAAGTAGTTAGCATGTTACTCGTATTACCCACACATTGATCTACAAAAGTATCATTAATTTCATTGCTCCACAATGTCAATATAAAAATTAAAACCAATTAAAACACTTTGGGCAATCGACGAAAAAAACTTTTTATCTTCCGTCTCGTATCACCTTTGTATCTCCTGGAGCATTTCTTAAATTTTTTTATATTTTTGGCCTCAATTACTTATACTGGCTACATACGAGTGACGAAGAGAGGAAACATTGGCATGGTCCATCGTCTGTAGCTATGTTTTGGAAAATATCAAAATTTTTTAAAATATTTAGTCTCTTAAAATGAAATATACCGACTGTATCGATGTTTACTATTTTGGATGGCTTGGCTTTTCGAAAGCTGTCATGCTGTGATCATCATTTGCATAGATTACTAATACCACTTTCTCTTCTTCCGCATATATTTGTTGAATAGTATGTGTGGTAATTATACAAAATTGACTTGTGGTCATATGTATATATATTTACTTTTTATACAGGTATATATCCTGTAGGAAATGACGATAGTAAACCTGTATTCATTCACTAGTGACTTTATCACCAGTACAACTGACTGAAAGCAAATGCTTTCTGCTATAAACATTTAGCTGTGCTTTTCATTGAAAATCCACTATTGACATCAGAACTATTGACTAGTTAATTCTTTCGGGAACGTAAGGAGACATTGGGACCAGAAATTCACTAGTATTTCAATAATTTTGCAAGTTTTCAGTCGATTTTACCATTAGTAATATGGGGAGGTGGTGCATCCGTCTCTCTATTTCTATTTTTATACAAACCAGATAACTTTTTAACTTGTATTTTATAATTTCTTTTGCTCATAGTATATATTGAAATTATTTCCAAATATTCACCTCTTAAATTCGGGGTTTTATGTTCCATAAGAAAAACTTAAATTTTGCGTGCTCTCACAGGTGTTTTCAATAAAATCAATTAGTATAATAAAAAAAGATTGCAAAAAAATTAAAGGCATAAGTGTCGACGCTTCGTTGACAATGTCACCAAAAATAGTGACAAAATTGTTGACAGGGAGCCACTTTACTCCAGGTTTCCTTCAGGGTAACGTAAAGCACCATTTTATGCAAGCACTACTGATAAGCTGTAACAAATACAATAGCTTTAAACTTAATAACAATTAAAAATGAGCAAATATCACTTATCAAATGTAGCCAAAATAAAAGTAAATCATTAATCACATATGACACGATCCGTGGACCCATAAATATTACTTTATAATGAATTGCAGTCGCCAAAAGAAAAACGATGGCACGGGGGTTGCAAATTAAAAATGGGGAAAAGAAAATAATAATAAAAATGTAATTTATTTTAACCGCAAAACAAAATTCTTTATATTTCATGACAACAGCCGCCAGCGGCATTCCTTTTATCCCTCCATTACCGAGCTATTAAAATAAAAGAGAGTAAGGCTGACAGACACCAACATTAATAAACCTGTTCCGTTTGCCCCTTTTCTTTATTATTTTGTTATTTATTCAAAACAATTTTGTTTTATGGAAATCATACGCAAAAGAAACTGGTACCTTTATTCAACCAACCGACCTACCAATGTTTCGGTCGACACATCCATCCATCAATTTATTCATTACAATAAAATTGTATGGAATTTATATGCACCCCATCATCAATGTCTTCATCATCATCATCATTATAAGGGCAAGATTTTTATAGGCAAAAATGTTTTTTTCTCTCTCTCTCTCCCATTCAACCACTAACATATTCTGCTAATAAAGTTACCACTCAGTAAAGAGACGCAGTTTGAAAAGGTGATGCAAGGGAGTAGGTTTATAACAGTAACTTTACTTGAAGACTATATATATTTGTATTTGTCGAATACTTGAAAGTCAATATAATCCAGTACATCGTCATAATTCTACCGGATGTAAGCAAAAGACTCATTGTAAATTCGACCCTTTAGATCCCTGTCAATGTGTTCGCCACAAAAAGTCATACACAAAACTTCTTCTTGAACAAAACTTCTGATTAATTGCCGGTCAATACCTCTCAATCGAGACGCGTACGACAGAGTGCCAACCGCGTAAAAGGCTTTGCGAAAGCCAAGCAGTAGCAAAGTAAGTGACCTCCCTACATGCCCTGCATTCCTCACTTTCCGCACACTCTATGCGGCGTAGATGTGCCCGCAAATATGAATGGCCATATCAGTACCGTCTCCATCCTACTGATTTCAGATTTGTTCGATCTCAGCAACCTTCTAGTTTTATCCCGATTTGGGTCTCCCCAAAGGAAATTTATTATTTTCCCCACCGTGTTTTCCTTCCAAACTGCTTTATATGTCGTTTTTCCCATGCCTTGAGCTCAGCCTTTGTGGTATTAAGCGGCTTTGCGCTACTTAGGCTCACATCCTGAAGCTCTCTGACCTTAATTGCTAGGCCGTTGGCTCGTTCGTTTCCGACGACTCCACTAGCTTTGGCACTTAAATTATGCCCAGTCTGCCATGCATTGAGTAGTCGTTTACCGCCCTTTTAGATTCCCTAATCGTCCTAGATCTAACCTTTTCGGATTATAATGCCATTATTGTAGTTTGGCAGTCCCTAAAGATGTTTGAGCCGTCAGTTCCGTGATCCCAAGGACTACTGCTTGGAGGACGGTATTATGATCTGTAAGTCGGAAGTATATTTCTGTCTCTGGTTATTTAATAAAAAATTCCAAACTCGACATATCCTCTAGCTTAAAGCTGTCTCTGAAACAGTTACATCTACCGAGCATCTGTACCAGGTTGCCGTTTAACCACAGGCGTCTGCCAGGTATCAGTGTCTCACAAACTATAGTAAAGTTTTTTTTTCAGTTAACCAGTCCGCTAATTACGCGTCCTACGTAAAGCCGTAGTTAATATTTAATCATTAGGTCCGAAAATGTATATGTCAAAATCTTCCATAATTCACACCCTAATGTTTGTGTGTAATTTTTGTAACAAACACGTCCTTGTTTTCGAGTTACAATACATTTTGTATCACAATAAAAATTATTGTGCTCGTAATGAAAGGATATGGAAGCGGGTGGACATACAGCAACTTGGACATAATAAAAAGAGAGAGTTCTGCTATTTATACAAAATAAATAAGGGTAATTGTTGGGTGTGAAACCGAATACTCCCAATGACTAAATGAAATTGATGCTCTTTTTGCTCTTTTGCGTTCCATATAATTTTTACAACACTGGAAAAAACTTAAGAAAAAGTTAAAAATAATTGTATCCTGCTGCTTTTGCCAACATTTAACGTTTCCCAAACACTGCACAAGCCCAAACAATAAATCGGTGAAATTAAATTTCACCTCTCTTGGTGGGTGGATAGGTTTTTTTTTTCGAATTACAATAATGCGAATTTTGTTATTTACTCCCCCACTCCTGGCCATCACTTTTTGCCAAACACCCCACCAACATTCATCCATCCAACTGGCATTTGCTTAATAAACTTAAATGGTTTTGGTTTGAATAAAAGTTCGTTGTTGGTATCGTGGCAAATGTTTTGATTTATTTTATATTTATGCCAATCCACCTACCAACCTCTGTAAGTAGTAAGCTTGGTAGAGTGCAGCGTAACTGCTTTTAGAGCAACTTATTTTACACTTTTGTGTCGTGTTTGGAACTGAATTTTTAATAAGATTGATTTTTTTACCGTGTAATAACAGCAATACAACAGAGTCGTGGGTGACAGTTTAACTGTGTGTATATGCGTGTTTATAAATTAAGGGAATCTGTAAAATACACATATACATATAAACCCCCGTACATACACTCACATCTTTATTGCAGTTGTTATTGTTATTTGCCAAAAGTGTCAAAGGGTTAATAAGTTGTCTTCCTGCTGTTTAAGAACTTCATTAGTAAACATTTCACGTGCATCAATTGTTGTTTCATATCGCTCTTCCTGCTGGGTAAAAAGTTTATTTTCTTATTTTCCGTTTGCGTTTAAATTAACGATTTTCCTTTCATCGCTTTTGCCTTTTTAATTCGATATGGCTGAAATTATCGTGGTTTTATAGGATTGTATTCGCATAAATATATTTCGGCAGTCGTGGAATGTCATGCCAGGATTAATCGAAATACGATTATTAACCAATTATTTTGTTGCGTATAACGATTTATTAATTAATGAAATTTCATTTACGAATTAAATACATAAATAATTTTTTACTAGTACAATCTAACAATATTTGGTGGCAAATCAATTAAAAATACCATTTTAAGCCAGCTTGATCGCCGGTTTAGGACTATGAAACAATCACTTTTACTGGCAACTTGCTTTGAAAACCAGCCACGAACTCATCCGATATTTTTTCGCAAAATCGTGTTTAGCGATGAGGCTCATTTTTGGCTTAACGGGCGTGTTAATGAACAAAATTGCCGCATGCGATTCAATGATTTTCTGTTTGAAAATACGGATGACATTAATCCGGGCGAGATTTGGTTTCAGTCGAGCGATTTGACACCTCTTGATCATTTCCCATACTGCCACGTGAAGTCAACAGTTTACGCTGAGAAACAAGCAACAATTGACACCTTAAATCACATAAATGTAAAGCCCGCGAGCGAGCGGATTTAGCTGAAATGGTGTCTGCGTGTTAGCAGTGCTTTTCTTGGATTAAGAAAGAAAGAAGCAATGGTCATTTGTCGTTTCGGAAATATATACGAGATTTTTGGAACGAAGTTCCGTCATCTCTTCTCAACTTGGTTTGGAGACAAAGCGGTTTTGTGCCATCTTCAGTGATAATTTTCACAAGATGGTACAAGGTCGAAACCGGTTTACCTCCAAACCAAACTTGACATGGGATGACGGAAATTCTATCGAAAAATCTGTATCAAATCACCTTGCCAAATGAAGAATCATTATTATTTTTGATTTATATGGTTGTAATCACATCATATTATTATTGAAGATAATAATATGACGCTGCTTACAATCATAGAAAAGCCTTCTATCGAGTTCGAGAACATTTATTCGAAAACAAACATTATTAATAAAATTGAATGGTTAGTTGGATTTTAGTAAAAATTTAATTGACCAACTTAACTATGTTACAATTTTTATGCGTGGTAACCATTTAATGATTAAATATAAACAGTTACTTCTTTACCGCAATTGCAAAACATATTGTTACAGGGATTGTCGGAACCATGTGATCTATCATGCCCCTAACTGTGCTACTGGGTTTGTACAGAACATTTTTCTATTAATGGCATTCACCTCTAAGTTTGGCTGAGTTTTTATCAAAAGTTTGGATGCTTAAAGTGATGTTTCTCTTCCATACAATGCTCGCCCTGCACAACATAACCTCATTGCCCATTGTGCTTCTTATTTGTGATTTCTTTTTTCATTTGTGCCTAAAAAGCAGAGATTGTATAATTATATTTAAAGAACAATTAAGTAGATGAATACGATTGTGTCTGTATTTGTGGCTAAATGTCGCTTGTTAGTTTTGTTTATCTCTTGTTTTAATTGTGAGTGTGTGCAAAGGAGGAGGATAATTTTAACATTTGGAAATGAAACATTCTTTTCTGATTTTTCCTCTGTTTTGTATTTCATCTCGACCCATACATATGCAAAGATATATACAACTATATAAACAACCACATATACGAGTACCTATGTATTAATGTATGTGGATTAATAAAAAATTACCAGATAACAGAACGAAAGATTTATTACCACAAGGCAATGAGTTGAGGATGGCAAGTATGTATGTTGAAGAAAAACAGGGAATTAAAAGATACAAAAGCAGCAATAAAAGCTGGAAGCCAAACTTCTCTATGAAAGGATGGTTGAGACATATTTGAAAAACAGTTTTCAAAAATAGTAGCTCTTTATTTTTTGCTAATAGATCCTGAACCTATATTTTTTTTAGCAAAAATTGCTTCATATAAAAGTTAAAGCTGGTAAAAAATGGTATGAATTTTTTATGCTAAACCAACAATTTTAGAGTTACAAAGCCAAGAAAAAACAAGCAAATAAAAAAACAGTTGCTTTTTATAAAGTTTATAAATAAATGAGCAAAACTAATCAAACAAAAAGTCGCTAAAACTGTTTAGCAGTAGGTCTTTCCGATGAATGCATCCCATACCTAAAAAAAATAACTCCAAGAAAGATCGTTTGAAATTTACATTTCGTAGAAAAGGGTCACAAATACAAAAATGTTGTCAAAATGCCTCATTTACCTAAGTCAAGTGTAAAAAAAAAAACAACAACATTGTATAAAAAAATTATTTAAAATTGCTCACAAAAATCTACAAAAAGATGGAGTTTGGTTTTTGTTAAATACGTTGTGAGCCAAACTTGCCCCAAACTCAAGTATCACAACTTCATAATATTGTTGATGGCTGCCATTATGGGGCGGATGGCTTCCATAATGAATAATGGCGCAAAGTACATTTGCCGTTTATACGAACCCTGCGCTCTTATTAATCATGTTGTATTTGTATTAGTTGCTCAAAAAGCACAATATAGTCGTAGCTCTTTTCTACCCCCTTTTTTTTAATTTATATATAACAAAAAAGTATTAAAATCATTAAAGCGTTTTTGTGCTGCAGCTTGTTTGGCAAGTGTGGGAGGATGGAAGTTTTTTAATTGCAGCTCATATATTTTTTTTCTTATTTTTTATTCTTTTTCAACTTTTTCTATCGGCTGGTATGATTCAGTCTCAGCATGATTAACAATAATTAGACTTGGCATTAATTACATCAAAAAGTTAATTATGTTACATTATTCAGGAGAAGAAAAGGAATTTATAAATACATACACACGTTATACATACGTAAATATGTAGTGGGTATGTTTGTATACACTAACATACACTACCACACACTTTTTCACATTTCTTTATACACGAGCATACGTGCAAGTGTGTGTGTGTGCCTGTGTTTGTTGTAATGATTTATATCTGGAAATACTAATGATTTGTAATATACAGAGAATACGAGTCTAATTAAAATTTATTTACCATGAAGACGTTGCACAGTGCGTTGTTTTTACACAAAAAACGGTGAAAAATATAATAAGTTCTCGAAGTTAAAAATAATTTTTCTTCTGTTATTTTATAGGGCTAATTTGCTAAAAAAAAAGTTTGTCTTCAAACCAAACATGACAAGGGATGACGGAAATTCGTTCCAAAATTCTACATCAAAACACCCTGTCGGAATATGAAATCAAGAATCAGTCTATAAATACTATTTGCATTAGATTAGCGAGTCTCGCAACCCCTGGTGCAATGAGGTCCTTAGGCTAGTTTGGGCTCAATGTTGGATCTGACCCCCCCGATGCCTACATCAAGTAGGTATCTGCCAGGTCGTCCCTTAGACTCAGGGAATCCAGCGAAATAAGACATGGTCATGTTCGACATGACACCATTCTACTTAAAGTAGGTGGAAATATCTAAGGAGGTCAGGGGACTCCTGTTATATACTTCGGCCAATCATTTGTTTTTAAAATACCGTAGTTCGAGACAATGCGGTTTCGGTCTTTATGGATGGCTCCAAGACAGATACGGTGACTGGATCATGTATTTTCTCGAAGGATGTTAGCCTTTTATGCTCAATAAGGATACCCGTTATTTACATCGTGTTCTAGGTGCTATATTAGTAGCGGCAAGGACAATTGTGGAACTTATGACGGAGGCGACGACCGTTGATAATTTTGTGGAGAGTCCAGCCCTCATTAAGGTCCTTGATTCGCAAGTGGTGAAATCGAGATGTATACTGACTGTATTCAATATAAGGCCCTACTTAGACGGCACTATGTCAGGATAGTTTGGTTTCCGGGCCATGAGGGCATTCGTGAAAAATCGAACCTGTATGCGGTAAATGCACAGGGGGATATTAGTACTCCCTGGCCGAACTTTCAAACACGTTGTGGAAATGGTCACTAAAAAAACGGCCGCAAGCAGGTGGTCTACGATAACCACTTGCATATCATCTAAAATTCTTTGGCCATCAATCGATAAGGAAAGGATGAAGGCACTACTGTCACTCGGGAAAATGTCAATATCGCTACTAGTTGGCATCATAATGAGGCACTGTGTGATTGGACGTATATCGGAGCTTATGAGAATCTCTCATGGTGAAAATATGCCACGATCTTGGCGGTAAATAACCGCTTTCTCAAATCGTACATGCATAATGTCAATTGTGAAGTGCGCTGTGTAGCCCGTAGCGCCATACTGCTGAAACTTGATATCGTCCACGGTCATATCGTTCAATTTGACCACTGAAGCTGGCTGCTTAAAAGCATCTTCAAACAGCAGCTACCCGCTGAACTTCGTGTGGAACGGCGTCGTGTCATATACGCCAACGTACAGAGCTCGTCATTGAAATATACGTCACGTTTTGCTGCAATAATTAAGGTCCTCGATTAAACATTTCGAAACCCGCTCAGTGGCATTGTCTATGGTCATTAAGTTTGAGTTCCTAGGTCAGTTGGATCTTTAACAGAAACAGGCGCAAATCTCGACGCCAAGTAAAATACAAGTAAATCATTCATAATTTAGTTGGCCATTAACAAAACAGCTTCTGTGTATTTCCTTCAAACACCCTGGGCCGCTTTTAAATAAATCTAGTCCTCATAATATTGTATTATGGAAATTGTAGTAAAGTCGAATCACGAAATTTCATGTGTGATGCTGTCATTTTCTTTTTTGTGTAGTCTTGCAGTTGCATGTACAGGGAGTTTATTTAGGCGGTTTGGTGTGCTATATAGAATTTTTAACAGTCCAATTTTCTTTATTGCGTAAAATCCAACTATTGAAATTGCTGGGGTTATGGTGATAGCAAGACGTATGTAACATGTAAGTGCAACGCACTGCGAAAAACAATGGACTTACTGAGACATGGGCTCGGAGGGCGACATATCACTTGTCATTGCCGATAAGCCGCCGTCATCATTGCAGGCTGTAAAATTACATTACAATATTTTTCAAATTAGTCTTCATTCAATTGAAATTTCCTTGAGAAAGTAAATATCAACCATTTTTTTTACCCAAGTGAAAACTTCGTAAAATATTTTGTTGGTCTTTCATTAAAAAAAAAAAAAGGTTGCACTAAGAATAGTTTCATCACATCTGTGTTTCTTTTTGTTTTATTAATTTTTTTATTGTTCTTCTTCAAGGTTTTTGATTAAATTTCTTATAAATTAATTATATTCTTTTTATTGTTTTATTATTTTATTTATTTCTATTTTTGTTTGTTTTCAATGATAATTGATTTGTATACGACTAGACAACTTCTTAAAAACTGCTGCGTTTTGTTCAAGTTTTAAGGAAATATTTTTTTATTTTTATTTCTTTTTTTACTTTAAAGAATATTTTTTTTTTTAATGTTTTCTTGTTGTTGATTTTATTAATTTCTTTTGTTTTACAATAATAAGAATATGTAGATATTAAGAAGACTATTTTAATTATGATTTGATATTTATAAAAAAATATTACACATTTTTCAAAGAGAGTGAAAAAATACAAAAATTAAATTACTCGAGGAAGAAGTGAGAGAAAATAAAATTTATATAAAAACTATTGGTATTAATAATTTTTTGTTTGTTTTATTATGGACATATTTACAAAGTTTTTTCAATAAAAAATAAGGTGACAAAGAAAACATAATTGTTATAATTTTTTTTTAGAAAATTAATTAATTTAAAGTAGTTATTGTTCTTTTTCATTTCAAGTATTTTAATAAAATACATAAGTTCTAATGAATGTTAAAGCAGAAATCAACAAATCAATTTAAAAATTATCAAATAGGTTCTCGAATTTTAAGTCTTCAGTGATTTCTGCTAAAACATTCATTCCTTTGCTTTTTCTTATTTTACTAATTTTTTTTTTATAAATTACAAATATGTTTTTAATCAGGGCACAATTAACAAGGTATTTGCATCAGCACAGTTGATATATTTTATATGAACTTTGGTGTCGACTCACAGTCAAGCTCCAATAAAAAAAAAATAATTAAAGTTCTCGGGGCACCCCCTAATGCGAAAATACCTCATGAATATGCCCTCGCTTCCACTATTAAATATTATAAAACTACTTACGATTTTTTTATTTTAAGTTTTCGTTTTTACAATTAACAATTATTTATTTATTTCTTAGGTTTTGGCTAAAACTGTTGACTGATTGCAACAGCTAAAGGGAAAAGAAAAAGAAACCTAAAATTTTAAGAAGTAAAACTTGTTTAGATACATACATTTTTATATATGTTTTTAAATGATTTGATTACAGTTTAATCGATAACATCTTCGTCGTTGTCATCGACGACATCAGTATTGCCGTTGGAGCCCATTAAACCGTTCGAAGTGCCAGCACCACCTCCACCATTGTTACCATTAACATTGTTGCCAGCAACATCTGTGCGTTGAAGATCATGCGGTGACTTTGTATCGCCGCCATCGTGGTGGTCCATTAACAAATTGTTATTGTGCAGCAAAGAGTTGTTGTTGTTGCTATGCAAATGATGTTGTAGATTGCCACTACTATTGGAATTATTGCCACCGCCACTGCCGGTGAAATGGTGTTGAAAATGGTGTTGATGTTGATTAAGCAGAGCCCCGAGGGCGTTTTCTCAAACAACATCAGTTACACCTGTATACTGACAAGCTGAGAGGCCGGCTGAATTGGATCGTGAAACGGGCGAGGGTGCTGAATAGGGGCTGGCGAAGCCGGTAGTATGCTGTTTGGCCTTTAAACGTAAGGTAGCAATACTCGAAGACATGCTCGAGGTCATGCAAGGCTCTGCAGCGGCACGATACATATACGGATTGGCAGGCGTACTATACGGACATGGTGCAGCTCCCACATTTGTATTTGTCAGTGTACTACCCATAGAACCGGGCAGCATGGTGTTATTCATACTCACCGCCACACCACTTGCTCCCGTATTAAAACAGTTCACCGAGTTTTGATGGTGATTAGTGCTCACCATAGACCCAAGCGGATTAACGGGCCACGGGAATGGTTTCGTGCCCAACGGAGAAGGAACTTTAGTCCAATTGTTATAGGTGTACGATGAGTAAAGGGAATCATCGGCAAAAGGTTGCATGAATTGGGTACCAAAACCAGACTTGAAATCAGCAGCCGCAACGGCAGCATTCATTGCATTGCGTTCACGTTTACGCCATTTGGCACGACGATTTTTGAACCACACCTTTAACGAGTCGAAAAAAATTGGGAAATTAGTAAATTGTGAATATAGAAAGAAAGAAGAGTTTATAAAAATATATTTTTTATACTTATAAAACTCATACAGAAGAATTGGATGGTTGAGGAATTGTATATTGAAAGGTAATTTTATATTTATTTAATTTTGACGTAACTTTGTCGAACTATCATTATTAATATTAAGTCATTTAACTGTCAGGATTAAATTCGTTGTTTTCTTTTCTGTTAAGAACAAAAAATTTGTATGATATGATAACTTTGAATACAGTAAAAGTACGCTCACGTGAATATAATAAAAAGTTAACCAAGATCACAAAAACTCATCGTCACGATATACTACCGGAGAAAATAAATTTTATTAATGAAATTTTTTCTAAGTTTATACTATAAAACCTTCGCCCAATATTTTGTAAAACCAATAATAAACCTTTTTTATCGTCAAACCTCTCACGCAAACAATGACGCAAAATTTTACCTATGCATGCTGACGAATGCGGTTTTTTTTGCTCAAAATTGATCAGGCGTGCTCATGCATGATTCACGCAAATCACGTGAACGCTGCCCGTCTCTACTTCTTTTATGTTCTTTATTCGTTATAAAATCTAAGCTTGGTTAGACCCGTAAATTGGAGTTTGACCCCAGTGATATTTAAAATTTTGACTTTAAGTTATAATTGTTTTTGTAAATTATTTGTGTCTATTTGTAGGCTACAATTAAGTTTTCATTAAAAATGTTTGAAGAAAAAGAAAAAAAATTTTTAAATCGTTTTCTGTAAAATTTTCTGTGTGCAGGGCCAGGTGTATACTCAGCTGAGTTGTAGTCTGCGTATGGGGGACGACGTGTCCGTTTACCAGGCAGAATTGCTTGGTTTTCTGCATGCGTTGGATCATCCGATGAAAGAAGAGCATGGTAGAAAGCTTCTCAATGCACTTAACAATCAGTCGGTTACAAAACGCACAAGGCAACCGAACGTATACTCCAAGCTATTGCTGAAATGTGTTCTAAAACAAAACAGATGCGCCTCGGTGATTGTGGTAGTGTTGATTTGGGTTAAAGGTACAGCTGGGAATGGATCAGCAGACGAACTATTTCTATGGACATAAAGTTTCATTGGGGAATGGCATACTGCGAGCAAAGGCCCTACAATGTGTAGACTTATTAAACCTGAAAAGATGGAGAGAGGCTATCACATGTACATAGGCTCGAATTGAGCTAAAAACGCCCCTCAAATATTATGTGGTTGGAAGAGCCTAAGACGATAGTGCACATTGTGTGTGAAAGCCATGGCGAATGGTAGTAATTACGAGAGACTCCAAGATGAGAAAAAAGTCCGACAGTTACCAGTCCACAGTCTGAATCACTACAGTTAAGAGTAAATGCTGGTGTAAGAACAAGACTTAAAGTAAGATAGTCGTAAACTACAAATCGGTTGCCTAGAAGCAATTTGATGAACGAGTGAGGTCAAAAAGCCACCCATAAAGTAGGAGGTCTGCTTCGATATCCCCGCTATATTAATAATAAAAAAATAATTTAATTTTACGTTCACATTTTAGTTTTACCTGCTAGAAATGTAGCTGGCAAACTTACAAAAAAAAATCCTATGCGGAGAGTTAACGTAAACTTATCTATAACCTGCATAAGATTCTTAGTATGCTATATTTAAATTTTAATTCAAAAATTCTGAACAAATTGCGAAAAAAGTAAAAGAAACGTATTAATTTCACACTCAGATAAAATGACATAATTTTAAATAATTTATTTAATTTTATTTCAGTTTTTGTTTATTACTCTAACAGCCATAAAACTTACTTTACTTTTGTTTAGAGATTTTTTAATTAAAAACAAATAAAACCATGTTGTACATTTTCCATTCTCACTGTCAACTTTAACGGGAGTCATTATTTATTTCAAAAGAAGTAAAAAGCAAAAACATTTATATAACATTGGTATTGTATGTGTTTTCAACTTAAACGCCATCTTTAATTTGTTGTACTCGTACTTTTGGTTACGAAATTCCCCCGTACCCCCCATATAAATTATATAAAATATAAGACTTCTTATAGCCACTTTTAAAGCTTTTTAAGAGGGGAGTTAAGCAAAAAATACGCATGTGCAGTAATTATTAAATACATAAATACTACAAGACTCACATGTAAATATGTATGTATGTATTTTCGAGTACATATAAATACTTTATTATGGCAGTACACTTGAGCTGTTTTTTGTTGGTTTACTATTGTTGTTTTATTATTAAGTTTATTTCTTATTTTCGTTTGCATTTTAAATACTTTACTGGATAGCAGTTATGAGTATGGCAACCCTAAATGAATGCTAAGCCACCCCCACAATAAAAACAATAATGGCAGATTTATAACCCCACATTTTGTATGTATGTGTATTGCATACAAAATGTGAAAACATGTTTGTGCATTTGTATATGTCATTATTTTTATATAAATCAAACAGTTGTTTTTGTTCATATTTTTTGAAAGTTAACAATTGCAGATGAAGAATAATGAGCAACAAAAATTATTTATGGCAAAAGTTTGAAAGAGTAAAAAAAAACATATGAAAATTAAATTTATTTAAGAAAATAAATTTAAGTAAAAAATTTAAGAATTTTTCCATGTTGACAAACAGCCAAAATAAACAGTTGAGCAAGAAAGTGAAAGAAAGAAAAAAAATTTGCCAAGGTTCATACATCACCAAGTCAGTTGTGCAAACACCAAATTGCCAACGTCATCGATCTCGTCAATTGCCATTTTCACGTATCATTTGCCAACACACAACATAAAGTTGCCATGCCCTAAAACACACCGTATCACTGAACTCTCTGAAATTGTACAATCTACAATGAATGAAAAAGTACGATAAAAAAATTCTTAATTGGTTTTGATGAAAGCATCCATTGATAGTTGAAAAAAGTGAAGGGATTTACATAGTTTCTTTTTTTTGCCCGCATGAAAAAAACTGCCGGTTTTTCCTTTGCTAGAAACTCAAGGAAACGCTTCATCAGGTAAAAAATAAACAGGAAATTTTTTATTATTTTTTTATTTAGGTTATGGTACGTTAACTTTCGATTGAATTTTTGTTTTTTTTAGAAAAAAGAAGGTTGCTCAAAAGTTTTGATTGATGATTAATGAAAGTCAAGGGAGTTTAGTGGCACAAAAGGAGTTGTCTTTTTTTTGCACCGGTAAAACAACTGTCAACATATATTTGCTAATAGTTAAATAAAGACTTTAGTTAAGGAAGGATATTGTAGATTTCATTTTTTGTGAAGTTGTTTGCTTCAAACAAATAGACAAATTATTATGATTAATTGGCAATTTGTCTTGTTGAGATTTATTTATTAATCTGAAGTGCGAATAGGAGAAAATGCAATTTGGAGATGAAAAAATTAAATAAAAAACTCGAATCAAAACAACTGTTTAAAAGAGTTTATTGAAGCAATATAACATTTGAAGCATTTATGCACTGCATTTAGGTAAAATTAATGGTGTCTTTTAAATGGTATTCAACTAGAAAAATCCGCATCCAATTGAATGAGGAGGTTGGCGCTGTACGCGCTTTTATCTCTTCGGGAGTTTTCCAAGCACCCCACGCGAAATTTGAAGACTTTCACTGTTGTAGTTCTTCATATAAAGGAAAAGTAGTAACTACTTTGAATGGGGAACATCTCTACGCCCTTTTCTATTTCTTTAGAAATATTTAAGGGAACGCACTTGGTTTTGAAAATAACCCACATTAAATCTGAGGACTCTTAATGTTGTAGTTATTTAGAAATATATAGGTAAATTAATATTCACTCTGTATGGAAGGGCACTCTATTGCCCACTCTACATCTTTATGAATTTTTCCTAGTAGGTACGCATTTTTATTGAAATTAGCCCCCATCAAATTTGAAGACTCTCTCTGTTGTTGTTCCCCTGGATTTAAAAAGAAAAAATAGTCTAACAAGCATCCAACCACAGATTTACTTTTGTTGACGCTATTATAGATGATAAAATCGCTAGAAAAATATTGTAGCTTGTTGCTGCAAACATCCTTTTTAAGAGAAGCAATATTCTTTTATAATTAATTCATCACAAAAACATTCCCATGATTTCTTCTTTTCAAAAAACTTTAGCCATTTATTGCTAATTTAGTTGTTAGCCACACTTGTTACACACAAATTATGTAGCTATAACTAGCAGTCGTTTTCCATTAAAAACAAATATTTACTTATTTTTCTCACACTTTATTTTATGAGCAAAGCATTCGAGACCCTAGTTAATAAAAAGATGCCACCTTATGCAACTGATACGCACTGCAACAACACTCACATACAATTACAAAATATACGATGTTAATTAACCGTTACTTGAACGCGTGTAACCATTTAGTTGTGCTGTGTTATAGAACTTCCCTATAAAGTTAAACGGATATTTTGAATTTTTCACTGCAAATAAACACACTAGAACTAAATTGAGTTCTCTAAATCAAAGTAAATTTCAACCCCAGGTTAAGGTAATTTTTATTTTGTCACATCAAGATTACTTGTGTACTTTACATACATATTGTATTTTACACACGTAGATATACTTATGTAACTCAAAGAAGTCATGCACAAATTAAAATTTGTTTGGTCTTTAATTACGGGCACATGTTATGTGTCTGGGAATAATGTAACGTTTTTAATTCTCATAGCAATTGCTAGGAAAGAAATACTTACATTAATAAAAAAAAAAAATACCGAAATTGATTTAAATTAAAATGTCAATAATAACAACACAGAGTTTTTGTGTTTAAATAAAATTCTAGATTTTTTTTGATAGAGTCTTTTCAATTCCATTAAACTTAATTCAAACTAATCCCCAAAATATGTGACCATATACCACTACTAATAACGTAACGTAACAGACAGCGACAAAGAGCAACACAAAACACACACAAAATATACAACAAATAAAAAAATCATGTTTATATTCTCGCGACAACCATTAATGGCTGACTTTATGGATTTTTTTATAAACCCCACAATGCCCAACATCAATGGTCCATGTCTGGTTTATCCAAAATGTTTGTATTTGCAGAGTATTTACGTTTCGCATCCATTCGAGTATTAGTTTGGTTTGTTAGAAATACACAAAACGAGCATTTAATGGTTATTTTTTTGTCAAAGCGATAAATATGAATGTTCTTTACAGACAATTGGCAACACCTGTCGCCATATTTAGTTAGAAGGCACAATGAAATCGCAGTGTTGCATGGAGCTAAATTGTGCATGGATATACGAGTACATAAGAACATTTTAAGACTGGCTATATTTCTCTAGTTTTATTTAAATCTATTAATGTTTTCAAATAGTTTTTAAGCTTCTAATTTAAACTTTTCAACGATCATGTTGAAATTTACCACATTCAAGTTCAAAAATAATATCTGAGTTGCTTATAATAAAAACTATTTAGGCCGCTATACTTTGAGATTGATATTCATCTCTAATTTAAGTTTTTTGTCTACAACTTGTGGAAAGAACGGAAAGAAAGTGATCAAGAACTAATCTGGGGTTATTCACCCAAACCCTTGACTTCACAGAAGGAAGTCTGGAAGGTTAAATCTGGTGTTATTGCTGGGAGCAAAAACGCGAGCATATTTCAAATACGTTTTACAGTCAACTGGCATTAGCTGATGGCACTCTGCATTTTGTTAGAAAGGGACACTATTGTTGCACTAGATCTTGAGTAATAAATGCGATATTCTAGAGCAGTTCAAGTTCTTCCACTCTACAACGAATTTCCTGTTGTTCCAGTCTCTTCAAGATGAGTGACTAAACGGCAGAACGTTTGTGCAGCGGACGTTAAAGTTGAAATTCACAAAAATAAAATAGAATTCTACATATCAAGAATTTGGCAATCATTTTGAACATATGACCCTAAAAGATCCCCACCCCCTCTAGCTCGCCCTCTACCTTTCGTTTCTTGAAATATAGGGACCAACTCACTAATTATCGAAACTCCTTGAATTATCTAATTCGGCTGTGCTATTGTAAAATACACTTAGCGTCCCCACAAATGCATATTTAGGTAATCAGGAAAACTGCTCTAAATACCGGAAGGTAGCTAGTCAAACTTACTTAAGACGCTTTCTATTTCGATATAGGACACCTAAGAGAAAACCAGTATTCAGGTGAACAAACAAATATTTGTTAACGATAAACAAAAACTAAAAACTACAGTTACTAGTGGATTCGTAATCTCTGATTTAAAACTAATAAAGGATTACGTGTATGTACGTATCTCTGTAATATTTTTGTTAGGTAAATTTAAAAAGGTAAAAGTAATGAAAATAATTGTAGCTAGAAGCAAACTAGTAGCAAGACGCAACATACATATGTGTAAATAACAAAAACAATATCAACAAATATAGACATCAATGAGACATTTATAATTATGATTAGCAAATACAGCAAAGAATAAATGGCGCCTAGCGGCAAACACAACAAAGAAAAGAACAACAAGAATTAGTGAAGTGTTTGAAAAACATATAACAGTAGGAAGACATGACAACAGCAAGCAATTTAAAAGCAAAAGAATGAGAGCAACAATCACAGATTTTTACACACCCTTCATCAAAGATAAATTAAATCAGGACAAATTGTTCACAAAAATATATGATTTGCAACTTTCCCCATTACTCAACTTATATGGAATATTATTAAAGGTAGTATGACATCTTTTGTTGGCAGTACCGGTAGATTTTACTACAATACAAAGTTTAAATTTGATATAAAGTAAGTATGATATTTTGTTGAAAGCTATTTTAAAATATAAAAAATAATACATTTCTACTTTGATGCTAAAAGTTGTAGTTGCTTACTTGAAAATATGGTTAAAAGGATTTAATAGTTCGCCTAAAAATGCATTTCTCTGGGACTAGTAAACAAAACAAAAAACCAATGCGATTAATACATTATAGCAATTAAGCAGTTGGGGCAAAAAAAACGTTATCCTGTGGATATTGGCGGAACTAAGCGATTGGTTCGTTACTGGTGCGGGCAGCAAAACAAATACTTCAGAAAGAACATAGCATAATTGGTAATATCAGAGCTGTTCGTAGAATCCTAAGAGCCGTTCTTATGCGAGAATAATCACCAAAAACGACTACAGTTTGCACAAAAAAATATGAATAATACTTTCATTTATTATAGACGATTGGAAACAAGTACATGGACAGGCGAGACAAAAACTAACAAAATTGGAAATGAAGCACAACGGTGGGCATGGGTGGATAAAGGTGTTTGTATAAAAAAAAAAAAAATATTCGTAATAAGTTAAAATTTGGAGGTGTTTCAGCGATGGCGTTGTGTTTGTGGAAATCAGCTTGGAGTACTTCGTCGCAATAAAAGCAAAATGTGTGCTTAAGACAATATTAATAACTATTCATAGTTTTCAAGTTTGGAACCGGGGCAAAACGATATTTTCATGCAACATAACGACACCAAGCATACGGCTAAAATAACTAGGAATTGGCGCGTTGGTAATGGAGTTAAACTTTTGGACTAGCCTCCTCAATCTTAAATCTTGAAAGTAAAAATATTTGATAAAAAAAAAACACTGACCTATAACATTGGACGAACGTGGAGAGGGGGCTATTGAAGTCTAGGAAAATATTGATGCAGTTCTGAGTTCTCAACAACCAACAACTTTGTAGAGATTAAGTCCAGAAGAATCAATGCAGTTAAAGCAGTCAGTGGGGGTTCAGAAAAAATACTAAAAACAACACAACATTCTAGATTTTTAGAACGAATTTCTCTCATCCCTTGTCAAGTTTGGTTTGGCGAAAACCCGGCTACGGCTATGTGTCACTTTCAGTGCAATTTTTCGAGAACGAAATTCGTAGTTGGAAATTCGTTTCAAAAATCTGTATTAAATTACCCTGTCGGAGTATCAAATCAAGTTTAAAAAAATCATTAATATTTTTTATCCCAGGGTCATAATTGTTCACATCCGAACTCAAGAAATAGTTATAAATTTGTTTATACATACTCATACATAGAATTACTTTTAAGCTTTTGAATTTTTTATGTAAAAAAACATAGCACAAATATGGGCAATTGTATGTGTGCCAAGCTGGAAAAGAGAAGAGCAAGTCTGCAGGCTTCGCACATGGATGCATGTTTGATTTAGCTTAGGCTAGAAATAGAAGAGCCCTGGAGTTTATCTGAGTTGTTAAGGTAAACTTTGTTGTTGTTTGTTGTCAAAACTAAATGTTGTACAAATTACAAACGAGATGACACATTTTTTAACGTATTCCTCTCTGGTTTAGGGTATAATAGCGAAAGAGTATTTTTAATAATGCATTGAAAAAGAGTGACAAACATGGATATGTCAAAAACTAAACAAATGTTGTGATCGATGATCATTGCAATAAAAAATAATAAATGAGAGACAGAAAATAAATCAAAAGAAAACTCACGATAATACATCAACAAAAACTTAACTCACAAACAACACACGTACTCGGGTACAGTACTTACACCGCCATGGCCAGGAGGCAAAGGAAAATAATTAGTTTATTAATAATTTTGCTAATTGCCAGCAACATTTCTAATAGGGGTAAAAAGGTGTTAAACATTTTTTTCTTATCTTGTTTAGTTTTCGAAAAGATGAAAGTAATAAAATTGCAATTATCAGTGTTTTATAAATTTACAAATAAAAAATCAAACAGCTGTTCAACAACCGGTGCCATTGTGACTCAATACAAATATTTGATGTTGATAAAATATGTTCTTTCTCTCTTTTCTTTTGAAACTGACAATTTCATGGATTTCTAATGCAAATTTTCCAAAAATATCAAACATTATACACATGTTCACAATTCATTTTACTTTATTGCTCTAACTGCAGCATTACACAAGTTTAAAACAACGTTTTTGAGCTAAGAATTTGTTCAGCAATAAAGTTTTCCATGAGCTGCTTTTGTATTAAGGGTAAAATTGTAGTTGATATTCTAATGATAATCGTCATTTGCCATTAAAAGCCAGCTAAACCACCAAACAAACAACCACATTAAGTGTTATGGCGAGATGGAAGCATTTATGGAAACAAGTGTAACTTGCTACAATTTTTATGATGCGAAATTATGTCAATTTAAACATGTGTTGCGAGACACAGGAAAAAAAAATAATGCAAAACTGAACAGCAACAAAAAAAAACATATTTTACACCTAATGATACAACAATCGTCGTCCCTTTGTTGTTTGTTATTAATGTTCTATTCATAGTTTTTTTGGTTTTTGGTTGCTCTTTTTCCCCCCTGCAAGACCATCTTAAGAGACTGATTGCTTTATGAGGCATTTTATTACCCTCTCCGGATCTTTCTTTCGTTCTTCCTGTATCTCTTCCCTTTATTTTTGGTTAGACATCGTAAAATTGATGGTTTGCAAATGTAATATAATCAAATCTAAATGCTAAACAATGTTTTTATAATTTGTCATCAGTGTTTGAATTTGGGTGCAGCGTTGTATTCATTTCCATAGTCCGCCAGTCCTAAAAAGGGTGCTGCTGTGGTGTGCATATAATGAAAATTACCCCCTTTAGAGTTGCTTACAATTTAATGAATTAGAAACCACATGGAAGTTAATGATTTTATTTTTGTGCACTCTGTTCTCTGCCTGTCTCCAGGGTGCTTTTTTGGAAGTTTAACAAACATTAGAAAAGTCAAAATGTGCGATTGTGTGTGTGTTTTTTTATTTATTTTGCGAGTAACAATAAAAGGCAATAAAATTTAACATAATTTATATCAAAGGATTATCCTGTGCAAACACACTGCTTTGTAAAGTTTTTTATTTTGTTTGCTTTTTCTTTATTCCTGTTCTTTTTGTTGTTGTAAAGGAAGGATTTTACCTTTTTGTAAAAAATTAATAGAGCAGAAAAATCAATTTTAAAGAAAAACATATATCTTTTATTCAGACTCAAGTCCTTTGTTTTCTTTAAAATTATATTGTTGCGTTAATGGTTAGAAAAAGTAAAAAAAAAAACCAACACAACAACTTTCAATGTTCGGTATTCGTACTCGAAAAATTTGCTTCGCCTACTAAAATTTTAAAAAACGTTTTTCAAAATAAACAAAATTTGAAATTCTTTCTTGTTTTTTTGACCATCAATGTTGTTAGATTTGAAGATTTTCATTAAGCTATCTTCTGACCATTTAAAGATGTTTGAAGGAAATTCACCGATTTTTGATAGATAAATTCAATACTAATTTCCACATATTTTTCGTTTCTAATTCTAAATATACTGACTTTCAGTGAAGTACTGAAAGAGAACCTAATTTCATAACTGCTTGTGACACGCATCCATAAAGTAAGTCTTAGCTGGGTCTAGTCTGGCATTGCCATCAATAATCTTTGCACTCAAAACTTCTCCTACATAACAGTGGTGTCAAATCTTTGCTCTACTATGGAGTTGAAGCAAGTAATTTAAGCAATCATATTATTCCACGAAATTGTCCGCAATATTAAATTTAAGATTAGTTAGAGTTATTAACAAACAACCATAATAAATAACAAGTCAATAATTCTTTAAAAACGTTTGAATATTATTTATTAATACTCTGTGACGTAACCTGTGGAAGAAAGATGTGTTGATCTTATAAATTATTCGGCCAACAGTGAACATTGCATTATCAAAGCAATAGCATATTGACTTGAAGTGTTTGTGATCGCATCAGTTCTAGGGATATTGAGAAGCTTATTATTATAACACACGCTAGTGCGCCAGGCTAGTGTGTATATTACAGGAAAGCATTCGGGCTGTTTTACCACCCCCCTCCCTACTTTAAATTGACTTCACTTCAAAATACTTGAAACATAATCGTCCTACAAATACATAGGTAACCTCCTAGACAGAATTTGTGTTTTCGGATGCCAGGTAGATTTTATAGTTACAATATTTTGTTTTCCTTACGTAGCTACCTGTAATTGTGACCTGGTGTTTTGTGATTACTATTTTATTCCGTCAGAATTGGTGTTTTCGGACGACACGTGAACGTTATTGTTGATTGTTTATAGTCTTTTTTGTTGGGTTTGAAAGAAGTCACTGATTATTGGTTTATGAATTTGTTTATTATTTTGATGAAGTGTTTTTATTGTTTTTGGTGCATCTTGTTCGTTATTTTTGTTGTGTGTCTTGTAGAATAATTTTAGAGGTTCGAATATAACGTCTGAATCGGAGTTAGTTTGTTCGTTTATGATGCGCCCGTCAAATGTCTTATGTTTATATATTTCCATGTTTTCTAGGATGTTTAGTCGTCGTCCTTTTCGTTGTGTGTGCAGTAGTTTTTCCGTTTACCGTTTTTCTAATATGCGCTGGATTACATTTTTTGTTGAACATGTGGTTCGCGAAGTTAGATTCTGGTGTCGAGCCGGGATTACGCATCTTCTTGTTATAGTCTTTTATATGTTCACGAAATCTTGTTTTTATTTTGCGTCCTGCTTGTCCTATGTAGCTGTGATGTTAGGTGCACGTCAGTTTGTACACCCCCTGCTTATCTAGCTGGTCGTCTTTGTGTGTGTTGGTTTGTAATATTCGTCCTAGGTTGTTTCTTGTTTTGAATGCTATATTTATGTTGTATTTCTTGAGAAAGTTGGCTATTTTGTGTGTTGATTTTCCGGTGTAAGTTATAATTGTCCATGTTTTCCTTTCGTTCTCGCTGTTGTGTTCTCCGAGTCTTTGAAATTCTTTTTTGATTTTGTCTACCGTGTCTTTCTTGTACCCGTTGTTTGCTACTATTCCTACTATTAATTCCTTGTTGAAGGCTTCTTTTGTTAGTGGTGTTCGTTCTAGTCTAGTTATTAGTTGTCTGATCGCCGCCTGCTTGTGTTGCTGTGGGTGGTTGGAAGTATTATGTATTATTGTGTCTGTGGCCGTAGGCTTTCTGTATATTTCGTATTCGAGTTTGTTGGTATATTTGTTTACCTTTATTGTCAGGTCCAGATAAATTATTTTGTTATCTTCTTCCGCTTCCATTGTGATCACAGAACCTTCCCGAGATACGAAGGTCTAAAAGTGCATATTTTAGTACCCATTCATTGACTAACTGAGTCAGTAACGCCAAGTTCCTATTCTAAAATTTCGACCATAAAATAACTGATTAAATTATGTAGAAATCTTTAAATTCGAGAAGTTATACTCTTTATTATAATTAAAAAAAAATGTTTCTTCTTATATTTTAAAGTAGACTTTTTGCTTTATATTTAGCAGAATTCCTTCTTCATTATGTGCAACCCCGCTTACTACATAAATATTTTCCTAGAAAACTTTTTCAAAAATATGTTTTACTTCTTGTCTAGAGTTTTTTTTTCGTAAGTCAATCGTTCGTAATAGAGAGTGTCACGATTCAATCAATCCAAAATAAAAAATAGAGATCCAGATTCCAAATAGCAAAATGGTAATTGATGAAACACAAACTTTTTGAAGTTATTTCATTTTTAAAATCTGTAACCCCAATAATACTATATGCTCATACTAAAATATATTTGTAAAACAAAATAAAATTGTATAAATGCTTTTAAAGCGAGTCATAAAATACAACTAAAATATGGGAGTATTAACCCCCAATAGAGTCTGCAAAAAAAAAAAACAGAATAACCCCCACTTAATGCTAAGCCCCCGTACCAATGAACGCAAATACACACTGGCAAGTGACGATGGGGATGATGATGTTGCTAAAAACCGCTGATGCTGTTAGTAAAACCACTGCAAACATGGTGATGAAATTTATGGCAACTTTACAAAATGGTGCAACAGTGTATTTGTGTGGAAATTTAACGAAATTTTCAACTGCAATGCGCGAATTTTTCGATATCTTTTTTTTTTGGTGGTTTTACTATATATAGCACAGCAAATATCAGTATGTATTAATATATATGCATGTAAAACGAATATATTTTTGATAGTTTATATGTGTGTATAATTTTCCGTCATACCTATAGGAGGGGTATAATAAAGTTGAACAAAAGCAACATGGCCAATGTTAAATAAATTTTTGTTAAATTGTTGAGACCACAAATAAACAACTGCAACAGCTAGAGAATGTGCTGTAAATAGCAGTACATATATGCACCGCAATACAATGGAAACCTTAATCTGGTTGAGCAAAATTTACGATTTACCAGAAATGTATGTAAAAAGTTGTACAAACAATAAATATGAGTTTATTAAAGGTTTGAGGTTAGATTGCAGTTGTGGCTTTTTGCCCTTAGACCCCAACACCGTTTTTAAATGCTTGTTTATATTCAGCGTTAAATGACCATAAAGAGAGCAACATAGGTCTTTTAATATGTACATCAGGCGTGAAAAATGTTGCTCTTTTATCAGTACTTTTTCCTAGAGGAAATTACCCCAGTACAAAAAAGTACTTTTTTGCCTTGGGAAAGAAAAATTTGCAAGATCTCTTTTTACAAATTAACAAATATTTTCTAATAAGTTGTTTTTCACATTTTTATCACAATATTTAGTCTTTTATAAGACTATTGTTATTTAGATGAAAATAATCCTCGGAAGGAAGGCCAGTAAGTTGCTTAGATACAATAGGGGTGCCTTAGCTGGATTACTGCGGTAGTGACAAATCGTGGAAACTTTAAATATGGCCAGGATGAAAACCGAAGACGACGATACTTGTAGACTGTGCCTGGAAGAGGCTGAGACGGTAGCGCATATTGAGTGTAAATGTCCAGCATTGGCTAGCATAGGACTTAGGACCTATGACAAGCACTTGTTAAATATGAATGCCAAGGTGGGATCCAAACCTCAGACACTTGCTAGAAATTTCAAGAGAATGGGGCCGAAGTCCGACAGTTACCAGTCCACAGTCTGAAATCACGACAGTCAAGTGTAGAGCCTAGTGTTAGTACGAGACTCGATGTAAGTAAGATAATCGAGAATAAAAATTTGTTGCCTGAAATCACTTCGAGGAACGAAGGGTGCCGAAAAGGGACCTATAAAGTACGCAGTCTGTTTCCATATACCCAACACATCAACATTAAATCAAATAGATAAAAATATCTTTGGAGCAAAGAGCAATTAATAATTTTAGTTAAAAAATTGGCGCTTTGCACGCAAGCAAAAGCCATGGTTGAGGTAACCATAATCTAACAGCAACATATTAGAATTGAATTATGTGATTGTGAACAAATAATATTATTATTGCAGATATTAATGGAAGGGTCCTCTTAGAAAAATATAAAAGCAAAATATTAAGACACACGGCAGAGTCCCAGGCCAAGTTCATGGCTAATGCGCACAGTGTGAAACCAATCGTTTTGCTTTCACCTCCCACAGAAATTTGCTTTATTTATTCATAAAATAATTCATCCTGAAACATAAGGGCTTTATATAATGTAACCACACGGGTGAAGTTTTACCATAAAAGCTTCCCGAGATATAAAGGTATAAAAAGTGCATATGTAAATCAGAAAAATATGAATATGTAATCAGAAAAATTTGAAACGGGGTTTTTTATCAAGGGGGGCTTGGGTGTCCCCTTATTGGTATGAGACACTTCCACTATAGCTAGAGAGCTGAAATTTGGTATAATACAACCGAATGTAAACTTAAAAAATAAATTGGAAAAAATGGAAAACAGTAATCAACTAAGTTTCCATCCAACAGCATCTCATTTCTAAGCAACCTGCTAGCTTGGCAATAAGCTTAATTATCTAGTAAGGAAAGAACTATGGGCAAAATGTTGCCAAGCTAGCAGGTTGCTTAGAAATAAGATAGTATTATAAATATTGAAAACTTAATCCTGATTTTGATCTCAATACTTTTAATGGGCGAAATTTTTTGTTAGGAACTCGGCCATATTTTTAAAAGTGGGAGCGGCTGAGGTCAAGGTGCTAACCATTTTACCATTTTTTTGCCTGTTCAGGGTATTTTATTTTCATAGTTATTATATTATTTTTATATAGTTAAAATACTTTGGTTGTGGTTAGAATATTAGTAAAAATTGTATTGTTCAACTCAACCAGGTTGGAATTTTTTGATGGATGGTTCTCATTTAACGAAATAAATAAAAACAAAAGTTCTATCGCAACTAAATAAAATCCTAAAATGGTTCCGTATAACCATTACATATTTGCCACGAAAATTTATTTTTGCAGAGAAAATAATGTGGTTGCCATAGTCACGCCACAACTATGTTTTTTCTTTGCGTGTGGTCATTGAAAGTTTTATTGAAATAAAGCCAGAATTTTAAACAACAACTCTAGAGAAAACAGCATAAAATATTGTGGTGATAAAGGAGAATCCGCAAGAAGTGCTTAGGCGATTTCAAAAGGGGCCTCCGAAAGTTGCCTTGAAGATTGCAAAAATCATGGGATATTGCGTATTGGTGGCAGCGGAGATGGTTTTAAAGGGAATAAAATCGGTTCATACATTTATTGAATAATAACACTATGTGACAAAATCGAAAGTGAAAGTGGATATACTTTTAAGGAGACCTAGTTGAGGTTGTAGGCCTACTTAAGTAGATAAGTTTGTAATTTTTACAAAGGCGATAACACCCTCAAAATGTAAAGATATCAATAAAATACAGTTTTAAATTCATAATTGGCGCAAAAATGACGTCGCAAAAGATCTCTTCGTTGTCAAAAACATTCCATTTTGAATGTGTAATCGAATTTCTAAAAACGAGAAAATTATTTACTCAAGTAGACGTTCAACCTACATTAGGTCACTTCAAAAGTACCTTTAAACTATCACACCGCGTTATTATACAGTTTTCATCTCCATTCAATTTTCATTCAATTTTCATTTCAATTTTCTATGCTCGATTCCAATAATTGTAGGAAAATACTTTAAAGTTTTCTGACCCCTCTACCTATTGTAGAGCGAATAAAGAAAAACTAAAGATGGGAATATTTCAGTTTTCCAATTAATATCATTCACCATTAAAATATCCGGCGCGGATTTTCTCTTCATATATCTCTCAATAAGAACAAGGAAATTTTTTAAATAAAACTTACCCTAACTCTGGCTTCGGTTAGATTTGTCCACATGGCAATCTCTTCACGTGTCGACATATCTGGATAGCGATTGCGACTAAAGGTATGTTCAAGCTCCTGCAATTGTTGTGACGTGAAATGTGTTCGCTGGCGGCGTTGACGTTTATTTTTCTTATCATTTTTGGGTTCGTCGGTGGTCGTTGTCATTGGCTCATCATGACCGGAATTCGATATGTTCTCAGTTTTAATAGTAGTCTCATTTATGGAACGGTTATTACCTGCAAAACATATATTTGTAAATAAACAGACATGTAAACAAACAAACAATAACAATCAAACATAAACACGTGATAATCTCTAATTATGGATGTTTGTTGGGTTTAGGTTGGTTGTTATCTTTACATTTATTTGAACTACTTGTTGCTACTAGTGGTACGGGTTAACGTCTTGAGATAATTGAATAACGATAATTTCTTTAAGGAAAAAACTTCAGGTATAAAATGTTTTATTGCTGGCTACAAACATATGTATGTATGTACGTGTATGTGTGATTGCAATTGTTACTTTCAATAGATATTGCCTGGCCTGTTATCGTTGATATTAAGGGCGCCTTGTTCAAGTATACAATTTTTAATCTGAAAATGTTGACAAACAAATTGCCGAAATACAAATTTAATTTCCCTACTTCCCTGCCACCCCATGTAACAACCACTTAAACATCTGAATGGTCGCTTTTCTTTTATTTTTCAAGTGAATTTTAAGCTTTATATCAAAGTATTTATTTTTTGTTTTATAATATGCCGCACATATGTCGACTTCTTTGCTTTCTTAAGCAGCGATACCCTAAATTTGATTTCTAGAGACCAGAGACCAGCAAAGCTTTTTTTTAGAAAATATCGATCGATCACTTTTTGAGTCTTACTGACTCTTGTTAGGTTTCAGGTAATTGTAGACATTTGTTGCTTCAATGAAATTTGTAATCAAAATATGTGCTTCTAGTAGTTTGCCGACAAAAGAACTTATCTTGTGTTATCTTCTAAAGTTTATTTTTCTTTTTCGCTTAACACTAAAATTGTTATAAATTATGGGCAGCGACTATTTACACGGCGCTTTTAATTTATTGGTGATAAATTTATATAAATTATTAATGTATGTTATCAACAACATAGTTAGACGGTTAATGCTACTAGCGTTAGGAATTAAATTTAAAACAAAAATATATTAAATTTAATATGTCAAAGGTGCAAAATCTTAATAGTAAAGATCTTAACTCTTCATTTGTTTTAGACTTTAAGGCGATTTTCGTTAAGGAAGGTTTTCATATTCAGTGCGAATTTTAAAATATAATTGGGTTGGCTGAAAACCATCCACTTCATGAGACAAGTTTTCCAAGTCGTAAAGTGTAGAAAGCGGTGTTTGCAAACACATTTATCCTGGCATTATATCGCCACAGTAAATTTTATGTTATTTTTGTAAAATTGCTACCACCTTTTTAAAATAATCTTCAATTTGAACGAACTAGTTCACGACCGACCCAACTCTACCCATACACCACACGATATTAAAAGAACAAATTAACAGAGAGAAAATAAAGTTCGTGCGCTTGTGTAGGGTATCCGAAAATGAACGTAAGATTTGAATTAAATAGATAACAAATTTTTAGACTTCTTATTGGTATTTAATTAAATAAACGGCCAGGAAATGTCTTATAAATAGTTCCACGGACTGCGGCAACGTTTTGTTGAAACCACATATTGGACACATTAATATCAACCGATTTCTCCAGAAGGAACTGTGTTAGCATCATGCGATATCAAACACCAGTAATATTCACTGCTTGACCAGCCTCATTTCTAGCCAACAATTCGTATCAAACAGTGACACGTTGAGAACAACTATTAGCGACGTTATACAATATTATAAATTTGTAAAACAGCAACATCTCAAAGAATTAATTACAAGACAGATACAGATAATGTTGCTTCTATATATGGAAATAATTTTATTTATTGCTTAAAATTTTTAAATTTTTTCAAACTTTAATAAAATTGTGTTAGAAAAAATTTTACTAAAGACCTTAAGCTTGGGAATTAATTTATTAAATTGTTAAATTAAGTTTGTTAAGGGTTATAGATACTAATTACTTCTTTCAATATTAATGCGAATCTTTTCTGTTGCAACACAAAAAAAAATCGGCCACTTATTTTCGTGCCCAGCGTTGCGTTTCTGACAGCGTTTACAAACAAATCGCACAAATACTCGTACTTACCATCTTTACGATCCCTATTCCGATTCGTTAGCGCTGACGAGGACGTCGATGATGTTTGAAAATTATTCAAGTGGGATGTTTCTAAGCCATTCGCTACAGCGGCCATAGAACTATGACTATCACGAAAATCACCAGTTTCAGCCCAGACTGAAAAGAACAAACCAGAATGATGGAAAAGAAAATTAAACAAAAAATTATTGTCTTACTACGAAGTCTTTTAAACAAATTGAATAAATACATTAGTGTTTAATACACAACATGCTGAACAGCAGATGTGTAAAATGGCCCTGCAATTTATCTTGAAAGAATCGAAAAAATAGAAGAGAAAAACAGTGGAGGGAATGTAGGAGGTACCACTGAAACAAGCTACTTAAAATGCTATTAAATGGGCTCATAAAAGGATTTATGAGCATTTGCGCGTTCGTTTACGATTATAATGGGCTAACACTTTCTTTGCCTTCTGTATGTGTGCGCTGTTGCTCTGTTTGTGTGTTTCTCTGGCTGAGTTTCCAATAATGGGCTTTTAGTAAAGTCTCTCCGCTATAATGGAGAAATACTTAAGAAAGCATTCTATGAAGTTGTTTCAATAAAAAAGTGGGCAAGAGTAATAATAATAATAATAACAATAAAACCATGGCTAAAAGAACTTGAAGTTGGTATCACTTATCAGACAAGATTCTTTTTGTTCTCGCAAAATGTTTTTATTATTATTGCATTAAAAACTGGTTTAGAGGTTCAGTATTTTCCAGTCTTGTCTGGTTTCTTTTTCAAAGACAATTAAAATTAAGAAGCTTTTATGAAAACATTATAAAAAATAAAACTTCACTACTCATAACGTATGTCTTATATCTTAATATTTATTTACAAAACATTTGTTGCAGTTTGAAATTATGAAACATTTGCTGTCATTTGGTTGAAGGTTAATTTCGGTGTTTTTCTGGGGAAATAATTCAATTACAGCTGCATATTTGTATGCTTTTCCCTTTTTCACACTCTACAGGTTGCAGTTTGTCTACATAAGTGTCGCTTTGGCATGTGTGGTAGCAATTGCGGTTATTTCAAATTAGTACCTTCAATATGTTTTTATGTTTGTTTCTCACTTACTAACATCCTTTTATGATCTTCCCAAAAAGAC
This sequence comes from Phania funesta, assembly GCA_963932375.1. Taxonomy (NCBI): domain Eukaryota; kingdom Metazoa; phylum Arthropoda; class Insecta; order Diptera; family Tachinidae; genus Phania; species Phania funesta. Next base: position 38,748,562 of record OZ010652.1, on the reverse strand, counting down.
AATTTTTTGTAGGGGCTTTAAGTGTTCTGTGGTGTGAAAAACAGCAGCCACATTTACAAGTGGTTGAAACTAGTGTCACATAAATTTAAGATTTCATTGGTAATTTATGTCAATTACCCCGGCATGGTAACATTCTGTTTCCAAGAATTTATTTTAATACATTTCTTTCCTTCTCTTAGCATTGATCTAAAAGGTCATTGATGTTGTAATTAGTTTATGTTTAGTATTAGAAATCGATATCCGGATTTAAGAAATCAAATTTTTTATTTTATTTTATAAATGAGTTATTTTGCTGTGTAAGAGGTCCGGGTTGTTTTTAAAATCTCCCACCAATAACTTCGACAGGTTGGCGTCCGAGTATCGCTATGATGAATTATTATAAGATGTCTGAATGTATTCCGTTAAGGCGAAGTCGATTAGCAAAATGCATTTGCTGGTTGTTTTCACTTTTATCCCGCACCATATAAACTCCATTTTTTGGTTAAGATTAACCATAAAACTCTAGGAATTTAAGCTACCGTTTGCTAAAAACCTTGGCAATATATCTATGAAGACTTGAATTAGAAAGTTTTAACAAAAACTTTGTAAGGACAGAAACGAATAAAGCATAAATGTAGGCAAAGAAAAAAAACATGATTGTGGAATATTCGTGACAACTATATTATGTGTTTTACAACAATATATTGTAGTGGCAATGAAATAATGGTTATTTGAAAACATTTTAAAGATTACTTTAGTTGCGTTATACAATTACATTAAATAATTTCCATCCATACAAATTGTAACATGGTTGAGTTGAAAAATAAAATCAAACCATCAAAACAAAAGGTAACTTTCTAAAAATAATATAATAACTTTAACTATAAAATGTCATTAATATATATTGTTTTAGCAGGTGTTGTGGCGTTTGCTATTAATAATACGATGGCTTTATTCGTCGGTGTTCGCACCTCAGTAACATACATGTTTTGCTTTTCTATCACTCTAAGAGGACCACATTATTGTTATCTGCAAATTGTTTACAACCATATAATAATTCTCTTCTATTCTTCATTTCAATTCGAATTGAAAATGTCTGCATTTGGCAACTTTGATATTCTGCGTTTCGTTTCGATTGGAATTTTTATGATTGTATGTATTCTGCATTACGAGCGTAGCTACGTTTTTGTAAGTTATTAATTTAGTGGCGGAGAGTCTTTGGATTTTAGTTGGTTAAGCTTCAAGAAATGTATAATTACAAAATGATCCTACATAATTTTTTTCTTATTTTGCTTGCCTTTTTGTACTGAAATGTGAATTTTTCCTAATTTATTGCAGGTCGAAATCGTTGTTTTTCTCTACCAACAACAACCTCGCTGCTATCGCACATTTTCTTCAAATTAAAACAAGGAAAATTTATTTTTGTGCTGCAATGAAATAAAAAAATATTAAAATATCTACTCCGGCGCGGCAGAACCCTTCACACTGAAATAGTTTGGCCACAAATACCTCTTACTTATGTTCTGGGCTTCTTTTGCCTTTCCGTACTTTCCGTGTTTATTTAATTATTGTACCCATAATATATAATTCTTATTTGTTTTAATTATTAATTCACTGTTTTATTGTATAAAATTTAACGGTTTATTATAAAATTGTGTTCATATTTCACACGTTCCACAGCGAAACAGCTGGTTTTGAAAATAGTCTCGGTCTTCTTCTTTTTCCTACGATTTACTTTTTGGTTGGAATACCTTTTTTCGATTCGTGCGTAACTCTGGATGCGGGAACGTAATCGAAATGCAGAATAGGGTTGCTAATTTCTTGTTATGGTATGTCCGCTGTTGTTATTGTACTTTTTAAATTATATCATCTTGAATAATATATTTCAGGGATTTTTTCTGACTCCAGAAAATAAATATATATAGCTTTTTGGCATCTTAAAACCTGTAAAATCCTTTAAGGAATGATATCTCACCAGGTCCACCTGTATATTTTTGAAATTATAAGTTGCTCGACGCCATGTATTCGTACTTCATTGTCTTGAGAACTCCCATATTGTATGTCAAGCTAATTTGAGTCGTATTGTTTCACCAGCAACTAATACGCCCATACCACCAATAGATCTGTGTTAATAAGGAAAGCGTGCTTAATTGTTATTACGCCGTTTTACAGCAAAGTAATTTTCAACTTTAAAGTTGTTTTTTAAAAACATGGTCGCTATTTTACACGTTTAGAATAAAAATTGGTTTTGAAAGGCAATTTATGTTCCTTTAGATTCTTGTTCCTATAAAAATTTTAAGTTAAGTTACTCTGTTAGATTTCAATATAATTTCCAGAAAAATTAAGTTAAATAATAAATAAGTGACATTTTGCTGAGGGGTGCTTAAGAGCTTAAGTGGGCTTAAACACTTTTTTCTTATTGCCGCAGAGATTGCGGCAGCTCACGATTCAATAACTTTTTTGAGTGTTTATGTGCTGTGCAACAAATTTATATTCTGGCAGCAACATAATCTAACGTTTTTACAACAACATTGCATTACATAATTTCTTTTACCTAATTTTTTCAGTGTCATTTTTCGTTTTCGAAATTTTTTTCGTTTTCGAAAAATGACTCTGAAGATGGCACATAGCCGAAACCGATTTGTCTCCAAACCAAACTTGACAAGGAATGACGGTAATTCGTTCCAAAAATCTACATTAATTTTATCATTATAAAAGGACCACATATTATTATTATTATTACAATCCGATTTGTTTATAGGCTTATAATTCAATCATAATATTGTTGCTCTGAAATTACGGTTACGCCAACCTTGTTATTTTTTTCAGTGTACACACTAAACGATGAAAGTGTTGGAAATGACATACTAATGTCCGTAGCTTTCAAGCGAAAAAGGATGGACACTGACTCTACAAATTCTTAAGATGAGCCAAGCTTCTTTCTCCACGCTCCAGTTCTCAAATTAAAACGAGATATGGTTAACGCATGAGATGAAATTAAAATGAATGAATTTTGTTTTGCCACCAATGCACTGCGCATGCTATTATTGTAGATTTTGGATACAGGAATGCTACTGGACTTAAACAAAGATCAGCAAAATATGGCTTGTATATTCTTCGCCATTTTCCAAGCAGCCGAATGCTTTAAACTCACACAAATTTCTAGGAGAAGAAAATAATTTGTTAACCTTTTAATACGAAGGTTAAGATACACCTTTACCATTCTTTCCCCAAAGGGCCCAAAAATATTCATTCGTAGCCACAAAAAAGATATCGCTACCACAACACAATTTTAGACCAAAACTAAAGGATAAATGAAGTTTCAACAATCGCATTTTAGCCACTTCGGTCTAATTAAGAATTACACAAACAAAGAAACAAACTTATAAACATAAACGTCACATTTTCGAATTTATCGTTATCTGCTCCATTACAACAACACACCTGTTAATATTAAGAAAAATCCTCAATACAAATTTAAAAACAATTGTAGTGTGAAATTGGAAAAAAATTATAACCCTTCAGACACTCCAACCCCATAAAATCAATCCTTTCCAATCTGCAGCAAAAACAAAGAATAAATGAAATGAAAAATAAGTAACATTTCACATTGAAATGACAGACAGATAGTTCGTTTATATTTTGATCTGTCAAAATACTCATTTAAGTTGTTTTCAGTAGACAAGGAAACAAAATATTATATTAGAAATCATTGGACAAATGGAAATGGCAGAAGGAAAGGCCAACATATGTGAAGCTGGGGTAAGATGAAAAGTAAACTGACCTTTTGTATTTCGCAAAATCATCATTAGATGGGATTTTTTGTTTATCTATTTCAAAACAAAAACGACAGTTGAGGTGATACCTTTGACAGTTATGTTGAAAAAATATTGTTGGGTAAACAAATCGTTTACAAGACAGCTGGCCATGGATGGAGGTAGATGAAGAATAAATGCTATAGTGCATTGAAGTTTAGGAAGGAAGAGGCGCTTAAATTCTTTATCTCTTGCTCCTTTATGCTATCGATATGTGTGTGTGTATCTGTGTATAGTGAGACAGTAGTTCGTTATATATCTTTGTTTGTTTGTTTACTGGTAGTTCAAGTGTGGTTTGGATTTTCCTATTAAACGATTCTTTAACTACTGCTCTGACAGTAGCGAAATAACAACAAAAAGTATCCAGTCTTGTTTGGCTTAGTTTTTCTCTGTTGTTTTTCTTTTTTTGTTTCATTTCTTTATTTGTTTAGTATCCTTTGCTAGAGTTGACATTGTTAAACGAAAAACACATTAAATATAAACAGGACGGTGTCGTGTGTCACTTGGTGTTTGTTTATGTGTGATTTTTCTCCTTTTGTGCTTTTCTTGTACAAAAACTGACAAATAGTGCAAATATGTTTGCCAGTTTTCATGAATGAATTGTAAAGAGCCGTAGTGAAAGTCGTGTGTGGTTTAGGTTGAAATATCTCATAACTATTTATTGTTGGTTTGCCAGACAATAACAATAAAATTTATATTGTATTTACGAGCATCTCCTTTGTGCCATTTTCATACATAAATTCGCCTATTTATGTCTTTGCAAGAGAGAATGGATATGATACCGTAAAGTCACCAAAAATATTTTATTTTTGTTTTATCATAAATTTGTGTGTTTTCTTAGCGAAATGATTAATAGTTTTTTTCCTCTTTTTTGTGCAAATAAATTTAGTGATTTTCTAAATTTCACACCCCTAAATGGAGGTAATAATGTCAAGAATTAAATGAATAATGAAATAATGTTTTGTCATGAGGCCATGCTCGCCGGGAGGTTTGACTTTTTTACATTCTGTAAAAATGTGCATTTTATTAAATAGAAGAGTGAAAGGCGTTTTCCACTGCTGCTACAGCAAGCGTGCACGCACATGCACACGCACACAAATATGAATAATTGTTTTCATAAAATGACAGTTAATACCTTTTAATACAACTGTAATCCCTTACTTTGACAATTATAATTATAATTTCTTTTGGTAGAGGGTAGCAAAATGAATAAAAGATTTATGTTTTTTCTTTTTTATTGTTTAAACGATAAAATAAATAAATTTAAATATTATTAATACACAGACGCATGCATACATACAAACATACATACATTGTTTATATTCGATTTAACTCTAGATACTGCAACATTTTCTAGTTTTTGTTTCGCAACTTGAGCGATAAGATGTCATCATTTTGTTTATAGATGGCGCAATGTCTCGTTTGATATGTTTTTTTATTTTCAACCTGTTACTTTATGTCACTACATTATTGTTTTTTTTTTTGTTGTCCCAAAAAGAATGTTTTCGTACGTGACTTTTTCCTTAAAAACTATGTTTCCCTTACAAATTAAAAAAAAAACTTTACATAAATATTTTTATAGTTAGCAGATGCTTAAATATGAAAACATAAATAGAATTATGTTGCTTTTTTGAGGTCATTCGGATGTTTGGAAAATGCCAATTTTGCGTAAAATTTTGTAACATTGGATAATTTTTTTTGAAATGAAATAGAATTTAAAACAATTCAAGAGTTTGTGTTGCTGCATTGCCACGCACGAGTACATACACATACATATACTTACATATGCATATATGTGTAGATAAATATTAAAACGATTAGTGAAGGCTGTCCTAAATGGCTTCTTAAATATATTTTAAACTAAATTTAGTTGGGTTTTTTTTTCTTCTGCTAGACAAGGAACTGAAACAATTATAATTTTAATATAGACATACAGACATACAAATACATTATATACATAAGACCGCGTCGACCCCCATACCAAAAATTTAGTACGATGAAAGATCAGCGTTTAGTTGAAATCAGCGTACAGTTAAAACTGCATATCAGGAGAGAAGAATTGGAGATAATAGAAAAGATAATACGAATTTGATTGAAAATCAAATAGCCGACATTTTGGGAGTGGGAAAAATTTAATGGTTTAAGGCTAAGATCACTTAGTTTTATGAGGGATATCCGATGGTTTGCCGAAAATTAGTTATTAGTAGGGCGAATGTTAATGGACGTTTTAGATTCTTGACTGAAATGCCTTTCATCCTAAGGGATGACTGGTGCAACTTTTTAGTCGACCCACTCTAATATACATCCATAAAAATTTACACTGCGAATCACTTAAATAAGGAAAATGCATTTTATCAGATTTGCATGAATATATATATATATATATATATATATATATATTCTTGCTATTATTTTTTTGTTGAATGGATTTTTTTTATGTTTTTCTTACGGAAGCTCTTAACTGTTCTAAAAGGAACAAATTTTAATTTTCAAACACAGCCGCCCAATTAGCAGAAAAAACAAAAAGCGTAAATGCAAATGTAAAAGGTAACAGGTTCCTGAACTTCATTAGAAGATATGGTAAAAAAATTGGTATATTTGTTTTAAATTCGTGCATGTTCGCAGGGTTTAAGCAAGTTTTTGCACAATTGGTCGTATTTTAAAGTCGTGACCATTCATCATAGTTCGTCATAAACTTCAGAAGAAACGACCACTTAATAACAATCGTAGAGCTCAGCGTTTCTAATTTGCGAAGCCTACAATGAAGTGGTTCAAAGTTTTAATATCGTTGGTGGAGAGGGATGCAACTTTTATTTCTACGAGACTTAATAAATACTTTCGTAAAGAAGACACCGCAGAGAACGCGTAATTATGGTGTGGGGTGCCATATCCTACTGTAGTACTATCCACATGGTATTTGTACAAAAGAATATTAGAAGGCAACCTTGCACGATTGAAAACTTATTGGAATCCGTTAAAACCAATCTGTTGAGAGTTAAAAAAAACTTATAATCTCGTTGAGTGCAACGGTAAATCTTTATAGCCGAGGAAAACAAACGATATTTATAAACCAAGAAATTATCTCTATGAGAAGTTTTCAATATTTTATGAAGATCGACAGAAACACATTTCACTCAAATTGCGTTTCAAAGGCCCTAACTGAAGTTATCTTTGCCACCCATATTTTTTAGGTTATTTTTAACAGGTGATATGAACGTAAAACAGAACTTTAAGAATAGCCCCGTTACAAACGCGTAAAAACTTCGCATTTATGCTTAAGGCACCTAGTATAGGTACAAAGTCCTTCTTCTAAGTAGTTAAGAGTGTTAGCGGGGAATCGAGCCCATAAACCCTATACTAATTAGCCTACCGGATCATCATAAGATTTTATTTTTTTCCGGTTTCCTAGTACTCGAAAGAGATATTAGAAATAGAGATGCTATCTTTTTGGCATTCCCTTCTGCGACTTAACTTATTTTGTACGAAATGACGAGGTTATAATTATTATATTTCAGAAGCTACAGAGTATTCAATGTCACCCAGTTTTTGAAATATTTAGTAAGGTTTTGCCCAGCCGAAAGTGTGAAAAATATTTAAAAACATCGAAATTCAGGCTCAGTTGGAAATACCCAATGTGATGTCATGGGTTCAATGCGCACGCAAGTCGTCGCACCTTAAGCCACCAACCCAAAAGAGATGGGATAGTCACCGTAGCGGCCAATATCGAAGAATACCCATAAATATCTAGTCATCTAGAGATTGTGCTTTGGCAGCTATAAGATCCAACGACGACGAGGCGGCCATTTGAATGATGTGATATGTTACCCTGTATAAAACTTTACCGTCATTTAAATTGTCTTCAAATTTTCTGTAACAAAATATTTTCGAAAACTAAATCCCAACAGTCAGTTGGTTTGTGGATCGACAAATTTGTTGTTATAACTATAAAAGATTTCGCTATTATGGAAGAAATTAACTCAAATCTAAATTGTATCTATAACCTTTCGAATATAAATTTTTAATAGCCCCTGTCGTAGAATTTTCCTTACAACCAAAGAGAAACTCGGGGTTTTAACGAATTACTTTGCCATATTAAACACACTGCAGATATTGCTCACAGGGTCTGAGATTTGCACCCCTGAGCATATGTATACGTACGTAACCAAACTATGCATTATACGATAAAAATCATGTGTTTGTTTGTTCAACAAATACAAGATTAATTAGAAAAGTTTTAAACAAATAAACTCTTTAAATATTTACCAGAAATTACACGGAAAGCTAATGTAAATTTATTTGAAGATTAAAGATATGTTTAAAATCGTCAACGTCTTTACCCAACAATCATCATGATGTAAGTTAAGCGAATAAATGCTGTAGAGATTGTAGTTTTCTTTTAATAGAGATACATTTTTTTATATTCTCTTTTGTTAGAAATAAACAAAGTGTTTTGTGCTTTTGTTGATATAATTTACACCAGTCGTATTCAGGGTCTGGTGCAAATGGTGTTGCAAAAGTGCAAGTGCAAAATATTGTAGCTTTTTAATGAAATTTCTGTTGAATTTTATTAAAAAATCTACGATATTTTGCATTTACATTTAACAAGGCTGTTTGCCTCAAGCACTGAACACCGCTAATATAAAGTTTGAAATTATATTATAATTTATACATTTTTCGTACGCAAATAAAATAGTAAATGAGTGTGTCTGTACTCTTTTGTATTTAGGAGACAGGATAGGGAAAGTGTTTCATTATTAGAAAATCAGGTCGACATAAGAAACGGCGGCAGCAGTCGAGTAAGAAATTTGCGGCTTTGCACCATTTTTTTTACAAGAAATTTTTTCAAAACTTAAAATTCTTTCAGATAGAAATACTGATTAAAATTCAGTACATTTATTTTTTAAAATTTTAAGATGTTTTTATCAACTTGTTTTCTGGCTGGTCGGGGTTTCTGTTTGGTTTCCAATGCACTTAATTTAAAAAAATGTTTTATTTTATTTTAAAAAGATTATATTAATACGCGTATTTAGTAGCCTTATTTAGATGTGCAGTGTATGAGGCAGCATCTTCACCTTTTACCAAAAGTCTCTGTAAATACCACCACTTGTTATCTGGTCGATGCGCCAGGGTTATCTGCGACATATTGAGCTACAAATGCGATATTCTCAACAGATTGGTTTTTCCCGGGCCGGCCAGACCTTTATTACTAAATTCCAGGTTTTAACCGCCTTAGTGTTTGCCCACTTGGTGTGGGACATCCTGAAAATATCCGCCGAAATTCAGCATGTTTTTTTCCAAGCACTTTTATGAGATCATCAGCGAACGTTCAACTTGGCAAATAATGAAATAGTAGTAGAACATGACCCACAATTATGGTACACGGATGCGTCTAAGATAGCAGTAATGGGGCGGGAATTGGAGGGCCACATTTCCGAAGAGCAGTTGCAATGGAAAAACAACTTCTATCTTTCAGGCCTTAGAGATCTGTGTATAGGTAGGGGCCCTCACGGTACGAAAATTCGCATTCTCTCGGGCAGCCACGCAGCTTCAAAACCTTTAGTAAACTACTCAATCCAATCAAAGTTAGTCTGGGAGAGCTTCAAACTTCTAGACACCCTAGCAGCGAGCAGTTCAGTAACTCTAACGAGGGTACCGAGGCGTGAGGGGTATGTAGGCATTGAAATCAAGACTACCTAGCTAAAACGGCCGCAGAAACTCTTTTTGTCCAGTAATCGACAGCCCACGCAGGCATACGGCAGTCGAAAAAACCCATTGGCCACAAAAGTATTGTGGTAGAGGACATTCTACATCTCAGCACAAATGATATTACACTATACACTGAACTGTATACAGGACACCATCACATGAAAAAAGGAAGAAAAAAATGAAGACTAAGCAAATCTAAAATTACTGAGTTGGTGAGTGTACTTGCGGGAACATCCACGCCGTATATGGTGTGTGGATAGTAATGAATACAGGATATATCTGCGCGTCGAGACGTCAAGACTATAGAACACTTCCTATGCCACTGTTCGGCTTGCGTACAGCGGATATTTTGCCGGACGTGTCTCATTTGAAAGGTATTGACTGGCAACTACTACATATAGGTAACCTATAAGTCAAGTTTAAAAGTTTTACCATAAAACCTTCCCGAGATATGAAGGTGAAAAAAGTACACATTTAGGTACGAAATTTGGTATACAGATAGGTCTTGTGGAATAAATAATCAGAGAAATCTGAAAATGGGAAATTTTTCTCTAATGTATATTCGATACTTCCACTATAGCAAGAAAGTTGAAATTCTGCAAAACCCAACTGTCTATGAAAAGAAGTTTTATACATACACTAATACACATATATGTATCTATATATTTTATTACGAAGTAATAATTTAAGATGTTTATTTAAATAATAAAAAAATAATTATCAGCTAGAAATTGGTGTGAAACCACCTATTGTAGAGTGAAATTCCCCGAACCGCGATTTAAAGTAGAAACAAAAACAATTGACATAGAACGAATAAGTAAACAGAAGATACACGAACACATATACAAGACTACTAAGCCAGAAAATGAAATAAATGATGCGCAATATCACGTATGTTCGGGACCTTTCAAGAACCGGCAGTGATCTCTATATAAACCACGGAGAGTAGAGTTGACTTTCAGATTTCATAGAGCGAACAACTGTGCGTACATAAGCGTGTTAAGTTCGCAGTGTAAATTAGTACTGAAGAGTTGTAAATAAGAGTAGTAATTGTGGAATAAAGGACTGTGTATTTTAAATCTTGCAATCAAACCTAAAAATTTACGTTTTTTGTGGTAATAAACGTAACAACATATATGCAAAAATTACTTGGAAAAAAGATATTAGGTTCGCAAAAGGCCATGTGTTCCTATCCAAAAATTTTGCCCGTTAAAAGTAATGAGATCAAAATAACGACCAAGTTCTTGATATGTTCAATACAATCTTATTTCTAGGCAACCTGCTAGCTTGGCAATATTCGTTTGAAATTTTAACTAAAATAAGATATACATTGGAAAAACTTTAAGGTTTTTCTATTCTATTTTTTCCCCATTTTCCAAAACTTACCAAAAAATTATGTTCACTAAGAAATTGCGGTTGTACCGTAAAAAATTTTTTCTTTTTTTTCCACTTAGCTTATGTAAGTTTTGTCTTCCTTTAAAAGAGACGGTGTACACATGTTCTTGCAGTATGCGTATTTCCAAATCGGAGCAGACGACAGTAAAATATGAAATATTTCCAATGTCATCGTTGCTAAATTTTCGTATTTTATGTCACTTTAATATTTTCTCGCAACGAAGCAACGGAGCATAATTTTTTTGCCAAACAAACAAAGTTTAGCCACGGCCATGATACGAGTACATGTGGGTGTTTAAAGAGAAAAATATGTATGAATTTATTTTATTATAAAAAGTCTACTTTAAAAGTGATTATGAATTCCAAATGTGTAGTCTAAAAGAACAAATTATGAATGTGTGTATCGATTTTCTTGCAGGGGAAACAACTTTAAGAAATATTTGCTTCTTTAAAATGTCGAAGGAAGGAAACATGATAATCACCAACAAGTTAAATACAAGATAATCACTGATCAAACAAATGCATATAAGAATCTAGAGCAATTTTTAGCTGGCAGAGAGATCTATTTGGTTATTAATTTCCTTACGATAACCAGCGTTATAATTAGGATTTTTAACATTTTATTTATGTTAATTTGTTTTTAGCTCCGCAACAGTTCTTTCGCTAGTTCCCGTTTAATGCTCCTTTATGCAGCTAGAAGTTGTTGTAGTATTATTTAAAAGCATTTGGACATTTGACTGTGCCACCACAGTAGTGTAAATTTAAATGAGTAAAACTAAAACTGAACTTGAATTTTCATTGCTCTCTTAGAACTTAATGTCCTCAATGCGACTTTTGGCCACACATCTTTTTAAAAGGCAACTAATTCTCCAACCCGTACTAATCTCACAAAGTCGCCAAAATCTGAAGGGTATTAGAGTTTTGAATGCAACCGCAAATCTTAGTAAAATGACACAGCGTTTCACACTCAGCAAAGTGCTTAATCGTCAAGTCATGTTGAATTTTTAACAAATTGTTGCCAGATGTAAATCAATCAATACTTGTACGTAAAGGGCATAATCGATGTGACAACAATTGTTCTAATATGTAAACGATATAATTGCCTTTATTGCTTCAATGAACCCATAAATTTTCTTCTGAGGTTTAACCAGAACAGATGATAATCACAACCAAATACATGCAATGCTTTGAGATAGTTCGTGGCCCTGTGAATGAACGAATGCATGTTTTCTCTAAGAGACCACAAAACATCCCCACAATTTGTTGTTGTGTTGTCCGTCTATGGGTGAGTATGAGTGAACGAGTGATACAAATGAGTTTTTGTTTTCAATGACATCGAACACCATATATCAATCTGTTTGGTTTAGGTTTATTCCTGCTTTTATAGTTAAAACCAAAGGAGACAAAAACAAAATATAAATTATAATGTCATTACAGACCAATATCATATGGCTAATTGTATGTATGTGTGCCAGAATGTGTGTCTGTGCAGGAACTGTTCATATCCTGATGCATTTTGTATAGGAAAGACAGACACCATCAAACCAACTACAAATTGCCCTTCAACTTATTACCGATTGCTGATTGTTTAAGTTTTCTAATTTTGTTATGGTCACTTTTCTTAAAATGTCTCTTTTTCTTTCAGAGATTATATCAACATTTAACTTCAATAAACTGGGAATTTTTAAAGATATTGCAACCATAAATCTAATAGACAAGGAGGAAAAATTTATAAAAAAAAAGGTCCTAAGAAATCAGTAACATTTTATTTAAAAATTTTAAATTGCTCTCAAATGTTTTTGAGAGAAGAATAAACTTTAATTTTGTAGTAAAAAATCTTGATGCATTTTATATTATTATAAACAATTCTCATTATTTATTATTAAATCTTTTGCCAAAAAGTAAAAATAAACTTGATAGAATATATAGGGATTTCGCAGGGAAAATTATTTTTTAACAAAGTTTACATCAGAGATGTTTACATCAGAAGATAGACTTCGTACCAAAGAGCTTCTAAGATTTTAGTTTATACTAAATTCTCTTTTCTTATTTTTATTACAAAAACAAATGCGGAAAGAGTTTTTAAAACGTACCAAACGCGTCACGAGAGTACGATCGTGTTTTAAAGCGTTATATTGTACCTAAACGGATACAATTGTACCAACTTTATCACCCTGCGCCTACTAGATGATGAAGGCGTAAAATCCTGTAAATTCTCTGAAGTATAAGATTATTTATCATATGTTAAAGAGAGTCTATAACATAATGAGTTATTGAATAGGGGACGGTCAATTTTTTAAAAATTAAAAATATGTCATGCTTTGAAATAAAACAATTTTCATTTTCAAGGGCTCTTAAAACTTAAAAAACGAATTTCCCGAAATTCAGACTTGCTACAGAAAATCCCCGACATGCTTCCCTTGAGTTACAAATACTGTCGTACTGTCTTATAAAAAAAAAACTTAAATCCGAATTCAAGCCAAATCACTAAATCGTGAAATACTGAGCTCAGAAAACTAAGCAATATGTCTAAAGATTTTTTTATAAGCAGTAGCTATTGTTTGAAGGGGATTTAAAGGGGATTTTGTCTATGTCCCTCTTCCGAGAGCCATCCCATTAAAGCGATTAGTTGAAACGCAATCTTACTACGTAAATAATAAATATAATAATATAATAATAAATTTTAAAAACTTCAAATTTCGTTCACAATAAAAATATTTTATTTTAATGGTCAACGAATTATGTGCTGATGGTACGTGGAACCGACAAAATTCAATTGGCAGCAAACTGGTTTATCATAATTGATTTTTGTCTGTCTGATGTGTTAGTGATGTGCTAGTCTGTAAGTCTAGGAATTGTGGGTTCGAGTCCTATCAAATACTCTGTCGTGTTTTACTATAACGAATGCAAGTCTAAGCTGCTATGCTCCGTAATAGCATTTATTAAGTGAACGATTATTATTAGTTAATTTTCCAGCATGGTGTCACTTAATTGTGATTGTGACTTGTCTAAAGTTCAAATAATATGAGAAAGTATTATAATGTGGAAACAATGTGTTAGGGCACTGTCAGAAGTTCTGACTTATACCTCCTCGTAGTGGCGACCAGTAACAGGTTCAAGTCTCTACTAGGTGTCTGGCTAAAAAAATCGAGAGGAAAGAATTTAACACTTTCTTATATAAATCGCTAATCCAGGGCGCTTAGTCTCCAGTATGCCAACTCTGGATATCAGTCGGTTTCCAGTTTTTATACAAACTTACCCGTGCTTATGGAGCCCAGTGTTGGTGAACATCTTTTTCTCCACTACTGGTGGAAATTATACATATGAATTTTCTGAAGGAACTTCGGTTTTAGTTGGCCAAGAGAGGAAGCCGAAAGAGATCGAGAACAATGCTTTGCGAGAGATGCAGAGCTTAATATCCGTGGGAATTTGGGTGTTTATTAGCCAAAAAAAAAATGAATGAAGAGATGGACAAGAAAACTTTGCAAGTGGTGGATGGGTCAATCTCCAAAGAACCTGCTGAGAAAAAGCCTGAGACTATAGCTCACACTATGTGTGAATGTCCAGTACTAGCTATAATAAGATTAAGGACTACGGGCAGATATTTGCTAAATGTGAATGACATCGGGGACCTAAGCCTTAGACAAATGCTAGCAATTACAAGAGACTCCATGAAGAGAAAGTAGCCCGACAGTCGAAAATCAATACCGTCAAGAGTAAAAGCTATCGTTAGCAGGACACTTGGTGAATTTATGGTAGTCGTACATTATAACTCGGTTGCTTAAAATCGATTCTAGGAAGAAAGGGGGTCAAAAAGGGTCCCATAAAATAAGCGGTCTGCTGCGATAATCCTCCTATACTTAATGATAATAAACAAATATTTATGTAATTTGTTTAATTATATTTATTATAAGCAAATATCCCGTATTACAATTTATAGCTTATCTTTTTTTCTTGTGGCAAGTAAATTTGTATATACATTTCCCCCAAAAAGACAACATCTGACACAAACTAAGATTCATTTGTACCAAAATTAATGACTTGCTCTTCTTCTAGTTTCGATAAGATTTTGTTAGTTGTGATTTTTCTGGTTGTCTTACAGTTTTTTTTCTTCAAGATTCCTATTTTACTTATTTGCTTTACTATTAGAGCCATTATGGCAGTGATTTTCTTTTTATCAGTGATAACTTTTTCCTAGCATTTTTCCTTGCTCCCCTCTTATACCTTCTACTGCCTCTCTTAGTGTTATTTTTCGTCCATTTTCTTTGTGTTACAACAGGAGCTTGGCTGGCTGGCTCATTATATTGTCATTTCATTAAGTAAAATGTTGGTTTTTAATAGAAATGTTTATCTGCTGTTGTAAACGCTTTCGTCCCACTGAGTGTCTAGAGTTGGAGTTTGATTCAGTCTACGGCTAAAGTTAAGGGTTGTTAAGTTTTCCTCTTATGCTCTTTTTATGTTTATTCATCCTTTAGATTTGGTCTATTCATTTTTTTTTTTTTTGCTTTGGTATATTTGTCCTTGTTGATTTTTATTATGGGATATAAAGGATTAAATTTACCGTCTGTTTTTATTTTTATGCTCAAATCTATGTGTGTCCTTTTACATGGATACGAGTATAAGTGCATATGTGGCTTATAGTTCTTGTGTGATTTTTAGTTATAATAACAATTGACTTTGGTTTAACAATTTTACCCCTCGGCTGCTAAAGTAAATTTTGTTAGTAATTTTCATCAATTAATTTGGCCACAGGATATTTGGATGTACTTTAAATATCATTAATCAAATCAGATGTAGTCGGTGTTTGCAGAAAGAAAAGCTAAATCATTTTTAAAGTAATGAGTTGAGGTGATGTTGTGTTTTCTGGGAAGGAATAAGGTCCTTCTTAGAATGAGACAAAATAAATTCGAAAACAAATTTTTTCGATTACAAACATTATATGATTGTATCCTTAGTCATACTTTTATTGAGCGCCGCAATTTTTTTTATAGTCACCATCTTGGAATTTATGCAGATAGTAACAATTTCATTGTTAAATGTCAATAATAACTTCTTTATCGCAACAAAAGTAATGTTTAATATATTTTAAAATCATCATACTATGTTTCCCACAACATTATATTATTGAAGTTGTCATGCTGTGTGGATTGTCAGAGAATTTTGGCATTTGGCATTGCCCACTTTGGCCCAGTTTACACAGGGTTCGAACCAGAGATCGGTTAAGATTTCAGATGATGCAATTAAGAGACATCGTGGCAACGACATTGCAGATTTAATAATCAGGCAAAGACAATAAGGTTGCAGTAAATTACTACTTTAGAAATTGTCACAACGAGGAGGATGACAACACAGTAGTTCTCTGTCCGGCATTGGAGGGCCTACGCCTGGCTCTCGGGCGGAGGATATATTCGAGATATCAGAGGTGCAAATACAGAGCACCAACGGGTTTGGTAGTGAGTCCACAGCGGCCCATATGTCGTGACCACTCAGCCCCTACACTCCATACTAACCTCCGAATCTACACTGTCTTAAAAATATTTTTATTTCATCATTGCAAATATTGTAATATTAAAAATTCAGTTAATTGACTGGTTCTCTCATAAAGTACAAGAATTAAGTTTTTTATTATACTAGATCTACATCTAGTAGATTCGGTCCTCCCAAGCCGAGGTTAGTTTGGAGACAAACCGGGTGCGGCTAAGTACCATCCAATATTATTGGCGTTTTTGCGCCGTTTTACTAATTATTAATTCATTTCCTGTACATCTACATAATCATAACAGTGATCATCTTGTAATGGTCCAGCTAAAAGTTGGTGTAATCGGGGCTTTGGATTTAGCACTTGCCATACAAACTAAATAAGTATTAACCCCTAAATGCAACAGTATAGGAGCAAGAGTAGTCAAATGTTGTACGAATGACTTTGCTATCAGTTCGCACATGAAACATAACGTTTTCGAACACTGAACGTGTCAGCGCCTTTATAAAGTAAAAATTTACTAACGTACTCGTATATATGGCACTTGGCCATTTCCTTAATAACATACATCGTGCAAGTAGCTACTCTGATATTTAATAGCTATTACCTATGATTGTTCCGATTAATGAAAATTGAACGCTTCACAAAAGAAGAATACGTTATTATAGTGAGGCGCATTAGGCTTGGACCGGTCAAAAACTTCGCGGAATTTTCGGCCGAGAAAATGCCCCACCCAATGTGTCAAAAATCCGAAAAGTTAAAATATAAAGAATCTGATTCGATTATGGATATTCATACTCCTTTGCGTCGACGTACCGGTCGGTCTCTTGTATACATTTTTGCTATAAGCGAGAGTGTAGCCGAAATTCCAAAAACATTAATTCGGAAGTGACTGTAAATTTAACGGAAATATAATAACAGAATTCCTGTGACCTCAACTGAACGGCACGGCACGTATGGCGCCACCTAACATTCCACACGATTCCTTATTGAGACTCCCGATATGAAGCCAGTTAGTTTCTTACTAAAAAAAAGAAGAGGAAACCCCCAAACCAATTTTCCGACAGGCATTTAACATTGAAAGAAATTTAAAAAAATATTTTGTCTCGTATATTGAAAACTACAGGACTTTTTCTTTATTTAAAACATTAAATTCATTTAACAAAGAAGGTAAAACTCTCACAATGTTGTCAGTTTTTAATAGATTTAGACTACTAGAACTTTGCCCTGTTTTAAGCATGTGTTTGATACCTTTAAAAACACCTTAGAACAATAAATTAGAAAAACAAACACCCTGTACTGACAAAGGACAAAGTTTGTATAAAAAAATCTATTTTCAAACACACACAAAAAAATAAAACAATTTTGCATAAAAATTTCTATTATTCTATTTTGTTTTTTACATAAAAAACAAAATTTCAAGTATCAACAGATAAATAAATGCACAAATTGCATACGACAAAATTCCTCGATTGAAAACACAAACAAACATATTTGTCGAATTATCTTTGTAGTGGCGGGCGGTAAAAGCGGAGTTGCGAACAATTCTTGTTGCCGTTTGCTGCTTCTAAAGGACTTTAGGGGATTCGTGTATGAATTGTGTGTTAAATATTTAAGTTTGAAATACATATTTACTTTGGTGTCGTTGTTGTCGCATTTGTTGTTATTGTTGAAAACACCAACAATAACAACGACAGCATTCAGGTTTCAGGTATGTATTGTTTGTTGACACAGACCTTGTTAGACAATAATACATTGTTGGTAACTGCTATAGGTATGGCCTCGTATTGTGGCAAGTACTCAGCAGTGCAGTGTGTTTGGTGTAAATATCATTACGATTATGTATAACCATTAATATGTTAATGCTAAGGTGAATATATAAACACACTCGAAGAAATCCATTAGTCGTTCTAAGAATGGTTGGGATATGGGAATAAAACGAAATAAATTTTTAGTTTTTTCTTCTTTTAGCACAAAGATTTAAAATTAAATGCATCTTAATTTCCGAATTAGGAAATTTACGAAATTAAGGCCATAATTGAGTTTAATTTGCCATACAAGAACTTAATAAATTGAGCAATTAATTAATTTCTTTTAAAAATAATTAATTTTGTAAAAAAAACAATTTAAAGAAGAATTTTTTTTTTTAATTCATAAGCACAAGTTATCACGAAACGAACACATTTTCAGCTGTCAAATGCTAAAAGACTAATTTACATATGTGTGAACATCAAAGTTTGTAACCGAACCTAAAATTCATTCGCTTTAATTATGAAGCATGTCTGAACATATTTTATTTTTTGTGAGTGTAAAAAGTTTGGTTTTATAATTACAATGTTGCAAAAGCACTTGGTGATATTTTAATGTCATTGCTTATGTTGTTATTTGTTGTGGGCAATGTTTTGAAAAAAAAAATTTTTCTGTGAAAATGTTGCAACAACTTCCGACACTAGAGGAAAGCAACGTCTAACACACCTTGTATTGCTTTTCGGTTTTTGGCGTGAAAATAATGGTTTTGCAACGTGTTCAACATGTGTGCATTTGGGATTTCAATTATTGGTTTATTTAAAATGTACAAAAGGTTATGAGATTTCTCTTTTATATTTATGGATTTAATTTATTTTGTTTTTTCGTTACGTGCATTTTTTTACTCCGCAATATTTTTTCAACAGAATTTATGAACTTGAACATTTTGTAGGTTTTATTTTTAGTTTAGAGCGAGCATGTTTTAATACTTTTTTAATCCTTTGAGTGATGCGTCTGTGTTGTCATTAAACGGAAATTTAACTATCTCTTTTAAAGTATTTTCTTCAAAATTAAAAACAAAAAACTACACACACTTTAAAAGGCATAAAAAATATTGTTCCAATATCATTTCGTAAAAGTGAATTATGTTGTCAACAGCTGTGTAATTCACTATTTTTAGTCGCTGCTTACTTCCCATTTGTTTTCGTCTTCGTTTTGAAGTGCATTTCTGGATTAATAATTTTTATTTATTGCCTCTTCTTTTCTTTTATTTAATAACATTCGCTTGTCTGTTTTTTTAAGAAATTTTAATCTCTGTTTTATATTTTTACCATCTTCATGACGTTTGTATTAAAATTATGATTAGGGGGTTATATCATTAAGATTTAAACCCTCTTACTATAGATAGGAAGGTACATAGGATCCGAGATAAGATAATATAATATAATATTTGTTTGTAAGTGAAATAATATCGTAATTGCATTTAATATAGAGACTTTAGACGAATCCCTGTGACAATTTCATAAGTTCTATTGATTTCTAATTTAAGGCCTTAAATAAAATGAAGAAACCCCTTATACAGTCGACTCTCGATAATTTGAAACTCGTTCACTT
The DNA here is from genome assembly GCA_963932375.1 of Phania funesta. Taxonomy (NCBI): domain Eukaryota; kingdom Metazoa; phylum Arthropoda; class Insecta; order Diptera; family Tachinidae; genus Phania; species Phania funesta. The sequence continues at coordinate 38,728,828 of OZ010652.1, read as the reverse complement.
GAAACTTTTGCTGATTTATACTGTTTTACTGTTCGCTTGAAAAATATTTGATATATTAAAAAACAATGTGTACATGTAGATATTTGCTCCTCGAAATTATTGGAATTACACATTTCTCGCCGACGTTCTATAATTTGAAATTTCGTTTTCTTATACCCTATAATTTGCTCTGATAATTCTGCTTTTCCTCGTAGCTTTTGCTCGAAGAGAAGCCAAGTAATTGAATTAGTTGTTTTGAATCCCTTTTAATCAAACTCTAGTTAATTTGAATCTTTTTGTATCACCCTCTTTATAATTTAAACTCTCGATTATTTGAAAATTTCGTATGGTCCCTTGAATTTTAAATTATCGAGAATCGACTGTAGATATATAAGAGATGTAAGAGAATCTTTTTCAGGTTATATGTTTAACGTTACATCTTAATAATGACCGCTCATTCAATTCTTATATTTCAGAAGCTGTCAATACAAGTTCCCATTGCCCTACATCTATCATCATGCATCATTTCACGCCTGCCGAACGTGTGAAAAATATGAAAAAATATTATCGAAATTCCGAGTTAGTTGTAAATTTTGTTGTGAGGCCAGTCGACATTAGGACTTTTGAGTCTAGCCAAAATGTCGCACCGAGGCAATATATAGGATTTAGATTCGTGCGAAGTGAAAAAACATAGCCGGCAAAAAAACCCCAAAAAGGACGATTCAGCGACGATTAGTTGATATTGCCGGGAAATTCAGCTTTTTGCAATAAAAATCATCCCCTCAAACGAGGATATGTACCCTAGCAAATTTGCCGCTACTGCAGCGAACACAATCCACAAGTACATCCCCAAAGATTTATTTGACACGGCGCCATCATCGGACCTTATTTCTTTCGAAATGACGGGAAAAGCAACGTTTCCATCAATGGTCCTCGGTATAGAGCGATGTTAATTGGATTTATTTAACAGTAGGGGCTTATGACTTGTCACCTCAAATTTGACTTTCGAAAACATTAAAAACCATAGTATTTTCAGACTGTTGTACAGTGTAACATAATAGAAGGGAATCCTCATTCTTACAGTAAATATAAAAAAATCTTTGCGCTCCAAATAAAATTTTTTTATCAAACATTTTCGTTGTTCATTTGTGACATAAAACAAATTAACAGCAAATTAATGACGCAATAATTCACACCTTTGAAAGACTCTTCATCGTCATACATCAGAGGCAGAAATAAAAATGTTGAAGATCGTTGGAGAAAACAAAAGAGATCATGTTATAAATTTAAAATGACAAGTTGAAATGTGTGAACACCATGATACCGTACTGATGGCGATTAAAAATAAAATAAGATGAATTCTTCATGGCAAAATTAACTTTTGTCAAACTAAATAAGATCTACCAAACAGGCGATAATTAGTCAACAATTTTTTCATATCTATAATGTGGGTGTTTTCTTCTCTTATGTTTTTATAAATATTACTTTGAATTGGAATTATATCCGAAGAATTTAAATTTGTTAGCAATAAAGGATTTTTTTTATTTCACTTCCAAGGAATTATTTTAAGATCTAGTAGTATTTCTGGTGGTTAGTGCGGAGAGCAGAAGGCGTATGAAAAAATGCTTTCAAAGTTTTTATAATAACCAATCGAATTTTTTCAAAAATAAATAAAAGCCAATTACCCAATCGACCTTCATACGGTTTAATAACTTTTGTTTTTCTTTTAATAAAAAAATTTTGTATGGGAAACACTTGTCACTTTATGATTTTAATAATTGTTTGTAACAAGTGGGTTTGAAGTGCTTCCTTTTCCTTTTTTTCTTGGTTTCCGTGTGATGTGAACACACGCCTTAACTCCTACAACTGACCTCACATGCTTCGAAATGTCAGTTCAATTCCCAAAACAATTTGTTAGAATATATGCCAAACACACACAGAAGAACTAACACACAAAAAAAAAATTCCAAACACTTGTTTTATCCAACAACGAAATAGAAACAAAGGAAAGCACTTCATACACAGTCATACGTTTAATTGTTAGAAATAAGTTCAAGAGCGTATCAAATTTCCTTATGGCTAAAAATCAAAATAGAAAAACAAAAACTCCCTCACCGAGAAGAGCAAGTGAACGAGACGAGCAACAACAACAACACCAAATAAAATGCATGTACATTCATACAAGCAAGTGTTGCGAGCAACAAAGTGTAGCCCAACATAATTGAAGTGTCAAACAGCGAAATTGAACAAAAGCCGCTTATTTTAACAGACATAAAGTCATGAAAATTCTTGCATAAAACATGTTTGCATGCACGTCAGGGTGTGTGTGTGTGTGAGTGTATGTGTAGTAAATGTTTGTTGTTTTATCGCCATGTTAGAGAGGGGTGTTCAATTAGCCGTGACATTTTCCCTAGTTTCCCGTTTCATTTACATTCTGGCACATTAAAAATTTGTATAATTTAACTAATGATTACACAATGATTAGGTTGGAATTCCGGGGAGATTTCGTTGTGTCTTCCGCAACATGATGCGTGAAAAACGTTATCACTATAAGAGCAATAGCAGCAGCAGCAAGCATCACTTACAAAATTTCATACTTATTTCCAACAAGTGGGGCGCAGATAATTGCTGTAAAAGTGACATGTTCTTTCTGTATTTTTGTTGCTGTTGGCTATGAATATGAAATTTGTGTTTATTTCAGCATAAAATATAAAAAAAAAACAAAATGAATGAAAAACGAATCATTTACTATTTGTTAGTTTTGGCAATATCGATGTCACCGTGAATGATTTGTTTGTTTTCATTTTTTTCACTCTTCCATTGTTATGCTGTTGTTGAGTGTGTTAGGTATCCATGGGAAATCGTGACAGCTGCTGATGACATATTTTCCAATTTTATTTGTTGTCACTTTTAACAACAATTTTTGAATAGCAAGAAATATATGTATGTAAAGTGTATCATGGGTTTGCAACATTTGCTGAAATTTATATAAAAATATTATTCTGACGTAACTTTAGCGAACTGAAATTACAATTCAATGAATCATTTTAAGTGCAAGGTTTAAATTCGTTTTATTCTTATTGCTAACAAAACTATAAATCTAGGGGGTCTCAATAAGAAGGCATAGTGCCAGTAGTGGAATTTTTTCGTTCCAGTGACAACTCTTATATTTATATCATTGTCGAATTTATGGCATGAGAAATAACTGTATTCACAACGAGAAACTCTCTGGTGCGAATTTTGATCCAGCGGCGCAATTTTGCCTTACTATTTTGGAAATGAGGGCGGAATGGAATTCGTCACGGGAACGTGTTAATGTGTCATTGCAGCAATAGTTTCCAGACCAAATCATCTCATTAAACTTTACGCTGTGCGAATTACGAGTGTTTCTTAGGAATTTTGTGATATCTGCGGTCTTACTGTCAAGACCGAGGTTCAAAGAGTCATTGGTGCAGATACAGCCAGATCTTTGACATCAGAGCTACGGTAGCCGATTGCCGATTATTTGATTGAATACCCAAGAGGAACATGTCTACTCTTTACAATGCAACAATAACATCAAATTTTCTCAAAAAAACGTGGTTCATAAATGAAATAGATCAATCACTCTTTTTGAGACACCCTTTGCTATATTTAATTTGTATTTTTTTTATGGGTGAAGATAACACGAAGTTATTACTAGAAAGCAGTATCGGACGGATCCAGAAAAAAGAACAGGCTAATAATTCCTTGCCACGCCCACCTCCTGTATAATTCAAAGATATATTATCGTATATCTCGAGAACTACAAAACCCAGAGTTGTCAGATTTTTCGCAAACGACTATGATCGCAAATAGCAGATGTGGCGTCTATCAAACAACATAATTATTCATTATCACATACCTAGAGAAATATAATAGCAATCAACACTAAGCATCGCCATTTCTTAGTCTTGCGATAACATCGAAATATGGTCATGCGTACAAGGTCGACTTCAATGCATGAAGACCCAATGCTCATTGTTGCTGCAGTTATATTCTTGGCATGAAAATCGTGTGTGATGTTCGTTGGACTAAACAGAATTTTCTTATCGCCAAAGAAGCACTTTTGAAAGAAGAATCAAAGAAGTGATTTTTGATTTGATATTCCGACAGGGTGATATGATATAGATTTTTAAAAGGAATTTCCGTCATTCCTTGTCAAGTTTGGTTTCGAGACAAACCGGGTTCGGATATTTTCCAACTTCAGTGTCATTCTCTGTTCTGCAAAAGATGGCACATACCCAAAACCGGTTTGTCTTCAAACCAAACTCTAAAAGTCATGACTGAAGTGCGTTCTAAAATTTCTAAGGACTCTAGTGCCTCGGTTTTTTAAGACGGTGTAAAAAATACTTTACTCAATCTGATCTTATTATTCACTGCACTTATATCCGGTCGAAAATGTAATACAACTCCCATATATGGGTCGGTGCTTCAAAGTCTTATTTGCAGCTTCTCAACTGCATATAAGAGTGGCCAAAGATGCTTATCGGTGACAGCAGGGTATCCATCTACCTTGAGTCATTGGAACATCTACGTAATGCAAGTTGTGTGTCATTGTTCTATTATTAATACAACGGAATGTGCTCCAACGTAAATAGGGAACGTGCTCCTCATATTGGAACATTTGTTCATACAATAAGTTCTTCATTAAGGGCTCATCCATTCGTAGTAGATTTGCTAGTGGACCGCACAACACACTTCAGGGAAACTCGTTCTTTATGCACAGTGTATTTGTCATTCAAGTAAAAAGTTAATCCCCTGAAGTTCTCAGTATATAATTTACATTTTTGGAATTGAAAATGGACAAGTTTTTACCCAAAATAAACTTTTGCGTCATAATTTGTTTTATTAAAAAAAAAGTAATGCAAAAAGTCATCGTATGATTTATGGCGATCATGATCTCTCTGAAACCTCTCGATTTTATTATTGAACACAAAGAACGTTCGTGGTAGTATGAGTAGGACATTATGAGCGGCTGAAACCAGGTTAGACTATCGCAGGACAGCTGTTAATCCATCTGAATATACTTCCACCAGACAGAAAGCTAGTATTTTATACCATGGAAATGCTCGTTATGATATTATTAGTTTTATTTCGCCTGTTTTATAACCCAGACCTTTGTAAGACTACATCCATTTGTTTCGATCGCTGCAAAATAATTTGGTTGGAATTCGATTCAATTAAGACGAAGAGTCACAAATTTTTTACATTCGTTTTTAGCATCAAAAGATAAGCAGGTCTTTTAACGCGTAAGCCATCCATCGCCAGAAAGATAACGTTCGCTAATATTTTAAATTGCATAGTAATCGAAAACTTTTTTTATATAAGCCAATATTTTTTACTACACACACTTTTTGAATAGCCACTATGTGAATCAAGACCTCGCTATAGGGTCTGACTTTAAGCAATGATTCTTTAAATACTTTTAAGAAGTTGCATTGCCTCAATATAAAAGAGCATTACTTTAAAACAAATTGTTGTTTCTTGAATTTTTGTTTGCCCCTTTTGTTACATAAAAAATTTAATTTTTACTTACTTCTGAGTTTCTCCAGTGGTTCATGTTTTGGTGTGTGCGGGGGTACTACTGCATGATGGGGATGTTGACTGTAGCTGGATACTAAATCCTGACCGCTGCCGTGATGTAAATGACTTAAGCTGCCGATTGGCATTAAGCTCGATATGGCGGGTGAAATGCTGACCGATGAACTGGAATCGTGCAAACTGTGATGATTGTGCAAATGATCACTGCCCCCTCCCACCGATGTATTACTATTTACTGTGGAGCTACCCGTACTACCACTACTCAGGGCAGTACTAGTGCTCGTAGCACTCTCAGCTGAACCTGCCGAACCAGCTCCAGCAGCGGTGCCAGCACTGACCAAGTCCTGTAAGCACAAACCGGTCGATTCGGCCGACATGGCTTCGAGACCATTCAAGGCACCGCCTCCACCGCCAGGATTGCCAGAAGAAACTACACCAAGACCACCACCACCAGCAGCGTTGCCGCCACTGGTGCGGTCCATGCCTAGATATGTGGGGAAAATGGTGGAGAATCCCTGAGCCACAGCCTGGTGTGGCTGATGATGTGCGTGCAACGTGGTGTGTTGTTGATGGGGATGCAGCGGCGGCAGGTGATGGTCTCTGCCGGAGAACTTCGTCGTGACGACGTCCTTAAAATGTTGCAGGAATGTAGTCGTCGTGGTGAAGCCGGTATCGTACACTTGGGGATTGGCAAAGTTGAAGCTCTGCTCAAAAAGAGCTTTGTTTTCCAGCCTAAAAATATAACCAACAACAATATTGTTGTTCATTAATTTTATTTACATTAAAATATTTCTTTTATTTTTGTTTTTGTCTTTTTTTCGTCTATCAGATTAATTTCCAACACTTAAGAAGCGTATAAGACTTAACACCAAGTCTACGAAACTTTAGTTCATTTAATTTTATTTTGCTGTTTGTTTTGTTTTTCAACAATATAAATATTTAAATATCAAAAATAAAAGCTACATAAAACGTTAATAGAAAATACAATCTAAATTCCCTTGAAATGTTCCGTCTAAATTCGAAATAAAAATATCTCTGCTGCATAACAACTACCCGCTTGGATTGTCTCTAAGAGATAACCACAGTGCTGTGCTTTGGAACAGACAGTCAATTAGATAACATTAACCGGAGTCATAAAATATTCGTTTTTGCTTGTTGAGTAAATATTCCTTCTATTCATAGAAAACAACTAACACACACGGTTACTATTTACTTCGTTATCTAATTTTCAGCTTAAGCAAAATATTTACATTTCTGTGCATTTTTATTGCTCTCTTTTCGTTTTGAGTGTTGAGTTGTTTAGAAACTCTTCTGTAGCCATGAATTACTGGAGTAAAAAGTTTGGGCTGCTCATTGTTCTATAGGAAAATATAAACTAAATCTACTTTTTTTTAATGTTTTTTGAATAGCTGTTTTATTTAATAAATAAAACAGATATTCAAATAAACTTCTTTTGTGACTTCTAAAGCTGGGATCACGCTACCTGTGCAACTAGCATAATTTGTGATAATTTTTATCGTGCTAAGTCGGCACACAGATCGAATCATTACACGATTTAATTTCGATTGTTTCCATTAACGGCCAAAATAGAATCGTAATACTAATCGGTACAATATCGTCGGTCACACTATCGCGCATGGGTAAATAAAAGAATATGTTTTTGATTACATTTTATACGCAGCCAAAGTTTTATATTGTAATAGATTGATTGCTCTCCCAAATAGCTATGGATTTGTGTATATTGGCGTCAACTATTAAAAATATCAAATGAAGGAGAATATAAGGACCCACAAGAAGCAAAACATAAAAAAGCACACATTTTCTGTTCAAATATTAAGGGCTAATGAATGAAAGAGATTTTCTTGAACTGAACAGCTGCTTTTAATACAGAGATGGCAATAAGTACAATTTAAAATTTACCTTTTTTGGTAAATATGATGGCAATGACCCGAAAGCAATACGAAAGCGAGTTTTGTTCTTTTTTCAATATTATCAATTTTTTTTTTATTATTTGCGCCAGTTGGTGTAGTTTGAAATGGCTTTTGCCATCTCTGAATAGGCACTTCTCGTCGAGCTCAAGTAGCCTATAAAAATTGGCGCAAATTTTATAAATTGCTAGATATTGTGGGAAAAGTGTTCATATTATCGGAGCATCAACATATATTATGTCTGTCCATAGTCAGCACAATATCGGCAAAGTTAGTCGCATTTTCGTCGCATCGGTACTTAAAATACAACGAAAATCGGTACATTGCGACGATAATGTGATCAGCTGAACATTTTCAAATATGTTTGAACAAATTTGTTATAAAACACTTCCTAAAAGTAAAAAGCGAAGGTTTATTTACTTTTTTTCAATTTATTCAAAATTTTTGAATGAAAATTTAAATGTAGCCTACAACAGTCTAATGCAAATTATACATAAGTTTTACGTTAATTCTCCAATTAGGAAATTGTTTGTCAGTTACGATAACTTTGCCAAATATATTTCTTATAGGTGGGAATAAAATGTTACCGCGAAAATAATGTAACCCACAGAAAACAAGTTAAACTTATTAAGAAGTTTGGCTGATTTTTTTTTTTTTAGAATTTGTTAGTGATAACTTAATTGTATCCTACAAATTACCTTATGCACTCAATATTCTGACTTGTTTTAGAAAAATAAAAAAATAAAAAATTAGACAAACTTTATTATAATAAAGGTCAAAAAACTAGAATAAAGTTTATAAAAAATTTGATGGAAATATTTGCGTGGTTGGATTGGACAATTCGTATATTATACAATACAAATAAAAGTGGTGGTAGTAAAAATAAAGAAGTTTTTGTTTTATATTCATGTCAGCGTGCCGTGTATTAGTAATATATTTGTCGTGATCGTGCATGGTCTTGAGTGAAAAGAGTTGTTCACTTATCCATCTTCAAATTAAAATAACTGATAGACAACTGTTGTATATGCATGTAAGTATTGATTGCTATTTACAATAAATTTATTTGTTTATTTCGCTAATTCTTGGCGACACAATTTTTTTATGTCAGTTACAATATTTTTGCGGTCCCACAAGGAACACGAGAAGATATGTAGATGTCATTTACGTAAAATTGTTTCAATTCAATATTTTACCAGACGATGTTTTGGGGGCTTAGAGCTCGATACCCTCTACTTTGTTTCTCAATTCTTCATATAATAAGTATAAGACTAATCGAATTGATTTTTTAACGCGATCAAAATCCGTTTTTTTTTTGAGTTTGAAAATTTCGGTTTTCTCTAAAGCGCTGCTTTATCAAATATCGAATAGATCAGACGGTTTTGTCGGTTGTTTTTTTTTAACAACGTAGTTTTTTATTTTACTTCCTAACACATTCATTTCTTCACATTTCTTTAGTATGGGCATTGACTAAAACATCAATAAGTTTTAAAAATTAAACAAAATAGTAAAATTGTTGGTGAAAAATCGTTGAAAACGTCCTAAAAGCTGTTTGAACAAAAAATATGTATTTCTTTAAAGATCACTTTTGAATTAATATTTTTCAATTTATAATAACAAATTCTTTTATTTTTATCGATATTTCACAACTCCATTGTATAGCATCATCAGGAAATAAAACATTTTTTAAATTAAACTCAAAACAACAATTAAATACACATTTTCGTAATCATTTATTTATTATTTCTTTTTTCACACGTGTCCTTTTTTTAAGATTTGCTTAAACAAGCTTTGTCAATGATCCCTATTTGCCTAATTCACTAAATGGCATTGTTGTTGGCGATCTTGGGATAATACATAAGATAATGCGCGAAACGAAAAACATGGTTGAGGTGACTATAACGCAAGAGCGATCATATTATTATTGTAGGTAATAATATTAATAATATGGTGCTTTCAGAACTACAAAAAGGGAAAAAGTATTGTTACTGATTGACAGTGGCTGAGATACGAATTCAGGCGACTTGAGCCATCCAATGCTTTTACTAATTATCCACAGCATCCTCATACTTTGATTAAACACCTAAACAGTTTAACATATTATGTCTATTAAGAACATATCATGACTAGTGTTATTATATTACTTTTGTATAGTTAAAATACTTTGGTTGTGGTTAAAATTTAAGTAATAATTGGTATTGTTCAACTCAACAGTGTTACATTTTGTATGGATGGAAATCATTTAGTGATTCAATGTTAAAAAGGACTTGTTAACGCAACTGAGGTATCGTTTAAAATATTTTATATTTCATTTAAAATTGATGCCACAATAACAAATTATTGTAGAGAATATAATATGATGGTCGTCACAATGCTATGGCGTATTTTTTTTATTGTTTTTTACTCCTGCTGATTTTCGCAAGAAATATTTAACTTGTTGAATTTTTTGCCTTAAGGACATGGTGTGATTGTAGATTTCACCGTTAATTAATTAATTTCAGTTCATCCAGTACAGTGTCAACCAAAAAATATTTATAATTTTCCAACAGTTCAGCTCCGAGGTGTCATTGTTGAAGTGTTTTAAATCACAAATACACATGTGTACATAAAGTTATGTTCAGATGCGTAACCATTTTTTTTTTTGCAGTTATGTGCGAAAGTCATCACTATCAAGTGGTGCAATATCTAATTCCATCCCAGTTCCCCTTGTCGGATCAAAAACGAAACAAAAACCTTAGCTTAATTGACCAGAACCTTTGCTAAAAATTATAGCTACACAAGTAACTCTTGTAGTTCCGGAGAAACAAACGACTTTTTTTTATTTGCCACGTATAACAATACCTTCGGTACAAAATGGCACATAGTAAATTTATTACAATTTATTTATTGCAAATCTATCTGCTATTAATAAACCAAACCTAATAAAACTTTGACAGCCGCTATAAATATCAGAAATAAAACAAATAACAACGTGTACAAAATATATTGCACGTAGTTCTTTGTTATGCCAAGTCGAATTAAAAAACCAAATGATAAAAATCTTAAATAAATAATAATAAAAATTACACAACAACAAACAACACAGTAAAACAAATAAAAATTGCAATGAAAAGAAAATAACACTTTTTTAACTTAAACACATTTGAAACGCATTTGTTTATTTTACTGCTAGAAAGAACTTTAAACTGCAAACATTTGTTTATCATTGCAGGTACATAAATGTTTTTATTTTCTAATTACCCAGCCACGGAGGGATTATATAATGAAAAATATTTGTTTAAAAAATACTCATCAGTTTCACACTATAAATTAACAGAAGTAATGTCCTTTTTTTCCTCCTCTGCATCCAGGCCTGACCACGAGCAAAAATTGTATGGCAACAATCCGGCCTGTTTTAACCTGCAAATGCATTTTTACAAACAGAAATGATCACAGAAAATTATGCCAAAAAAAATACCTTTCAGTTTCACTTAATAAAAAAAATTATTTTTAAATAAAAATAATTGGGAGTAGAGAGAAGCATAAAGAGCTGTCTAAGTAGACACAGTTATTTGTTGCTGCTGTCGCTGCTTCTAGTGGTTGTAGGTACAATAAAATATAATATTAAAATAAATAAAAATTAGTGTAAAATTAAATTCATAATCCCTACTTAATCCCCCATAAGACTAAAGAGTTTTTTCTTTCATCTAAACGTCAGTCAGTGCACGTGTGATATTTGAAATAAGGAGGAAAATTTGTCTTATTACTTAACGTTATAAAACTTGAACAAATAAAACTATTACGTTTGTAAGCATGAAGACTTGACAAATACAGTCATGCATATAATAATAGGTACACTGAATATAAATCCTTTTTGTATTCAACCCAAACGTAAATTTATATATTATTTTTCACCATAATAAATGCTCGTAAGCTGTATTTGATAAACAAGACTACAAGTAACACTAGCAAAGAAAAAACACAAAATAGTACAGCTAGGAAATATGAAAAACTAGGAGTAGTGCTACCATCAAATTTTGGTAACAGTAGCAGGTTAATAACAAAAATCAACGCATTAAATACCTATTTAGTTTTATAAGCTACTTTTTTATTATAATTTTTATTGTTGCTGCTCCATTAACCACTTTACATGTAACAGTAGTTTTAAAAGATGCCATGCTACAAAGCACGACAAATTCTCTTGCTGCCGCTACTTGCGATTGTTTAGAGTCGTAGTTTTAGCAGTGGTTAAGAAATTTGTAGTTAGAGTAGTTTTTTAAACAGTGCTCGTAAGCTTTCAGAAGCTTATTACTAAGAAACTAAGAGCAACACGAAACATTTTGTTATGGGCCGGGGTTAAATGAGTTAAAAGGCGAATTTGTTTTACCACATAAAATAATATAGGGAATGGAAACTAAATTTAATAGCAATAAATTAATAAAGGCGTTTCCAAGAAGGGCGAGTCGATATTGAAATAAAATATTATGAGGCATCAACTAAAATGGTTTGCTATTGAAGGGGCATTTTCTTCCCTGTATATACCGAATATGACTTTATACAAACGTCCACCTAGAGATCCGATTTGCAGCAATTCTGCCACATTAATACGACTGCGATGGCTTGGGTTGTGTTGACTTTGAGGGTATTGGTCGAATGCGTATTATTGGCGTAAAATCACACGATATCAGTGCACAATACACCTTACCAACGCCAGTTATAGCATGTTAATCGGCGAAAAATATTGGCTACCGTTGATCTTTCGCGCTCGCCGCACCAACGTTGTTTTCAAATAATGGCGGACCAATCATGACACCGGCATTTTATGGCTTCATCGCTTCCTAGTTTCCTCAAGACTATTTTCGGCAAAAATATTGCTTCTCTTCAATTGATTATTGACCAGCTGAATTCGTACCTCCTGACGAAAAATGTATTAAGTTAAAGTCCGCGCAACCCCAAGTTCTTGAACCCCCTACCTACGGTTTCCCTGCATAAATGTAAACCGATTATTTGCCGAATAGTCACACATTTGACCGCCAAAAAATGGACACAACGTTTGCATTTACGAATACTCATTTGGACGTGCTGTTTCAATCGAGTAACTTGGACCTAGTAACTGAATAATAAACAAGAGATTTGACAGAGCCCGCCATAGGAACCCGCCTCTAACCATGGAAAGTCTTAATAAGAGTGGTCTATTGAAATCGTTGCTGCAATAAATCGATTGTGTCATGGGCGGTGTTGCAGGCGCAAAGGAGACTTACTAACTTCACTTTCTCGCCCGATAATTTCGCCAAGTTTGCGAGAGGTCTCAGCGTAATAGTTTAGTTTTTCACAACGATAACGCATTCTTCTCTTGTGTAGCGCCTTATTTTTAATGATCAAAGCAGCGGTTAAATATAAGAGTTGTATATTGCACAAACAAAATGCCACAAAATTTAAATAGTGTATTGAGATACCCTATATTTTATACATATGTATGTATATTTAATTTATTTTTTATCCGATTCTCTTTTGCCTACGTCTATGATGGCTGATGAATGCCAAGGATGTATGTGTCGGGCAATAAGTGTCGTTCATATTGTGGTTTCAACTTTTGGTGCAACACGAAATTATTCATTATGTTGCTTTTTATTTATGTTTATTACAATAATTAGAATTTTTAATTTGTGTTTGCTTTTAATTTATTATCATTGTTATTATTTCGGTCATAATGTGCGGTTTATTATTAAGTGTCGTTATTTACTTTGGCAACAACGCACACGAAAAATTTGTAGGTTTAATAAAAAATATGAGGTAAATTGAAAAATAATTGTTTTGAAAGTATTGATATAAATTGTTTCTAAAAATGTTTTAAAAAATTTGAATAATTTTAAAAAATTGAAAAAATTGTCAAGCCGTGGTTTATGAAATTTGTCGGATCTAGCAACATACGAATAGAAAAATACGATTAAAGACAACAATAAATATTGTTGGTTATTTGTTTTTTGTGGTCAAGTGACTAAGGCAGCGAAGGATATCGGAGCTTCTGCCGGCAGTATAATCACGACTAAATATCGGTCGTGTGTTAATACAACATCCAAGTTAGTATCTCTTACCGAGATAGCGAGAGAGCCCCGTCTGGATATAGTCTGGGCCCAGCGGCAAGCACTTCCATCGATCTGGAACCCCTCTTCGCGAATGGGAAATATATCTGACTGTAATTGATTGATTCGTCAGAGACTTTTTAGGACAGATGGTGTACGGACCTGCCTCTTCAAGGCAATTCTGGTGAGGTCACGTCTGGAATAAGTATGCACAATGGTGGCGGTGCCGACAGGGTATTGTATCAGCGGCACTCATGCATACTCGAAAAGCACGGAAATCTGTAGAAAACTTCTCATGGGCAGTTCAATACTGCGTGGCTTAGTAGACTTAAAGGACTACGACATAAAGTAAAGAAATTTATTTATTCGTTTTTCAAATTGGCTTGGCACTAATTTAAGGATGGATGAGTTGACCATTTTTTGCATATCAGCAGGTAACACACCGGCAGTCTGTATAACTGAATCTAGCCTGGGGTGGTTTTTAATTCACTGTATTCTACACGGAATAACGTCGCGAAAATGTATAAATATTTGTAGAAATGCCAATATTGGCAATGATTTAGCAGGCCAATTAATTAACACGCACATAAACTTAATGCTAAAGGGCTGCTAAGGAGGATCAGATGTGAATGTAGTGTATAAAGTATGACTAAGAGTTGTGTCAGATACGAACTAGTTCGTTTAATAAAGAGATTTTTTTCAGAAAGGTGATAGCAGCTTTACAACGATTACGAAAATAACAAAAAAAATTTCAATTCATTCACGAATATACGCTGTGACTTGTTTTTGTAATTGTCGCAAAATTACTACCACCTTTCTGCAATAATATCACAATTCAACGAACTAGTTCACAGCCCTAGTATAGCCAACTTTTTCGCAAATGTTCGTAAACACTCTAACCTCGACGGGAGACTGATATAAAATTGGTAAACTGTGAAATTTACATAGTTAAATTCGTCAGCTGATTCGCTTTCAGAATTTTAGGAGTAACGCAGCACAGTTGTGAGTAGAACTTCATTCTAAAACCCGCCATTTGTTTAAAATACTGTCACTCTACCTGTAAGCAAAGCCTATATACTGATTTTATAGTTACTTTCAAATTTTTCTAACGACGGATTAATGAACAAAAGTACGTTCTATTGTCAATAAGAAATTGAAGTATATAAAATGTTTTAATGGAATTGGTTCGCAATTATTGCTCAAACATCGGAGCTAGCAAGATTTTTTGAGAAAAGTTTCAATTATATTGTTTAACGATGGAGGTCTCTTTCAAAGCCATTTATATTTCATGGGCTTTTCTAAGCATTTTGCGAGTGTTCGGACTATTGTAATCTAAATTTAGGGACTTCATTTCGTAACATTTTAATTGCACGATGCAGTAGATCGTCGGCGGAATATGTTAGAAATTGGTTTGAAATTTGTCATTTGCAAAAATCATTTTTAAATTATGTTGCTGAACTAAATATTTTGAGTATATTCATTCCAATTTAAAGATTTCGGTTATTTTAAATAAATAATTCAATTAATCTTTCTAATGCTAATACCAACCACATCAAGTATGTTTTATAACAATAAATAGTCTTTAATATTAAGAATGTTTAACTCTACAACCACAGAAAAAATTTAAATAATTAAACTCTTTGCGGAAAAATAAAATTTATAAACGTGATTAATATTGCGCCAGAGCTACTGACAAAAAAGTGACATAAAATATTCTTAGTCAACCTTTAAAACAGGCAAGACTAAGAATTAATTAATTAAAAATGTGGGTTTTTTTTTCTAATTTCCGATCGATTTGAACGACAATTAAAAATAATAGATATCTTTAATTTAAATAAATTTTCTTTAATGCAGACGCGGATCCACAGGGAAGAAAAATTATTTATTTCAAGCCTACAACGGTTTAAAATAAACGTCTTGCCAAACAAAAAACTTTGTTTTTTACAATGGCCTCCACACAAAACTTAAGCTGGATACGCCCCTGCCTTATGAAAACCAGAAATTTATCTACGTGAATTGCGTTCGCTGATCTTATACACAAGTAAAATCCACCCGAAGGAAAACAACCTGACTTAATTCTTTTTAAAACTATATTCTATTCACGTTGTGAACTTTAGACTCGAAGATCGTTTAAGAAAAACAATTTTTTTTTTTGTAATCCCAACAAATTTATTGAGTAATTTTTTAAATATTTTTGCTCACCTTGCTTTTTATTTAAAATTTACCGGTTGATGTTAAAGTTGAATCCACCTTTTATATATATTTTACACTTTAAAAAATTAAACACACGAATGCTTGCTTGGCATGCAATAATTCACACAATTTAATTACTGGCTGATTGGAAATTTATTGCTTTTTTCTACAAAAATGCTTTCGCGGTGTTAATTGTTTTGTTCATAAAATTGATTTCAAATTTCGTCAGCAGCCGACGGTCACGCACTTTAGCACTAAATCATTTGAAACTTTTGGGTAGACGAGCAATATAAATTCCTTTTTTACCTTAAGTATGATTAAGTTTTACTACGAAGCATCAACGAGCAGGAGAAATTTTTTTATTACAAGTCTTAGTGTTAATTTTTTTAAATTTCAAAATAAAAATAGTTTTATCTCCAATACGAAACGTTGTAATATTTAAAAGGATTAGAGGTATTAGATCGATACGATATTTTTGATATATATATGATTTATTTTAATTGAATTTCATATAAACACATTTTTTCTATTAACACTTTCACTTTTAGTTTGGGTAAACTCGGTTCATTACTTTTCTCTCTCTTTTTTTTGCTTCAATTTTTTTTTTCCTTCAAAACCTACGGCGGCTGAAGCGTTTTAATAGTTTAATCCAGCGGCTAAGTAGACTGGACTAAAATGTGCAAGCAATCTAGTTGTGGTAGATTTAGTTGATGAGACAACAAACGACTCCAAGGGATTTATATTAATTTTTTCTGTTTTGTTTTGCTTTTTGTAACAGTGTATTTTTTGTGTGTTAAAACCTGCTTGATGGTATATAATCAACTGATGGGGATTGATTTGTAATGAGGTTATGCGACCGACCGTATTGTCTGCTAAAGCTGCTGCCTTGCCTGACTCTGCTTTTGAAAAAACGAAAAAAAGCTAACGTTAACACTAGGCGAGTACCCGTAAACGAATGACAATGCAGCAACGGAAAACGGAAACGCGTCCGTAAAATCTTTCTTAATAAGTATTTATTTTTTCACATACTCGCACAACATCCAGTGGTAATAGTGATAAACGCATATTCATATAAAGCATAATACACAGGACAGTGAAATTAGGGCGGTTATGGGTATTTACCACCCCTTTTTTTGTTCTCTTACACAGTGGCACTTTGTATTGATATCTGCCTCTCAAAGTTTTAACTTGCATTGTTTTTACTACTCGTTATCAAACATAATTCTGCCATAGAACCTTTCCGAGCGTACGATTTTGTAGCAGCAAACAAAAGAAAAACCGTTATTGCAGTTATACATATATTTGACACAAAACTCAACACCGTCAGAACGTCTCAGACGAACGCGCTTTGATAGAAACGACTGAATTGAGCATTTGGTTTTTCCCTAAGTAATACCTCAAAAGCACTACTGAATAGAACAAACAAAATATTCTAGGCATTATCAACAAAACCAGCACCGATAAAAACACATTTACTCTATTTTCTCTTATCTGTAAACGATAAAAAATCAAAACACTATTAAACTCACACACTCAGGGCACTCTCACTTAAATTGGTGGTAAAAGTATATTTTTGGTTTGCTTTCTTTTCTATATATTCTGATAAGATTTCTCAAACCTAAAAACACCCAAAACTTACAGCAAAAAAAAAGCAAAGTAAGAGTATAATAAAAAAAACCATTAGGAAAAGTAACGAGTACAGGCTTATAAAATATAAGTGCGAAAGAGTCACATATAGATTCAACGAAAAGGACAAAGTGTAATCAACAAACAATATTAACAACCCCAAACATCATATCAGTTTTTATAACATAATCTGAGTGTGTACGAGTGAAATATAGTTCATTAAGGAATGTACAATTTTATTATAAGACCATTTCTCTTACTCTTATAGTGAAAATACCAACAAAACAGCACACCCCGTTTTATTCATGGTGCTCTTGTTATTGCTCTTTGTGAACAAGTGTGTGTGTGTATGCTTTATGTGAAAATTCAGCCATTCTTTTAAAATGAAATTAAACAGTTGCTTGCCATTACAATGGGTCGGAGGGTATGTACGCTATACAGGAAGCTTGTATTGTGGTATTCAATGAAATTTTCTTTTTCTTTAAATCAATATTCCCTTGCACGTTGTTCAACAAAAAGAAGAAAAACACATTGGTATATATAAATGTTGTTCTACTCTTCTCTAAGAATATGATAGATTTCTAAATCATTTTCTTCTTTGCGTCTGTTTCTTTTCTTTCTTATAAGTCAGAATTCTTATATTTTATACACAAGTACTGTTTGAAATTAGGGTTCGTAATATTGAAGAGCACACTGTTTCCTTGACTGAAAGCGTAATTTTTACTTGAAACTTGATGTACAAAATATTACGTAATAACACGTTTTGGAATACTCAACCCAATATACCTGGGGTTTTTGTTTAATCTTCCCCAGCATATGTTTTCCTGGAGAATAGATGAAGAAATATACCGGGAAATCGTTGTTCATAATTTTCCCTTCGCCCAGAATTAAACCAGGATGGAACTAATAAAGATTTCGTCGAGATTAAAGGAGGTCACCGTAACGGATATAATTATTTTTCCAAAAATTACTTTTTAGCGATTATTTTGCAAGTTTTCGTAGGAATCTCGTAGCATTTCTATTTTGTTATGATCTTTTGGGTTAAAATTTGAAGAATAATGATTATTTGCGGTCTCTAGATAAAAGTATGACCATTATTAAATCAAATTCGTGACAAAGCAAAATGAACTGACATGGTTTTTAGGGTGAATTAGCAATCAATTTGATTAGGATTCTAAGACAGGGGAGTAATTGCTCTTATTTTCATCTTTAATAAAGAAAAATCTTACCACATAAAGAACAACATATAAATCCCTATAATTTGGTAGAGTTCTTCAAGTGTCAATCTAATCATGATGATTTTCCAGAGTGCAGCATGACAGTTCCTTTGACAGCTAACCCTTTCGTAAGTTCTATCGGGCTTGAAGAAACCTTGAGGTGGTTAACAACGTAATACAACATATTATAAATATTCAGTGTTGCTCTGTATTTCGAAGCCGCAGTATTTCATTTGAAAGCGGAAATTTCCGAATGTTTAAGTTGTTCTGTGTTTCACTCTCGAATAATTTCTCTCGCTTTATTTAGAATAAAATATGTTTGTGGATTTAATTAGAATCAGGTTTTCTTCCGTAAGAACTTTATTTCAATATTAATATGACAATTTTGTATTAAAATGTTCAAGGTTTCTTTTAAATTTATTTTCCAAAATAAATTTTATAATGCCGGAACAGCCTTGTATGGGGACTGTATGTGGAATGCAGAACTCCGAATTTCCAAGAGTTTCTACAATTCCGCACGTTTTCATTCCACTCGGAATACTACAGCACAGGGACGAATATGCAAGGAAACAGTGTTGCCACAAAATTTGTTGTACAAAGTTTTTCAACTTTACTGTTGGTATATTTGTCTTGCTGCGTGTGTGTTTGTGTGTATGAGTCTTTATTTTTCTTCCTTTTTAGAAACCGCATTCTGTTATTTTTCAAATAAATGAATGGCTTTAATCTCTTTTTGGCATTTTCGCTGTTAGTTTACTGGGTGTCAAGGGCGTTTTGTTATCCCATTATTATCATTATTATTTTCATTCTCTTGTGTGCCTTTAGTTTGTCATTATTGTTGGTAGCTTCGGTTGTTATTGTCAGTTCTTTACAGTATTGTTAGTTTTTATCATAAATTCCATAAACTACTCCTTTTTTATTCCAAAACAAAATCATTGTTAAACAACGCAGTGGTGTTGTGTTTTATTATCATTATCATTGTGTTTGTGTTACCATTTATCCGCGTTATCATTCAGCCACATCTATAGGCGGTCTTCATCATTAATTTGTCGTACAAAAGAAGAATGAATTCTATATAAACATATGCCTCTGTTTTATTTATGCGTTTGTTGTTGTCGGTTCGAAGGGTTTTTCTCCTCCCATTCTGACATTTTTGTGTTTTTGTCAATACAAAAATATATTCTATATATTTTTGAATTATACGTATGTGTGTGTGTATGTATGTATGTATGTTAAGGTCTTAGGTATGTAATAAAAAAGTATTTATGTTTTAACTTTCACAGCCATGGAATATTAAAATTCACAACATCACCCGTTCGGGTTCATAATTTTGTTACTTCCACAATGTTTTTTTTCTGTTATTATTTGAAGCTTAATGCATGTTTTTATATGTTTTCATTTTATTCCGCTCAGTCAGGATTGATTTTGTCTTATATTAAGTATTTTTTCTAATGTTTTTGCAATGTATTGAAGAGTAATCCACGAATGTAAGTGGATTTACTTCAAGTTTGTTGTTATGTTGTTGTAGCACTCATGCATCATGTATTTTGGGCATAAGACGGCTAAAAATCGTTAAAATAATTAAACAAGATGACTTTCCTAATTCATTTAGGAAGATTAGCAACATTATTTACCAGGCTTTGAAAAAATGCTACAATAAAATTGATAACTGTTGCTTGTATTAAATATACAACAGCAAAAGCAATAGCAGCAGTTCTAATATGACAACATTCTGTGCTGCACTCATTTTTTAACAGCATGCTAAAAGAAAAATGACAAATATAAAGATTTATTTCTAAACAGCAGCAGCAAAAGAAAAATATTTAAGATATTGCTGTTAAAAAAGCAATAGCTAATATTTGCTGTCACATTGATTGCTCTTGCTACTTGTTACCTTAGAAGTGAAAACTAAAGTATAAACATTACGTTGAAAAGTGAAAATTCATTGATTCTAATACTATTGTTTTTGTTAATACTTTCCCATTTAAAATGCTTGAGCTGGATTCGTGCCCTTAATTATGTGTTTTGAAAACTCCCTATTGCTGCAGAGTCAGATTGCTGTCATATTTGTGTTGGTGCCATTTTAATTACTATCCTATTTTTAAGACTACGATCAACGCGAAAGAAGTGCTGTTTTGTTACAGAAAATGTTTTGCTTTTGCTATTTCTGGACTGTATTTATTTTCAATAGTACATTAACGGCAAAATAATGTTTAATAAAACTTGTAGAAGTTTTAGCATAGTACAATATTTTGTCTGTGCAATTGCTATTTTGCAGCTAACATTGTAACTACCAACTATTTTATTATATATAAAAACACACATACATCTTAAGCTACTTAAGGTGGGGTTTTTAATGCAACATATTTTTTGGCTTTAGGAAGGAAAAATATGGGATGTTTCATTGCATCCTCGTCTGTTAATTACCTACAGGATACTTGAACGAAAATAGTTTCAAAATCGACCACTTTGATTATTTTCCATTTTCTTTTGAATAAAGAATTAAAAAAAAATATTTTGAACAAATATTTTAGGTTTATTGGTTACAATAATTAATTACCCATAACCACAGATATTTAAATTCAAATATCGTTTTCGGATTTGTAATAAGCCAAGCTAAAGTTTCCTGCACTGTCAATACAGGTAGGAAGTTGCTTTCAATAAGCAGCAACAGATCAAGAGTCCTTACTGTACGCTTTAGTTTCACACTTTCTGTTTCAGGGCCAGAAAAAGTATTGCCGTTAATTACAGTTCCCAATACATTATTTCCTATTTCATTAACTGTCCTCAAAGTCTTCTTCTCATGACACGACGTGAATAAAAAAAATGTATTCCTTTAAAAAGATAAAAGATCGCAAAGATCCTGGTTTGAAGCCATGCTCCCCACCGACCTCACGGCGAAGTTCACATTGCGTATTTGCAACTGAGTCGGTATTTCGATAATATTTTTTAACAATTTACACACGCTCCGCCAAACGTGAACCCATGCACTTCGGCAAAAAATTCAAAACTTAGTCTATATTTCGAAAGTTGTGTGGCATTTTCGACAGCTACTGAAATATAATAATTGGAAAAACTATCAATATTATCTGGTAACTATATAACACTTCATATTGACCAGAAGTTTTAAGCACTGTTTGTATTTTACAATGCATTTTGAGTCTGACCAACCCGTTTTTGGTTCTCTCCTTCTGCTCTGTTTTGCGCTGCACTTTCTTGGCACAATTTTCTAACGTGTTTTTAATAAAGTGTAGTTTATTTTTATTAGAGTTATATATAGGTACACGTATTCTCGCCGATCCTATAATAAATAGTACCTTGTTTTTTTTTTTTAAATCAGTAAATGGCTATTTATTTCAAATTATAAAAAAAAATATTCGGTATTTCGCTATTCCCTTGTAGAGAATTGCATCATCATGAAATAAATTTCATCATAAAGACTTTAATTCATTTATTTATTTTCTAATGAATACTACACAAAATCCAAATACTTGAAATAACTTAGTGTTTTTTTATTGATTTAATGCTTCCAAAGGAATGGTGTAGCTTTACAAAAATAAAATCATACAATTCCAGCTAGAACGGTTTTTGCCGAAACGTCAAAAGTCAAAATATTATTAGATTAAAAATCGCTTTTGTTCGACGCCACTTTCAGATAAAACATTAAGATTGGGAATTATGTAAAAATACAAAAAGGTAGAAACAGCAAAGCCATTGGCACTTGGTCTACATTAAGACAATTTTATATTCAAAAGACCCGAAGGAAAATATCTCTACCCATTCAAAAGTTACAGATTTTTAACTGGAAGTCAAAAACATATATTTTCTCCCACTGTGAGCCGGTGCTGTACGATGATTTATTTTTAAAATATTGTTATTATGCAGTGCGCTGTGAGACAGAATGGTTGCAAACTAAAAGCGGTAAAATAAGTGGCCCCAAAGCAGGTCACAACGCTTCCCTCAGTTGCCATGTTAATATTTAAAGCTCAAAATTCAAAATTTGTTATATTTATCTTATCCTTTTCAGGTCATGGATAACGATCTTGTTATTTATTACTTAATTTCGGGAACAAATTTCCAAACTGTTATTTAAATTTGATTCGTGAATCTTGTAGGTGAATTATGTAGGTGAAGAAATTCGCCCAACCATGCATAAATCACATATACTCGTGTGTTTATACGAATGAAAATACCAAATCATTATAAAGTGAACTTTATGTTCAATACACAAATACACGCACATTGGCAAAGAAAAACACATTACAGCCCCAACAACATCAATGTCAGTGATAATTCGCAAATGTGAGTATGAACACAATAATTGCATTATTGGAGATAAAATACCGCCAAAATGGCAAAATGTTATTTGGTGTACGTAAATAATACACAAACATTCACAAATTATGCGTGTGCGTGCTTGTGTTACTCGTTTTGTGAATGCGCGGGTTTGTGATAACTAAATCCCTGTAAATACCTGATACCAATTACAAATGACGCTGATGTATGAGCAAACAAAACAAGCGAAATAGATGAATAAGACACACAAACCAAAGCACAATCCATCCGAAACAAACGCACATACACATCCACACGCATACACACACACACACACACACACACACCCACAAAAGGAATAAATAAATGTAAATGTTAAATTAACCCAAATGGAGTCAAAGGGTTAAATAACTGGGGTGTCATTTATAATGGACACACAACAAAATGTACAACCTGCCCGACACACCATACAATTCACTCTATTAGGGTTACACGACCATTTACACTCGCACTTGCATTTACATATATTTACTTAACTAATGCTTGTTACAACTCGGTGAACATTTTTATTTCACTGGTTACGTGCGTTAAAGTATTAAAGAAAAGAAGGTACATGTCGAAAAAAATATGGTTGTGGCACAGTCACTGTATCTATATTATAACTTATACAACTATATATTTTTGCGGGCAACATGTTATTATTTTATACGTAACTTTAGTTGCATAAACAAGTTATTGTTTACAATTTTTACTATAACTCTAACCACAACTTAAGCATTCCAACTGTAGAAAAAATATATAATAATACTAATCATAAAATGTTTTTAATAAATATAATATGTACAATTCGTTTGGTGTTTTATAAAAATATGATTTGTACTATGGTTAAATATGCACCTCAATTGAGGCAATTAAGTTTTAAATTGAGTTACCAACTTTGGTGTTCACAAACATTTTCAATTTAACCTACTCAATTAAAATTTGACAGCAGAAAATGTTGTAATTTGTTCCAAAAATTTGACTATTCCTGATTGTATTTTAAAAGAAGTTAATTATTTGCAACGTATTTTTTTTAAATTGATTAAACACGCTTACCACCATTTTACCAGTCATATTCTTTTTTCGCTTTTTCATTTTCATGATATTTTATTTTTTGTCACTAAACAGACTTCACCAGAGTAACATGGGGAAGAATTTGACTAAATTTGAAGTGCAATTAACAACGCATTGCTCAATTTGTTAATTTAGTTCTTCTATGATGAATTGAGCTTAATTAATGCTAATTTTCGAAAAGAAATGTTCTTCTTAAACTGGCTCTGAGAAAGAGCATATCATTATTATCTACAATAACAATATGATTTGATTACAAGCATATAACTCATTCCTAATATGTTGGCTCTTAGATTATGGTTATTTCAACCATGTTTTTTCTTTGCGTGTATCTGTGGTGCCATTTCACTTCTTAGTTGGTTTGCATTCATGTTTGTTATTCGTGTATCATCATAAAATTTTAAATTACCAAAAACACTCTTTTGAAAACAAAACAGGGAAAAAAGAACAACGAAGAGTTAAAGGAAAATAAAAGATGTGAAGGTTTTGCAAACAAGGTTACAATGTAACAAAGGTAACAAAGTTTTACGCGTAACAGAAAATCTAAAGCGAAACATCTTCTCTTGCCTTAAAAATGTAAGTGGTCTTAAAAAATTGTATTAAAATTTAAATTAGAAAATAGGAAACAATATGGAGATATTTGGCATTTTCTCCTGGTGGACACATTTTCTGTTGTTGTTCCTGATGATGTGTTCAACCTGGAACAAATTTGCATTTAGTTTAGATTGATGTTTTACATTCCAGTGTTGTTATCATCAGTTCTTCATTGAATATCGTCCTTTCCCTAAACATCTTCAATTTTTTGTTAAGGTAACATACGTGATTCACAGCAATTGGTTTTGGCGATTTGAAAGGTCTCGCATTACATCTCTTGACTTATTTACAATGAAGCGCACTACAGCAGCGTCCACAAGTGTGAAAAAGGGTTGGATGATACTAATTCGGCAGACCATGTTCCTCCGGAAGTCAGACATATTATATATTCACCTAAAGAGTCGAATGCTAAACACAAATGCACAATGTTAAAGTGATTTATTTTAATCTTCCACAATTATTCTTAAGCCGCACCTTTGGTCTGGTTTAGATCACAACGTCATAAAATGAATAATATGAAAACCGAAAAGTTTTTGTATATTTGGAGTATTTTTAAAGTATGTATGTATATCAAAATCAAGTAGACATGTATGCAAATATTTTTACACATGAATATTCTACATATAAGGGCAGCACTGACGTCATTTTATTTCAATAATAATTTTAAATAAAATTATTAATCTTCGCTCCTATCCTCTATTCCGAGTGGATTAAAATCGTGTGGAATTTTAAAAATAATTAAAGAATTTGAAAATTAGCTATATACATTTCCAGATTTATGAAAACAAATCTTTTTTGTTTATGCTGAAAAGCAAGTGTCTTCAGGGATATCATATTTTACACGTTTAAACAAGTGTGTTCAGAGATCCCATAGGGGCCTTAAAAGATATTATAATAAGCCAAAGCCGTTTATAATTGTTTTATCGAAATTTTAATCAAAAATTGTCATTTAACACTTAAATAAGTTTTTAATTGAAGAAAACCTGATTCCACTAAAAATTTTTTGATCCAAAAAACACGAGAAAAATTATTCGAAAGTAGATTACAGACCACTGAAATTTGTTGTTGTTGAGAAATTCTTAATCCTACAAAATTAAAGTCGTAGTAAAAGGCAAAATATTTTTATACTAAATACGATATCTCTTATTATTTGTTTTAGAGAGAAATTATTTATTATTGATTTATACTTAGCACAAGAATTTGGACGTTCATAGATTTATACTTGCTGAATTTTGTATCTGGACTTGGGGCCGTTACCCGAACAATTCTTTACTACAAAGTTAGTGACCATTGACAACGCCGTTTGTTCCCTTAGTGATGATCCGTGCTTCTTATAAAACGACGTTGTTAAAGCCATTATCGTCAATGACGAATGCTATCTTTTCTGAGCCGAATTGAACGATAGGAATGTGGACGACTAGTACTTCCAAAATGGGGATAGACCGGAGGTGGCGTGATGCTTTTGTGCCCACTGCAACTGCATAATCCCAGGCCAAAGTCGACATAACTCCTTAATAGTATTTGGAATTTGTTTTATTCGATACTAACGTGAGCCTACTCTTATTGAAACCCCCTTTGGAAGAGCAAAAATAACAAACAAACAAAAAAACATAAAAAGAAAACAAATGTCAAGTACAATCGATAAACATATCCTTTGATGCCAAACTAATGCCAAATACTTAGAAAGTTGCACGTACTAACAATTCAAATAAAATGTGTAAAAGATATTTCGATGAAACCAAAAGCAACAACAACAGCATCGGATATAACGAGAATATGCGGAGCACCTAGAATCACGCATACGAAGGCGGGATGTGAATTGTTTCGTATTTTATTTTTACGTAGCACTACTAGGAAGTGCTTTATTCAAATATAGGGTATATGAACCGGTTGAAAAAGAGAACCTATTGTCGAATATCTATTTCTCCCCTAACTTTTACTAAAAAAAAAATCAAAATATTCTCTTTCTAGCTCAACCGAAAGCGATAGCTAATATGGTAGAATAGAATCAGAATTGGTCCACAACTAACAAGCGCGATAATCAAGTCAAGAGATCTTTTTGTAAAAATTTAAAATGATTATAGATTTTTGTGTTGCATTAACTTTTTTAAATTGACTTGCGAAATTTAACTTAAATTGTAAAAGAAATATTCAAACAAAATTCTAAATTTGCGATCATGGGTTACTGAATATTAACATAGTTTAAAAAAATAAAGCCAAACTAAAAACTCACTAGCCAGAAGCGTGTGTCAAGTTAAGTATACAACTTTTTTGTAGGATCAGGATCTTGCCTGACCTGACCTTATGAAACTACTCGTCTACAGCATAACTTGCGAGTTTCATAATTCAAAACACATGCTTACTTGAACTCAAACTAATAAGAACATCAAAGGTTCTGATTCCTTAATAATTATATCATCCAAAATTAGTGATGGAGGAGTATAATCTGTCGTGTGTGAGTAAGCAGATAGCATTGGGTCTTACGAACCCGTTCGCACAACCCCACTCAAAGATTAACACATGATCTCGATTAAGAGTAACAATCGTATTCTGCATAAACGCCCTAAGCTCCTAAAGGCTCTATCACTGAAAAAGTATCATCAGTGAATAAAGTGATGATGAGATAAAAATGAACGAAAAAATGCGACAAGGGAATTTTCTTTAGCGATAATTTTATAGAAAACTATTTGCTATTTCTTAAAACTAACTTTTAACCCTGCCCTCGTACACACTTTTCATACTTATTGTGAATGTATAGTAAGTTTAAGACAGTTTTTTTTTATTTTCCTTCCGTATGCCAGTATTAGCTTCACTTAGTACCTCAAGATATTTAGGCAACGATACAAACACACACACACACACATATTCTTGAGCATTCGCATTTCCGCTAGAAGATCAGCCAGCCTATTTTCTCGAAAAATATTTTCAACGGTTGTTCAAATGTGTATTCTTGCTTGTGAATGTTGATTTCTAAGTTCAAAACACTTCATACTCATAAGATTATGTATCTTATAGATACAAAACATTCATATTCACTACTCGCAACCCCACGTTCATATTTGGTTGCTCATCCACTTTCTTGCGTACACACACGGTCACTAATCCATCTATAATCCTCGAACATGACGAAATGAAATACGACGTCTCCAGTTTTGTGAGTTTGTGCTGCTTGTAAACGTTACTCTATAAACTTGAAATGTAAAATATGAATTTGTTTTTTTTTTAATTTGTATTTGAAAACTTCTGCTTGTAATTTTAAATTTTGAAAGATTTTTTTATAACCGTTGGAATTTTTTTGTCATATGGATACATAAGGATATATAGAAATGCTGAATATAGCGCTCTGGGAGAATTGCAAAAGGAAGACAAAAATATAAATAGATTGTAATTAATTGAATTTTTATTTATTAAAAATATTTTCTTTATGAGTGACGACGAAACTTATTTGAATTAATTTCATTAAATATACTCTTGGATTAATTAAAATTATAATTGCATTAACGTATAATTTAATTAATAAGAAATATGTTTGTAAGTTTTCTACTTAAGCGTATTGCCAAACAAATTTAGCGAAATCAAACAAAGCGTTAATATTAAACAAGGGCAATTGTAAAAACGGTACATTCTTTGGTGTCAATTTATCAGAGTTGAAGTAAAACAAGTTGTACTATGTTCAGACATGCATCTTAATTGAGCAATTAGGAAATTTATGAAAATAAGGCCTAAATTGAGCTCAATTTACCATACAAGAACTTAATTAATAAATTGAGCAATTAGTACTTAATCGCACCATAAATTGAGTCAAATACGCCATACAATTCTGGTAAAGTCTGCTCAATGAGAAGAAAAAGTTCTCCACAATGAAAAAAGAGAAAAAGTAAAAAAGAAATGGTGGATGAAATTGGCGATAAAAAAATATAACTAAATGTTTAACAAAAAGACGTATACTTCAAAAATAATAAAAAAAAAGAATTTAAGTCGAACTACTCTCAATTTTTTTAAAATTTACAAACACAGATTTTAACGCACGATAAGAAAGGGGCGGGAAGTTCCTGCTAAAATGAAAATGACGGCTGAGGAAAATGAAATCAAAAGATATAATATGTATAACAGAGTTGTCACCATTAAACATTTTAATGATTCCAACTTTGTACTTTTTTTTTTTGCCAAATCCACTATTTACACCAGTCGCATTCAAACCGCAACACCATTATATGAAAGCTTAATTTGTATTTATGCATTCCACAATATCTATTGGAATTTCTATTACAAATGGAATTTTAAAGAGCAACGTACAATATTTCCTCGCAATTCTCCACTTATTGTTTGATGGAGTTTATCAATTTTTGCAATTGTTACACTTATTTAATTAACAGATGTCTAGTAAAAATATAAAAAAAACTTACACTTTAAACCCCAAGAAGTTTATAAAACACGTTTTCTTACTTCCTGTAGCACTGAGAATTCGTTACGAGTTCCAATATTCCTTTGGAAAGTCTAACAACTTTATTCACACAAATATTCATCTAATCGTTTTCTAATGATGCTTTTTGTTTTTGGCGGCCAATTTAAAATCCAGTTTCATCTGCACAGACATTTCTCTTACTAACACACATATATTTTTTGATACAAACACAAAAGAGAATAAAAAATGTTCATTTAGTTTAGAAATTGGCATTGGAGTTTCAATATTTCATTTAACTGGTTAGGATATATTTATATTGACTGGTACTTGTTTATTTCATGATGTTGGTATGAGCTTGGGGTTTTAAGATATTTATTTATTTTTATTTGTTTTTCATTACTTAGTTCTATTTCTTTTAGATATTGGCAGTGATTTTTTCAAACAAATCCTGTAAATGACTTTAAAATAAACATGTATAGTTCTTTAATTTTTATATTAAAATAAGAAAAATGAGATCATGTCGAAAATCACATGGGCTAATTTAGGTGAGAGTACCAACCAATGCTTAATAAAAATGTAAAAAAAATATCATAGTAAGACTTATAGGTCGATTACGGATAGTAGTAACCAAACTTTAGTTGCATTGCTAGTTCCACGAAAATATATTGCATAAATATATTGCAAATAAACAGTACTAGTTTTGGCAACAGCAATTTTTGGTTGTCAGTAGGAAACTCAACAGAAATTTAAAGTAACGTTTTTATGAAAATACTTTTACTTATTTAAGATTTTGCTGGATTTCGGTATAAAAATTAAGTAAACTTTTTATATATTTAATGGGATTATTCATTTAATAAGAAAGCTTTTAATTAATGTTTAATTGATTCAATTATTTAGTTGATCCAAAAACATACGGAGAACTTCTTTGGTAAATATAGCCGGGAAAATTCGAATAAAGGTATTTTTAATAGATTTCTAGTAAGTTATGATATATTTATACCGGAAAAATGCCAGCCATATGAAAAATAAGGAAAGCAGAAAATTCATCAAAGTCGGAAGTATAACTATTAATGTTGCCCAATACTTTACAAGAAATACTTGATATTAATAATGATGATTATGATGGTGAAAATGATGATGATTTACATCATTTTGTTGGTAGTGATAAAGACTACAATAGCTTAGATGCTTATGATGATGAATATGAAAATACAAATAATTAAAGTAATATAACATACCGTACGTTCATAAATGATAGCACTTTTGCTAATCTGCGAATCAATGTTCTATAAGATTTCAACTGTGCATGCTATCATCTCTTTGTGGAAAACTGCCATTATTAGAAATACCATATTTAAAATGCCTTACATCACAATACCTATCATATATATCATTACCTATCATTAGAGCGTTCAATTCGTAAAGCGGATCCATCAAGTATGGCCCTCCTAATCGCCATTTTTGGTTGAATCGATCCCAGTGTGCAATGCTTTTGATTAGTGGAGATATTTTTCGGTTAATATATGTGTAGTGTTTACCATATTCTCTTAAATTACTTCATTGATTACTTATACAAAGTCCCTTTAATAACAAATGCAAAATAATATATTGCAAAGATTTGGAATGTCTCTTAAGATTTTTTCAATTTTAGGTGAAAACAAAATAACACAAGAAATATATTTAAGAACGAAAAATGACACTGAAGATGGCACATAGCCGAAACCGGTTTGTCTCCAAACCAAACTTGACAAGGGATGACGGAAATTCGTTCCAAAAACCTAATATATTTCAACTATGGCGACAACAAGCACTTCTTAAGACATAATTTTTCCCATTCAAAGTTTCCATTGTAATGAACTCCTGTTATTGGTATTTCTTTATAACCGATACACATTTGCAAGTCTCATTGGGATCTTAAGAATACGCAACAATATAACATAATACAACGTATTGAATTATATTTGTAATCGAATCATATTTCTATTGTAGATAATAATAAAAGTGTCCTTCTTCGAACGACAGAAAATCATTCCAACAAGTTCAATAATAATACTTTTTGGAAAACAAGCATTCTATGATTACAGTGTCGGTATGCTTTCAGTGGCGTAGCTAGGTAACCAAGGGCCCTGGGGCAAATTAAAAAATGGGGCCCCACTGCTATGTAAATTGATTAGGTTTTATCAAATAAAAATATGAAATATACAAATACTTTAAAATGCTAGGCTACTTAAGCTCTTTTTGGTGCACTGCAGGGCAGATAATAAAAATATTAAACCTTATTAGAATTAATACTTGGTGTAGATTTGGTGTAGATACGAAATAGAGAAGATTAAAGGGTTTATTATATGTATAAAGGTCGGGCCTACCAACTGACTAAACAACAATTATATTTACAATTTTTATCTAGCTTTAGATTTCGCAAAAGTATCAATGCCTTCGTTTAAGTCTAGGCTTGATGCGATTTTGGTTTCAATGGCTATTAGCGATAAATGTCGGAGTCGAGTTTGGCCCATATTATTTCTTAAATAATTTTTTATTATTTTTAATTTGCTAAACGACCTTTCAGCTGCTGCAGAAGTGACAGGAATTGTAAAGAATAATAACCTTACTGTAAATACTTCCGTTAGGTCGCATTCTAGGTGGTAAATATTAATAAATTGAAGTGAAAAACTAGGGCCTATTACAGATATCTGAATATTTTCTTTGAAATTCGTCGCACTTTTGTAATAAAGTTGCTTCATCAACATTTATTTTGAAAATGGGAGAAATTTCCAAAAGTTCAGTTCGATCGAGATTTCTGGTAAGGATTCGAGGGCCCCCTTAGCTTGAGGGCCCCGGGGCACTGCCCCACCTAGCCCCTAGGTAGCTACGCCACTGTATACTTTAATTTGACTTTGATTTGACACCAACTAAATTTTGCATATTTATTATGTTTATTAATAACGTTTTATGGTTGGAATCACTATAAATTTGTTTGTATAGTTGAAATACTTTGTAAATTAATTATCCAAGTCTTAAGGTCTTAAATAACAAAATTTCCGAAATTACTTTGTGGTTAGAATTTCATAAAAAAAAAAAAATTGTATTGTTCAACTCTACCATGTTGCAATTTCAATGGATGACAATCATTTAATGATTTATATGTTAACAGACACTTGTTTATTGCAGCTACAGTAATATTTTAAAAATTTTAAACTAACCAAATATATTATTGTAGAGAACATAATATATAGTTGCGGTAATTATGCCACAATTTTGTTTTACTTTGCAGGCGTGTAAAATTGTATTTCAAAGTTGAGACAGGTGGATTTTATGGTACATATGGGCGTACACTAAGTCCCCGATTTGCGCCATTTTGCTTCTTTAATTTTGTTAAAAGCAATAAAGGAGACATCCCTTATTATACTGTTCTTTATCTGATATTTTTATTCTGGGAACATGGCAAATATTAATTAAAAAGTGATTCGATTTGCGTCGCATTTCTGCGGTCGGTTCATATTTTTAAAGCTTCCACCATTGAGCTTAGGATTTACATTAATGTACAAACCTAATTTTGTTTAACAATACAAGTATAGAAAGGCTTTGGACTCAAGCAACTGCTTTATAAGTTTGAAACAAAACGAGACGTTTTTTACTAAAATCCGTACAATCGATACCTTCACTCGGGAATAAAATCAAAAGTTGTACATCGATTTTAATGAAATACGTCTAATTTTATTTGAAACCTATTTACACATATGCTAGTAAAAAACGAAATTTTTCCTGTTTTATAATATACATATATGAATTTGTTTAAAAATAAACATATTTATAAAAAAAAGTGTCTTTTTGGCTCAAGTTTCCCAATATATCTGAAATTACTAAGCCGACTTAAAATATTGCTGTCGAATTTCAGATATTTCATTTAGTTGAATAGGACAAACCGTTCTGCAGTTTTGTTAATATTTATTGTGCAACTGCTTTCTTTTTGCCTTCACGGTATATCTCGAAAACTTAAACCAATCTGAAGAAACCGATCGCAGCTTTAAATTCAGCACTCCAAATAACTTAAGAAGCAATTTCCCGATGTTCCAGTCCAAAAGTTGGCCTGAATTTTTGAAATTATAAAATGGACCTTTACTGATAACTGTCGGAAATTTTAGCATTAACCAAAATATATAAATCAGCATGCATCTACAGCGTGCCCAGCGATGTAATTTCGATTAATAAAAGTGTATCGGTATTACAAATTGCAAGTATTAAATCTGCAGTTAAGCGTTGCAAATTAACATATTTACTTATATTATTTAAGGTGCAATATAATTAAAATTTTACCCCTACTATTAATATTATTAAACAAACACTCTCTTTCTCTCAGTGTATAATGACTTTTTAATTGTTAACACGCAATCGACTTTAAAAATCTTTCTTTGCTGGCCGGGTTTCCTAACGTGTATAAGCACTAAAAATCAATTTATTACAAATACTCTGCTCAAG
Organism: Phania funesta; assembly: GCA_963932375.1. Classification (NCBI taxonomy): domain Eukaryota; kingdom Metazoa; phylum Arthropoda; class Insecta; order Diptera; family Tachinidae; genus Phania; species Phania funesta. The sequence continues at coordinate 38,695,407 of OZ010652.1, read as the reverse complement.
CATTTGTCTTAACCAATAAAATTTACCAAGTCTTAGAAAGAATAAAATTTAAAACGAAAAAAAACGTGTTTACTTTAATCTGTGTTGCATATTTTCCTTCTAATTTGAATCAGTCAAGTGACAAGGATACTAATTAATGAATTTATTACCAACCATAAGAAAACAATAACTAGCACTAATGCAACAATCACTCTCAGCGCCCTGGCTCTGCATCTAACCAATAATCAGCCCGTCAGTCTAGCATACCTCTACCATAAACCATAACTAATATTTTTCGTTTTTTTAACCAAAAAATTTTAGAAGAAAAACTTATTTTATAATAAAAAAAGAGGCGAAAAAGTAGAAAAAGGCAAACAAATAGACACATGCAGAAGCTACACAATATCGATTTAAATTAATTTTTGTTAGAGTAGGCTCAAGCGAAAATCCCCCATTACCGTAAAGTACTACTTGTGACTAACAAAGTCCTTAGTGCCATGGTATCGCATACAAGTCCGCACACATACATATATAGGTATGAATGAATAAAAGTATGCAAGGATGGTTGGCAGTTGTTCTGGCTGGAAGAATGAATGGACGTTTTGTTGCTTCGTGGAGCGTTTAAATGGAAAGAAAATAACAAAAAAGTCAAACGGCAAATTTTACACAAACAAAAATATTTTGAAAACTTAATGCGACATGTTGGAAGACAAACAAATTAAGAGTGGCTACTGCAGTTGCAGATGAAGTTGCTTAACAAACCGGCGCTAAATGAAAACACTCTGCCTTCAGAGTAAAAAAACAAAGGAAAAATAAAAAACAGCCCAGAAGTAATACGACAAAATGAATTTACTACAGCAGGGTCCTTAAAGCAGAAAATATGATGTAAAATAATACATGCATTGTGACAAAGGAGCTGATAACTACAGAATCTTAGTAGATATCAGTGTGAGTGCATGAGCGTGTAAATAATGTCCGTTTATGTTTTCTTCTTGCTTGAATTATAGTTTATGCGCGGCACGTGGAACTAAGGAAATAAAAATATTAGGAAACCATTTGAATTTCTCCCAGAAACGCTGTTGCTTTTTCTACTTCTCATCAAGCAAAATCCAGTGTATTTAATTAAACAGCATTTCAATTTACTCGTTACTCGCTGTTTTCTAACTCCGCCCAAATCTACAATGCCTTTCATTTCCTATTTCTTTACAAAATAAAAGGGGAGTGTTTTGCTCACTCGTCTACTAACGAGCAAATTACTCTCTTGTGTATTTGGTTGACAAAGAGCAACAAGAAGTAAATTAATATCTTTGTCTTACTCTCTCCTTCCCATCATTTGTAAACAAAACACGGGCACAATCACTCGTTTTTCTCCTTTCAGTACCCCTTTTGAGAACGGAAATGGTGGCGATGCACACACATGTCCTTCCTTCTTTTGACTTGTTATACAAACTTATTTATTCAATAAAATTCAACGAGTACAGAGTGCATTTCCCCTGTTGCATTTTTATATTACGACCCGACATTTTCAATTCATTTCGTTTTTGGGACAAACTCTGTTGCATGCGTTTAAACATCTGTTCAGGAATTTAATGTCGTTTAGTGTACGGTGTCCATATGTTCTGTCATTTCATATACAGAAGTATGTATGCATGTGTGTATGTCGTATACTAACAATTGTATTTTGTCTGTAGAGTGTGTCCTTTTTTTAATATATTTTTTAAAGTTGTATTTGTTTTAAGGATAACTTGAATAATTTATGACATTGTACGATCTAGAAAAAATGTAGGTTAAATCAGTTGATTATTACTGTTCATTATTACAGTTCCTTATAAGGACAACGTTAACACACAACAAATACCTATAGGTTATTGTGGTAAGATGTGTTTTTTTCAGAATTGCAGGAAATGTTATGATAGTAAGGAACGAAATTATTGGCTTCGAAGTCCTTTCTGTACAGCAGAATCACGCACCATATTTTGGGTTCTTAGAAGTAGAATTCTCTTTATTTACAACACCATACATACTGCTGTAAGTTTAAAACTCTTTAACATATATGATTGTGTATACTATATAGATTTTTGATTTGATATTGCGACAGGGTAATTTGATGTAGATTTTTCGGACGAATTTCCTTTATCCCTTGTTTGCCTATAACATTTACTTACCAATCGCAAACACCAATTCTGGCGCAATAAATCACTAACGTCTACCAATCCTCATAAAAACAGCCGACCTCTGAGCCTTACCTGCTACCTATGCACACGTGACAATTGATATTCCCCTGCTACCAGCTCACATAACAAATAGATTCTTGACAAACAGTTGAACACCAACGAATTGATACAAACTTCTTAGAACTAATAATGACACTAAAGATAGCACATAGCACATGGAGACAAACCAAACTTGAGCTTGAAAGTGTTGAAATTTATTGATGAGTTTTGGATTTTTTTTGTAAATTTTCGACTCGTAATGAAATTTAATTTTTTTTTGGTAAAATTTTCAATTTTTTGATAAATTTTTTAGGGGGAAATGTTAATTCTTTGGTTAAGTTTCAAAGTTTAGTGACATTCGGAGTTTTTTTTCGCATTTTCTGTTGTTGTTTTTTGTGGTTGTGGTTTTTGGAAATTACCAATTTGGAGGAATATGTAAATTTTTTTTGCTTGATATCGGTGGGTAAAATAATTATTTGTTAGAGGTTTTTCAAAAAATTTTGGCTGTTTTAAAAAATTTTATTTTGTGGTAAAACTTTCAAATTTGATTAGTTTAGCGTTTTTGGCAAAATTTATTTATTCTTGGTAGTCTTATTCAAAATTTTCGGTAAAGTTGTAAATTATTGAAATTTTGATTTTTGCAAAAATTCGGATTTTTCTAAGTTTTGTAAAATTTCTTGGATTTTTAGTGAATTTAGGTCCATAATTGCTCTGGGGCCCCGAGTAAAATAATCCCATCAACTATAGTATGCTGAAAGGTGGTCAAAATATTACTTGAGTATGGAGTTATGGAAGAAACTCTAATTATTACTTTTTGTATTTTAACTTCAAATTAAACATTTTGTAAGTGTCTGTAAAAAGATTCATATAACACTATGCAACAACAGATTAATGAAGTAGTAAAAAGTTTTGTCTAAACAAACGAGAAAAGAACAATTTCGCTCTTCCAAACCATGAAAATTTATATTTTCCCATACAAAAAGTTTAGAAAAATTTGAGTATTGTTTTCGTTAATACTCCCACAACCGCTCCAAGCCGGACCATCAGTTCAGTTTTCGAGCAAGGCATAGTACGATTCAGAAAGTCCAAGGATTAGCATCATTATTAGATCGGCATTTAAAAATAAGCAATACTGTTCAGCTTTATTTACTGACATTTCCCAGGCGTTCTTTCCACAAGCTTCATGTAAAGTTTTCCTTAGAAGGCAAAATTGGTAACAATAACAAATACTTGGGAATGCACTTATATCGACGGCTTTCTTGGTCCCGCCACGTTGAGAAAAAAATAACGGCCATAAAACTGAAAACAATTCCACTACACTGGTTAATCGGTCGTAACTCAACCTTGACTTTGAAATTCAGCTGTGGGGAGAAGTTACAAAGAAGATAGTCCAGGATCTTACGACTTATCGGTTGCGACCCTTGGTATATAAGAAATCAAAAAATCCATAGGGACCTTTAAGTATCCAGGAAGATATCAAAACAGACTTGCGCATATACGTAAACAAACTAGTGGTCCATCCCCACACTATAGCGCGCGATTTACACCACAGACAGAAAACAACACATTGAGCCTGGTAAGACGGCAAGACAATAAATTTGAGATAAGAGTTGCATATTTATTGCAATTTCCTTTTAGAAAGACTCAATAAAATAAAAATAAACCCTAAAAAAATAATAAATTAAAAATTCATTAATTATTAACGGTTTTCAGCTCCAGAGGCCTAAACATTGTCACAAAAGTTGAAGCGACAAAAAAAATCCATAAATGAAAATAAACAGTTCACTTTTATTTTCTAAAAGTTTGCTTTTTGTGCCAAGAGACCTTTCATAAGTAGCCGATTCATTTATTAGAAGCATTTGGGGCGTACAACGCCATCGCTATTGATTAAACATTTCGAATAATTGTTAATATTTTATCAAAAAAATTTTAAACTTTGTTCTTTACCGATACGATTTATCAATGTCAATTCTACAAGTATTTATTATCTCACCGCCAACTTCCTCAAATCTAGACCAAACGGCCATTTCGAAAATGTGTTACATAAAATGACAGCTCTACTGGAATTGCTCGCGCCCCTGTTTGGTATTTCTGAAAGAGTTTATTTTCCAGTTCACACGTTTTTTCTATTTCTTTTTTATTTTCTTGATGGCGGGATAACAAACAATAAACAATTCATACATTCTTTATTTTCTAGTGGGAGCGATATGCAGTCATTGCACCACTGTACCCACAAATAAAAACTATTCTTCTCTTTCGTGTGTTTGTTAGTATTTATACTACCCAAATTGCGTCAAAATATATAACTAAAAAGTAAATAAAACTGATATTTTAATCCCCCTCAATAATCCCAGAATTAAAATCAAACAATCAAATAGTTTACACATGTCGAAGCGGTTTGCGTCTATATTATTTCAACTACTGTGACTACTTTCGTGATAATTTCTTAAGGAACTTAAGGTGTTCGTCTAACTATTGCATCAGGGGTGATAAAGTTGGTATCAATTCATTGTTAGATCTAAACAGAACACAATCTAAATGAAATTTCGTCATCTCAATTTTACAGGAGCAACGTTTTAAAAGGTTCACACACACGACATGTATACATTTTTCAGTGGTAAATTTGACAAGTCAAACAAAAAGAATATGCCGTGTAAAATGTTCAAGGATTTTTTCGTTGTTTTTTCAATAATACTTTTTATTTTTTCAACTTATATTATAATTCCTTGTTGTTAATTGGCTATCCTTCTTTAAGAAGAGTCAAAAATGTTAACTTTTATTTATTTAACAAAAAATCTTGCACACATATTTAAGACAATTTACTTTAAAAAAGCTGTTTTCTTTGAAAAATTTAAATAAATAAACAACTTTTGCAAAATTTATTTGCAAAACACATCCAGACAAATGTCATTAAATATAATTTACAGTGTCATAATCAAAATGAAAATAAAAATAAAAACATACTCGTATATACAACCGAACATGAATGTTCACATATGGATGAACACTTTTTATTTCCCTACAATTAAACCACCGAATATGGAGATACACAATTCGTATTTAATATTTAATATCACTCCTGCTTCTTTACTTTTATAAACAACAAAAATACACAACAAATACCATAAAGTGCCAGTGATAACACAAGTTAAAGGAGAAAAAAAAATTGTTAAACAAAACTAAAAACGAAAAAAATATTATAAAAAAATTTTTTGTATTTAAAAAAAATAAAAATTTCATATTTATTATTGTTTGTAGTGTGGCAGATAAAGAAAGAAATCAGAATGATTTACAACCTGGTAAAAGCAGATACAACCAACAACAACAATTAAATTTTGCACAATCAACGTAAGCAAAACGTACGAGCAATGAAACACACATGTTTCATGGAAAATGTTATTAATATCAAGGCCATATGCTCCTCGACTCGTAAGATCTTTTGTACAGCCTTTGTTTTAAATGGAACAAGTTAAGGCTAAAGCTAATTAGCTTGTTCATTGAGAGACTATGATTATCGCTTGGAGTCAATAAAGACCTGCCAAGTAGCCTTGCTCTGCGAGACCTCAGAGTTAGCCAGTCGCAGAGGATTTAATGGTTCACAGAATCTTCGAATTCTCTATTAAACCAATACTATCTTATGCCCAGTACACTATCCCTGATTATCGTAAACTTATTCTGGTCGAGCATCAGAATCCTTTGTGATTTTCCCCGGCACAGTGTAATGAAACTCTTTGCTTGTTTAAGTGCCAAACAAATTCCCTTGAACTCAGTAACCAATATCTTCAATGGTCTAACTACTATTGGTACCAACGAAATGTTTCGGTTATAAGAAAACCCGCCAGGCTACCCTGTTTGCAAAACACGCCGTCCAGTTGTTCCTGCATAGCCCTTATTACTACGTACCTAGCGTCATATAATTATGTCGTGTGCGCCGAGATCGTTTAGAGATGTAACGCCATCCTTAACCATCTTACCTCATATGATAATAAGGCCTAAAGCGAAGCGTGATCCTCTGGCATCTGATAGATTATCATAGCCCTTATCCTTCTTCTCAAACATTGCCTACCACAAATGAATATAGCTAAAATTTCTGATATTTTCCAACGGGATTTGCCATCTGGAACATAGAGCCAAAAACTTTACCCCCAATGTCACCAGTAAAAACCCTAGCATATGTCTGTCACCCTGCCTGATTTGACTATTGGTCCCTGCTACGACTAATAACTTTAAAGCTGATTCTTGAAAGTTAAATGACTCTGAAGATGGGACATAGTCGGGACCGGAGGTCTCCACACCAAACTTGTCAAGGGATGGCGGAAATTCGTTGAAAATATCTAAACCTTATAGTTTCTTTATCCCACTAGAGCCGGTTTCAAAAGAACAGGTAGCACGATCTACGGATCGTTTAAAGTCTTCATGCTGCAAATGCCCTGCAACCGAAGTGCATTCCTGCAGGTCTCTTCTAAATAGATGTGTAAAGAAAGTAGTGGAACACACGGTTTAAGAGAACATATTTATATTCCTTTAATTAGCTGTACTAAAAACATGGTATCAACAAAGCAACCGAAACCAATCAAACCGGCTTTGAAGAATACAAAACTAAATTATTCTGTCATTAACACCTACAGTTACTCCTTGAACTATGGGTAAGGTTGTAGCACAGATCTGTGGTCGACATTAATTGAGAGCTAAGGCGAAGTTAGAGCAGAAAACGAGCGGCTTGTGTGTGAACAAGTAATGCTGGGAACACAACTAGAACAAATGACGAATTTTTCGCCGCGAATATTCGTCGCCAAAAATAGAACACATTTGTGTATACCAAAATGCACACAATTATGGCATCGGTCGAAATTCGTTATACGCGGCGAACTTTGAATTAGATTTATTTCCATTTCTTTCGCCGACGTACGACGAACAAAACAGTACAATGTGGTCATGTTTAGTTTTAGTTTCCAAGTAAATTTTTTTTTTGAATAATAATTAATTTAATTTTGTTTTATAGAATTTAAAATAAGTTTACAAAATTGTAGTTAACTATAAAATGACTTTTTGGCTGTGTTTTTGTTAGTGTTTAATTTTTTAACTATTATTTTTTATATGGTCACCCTATCTATATAGATAACAGCTGTTATTTTTTCGTCGTTATTGTGCATCATACGACGAATTTACACAGCGAATTTTTACCGACGTATACGTCGAATTGGACGAAATTCGTCATTTGTCCCAGTTGTGTTCCCAGCATAAGTGTGCCTGGTGGACAAAGCAATTCATCTTTAAAAACGGCACAGAACTCTGTCAAACTGGCGAATTGTGCTGCTCCTTCAATTGAACTTTGTTAACTTATGTACATATGTATATATAAATTCAAAGATACGCGAAGAAAAACTATAAATATACATATGTACATATGCGGTTGACAATTAAAGTAAAAATACCATTTCGGCCAGCAAAAATGTTGCACCGGAAAAACTCCTAAACAGCAACAGAAAACATAAACGCAAAATAAAGATTTTAATTCTGAACACAATAAAAACGCACCAGTCATTTTATTATCCTCTCATAACCGATAAAATTAAAAAAACGGGGTGGAAAGGCCATTTACGATGACATATTGTTTAAAGCGAAATTAAACAATGGGGTGACTTTGATTAAAAAAATATTTTCTTTATATTCATGAAGAGAAACATAAGTTTTATTCCCTGGAGTGCGACTGTTAGTTTTAAATAAATATTATTTTAAAAACTTTCATATTTTCTTTAGAATTTAAAAGTGTGCGAAATAGTTTTGGCTCTTATTTAAATTTGTAATTCGTACTTTAACAATTCAATTCCCACGCTTTTTCAATGATCATCTGTATTCTCATCATAAGGCTCTTTATAAATCCTAAGTGATATATACATTCCATTTCATTCATAAATACAGCTACCTGGCGCTGGCGGTGTTTCGTTTTATTTCTGAGCCAGTAACTTAATTATAAAGCCAATTTATACAACAGTATTACAACAGATCTTAATTTTATATACTCGTACATTTGGGACAATTAAAGGCTTAACTTTTATTGTGTAAAAGTTGTTAAACCGTCCGGTATTGTAAACTAGAGCTTCTTTTCAGCAAATACACGATTAGATAAATATGCATAAGTATATTTTTTGAGAGAATGTACGAAAATTATTAATTTTTATTTTTCAGTTTACAATTTAGATTCTGGTTAGTGTTGCCATGTTTTAAGTTTTTTTAAGGATTTTAAAGAAAAAGAACAGGGAAAATTAAAAAAAACCTTTCCTCTTAAATGAAATGATGCTGGATATATTTTTTGCACATTCATCGGTCTTCACAATGCTTCTTCATTTTACAATTATCCCCAGTAATAACGGCAAACAGCACAGTCAACTTCGAGACAGAGAGAGAAATTATTATAACGCAGAAACTATTACTACTGATAAGTTCGTTTTCGCTTGAAATCCCCTATACCGATTTGTTTTAGTTAACTTTTCAATTTGATTCCAATATAAATATTTCTATTCTTGGTCTAAAATTTTTTTTAAACAAAAATATTTTTTATAACAAGAGTTTTTCGGATTTTATTCTTTCTATCTAAAAAAATATTTTTAGCTAATTTTTTTAATCCCAACTCATTTTATTACAAATAATGCAATTTAATGTTGAGGGTGGATATGTGGCTAGTCTCTATGCGCAGTTCGCTCATCAGGAAACCTTTACCCAACTTTTTAGAAAAACTTACACATCTTATTCTAGAAATTCTTTAGACTAAATGAGAAATCCAAAGAAATTGAAGACAAAAACATTAAAGTTTTAACAAAAAGCCCCACAATAAATATGCAATAGCATATATGTGGTGCAACCGCCTTAATATTTGATTCAACGGTTTATGACGGGAATTAATAACTAAGAAATCCTGATCCCGCAAAAAATAATTTTTTTTTCAACCTGTGTAATTCAAGAACTTTAATTTGACTTCCAACTAGAATATTTTGAGTATTAATTTCTGGTAAAACGAGCATATTATTTTGCAACACAGGTTTACCTAGAACAAAGTCTAAACATAAGACGTTAAAATAAAAAAGGACGCAATTTTTAATAAGATTATTAAATAATAAAATGCCATTCTTCTTTTTTTACCCTTCACAAAAAATTAAAAAGGATGTATATAGGTTTGTCATTCTGTTTGTAATTTCTACGATATTCATTTCCGATCCAACAGAGTATACTTATATATTCTGGATCCTTATAAGTAGGGAAGTTTAATTAACGATGTCCGTCTGTCCGCTGTTGAAATCAACTTTCTGACAGCACTAGACCACCCAGAAACTTTAAACTTGGACCATTTAATCAACACGTTAGACTACTTTAAAATCAAAAATATCGGTCCACAAGTCCTCGAGATATGACCAAAAAATAGTTTATTTTTGTATTTTCACTCTCACGGTGAAATGATTATCCCCAAACCAAAAACAGAAACTTAACAAACAAATTTATAGAATTCTAAAATTTTCCAGAATTAAAAATGCACCACAAATTCGAAAATTTACCATAAAATCTAAAAACTGGAATAAAGACAATTAATTGTCAAAAATAATTATTTAATAAAAAAAACGCACATCTTCCAAATATTAACCAAAAAAACCGAAATTCTGAAATATTCAAGTTTTACTAAAAAAATTTTAATTCCACCAACATTTTGCAATTTCACCAAAAACTTGAAAATTGAAAAAAAATCAATATTTTTTGACAAAGACAAAATTTAAATAGAAATTGTTTTACCACAAGTTCGTAATTCGTGAAATGTTGATATTTCCCCACAAAACGAAACTATAGTCAATAAATTTTAAATTACCTAAATAAAAAAATTTTCCTCGAAATCTAAATTCCAAAAAAAAAAAAAAAAAAATAAATTTCGCCAAAAAAATTTAAAAAATGTTAAATTTTGCCAAAATTTCAAATTTACCAAAAAATTCAGCATAAAATTTAAAAGCTTGAATAACAAATTTTATTGTTAAAAAAACCAAATTTTAACCTAAATTTGGCCGGAAATTCAAAAAAAAATTAGATTTTATGAAAATGCCAACATTTTAATAGAATTATTGTTACACAATTTTATTAAAAAATTACCATAAGCCCTTAATTCACCAGAAATGAAAAATTCACAACAAATAAAAATTTAATTTATATATTTAAATTAAAATTAAAAAATTGGCGAAAAATCTAAATTAAACTGAAAAATAAAAAAAAGTTTCACCAACAAATTTCTAATTCAATAAAATACAAAAACTCACCACAAAACTGAACTATAGTCAAAAAATTTAAATTATGTATAAATTTTTAAATATAGCGAAATTTTGCCATAAATATCGCTAAAAATGAAAATTTCACAAAAAATCAAATTTCGCCACTAATCGGAAATTCACCAAAAAATACATCATAAAAACATAAAAACTATAAATTTTGTTCAAAAATGGAATTTAATGTGAAAAATCATAAAAGAATTTAAATTTCACCATAATTTGGGAATTCATCAAAACTGGAAAATTCACCACAATACCAAAAAAGCGCAGATTCACAAGAAATAACCCAAGAGTCAAATATCAATAAACTCTCAAAATTTCACCTCAAAATGGTAACTGAAAAAATCTCATCAATATTTATTTTATTGGAAATTGTAAAAAAAGTTTTAAAAAGTTTTTACAATCAATTTAGTGGTTTTGTCTTTTAAAAAAGTGTGTTATCCAATGTATCGCTTAACAAACAATCACAAATTTGCAAACAAAACAATTGGCGATCAATATTTTAAATTTTCTTCACTTTTTTATTTAAATTTCAACATGCAAACAATGTAATCAAGAACCAGTGTTGCCAAAACAGATATTCAAAATGACGTCCAGTAGGAGGCAAAATTACACAATTTAAATGAAATTACTCCTAATGTTATGTTAACATTTTATTTCATAAAAGTCTGCTACAAACAGCAAAGAAATTTGTTTGTATAACTAATTAGCAACAAATGAACAAATATTGACAAGGGATGCTGTGAATTCGTTCCAAATATCTGTACCAAATCAGCTTCTCGGAATATCAAATCAAGAATCCATCAGAATTCTGTCCAACAAATCTCAAATATTTTCCAAAGTTCCTCAGAAAAAAAGTTACGCTATTTTGTCTTGTGCAGAAAATCAGTTCGAAGTCTGGACACATTCGCCAAAAAATATTCACTGGGAAATTACACAGCAGTGTAACGATAATTTTGGTTCATTTTAGTGAAACAGTTGGTATCGAATTTTCGATAATAATAGCACACCGCTAACTAGCATACCCCGATATTTTATTTTAATTTTTTTCATTGATGCTCTTAGCTCTTTTAACCGAATTCTTTCAGTTACTATAAATCAATTATTTAATTTTTCATGGATCCGACGAAATTCGATTGGTAACGAATATAATAAACAAGAGTTTACTACGAATTTCTTATCTCTGTGTTTGTAGAATGTGTGTGCTTGATACTGAATTATAGATGTGTGTGTGTGTGCGTTTTGGCAATTTTTTACTGACTTTTCTAATTTTTTATCGCATAAGTCATAAAATTTACAAATTGCGCTCATCAAACTTATTGTTGATACTGGTATTATTTTGCATATGTAGTTTGTGCTCTTTTATTAACATTCAATTTTTATTATTTTATGATGTACGAGAGTACAACAAATAGTAAATAAAGAGAAAAGAAGTCAATTAAAATAGAAGGAAATAAAAGAACAATTACGAGTACGTTTTGTGGTAACGATATCGTACAAACAATGCAGGTGTGTAGGTGATTGATTTAGTACTGATGTATGTGTGTGTGTGACCAATGACTTTTGCGAATGCGAAAACGAACATTCGACCATTAAATTGGATTTTACTAGTTACTTAAATAATAAATAAATGTGTGTGTATGTGTTCTGTCTTCTATCAATTTTAATTAAATGTTAAATGATTCATCAAGTGACATTTGTGCTCGTTTATAAATTCGAAATGTGCATTTTATTGATGGGATGGCGAAAACTTGTGACAAGACAAGTCGTTAGGTTGACTACAGTCTCTTACACACAAACATATGTATATACTTACTTTTATATGGCTGTAAGTTGTTAAGGACATAAAGCAGTTGTCGAGATCATATAACGTAACCCACAGACAACAAATTTTACAGGAAACGTTTTTTTTAATTTTCCTAATTTGTTCTAAGTTTTTTAATGAAAATTTAATTGTCGTCTATTTTATTCGGCGTAATTTTAAAAATAAAAATTATTAACGAAATCAATAATAATTTAAAGTCAAAAAATTTCAAAGTCACCGACGATTAGACTCCACTTTACACGTCTAACCCAGCTTAGGTTTTATAACGAACCAGAACATAAAAGAAGAGATGGGCACCGCACACGTGAGCGTCTGGCTAAAATTTCGCACGATTCTTTTATGATTGAAATTTCTGAAAAACAATTAGAAAATAAAAGCGATGCGTTATTCACAGCAAGTTTGTATAAAATATTATAAAATATTATTCCGCTAATTCTTCGGCGACTCTCACGTGACTTAATGGCAGTTACGTTATTTTTGCGGTCACATAAAAAGTTGGGTTAAAATTATTACTTTCGATTGATTATTTTACCAGACAATGTAATGGAGGTCTAGAGCCTGCATCAAAAAGTCAATTTCGAAAAGTATGTCAGTTACTTTATTTCTGCGGTTAAAGCGGAAGTTGTAATTAAAAATCATGCAGGTTATCGGCCAAAACTGTGGTGTCATCTCTATATTTTTATAAATATTTATATGTTTTTTTTTGGTCTATGCATTAAGAAAGTGGTTCAACATGATCGATACGCAAACTGAATTCTAATATTAAGCGCTATTTTTTAGATATAACTTTAAGTTGGCAATATAATGAACAGACTGACAGCTGAATATGGCCTGCAGATTTTTTTTCGCAAAACATGATTCAGTTAACGAAATTTACAAACAAATTTTGTTTAGCGATTAAACTCATTATTTTATTGAATGGATACGTCAGTGAACAATGTTGCCACATATGGAGGGAAGATAATCCACAAACCATTACCGCAAAGCCATTATGTCGATAAAAAGTCAATAAAGTCCAAGATCATGCGATTTAACATCACTGAAATGATTTTTGTGGAGCTATGTAAAGTTTCTTGTCCATGCTGATAAGCCACAGACGATAGATGCTTTAGAAGGTAACATTTGCCGCTTTATCAATGACTAAGAATTAGACTTCCCGATTAAGCTTCCTCCGAGCCAGCCGATATTGTTACATTACGAAAATCATATTCAAATAAAAGCGGCAAAGAATATAATACTACGTTCACACATGCGACTTAATTGATGCCATTAAATTTTAATCAGAGTTATATGCGTCCTAATTGAGGCAATTAAATTTTAAATTGACATTTGATAGCTGAAAATATTTTCATGACCCAACAATGATATTTGAGAAAGCGTGTAATCATGTATTATATATTATCACGTACAGAATTACCAAATACTACCACAACATGAAAGTGATAGCTAAATTGGTAACAATAAGATTTGTTCAGCCCTTTTATCTAATTGTGGTAATATTTTTGTAAGCTGTCGGTTCTAGTTAGTGGTCTATTACATTTTACAGCATTTTCTGCTCACTAAACACACTTCACGAGAGTTATATCCGTAATTTGATTCAATTTGTTGTGTAATTAAGAACGAATTACTCACTTTATTAATTGAATACTATTGTGGTAAATTGTTCACAATTAAAGCATTCATTGCGCAAATCTCCTAATTGCTCAATTAAGACGCATGTGTGAACATACTATTATAACTTTGGAGTTCACACATATGCAACTTAGCGTAATTAGCATTCAACAGCGAAAAATTCGTTATTTATGTTCGCTAAAATCTGTGTTTGTAAATTTTTAAAAATGGGTTGGAATTCGGCTTTTAAAGATGTGAATAATTTTTTAAGTATTTGCGTTAAAAATGAATTAAAATTAAATTACCTGATTGCAAACTTGTGGAGCAAAGATCCTGCAATAACTTTAATAATTCTTTAGAAATCGTCTCTTCTGCAGACGCAGTAAATTTTCAAGTTTCAACTGAATTGGGCCAATTATAAATTTATTCTCTATTTAAATTCTCTTCAAAAAGACATTCAAACGATTTACATACAAAATCCTACTCATTTCTTTCTACTGTACAAGTACATTTCTAATTTTGTTTTAAATGAATAACAAAAATTACGTTTTCAATAACCAAAAGAAAAAAGCGAAAAGAAAGAAATACAAATTCAATCACCACAGCCCAGATTAAGGAACCTTTTAAGAGGATTAACATTAATTTCTGTTGTTGTTTTAAAAACTCACTACCGCATTTTTCTTACAGCAAACAGTTTGTTTGATTTTCACTTCATCAGTTATGGAAACACAACGGTTTCCAACATGACAATAAAGAAGTATACTGTGCTTGTGTGCATTGGTGGCACTTTACCATCACACAGGACACACCAGTGTTTGCTTAAGCGACCAGCAACAATGACAGCAATGCCGATGGCAATTGTTTGTGTTTCGTGTCATATAAGAAAAAAAAACTAAACAAAAATGAATGAGTGAGTGAGTGAATTACTTAATTGAAGGAAACAAAAACAGGATCAAACAGATTGTATGTTTCGAATGTTTACTTCACTTGATTCCAAAACTCCCAACACTGCTAATTATACTCTTGGCAGAGCAAACAAAGCGGTATCCTTTAAAAGCGACACCATTTTTATTAATGTTCAAAATGAATTTCGTTGGTCGCTCCATATTTTTGTTTGTTTTTAAATTCACTTGTTACTTAAACGAATGCAGTAAAAACACAGGAAACTAGAAACGTCATCGAAGTGTATGCAAAGGAAGGAAATTCAACACTCTATTCCATTTCAATTTTCCGCCTTATTAAACCAATACTGACATTTCAATACCGATTACATGATTGAATCACTGAAACATCGTCACTGTGGTCACGTGGCCACTTTTCCTTTTCCCATTTGGCTGGCAGGCAAGTGTTTGTCGTTTGGAAAACGGAAACATTACCTCGCAAAAATTCATCACACCTTCCCATTTGTGCCTTAAGACACGTGCTACCTATCAGTCGCATTTTGTATGTTGGTGTGTGTTGATCTTCTTACTTCCCTTTTTGCTTGTCTTCAAATCATTCGTTTAAACAAATACAGACTCGAGCGTTAGTCATTTGTAGCGCAAAGTTTCAAACAAGGGGCGCGAGTCGTGTGCATTGATGTGCAAATATTTTCATTTCGTGTCAGTTACGCTGAAGAATGAGAAACACAATTCGGTTGGTGATATGACCTTTTCCCTTTTTGTTTTAATTTTTTTTCGTCTGCTTGTAATTGTTGTATGATAAATCAATTTCGAATAGCAATAGTAGCAGCAAATCGTCTAAGTGAATGTCATCACAAAAACGTTAAATCGAAACGAATGTGACAAGAATCAAGCCGTGTGGGACTGGTGTATTTGAATGCATCTTAACAAACACCCAACGAAATTTGTTAGTAACGTCATATGATGTAATTGTGCGGAAGAGATTTTTCAAGCAGAATTTTAAGAGAATTAAAAAAGTATAGCTTTCAGCTTGGCTTGTTTAGGTATTTTGGTTTATCACAAGGTCTTCTAAGGGTGGCGGTTCCTTATTAAGACAAATGGTAAAGAAGCTTAGGCCTACGCAGTCAGTGTGCCTAAACGTTTCCAGAGATATCGAATTGTAAAAAGTGAATCCCCCCGGGGGCATATATCATCTTGGTGAACCCTAGCATCTTAATGGATTGCCACCGGGGGAAAACAGGCGCACCAGTTCCTGGGGCTTGTCAGGAGCCTGAAGCTGGAAGAAGTTATGACTTCTAAGTTCGTCTCTGGATCTTCGGTTCCAGGCTGGTTGTTGGTGAGGCTACTTCGGGGTGCACGTGGTGGCTGTGGTTTATACCCAAAACAGGGAGGTTACTGCAGGACCGATTTGGCGTTGCATTGCAATGCAAGCTGTTAATGTCATTCGTTGACGACAGCAGATTAAATAGCTCCAAACCCCTCAGCAAGGGGTGGGACCAGGGGCCTGACAGCCTCTGTCCTAAGTTGCTACCTATGGGATGTGCATGACTACTTTTTTGGGGGGTGCTTTCGCGATTGCATAGGGGCGCTGGTCTTGCGCTTAATGTCACACCCGTGGTTGGACCACCGTGAGATAAGGCCATCACTAGCAGGTGCTTACTTAAATCTGATCGCATCCTGTAAAAAGTAAATATCTTAGTATCTATTCACTGATTCATTTATCAATATAATAGGGCTCTTCTAATATAACTAGAAAGCTGAATTTTGGTATACAGAAAGGTCTTCCGAAATAAGGATTGGGACACTTACACTGTAGCTATAGAGGTAAAGTTTGGTATAACCCAACCATCTATAAAAAAAGAAAGAATTATGGCAGGCTGCCTAGAAATGAGATTGTATTAAACATATCAAGAACTTGATCATCATTTTTATCTCAGTACTATTATCTATGGGAGAATTAAAAATTGTATTGCAAATGGATTTTATGAGAATGATTTAATCTTTCGATAAAAATAATTAACCACTTAACCAGTAAATAGGACTAGCTGATTAAATTGTTTCTAAATGCTGTTCTGAATGTAAAGAGTTTACTGAATTCGCTTAATATGTCACATTGATAATAATCTACTTTAAACTAACGATTTTTTATGAGTGTAAAAATAAATTTTGATGCCACCATTCATGTGCTTTTTGTTTCTTTTGTGAATTAGTTTTTGATCACGTGCCGTTAGAAATTCGGTGTGTGCCTTTTTCGTTTACGTTACTAATCTATCACACGCATACACACATGCGTACAAATGCACCAGTCCGTCAAAATAGAAAGCTACCACCAGCTTTTACTATGTAGTTGTTATAAGTACGTACAAACACATACATGCACACATTAATATTTGCTTCCTTGTTAACCACCGTTTTTCCTTCCTTCCTTCCTTTCGATTTCCTTCACTTTGGTTATTTTAATTGTTTATGCAACAAATTTTGTTTAATTTTGATTTGTTTTTCTTTTCCTATTGTTTTGTTGTTTCTCGTTCGTTTGTTGTTATTTCGGATTTATGCCACTTTAAGTGGCATTATCCGCTTGTTTTACCCAACTCGTGTTTAAATAAAATTTCTTTTATTTAATTTTTGTTGCTAAATTGAAAAGTAAATATTAGAAGAGGTTTCCCTCTTATTTGTTTTAAAGAAACATTTGTAATGGTGACTGGTAATTAAGTGACACGTCTTGCATACGAGAACTTGATGTTCGTAGAGTAAAATACTTTGCAAGCCATGCGAATAATTCTTAACTACTGAAATTTAAATATTTTAAAATTACTTCAATAGGATAAGTAATATTTTTAAATTTTTCCAAGAAACATGTGTAAAAATAAAATTGTATAAAAAATAAAACGATTCTTGTGCTCAATTGGAAATAATTTATAAATTTATCGAAAACATTTGTTTTTTAACAATAAAACTTTTATGATCGGTATTATTGGCATAACTGTCATTTAATAGTTGAGTAAATATCTTTTTGACAACGATTGATTGACTTTAAATAAGTGACTGCAATAAACAATAACTAATCAGCGGGTTGTAAAAACTAAAACTAACTGCAATAAATTGTATTTTTCTATTTGTACTGAATCGTACTTGGAACACACATTTATTGTTTATTCAAGTATTTATTATAGTTTTGTTCAAATGCAATTTGCTATTGCAGACAATATAGATAGAAGACTGTTTGCCTGCGGTACCATTAAATGTCCCGAAGTTCACAAATAAGAAAATGTTGCATTAGCTGATGAAATGAACTGACAATGGACGTGAATTTTTACAATAGTAAGAAACTTCACTTCACAGCTGTAACTGAAGTGCTAAAGCAACAGTCATATGAGCAGATGTAAAGCAAACCGTAGATGAGGCGACCGTTGGTACATACTTGAGAAGGTTTTACACGAGATTTTAACGTTTGTAGGCTCGTTGTATTAAATTGTTTATTGGCTGTACGAAAAATCAAAAAAATTTGAATTTTTTTTTTTTGGCAAGTTTTACAATTTAGTTGCAACGTTAATGTATAAGTCGTACATCCTCCTTCTATTTTCTGCTTATTTTCGTAGTGACCACATATCAGTGATGATCAAGGTTTTAAAATCGTATAGAACTTCAACTAAAAAGGAATATTTTGCCACATTAAAAATACTGTTTAAATAGACAACTTTTCTTGTCTGTATTGAATGCTTTTTGAGTTTTTTAATTATACGAGGTAGAGAATTTAAACCGTTTTTGTAAATGTATATGATTTTATTACAATTTTGTAAAGTTTCAGATTATAAAAAAGTACTTTTTATGTCGTGGAGGTACTAAACTATTTCGTCAATCAAGAAGTACTGAAAATAGCACAACGGTAATGAATTTTCCTTCACTGCCAGATAACAAATTGCATGTTGTGCGAGCTTTTACTCAAACATATCGAATGATTAATGAGGCAGCCAAAGGCAGATAAATTGGATATAAAACTAAAGGTGTTAAAATTTACTGTTTATGGTTATATGATATTTTTAAATCAATTTAAAATTTTTATGAAAATTTCTAGTTTCCTTTTGCTTATTCAATTTTGATTAAAAAATAAAAATCCGATTTCCAGAAACAACACGACTACCCTGAATGTTAGTTAGATACTATTGTTTATGTTAAAATATTTACATTTGCTCAAAGCCTTTTCATCTTGTAGGGGTAACATATTTGCTTTAAATCATTTTGCCATTGAATTTCATTAATTTTTCCCGATTCAAGGCAACCATTGTGAACAACAAAATAAATTATTATTGACTTGAATCGTCTATTGGTTGATGTGCGACTTAAGTTATTTTTCGGTTAGCGCTTAACGTAAACTTAAAGCTTAAATTAACCAATCGATTCATTTGCATTCGTCATTAAATTTTCTTTTTTATCTCAATTTTTAACTGAAACCAGTTGAAGACGATCATCAAAAATCACAGAAAGCATTGAAGGCAATTCCAAAACCTGTGAACGAAAATTTTAAAAAGCATTTCAATATGGTATTGGCTGTAATTCTTTAGTTATATTTTTCTGTTGTGTTTTTGGTTATGATGTTTGTTCTTGAAACTATTCTCTGCTTTGTTACTTATGGTGTTGTTTTCTTTGCGCTGTAATTGTTACTCCACAGTATGCAATTCCTGGAATTGCTCGGTGTGTATTCAATGTGCTGGTAACTTGTATGAGCTTATGGGTGTTGCGTTTGGTGCTGTTACATCGCAGCGGTTTCTGTACAGTGGATGCAAAAAGTATTAGTACCCTTCATTTCTAGAACTTTCCATAGAGAGGAAGCCATTATATGTAAGTATTTGTACCATTCAATTCTTAAATTAATTAAAAAAAAAAGTTATATACTTTTGGTAATTTGGTAAATCATTGCAATTTTCGATTCCTTTGGCGATTTATCGAATTGGTGATGAATTTTGTTTTTCGTCCATATCTCGGCGAAAAGTCGTTGAACACGCCTATCAAACGGTGCAACTTACAAGCTCGAAAATTAATATTGTAGAAATTAGATAGAAAAAACAAATTATTTACTAAGCTTTTGCAATCTATTTTGCTTTTCTACCATGGCTGTGCACTGTGCACACATATACTTATATATGTATATATGTAGTAGTGCGAATAATATACATAGCAATGATTAATGTAAACTAATATAAATAAAAATATAAAAACGATTTATTTTTTGAATATACATACGTACTTATGTGATTTATATTTGCGTAAAATACAGATGTACTTATGTGTAATTAAAATAAAATTTACATTGTAAATTAGGTTTTTTTTTAATATTTTACAAATACGTAATTAAATACAAGTTTTTGTTACTTAAATAAGCGATCGCTTGAGAAGAAGAAATGTCAGAAATTGTTGTTTATATAAAATCTAGGTGGCCCAAAAACAAGTCAATCAAATAGAATAAATTCAACATCAGCAAAGCATCTAAAACTAAGATGAAATATCTGTATCAAATATCATTGCATACTTTTAGGACCATTAGTAAACCCGCCTAAAACACAACATTAATTTTAGGTACATTTTTGGCACTTACAAATCCTGTTAATAATTAATGTGAAAAGTTAACAACAAAACTTATACAAATGTTTACAGATCGTCAAGACAAAAAATGAGTCGTTATTTGTTTTCTTTAAATATATTTTTAAAAATAAATATAAATTAAAATAAATGCATACATATACGATAATTAATAAAAATATTATTAATTATTAAGTAATTTGAATTTTTAGGCATGAGTTCGTTTTTTTCTTTCTATTCAGAAAGAGAATTATTTATTTATTATGGACAACCTTGAAAACAGTAAAAGTTTTTAATTTGATTAGACATCTAGCTGAATGGAATGCATTTTCTATGTCGCTACACACGTTATCAACATTCTTCGTGTCTTATCTACAAATTGTGTGTCTAAACAAATAAATAATTTTCTTTCTGAATAGAAAGAAAAAAAAAAAACGAACTCATGCCCAAAAATTAAAATTACTTAATAATTAATAATATTTGTAGTTCGAAAAAAACAATAAATAACTAATTAAAAATATATAGAATCTTAAATTAAATTTAATTAAAATTAAAATATTTTTTACATTTAAAGGCAAGTTTGTTGTTTTCTTACTATTGCTTACTCTTGCACTTTGACATTCAAACACGTTTCGTTAATTTAACTCGCAGACCATCTTTAGGACGTAAAATCAATTCGCTTAACAGGGTTAAGTCTTCTCGTCTATCGATTGCTTTAATTTTGTATTTACGCAATACTGTAGAGAGGACAGCTTTTTCCTCCAGAATGGCAAATTTCTGACCAATACAGTTGCGGGGACCGGCACTGAAAGGTATGTACGCAAAAGGATGGCGTCCAGCACAGTTCTCGGGCAAAAAATTATCGGGATTAAATTGTTCAGGCTTTGGGAAAATGCGTGGATTGCGATGCAACATGTAGGTCATAATAATGGCTGTGGTACCGGCAGGTATCTTGAATTTACCTGAAAGCAAAGAACAATGAATATGAGTATATGTCATTTTATAAAACCAAAATTACAACCAAAACAGTGAAAAATTTGCAAATGTTTAAAGCAATATTTCTCATTGATAAGTAACCAATGGAGATTTTTTCATCTGTACCGATTAGTTAGTCCTAACACTTTAATAATATTTTTGATCTTTACAATATTAATAAACACTCACCGATTTGTACGTCTTCACCAATCGAACGGCCCATCATGGGCACTGAGGGAAACAAACGTAACGCATCCTTAATACAACATTCCAAATACCGCATGTCCATTAGGTTCTTCATGGTGGCCGGAGTATCCCGATCATCGCCAAATATCGCTTCTAATTCTTCATATACACGTTCCTGGTAATCAGGATGAGAACCCAACAAGAACAAAGTCCACGAAATAGCAGCCGAAGTAGTATCATGACCTTCAAACATGAATGTATCCACCTCCTCGCGTATGTCATCGTTAGACAACTGGGTGCCATTACTCGAGTATTCAATCAAAAGGTCCAGGAAGGCCAAACGTTTCTTTTTGCCGATATCGTCGTAAGCATCGGCAGTATTATTGTTGTTGTTGTTATTGTCCGCCAGTTCAGCTTTACGTTCACGTATCACTCGGTTGGAGAAACCGTGCAGAGTGTTGATATAACTTCTGTGACGTTTATAATCACCGGTCATACGGAATATGGCATCCCAATGTAACCATAGCTTGGATTGGCGAGACTGAATTATTTCCCCGATTCTAAATTAAAGAATTCAAAAGTAAATATTAAGGGTGGCTTTTGAAACAGAAGTTAGCAAAAGCATTTGTGATTAAGAGTTGTATCTGTTGCCTTTGGCAATCCGTGTTTTTGAGGCAAAGTTTCGATTTTTTTCGGCTTTTAGACCGCGAAGATTATGTGTTTGATTTGTGGCATTTTTTTAATTTCTAAAGCAGCCTCTAAAGGCTTACATCAGATTATAATTTTAATGTTTGAATTTATTTATTTAATTCTACCTTAGCTACAAAAACATTGATCTCGCGATGATATAAGTTTGTTTAAATAGAATATATATTCTTACCTACTTTTTTGAGATTGGTGCTAATGAACACTATTATAATATGTTCAGACATACAGCTTAATTGTGCAATGGGGAAATTTAAGCAATTAAAACTTAAGCTGAGTTTAATTTGCCATACAAGAAATAATTGCTCCAAAAATTGAGCAAAATTTCTCATGCAATTCTGTTAGAGTCTGAGAAGAACAAACTCGATACAATGACGAAATCACGGAACATTCAACAAAGTGACTGCATTACCAGTACAACAACAGTTTATTCTACATGGCAGCAGCCAAAGTCTATATATAAAAAATGAAATGAAATTTTATGTCATTTTTGACAGAAATATGCTTTAAATAAATAATTTCTTAAAAAAATGTCTTTTAAAGCCGAATATCTCTCAATTTGCCAAATTCAATAACAAAACAAAAACATTTTCAGCTTTCAAATGCTAATTGAGTAGCAAAATTGAATATGTGTGTGAACACCAAAGTCTTTAACTCAATTTAAGATTTAATTGCCTCAATAAAGGTACATGTCTGAAGTAACAAACCAAAGTCAAATAAGTTTTACAAATTTCACACGGTATGAGAGTTTTTAGGTTCATTTTATTCACCAAGAAATTAAAACAAAAAAAAACAAGAACAATTTTGAGATCCTCTTCGAGGAGTATTGTTATGGAAATCGATCGATTTCAAATCGCGTGATTTCAAGAAATAAATTTATTGAGCAGCAGACTAGTTGTTGTTATCTTCTTGATTAATTTAAACTTAAATTTTATTGCACTATATCGTGATAAATTTCGCAGTTTGAAATCTATCGATTTCCATTACATAACTGCTTTTTTTTGGCATCCTTTATAGTTAAAGTGACATTTACCATACCATTCTGCAATCGATTTCTAAGTTTAGATTCGGGGAAATTTAGGTGACTGAAAACTCGGGCAGCATTGTTATTTTCGGTGTTTTTAAGTTCAGCACTGTCACTTTCTACTAAAGAAAAAACACGCGGCAAGCCGTCAACTCAAAAATTCTTACAGCTAAACAACCAGTCAGCAGATTTTTCCATATACTTTCCACTTTTGGTGACGTAAAATCTCTTGAT
Organism: Phania funesta; assembly: GCA_963932375.1. NCBI lineage: Eukaryota > Metazoa > Arthropoda > Insecta > Diptera > Tachinidae > Phania > Phania funesta. The sequence continues at coordinate 38,671,873 of OZ010652.1, read as the reverse complement.
CTAGCGGGACGTAAAATCTCTTGATCTAGCGGGAAAAATGCTACCAAATTAGCTAGACTTTATTTGACAATCAGTAGTCAATTGACCCGATATTTTATCGCAATATAGTGTTCAGCGAGGCTTATTTTTGGCTTGACGGGTTTGTTAACAAACAATTGCCGCATATGGAATGAAACTAATCCACAACAGACCCTACAACGCCCCTCCATCCAGAGAAATACACCGTCAGTTGCGATTTACACGCGAGTGGCATCAATGGATCGTATTTCTTAAAAAATGTAGACCGGGCTCGCGTTACGGGCAATATGAATCTATTTTTTGTTTGGAAATATGGATGATGTTAATCCGGGCGAAATGTGTTTCCAAATTTTTGTAAAGAATAAAATAAACCTGTTCGTGTTTAAAAAATTTTTTTTTGTTCTGGCTTTTTAAAATGCGATTATTATTATTTCACAAGTATCGAAAAATTGACAAGTAACGCGTGAATTTGAAGAGTGAAAACAAGTTTCGTTTTCTATTTGCTTCTTTAAGTTTGTGTTTTTTGCATGAAAAATTGAAAAATATAGAACAGGACTAGTTTACCATTCAGTTCAGAAACGTATTTGGTGTCAATGACGATTTATTTTTAACGAATGACGAATGTAAATCTTTAACACTAAATTAATAAAATCAAATATCGTGTTGAATAATTTTATGGAACATAACTCTAATTCTTCACTTCTTCTCCTTCGTTACAACAAAATCGATCATTGTTTCACTGACCCAATTTCATTTTGTTTTGCTTCCGTAGAGCTTTTTTCTTTCCCTTTTGTTAGTTAAATTTAAATAATATTTAATAACTCACCCATAAACAGCTTTGACGTAATCAGATTCACTATTACTTTGAGCATAAATACTGCGACCCATGGCGGTTTCTACAAGCGACCAACAATTATGTGTTAAGTTAATTTGTTTGAAATTTCATTGTTATTCGTACAAAAATGAGCTGTCAAGCTCTGCGCACTTACCACACACAATATCAAGAGTGCACAGCGTTACGTATGGAAAGATGTTGAATGCCTCCGACGACAATTCACGTTCCAGTTTGCGTGTCAAAATAGCGCTTTGTTCGTTAAAGACATCAATGAAATCGTCCAAGATCTTGAAATGAAAGGCTGGTGTTAAAATCTAAAAAAAAAATAGGAATGTATAGATAATGACATGAAAACAAAAAAGTAACTTTCAGTCATAAAAGAAACTTGTAAAGAAAATATTTGTAATAAGACCCAAATCAAGCAAATGATTTACAATTAAATGAAATTAACAATTTTAACCGTCAGCGAAATGATGAACGGCAAAAGTGTGTGTTTTTGGACTCACCTTTCTTCTTGCGTGCCATTTGCGGCCGGAACTAGTCAAGAGTCCAGTGCCCAACCAGGGTTGCAAGTAATCGTAATCATGGCTTTTATCGATGAATTTTTGGCTGCTGAGTATGGGCTAAGAATTATGTATGTACTCGTATGTATGTAATTATTTCTTTATGGAATATTTATAATGCTTTTTACCTCTACTGTCTCAGGATCGAATAACATGATGTAGGGAGTAGTGCCTTGCCATACCTTATATAAGCCCAAACGATTTCCCCACAAGCTTGTCGAACCGGTAATACGGGCAAATAGTTCTGTAAAAATACATAAGAAAAATGGGTGTTTATAAATAAATATGTTAAAATTTTTAGGACCATTTTTAGAAGCTACCAATAGCTAAAGTTAGGATGAATGTTATCGATTTATTTCAACCTCAAAGTGACCGATGAGCTCAGGGGTAGGTTATCTTTCCTTCAACTTTTAACGATGTGGTTATTCATTTGAAGTTGCCATATTTTCTTCGTTATAAAAGAAAAATAAATTTAAAATAGTTACATCAATAAGGAACAGTAGAGGAGAAATATTTTTTCTAAGAGCTGGATGATATTTTTGAAAAACCATCAGCACATTACGACCATGTTGACTATCTATGTATATACATATAAGTATATATTTTTCATGGATAAGTTTCAGATTAGCTTTTCTTCTCCTAAAGCAATTTAAAAAAGAACAAATTTTCAGTGGTTTTGAATGTCCCATCCCTGCTAGAAATTATATTTTCCATGTAATCTCTGTAAGGAATTCCAGTAAAGGCAAATAAAGCAGATAATAAAGGGTTCAAAAATAATTTATTTTACTTTTTTTTAAATGATTATTATGTTTTTACCAGTTATTTTCATAATTTAAAATTTTTAAAGAAATTTTTCCCCTGCACACTCTTCTTGTTTTGGCTTTCTTTTATCTATAATCACTAAACATCCTGACTTCCATTATTACCACTAAAATACTACACAAGACCACATAAGAATAGATGAGGTCTTGTAAATCTTTTTTTTTTTCAAGATAGTGGTAAGTCGATTCTAGCATCATGTCATGCTCTGTTAAATAGAATTGAGTTCGTTGGAGGTCTTCGAAATTTAAATTTTGAAACGTACATATTTTTTAAGTATTGAACCGAAGTATGGGAACCAGTCTGTATATTTAATTCGTGATTCCGCCATCCCTGGTCAAGTTTGGTTTGTAGACAAACCGGCTTTGGCTATGTGTCATTTTTTGAAAAATGACACTGAAGATGGCACATAGCCGAAACCGGCGTGTCTCTAAACCAAATTTGACAAAGGATGGCGGAAAATTCGTTCCAAAAATCTACAGTCTGTATATTTCTTTTAGTTAAATTTTCAACCTTTTTTGAGGCTACCGGACACATAAGAAATAATATAAGCACTCAAACCAACTACACTGGCCTGCAAACATTTTTTGTTCCTTCTTTAAATAAAAATAGGATGAAAATAAAGTGTTTAACGTAATTAATAAAAATCTAATTTTAGTTTTTTTTAACACGTATAGATTTTAATTTAATGGGCGTAGTTAATATGAACCCCTCAATAGGGCGGTTTATTTTACAATAACAGTTTCGAGTACAGTTGAGCCGATTTCGAAAAATGCCGAAACAATCACCAACAGTTATAAAAAAAACGCATGGCAAAATAAACTTTTTTTATTTAAAATTTAAAAAGTTGTTTCTGTTTAAAATTTCACAAAAAATTTAAAACATCAATAATTAATGGTTTTTATTAATTATTATAAATCTAAATATATTACGAATAAAAGAGCCACATGTCATGGAAACCGATAAATAAAACTTGATTTTATTTACAACACCTGTATTATCAACACTGCTTTTAATCGTTAAAAAAAAACAATTTTTGGTAATAAATGCAATTTTTTGTCAAAAAAGTTGGAAAATAAAATGTTGCAATGAAAATTAAAATGTACATTTGGTAGCTGCAAATGCAATTCTTTCGCATTGTTTCCTTTTCATACTGTTGGTTCGGCTTACTCGTCGAAGCGACCGTCAAAAATATGCCAACATTCCTTCTGCCTATTTTCTATGGTATCGATTTTTATACCGCATCTTTCAGTGTATTTTCTTTATCGAAATTGCACGAAAAGTTCTCGGGTTATAGTGAAATAAACTAGTATAGCCGCCCTATATATAGCAACGCCCAATAAAAAAACATGCACGCGATAAAACCAGACTGAGAAAAGATTTTTTGAAGTTTTTAGTAGGAAACTACGAGAGGAGGTTTTTCATGTATTTAGAGTTTTTGTTTCTTAGCTGCCGCAAAGGTGTAGGTGTCAAATTTTATAGTGACAAGAACAAAGGAAAAACAATTAAACTGCTATTCAAAAACCGGCCCTTGACATCAATCAAAGTTTAAAATTTATGTTCGAAGTGCCATTGAATTTTGTATTATTTTACTTAATTTCACACCATTAAAACAATCAAAAAAATAATAAATCACTGTTGCATGAAGAACACAAACACAATCATTCAATGAATTTTCATTATTTCAAACAAAATTTTCCATCTGAGTCTAATGTCTCAAATTAACGGGTGTAATGGGAGGTGGAAATGTGTGCATCAAACAATTTTATATGCAACTAAAACACATGCAGATTCCTATTTTTAATTTTAGATATAACAACCTGCATGAAGTTAATGAATCATATTGACAAGTTGAGAACTCAAAAACAGGCAGCAATAAAAACTTTTAAAATCAAGAATTTTATGATTTGAAAAATGCGCTTTAAACAAAAAAGCAACAATAATTATGTGCATTTTCGAAAAATTCTAAACAACTGGATGGCCTTGAGTCTTATTTCGTTAGCATCGAAGCCAAAAAATTAAAAAAAAAAATATTCTCAAATAACACACCGAAAATGTTTAGCTGCTATAAATTTGGTTGTCTTGGGTTTAAGTTTGTTATAATGCCATTGTTAATGCCATTGCAATGATCATGTGAAAGATATTTTTGTTAAAATTCTAAAACAAGAATTTTATAAATAACAAGTTCTTTTTTTTCTAGCTTTTGTTCACAAACTGCAACAGTTTAACGTGTATTTATGCGAGTAAGCGCAGCAAGCAAATTTGGCTTAAGCAAAACTGAAAATACTTGTTTCACTTTGCGAATCTTGTCTTCGAAGACTGAAGCTATTGAGTTTTTTTTTCTCTAAGCAAACCCACACCAACAAATAATTAGCAGACAATTGGTTAGGAACGAGTGGCACAACAAAACGATAGAATGTCAATATCAATCATTATTATTTCTTTGAGAAATCAATTATTTTTGTGTGGTCATTCGATGCGTAGCAATTTGACAAAACAGAAGTTCAAGTCGTTTACGTTTAATCACCAGTATCACTGCTATCAAAACTACATATCGCTCATTTAGTGAAACAACGTCATAACTCAAATTGTATGCACAATAAGAAGCACGACATAGCGAACAATTTGGCATGAATAACTCCAAAAATGCATTTTTTGTGTTATGATGGTGCATGAGTAAATGAGCGAGCGATAAGTTGATCAACATTTTTAATTAAAATTTCTATTAACAAAGGTTCTTCAAGGTCAGAGGCCTATTTGAATTTCTGGTGTATTTTATTGTAACTTAGATCGATTTCGAATGCGGTAATTTTAGGAAAAAATTTATATTTCTCCACCCGAATTATTCGCTTCTACTCTTGTAGTAAATTATTTCTAGCGATTTTTTAAGCTGCCTACAGCTGACAAAAGTCAGTTGACAACAAAGTCAGTTATCGATTTACTCTGCGCAGTGTTTCTTAATCAATAAATGTTGCAATTGGAGAACGAATTTGTTTAAGTTTGCTTCGGCTCTACTGTATTTCGTTGGTGTGCACACACAATAGCATTTAGTGATTCTGTTCTTTTTTGCTGCCACTTCAACTTCTTGATATTCAACTGTAATTATTCGTGTGGTTCACCTTGGTCCCTTTTATTGCATAAAACCACAAGAAATATTCAATGTAGTTTTTATTTTGTTTATGAAAATTAATTTTTTCATTTTTCTTCATTAATTGATTAATTTGATATTTGTGTTTTCTTAGTCAGTTCGATTTCGATGAAAAACCATCAAGTGAGTGTAATGACCCGGAGGCAAATGCCATTATCCGATGTTGATTGAATTTGCATATAAATTATCAATTTAACATTTGTTTTCCCTTATACTTAATGTTTATCTGCAAAAACTTTACATAGAGAATTGATAAGGGCCGAATCCAAAGGAAATCCTATAAAAAGCCAGTAATTATACTTATTTCGCTGAAATACTCATTCTTTTTTCCGGTGTTATTTGGGGCATGTTCCTTACGAAGCGCATTCTCGACGTTCAATTTTGGGCCACATTTTCGAGCAGTACTGGCCGTATGTCAATGAAAACATGAACAATGTTGCCCTTTAAGGCGTCAATTGCGTCCACTTTATTTCGCCCACAGGAAATAGTCGAAGGGTGGCAAATCTCATGACTCAATACTCAGGTTCATTTTTAAAATAAATTTATTGCCAAATTTTGTTTTCAATAAGTCAATGATTGCGGTCGCCGTACGGCATAGCGCTATCCCCTTGAAACCACATCTCGCCCGGATCAATGTGATCCATACTTTAAAAAAAAATCATTGATTACGGTGCGATAACGAGCTTCATTGACCGTAACGCAAGCCCGGTCTTAATTTTTTAAGAAATAAAGTCCAATTATGCCACCTGTGTGTAAATCGCAGCAATTTTGTTTATTAACATTTTAAAGTAAATCTGGATATCTAGTAGCGTTGTTCAATTATCAATATATTCATGATGATTTGCCAGATTAGACTGATCATAAATGTCAAAAAGTGAATGAAGTATGAAAGTTTGTTTGACAGTTAACCCTGTCGTAAGTTCTATCTTTTATTTGTGGTGGAATTTTATTTGCCATTTTACTCGATATGACCTGTTGCAATAAGATTGTACACGAAATTTTATTGTCTGTGGGCAAATCGCGCAACTCGATTGAACTTGAGCGGTTACAACGTGTTGGGCTTGTATAAGAAATTTCGACGAGTTTTTCGGGCCATTGCGAAAAGAAGGTTTTTATGACAAAAAGTCATTCTGTCTTTAAAGTGGATTTAAAAGCACTTTTCGTTAATTAAGTTAGTAGTAATGGCAAAATTCCGCAGTGGGTGCGGCTCTTAAAAACAGACAGGATCGGCAGAGTGGGAATATATTGTTGTACATTTAGACAGCTTTAGTCATACAACTTTGAGCGCATAACTTTGTTACTAAGATAAGTAGTTGAAACAAAACTTGTCAGGCTTGAATTATTATCTATGGAATAAATATTTACTGTCCTATATCTAGATATGTATGTAACTAAAATATCTAGGCGTCTTGAAATTTGTGTAACTACTAAGGAATGAAAATGGGCGGGAAAGTGGGCTACGCGCGCTTATAGTCGTTAAATTATCTGCTGCGTGAACAGAAAATACAAGATAACGTCTCGATCATTACTGTACAAAAATAAATTGCATATGTTGCACAACTTTGAAATGCAAAGCAAGGGCAAAGTAAATTTCGCTGTTGCCAAAATAAAACTTGAATATGTTCTGACCAAAAACAAAAAAATTTAACTGCACTTAAGGAAAAAAGGTGGTTTATTTTCCTGGAAAAAATGCCTTCCGCTTTTCAATTTCATTGAACTTTTTTACAGACTTATTTCTTGCAATCTTTGTGAGTTAAATGAGTTAAAAATGAATTTTAAGCGGGATTTTAATAACTCGAAGCAATCGCTGCAATTGTCACGTTCATCGAGACAGGTCGCTCCCTACAAAACTTTAAAATTGTGTTCAAATTTCTGACCAAGTCCACGTGCACACCTCCATCGGACGAAAATAACAATTTCTTTTAATTTATTATTTTTTACACATGTTATGCAACACATTCAAAAGCGAAATCAATGTTTTGTTTCAATGAGCAACCGAAATAGAAAAGTACTCGTATGCTAGAAACACACGAAGGAATAGTAGAGGAAACATATTTTAGAAACTTAGTTTAGTTTTTTGATACAGACGATGCAACCACAGAGGAAACCACAAATTAAATAACACTTAACTTGATTATTCAAACTTTAACAAAGAATCTTAAAGTACTTACTTCTAGAACAGATATGCAACAGTTTGCATCTTGGATAGAAGAACATGTAAATCTTAATTTACAAATTAAAGATGGCTATCACTTGGAGGATACCATTGAAACATTTACCAATTTGATCCATGAAGCAGCATTTATAGCTACTCCACAGCAGCAGCAAATAAATGGTAATAATTTTCGTCTATCGACTGAAATTAGAGAGCTAATCGCAAATAGAAGACGATTAAGAAGAATATATCAAAGCACTAGAAGCATATTAGATAAAACAAATTTTAATAGAGCATCTCAACAACTAAAAAAGCGCATAAAAGATTATAAAAACGAATTATTAAGCAATTATTTAAAAAATTTGGATACGGTAACTAATGACAACGAGCATAAACTGTGGAATGCAACTAAATATCTAAAACGTCCAATAAAAAGAAACATCCCAATAAAAAATCTAAGCGGTGAGTGGTGTAGATCAGACATCAGCAAAGCCAATGCTTTTAAGGAACACTTAGAAAGAACATTTAACCCATTTATTTTAAACAATCCCAGTGTAAGAGCTGATATTGAGAACTTTTTAGATGTTCCTCTTAAACCAATATCCCCAGCCGAAGTAGGAAAAGCAATTGATAAGTTGAATAATAACAAAACTCCTGGTTATGATAATATCGATTCCAAGGTTTTAAAATCTTTGCCAAAAAGAGGAATTGTTTTTCTTACAACAATTTACAATTCTATATTAAGGCTAAACCATTTTCCATCGCAATGGAAATATGCAAAAATAATAATGGTAGTAAAACCTGGCAAACCCGAAAATAATGTTGCATCCTATAGACCCATCAGTTTGTTGTCAAGTTTTTCAAAAATTTTTGAAAGGCTCTTTTTAAAGAGATTAATGCCAATCTTAGAAAAACAAAATATTATACCTGATTATCAGTTCGGGTTTAGGCATAAACACGGCACACCAGAACAGTGTCATAGGATTGTCAATAACATTTCATACGCCTTAGAAAGAAAATTGTATTGTTCTGCTGTATTTTTAGATGTTCAACAGGCTTTTGACAGAGTCTGGCACAGTGGGCTCCTGTATAAATTAAAAAACCTCATCCCAGCCCCATTTTATTTGGTGCTAAAAACATATATTCAAGACAGATCCTTTTTTGTAAGCATAAATGAAAATTATTCAAGTCTTGGTTGTGTTAACGCGGGTATTCCACAAGGTAGTGTCCTAGGACCAGTATTGTACACAATTTTTACAGCAGATATGCCAACAATTGAAAATATAACTACTGCTACGTATCAAACGAATCACCGTTAATAGCTTCTGAGATGCTACAAAATCAATTGAATCTTCTTCAAGATTGGCTTCAAAAATGGAATATTAAAGTTAATAACACAAAGTCTGTTCATGTTACATTTACGCTACGAAAAAATGATTGCTCGCCTGTTTATTTACATGGCACAGCTATACCAAGCTGCAACACTGTAAAATATTTAGGCCTTCATCTTGATCGAAGACTTACTTGGAAAGAGCATGTCAAAAAGAAACGTGAACAACTTAAATTAAAAACAAGAAAAATGCTTTGGTTATTGGGCACAAGATCAAGCTTAAGCTTAGAAAACAAGGTTCTGTTATACAAAACAATACTCAAACCGATATGGACATACGGCATTCAACTTTGGGGAACTGCAAGTAATTCCAACGTTGAGATACTACAGAGATACCAGTCAAAAACGCTCAGACTTTTAACAAATGCGCCGTGGTTTATCAGCAACAAAAGCATACACAGAGATCTTCAAATTTTAATGGTAAAAGATGAGATCAATAACTTCAGTGAAAGATACCTTAATAGACTAAGTAATCATTCCAATATTTTAGCAATAAACCTGTTAGATGATAGCAATGAAATACAGGGACTGAAAAGGTTTCATGTACTTGACCTTCCCTTCCGAAAATAGAAAATCTTAATTTGTCGAATCGTATTTAAATTACAAAAGTAAAATTTGAATTGAATTTACTTTATTTTTTTTTTTTTGAGTTTTAAGGAAAACTCAATATATGTTATTTTAAAGTCATTAAATTTGCTTATTATTTTGATTCTAAAATAGATTGCAAATAAAACAATAATATAAAAAAAAAAAAAAAATAAATAAATTTAAACAGCAGGGCCTTTCATGAACATGTTAGCGTGATGTTTAAAATGTGAAAGATTTCTGGGTTCTCCTTTATTGTACCTTCAAAAATAACTAAAATATACATATATATGTATCAACAATTTAATTGGCGGACTAACCGAATAACACTATCTTCAGACAAAGATAAAATAGAGGTAATTCAATTTTAAATGGAGGTGTCAACTTTGGTGTTCACACACATATTGAATTTAGCTTACTCAATTAACATTTGGCAGCTGATAATGTTTATTTTTTAAACCTGTGTTTGGGAATTTGGTAAAATGGAGAGAAATTCGGCTTTAAATGTTATTTAGCCATTCGTGATTGTATTTTTAAAAGAAATTAATTATTTAAAACGCATTTTCATTAAAAATTTTATACAATTCACTAACTTTCCGTCCACTTCCTTTACTCAATTTATGCTGCAATTGAGTACTAATTGCTCAATTTATTAATTGAGTTCTTATATGGTAATTGAGTTTAATTAAGCCGTTAATTGCATAAATTTCCTAATTGTGCTATTATGGTGAAAGTCTGAATTTAGTATAACCTCGATAGCAAGAGTTTAAAAACATGTACATATACAAATTTGGAAATGCATTTTAAACATATTTAATTTTTTTTTTAATTGAAGTCACTCGAAAATAAAATGATAATTATTTCCAAGAAGATAAAAACACAGTTTTATTTTAAATTTATAATTGAGTAAAATGTATTGAGAAGTATGTGTGTGTGTGTGTGTGTGCGTGTGTGTGATAAATGACATTGAACAGAATACTTTTTGGCAAATATTTTTTGCACATCATTTAACAAAAGAACATCATTCAGATCTCTGTGCTAAAACTTTGCAATCAATTGTACAAAAGTATAAAAACGAGAATAAAAATTCCTGTTTATTGTTTTTTTTATTCGCATTGTATATATAACCAATTACCAAAATTCTAACAATAAAAAATTAATTCCCGTAAGTCTTGTTATATTTGGCTTAGAATTAAGAACAGGAAATTTTGTATTGCAATTATCTCTAATTAATAATTTTATTGAGTTCATGGTAGAATTTTATTTTCAGAAACTTGATTTAAAAATTGCAGTCCATGTTAAGAAAATAAAAACGAATTTCCAAATTTACAAAAAGTTCAACAATTTTAAAATCGCACAAGCAACATTCAAGGTCGTTCGCTCTCTATATCACAAATACCGCTTAACTGCATTTGAGATAAACTAATACACACACGCACACAATCTACTAAAACTCGTTGTATTTGCAACGAGTTAAATTTCAACCGCTAAGTTAAGCAGAAGCTTTTAAAAAGTGTGATACGTACATTTGAATTATCTGCATTTATACTGAATAATTCTAGATACGAAATTGCTAAAATAATCCATTTGTGCTGTAGGTCAAACGTGAGCCTCGCATTTGCTGGCCCTTTTACATTTCGAGCATAGAAAACATTTACATATTTTTAATCGGCGATAAAACTAAGATAACTTTATTGCATGTGTGTCGAGTTGTCTGTTTGTTAAACATTTTGAAAAATGCTCGTAGTATTATTCGAAATTTTCAACTCTCCTTTCGACGTTTTTACAAACCAACAATCCGTGGGGTGTTTTAAGCTTTTTAGGAAATTCGGAAAAAAGGTCTGTTCGTTATAAATTCCCAATAAGCTAGAATTGTCTCTCTTTTAATCTATCGATATGATCACGTGATAAAGAACTGATAGAAATTAAGGCTTAAATTCACTTTTTTATTCATTCTGTTTGAGATAACTTCAGAAATTTACAATAAGTATTTGAATCTTATCTCTGCAATATTATTTATTAATTATTACCAATGTAATAACTAATCTGTTGTATTTAAACCTTAAGCAACTATCTACTATTGGGTAGAGAAAGCCGTTTTGCCAGGCTCAATTTGTCAGTTTTTTCAGTCTGGGGTGCGCCCACGAAATTACTGTAAAACGCGCGCTGGAGTGTTGTGATGGATGTACCTCTAGTTTATTGTATTTTTATTTTGTTTCTTCCTGGTTAGTAGGAACTTCTACATCTCTTTGGATACTTTTCTTATATACCAAGGGGCGCAGATGATCTTATTGGCTTTATAATGGACTTGTATAAAAGAGCTTTGTAATCCAAAGCTATGGTTGACTTAGGACCTATTTACCAGTGTAGTTGAAGTGTTCTAAGTTTTATGGCCGCAATTTTCGCCTCAATATTGCTGGACCCAGGTACGCGTCTATCTACGTGGATATCCATATACTTAATGTGTATTTCCGCTGGAAGATTGGTAGTTGTTATTGTTATTGGAGGACAATTTTCCTCCTGAGAGAAAACGTTATGTGAGCATATTTCGAAGGATTTACCTTAATCCTTCTGTTTTTTAACCAGTCATGAATGTGGAACTGAAGTTTTTCAGATGCAACCTCTGCAGCATGGTCTGCAAACGTTGATGTATATTGGCTTGTTGGCATATCCGCTGTAGACATGATATATAATAGCGGGCCTAGTGTACTTTTTCAGGGAGGTTCTGGCATTTTTATATAACTGATCTCTTGACCTTACTTTGAACAATCTATCAGTCAAATAGCTCTTAGGAATCTTGTGGAAGTTTTCAGAAAGATCTCGAGTTTTTTCGTGAGTAGCCTATGATGCCAGACTTTATCAATAGGTGTGCTTTGCATTGTAGTCTTCACCTGCAACAAAATTTTGACCTAAAGTAGCAAAGAACCTGACAAATTGATTGTTTTGAATCGTATATCTAGCCGGCCAATACACAGATGGGACTTTTATTTTAAAATGAGTAAGATTTATAATGGGCGCTTGTAAGAAGTCTTCGCTGAATTGTGGCACACTGGAAAATGCCTTATGGTTTTGAGCACTATTACGGTAGTGCCACCGCATGCCCTTCCACTGCTTAGTGTCGTATGAGTGTAGTGTGTTTTAGAGACTAAAAGTATGTCTATTTCTTGTGTTAGCAGGAAATGTTCTACTTCTGCGTTCCAGAAGCATAATTTCAACTGATTCATTTTTTATTTAACAATATTTAAAGAAGCAAGTTTTAGGTTCGCATCATTTCCTGAAACATACCCTGCATAATTGTGCTACTTTCTTTGGAAAGGGATATATTAGTGATGCTAAGTAGTGAAGTAGAGGGGATAGAAAAGCTTTAGTGTTTACATCTCTGCAATTGTGCGTTATGTTTATTTTAAGAACAGTGTTGCTGCGCTTCTGGTATTATGTAGGCGCGTTACTTTAAGCTTTTATATCCATTTTATACATTTTTTTTATTTCGCCTACGATTTAGTGCTATAGAGTGATACTGACGAAGAAGGGCGCTGCATTATACATATACTAGTATGTATAGAAGCTAGTACTAATCAGAAAAATTGGTTCTTTTGGTTAACAGCAGGCGTCTAAAAGCCTTCGAATATTTAATAGTCAACGCGCTACCTGATTAAGCCACAGCCACATTTTTATACTTTTTCAATGCTGTTTCATAACGTGGTGTATGAGTCTATATAGGTTTTTTTTTATTTTTTACAATTTTTGTCATGGGAAGCAAAGTATGGAACAGTAGGTACACATTATTATAGTCACTGCATTATTAAAAAAAAAAACAGCCATATTCCAATATCTATCTAAAGGGGGTTTTACACTATTCTACAAGTATTTGGATTTTCGTTGGAGTTTTATATAGCAAAAATCGAATGGAAATTGTTGTGGCTGTCAAAAAAATCGAAAGTAAAATATTTCAATTACTTTGTGTGTCTACACTATCCCACTTAAAATAAAATAAAGAAGATGTGGTTGTTTAATTTGAGCAAGTAACAGAGAGAGAAGCCGAAGGATACGGTTAAAGAATTTCGAATCTTATTTTTTTCAAAATGTAGCGAAATGTCCATATGTACGAGTATTTTTATCAGATCCATAACGTAGTGTTTTTACACTGAAACATTTTTTCATTTAATTTGAATTTTTGACTAGTCTAATAGTGTAAAACGTCTTTAAAATCTTCACTGAAGAATATTTTTCTTTTATTTTAAAACTGCTACAAATACAATTACAAGTTATCTTAAATTACCGAGTATGGTAACGAAAACCTTCACTTGTCACTAAAGAAAAAAATTGTTAACTGCAACTTTTGCTCTTGACAGTATTTGTGCTTAAAAGTGCATGCTGAATTTGCCGCGTTTTAAGTTCAAATCTGAAAAACAACAATATGTAATTCATCGATCATGTTGTCATTTGTGGTTAAGATAAAAATGTAACAAAAAAGATTTTGTGACTTTGATCTCACCAGTTAGATGTTGCGATAGTAATGTCAATACATGTGAGTGTGTGTGCGTGTTTCCCATTGATCAGCGAGGTCTTTAAACCGCCAAATATTTTCATTCACTGTTGCCAGATTTAAGGATTTATTATCATTTTGTCGATTTTTAGAAAACTCATACCAAATTTTTTTTCTAAAGTTCTGAAAGAGCTACAAATTAGTGATGGCAAAAAAATAGTAATCGATTCGTTAATCTTATAAATAATGGAACCAAGAAATTATTAATTGCAATTTATCGAAAAAACAATTAATTTGGCTAAGGTCGAAAAAGATCATAAATAACATAAATTATTTACAGTATTCCGAAAAACATAAATAAGTTTTTTAAATAATAATAATTTATTTGCTTTAGAGTTTAAGAGAGTTTTTAATATGATTTGTTTAGACGGTACAAAAGCTCGAATCAGAAGACAATATTTTAGTGCAAGTGTGTAAAGGTTGGGGTACCACGGTTCTCATTTCATTCAAAGCGTTATTTACATTTAGTTTTAATTCGAGAACTTGGGCGTTGAGAAAGAAGCTTAGTTCATTTTGAAAATTTATGAAGTCATTGTTCTTTCTCTTTCGTTTGTGGGCTAAAGATTTGTGCTAAGACCATAAATCGAATTCAAAATGAAGAGAAGATGTGTCACTTTCAATAATGTCACCTAAACGAGCATTTTCAACCGTTTCGATTCTGCCTACCTCATAATTGCAAATAAATTTTCTTTTAAATCTGAAGTCTAGTAGAGGTAACGCTTCTAGCAAACATTATTGTTCCTTATTATGAAACCGTCTTTCAAACTGGCTATGAATGGTTATTTTAATTGATTTGCCACCAAATATGGGATATTTAGGCCTTGATTTCTTATGTCTTTGTTTTGATTATTTTATAAATAACCGATTAATCCACGCTTAACCATCAATCGCAACAAAATAATCGATTAAAAATCGTTTTTCGATTATTGCTTTCTTCCCCATGTGTATTTTATGGACGAGTTTTTAACGGCATGATTAAGCCCTTTTAACGAAATTCCACCAATATGATCTGGCAAATATACTCGTAGCATCATCTTTAAAAAGAGTAAAGTGATAATAAACCAAAATATTCAATCAAAACAAATCGCATCCATGTAAATAGAAACAAATATTCAACAAGATGTTTGTTTCTGTTAGTTTATTTATGTAATAAATATTCAAGTGGAATTTTTGTTGTTGCTGTCATTTACAGTTTATGAATAATTAAAACAGAATTTGTTGACTGTGTTTAATGCGAAGAAATACATATTAACATTAGAGTGGCTCCCAATAGAGTAAGCAAAAGTGGTAATTTAACTGCAATATACATATATTTAATTAAATCAGTAAAACGTTAGTCGGACATGACTTCATTTACTAAGAAAGAGATATTTGCAGTGGGTAAATTAATAACGTGCAGAAAGATTAAAATTTATTAGTAGAATAAAAGGCCGCCAAAACATTCACCAGCACTCCTACCACCACCCTACTGATGGTGTCAGCCGTTAAATCATCTTTTTTATCCTTCAAATTTGGAAAATGTAAATAAACGTGCCAGCCGATCATGACAGTGCTACTTTACACAGTACACAGGTACTACTGCTGCTGCCGGTATAATTAAAGTAAATTTGTGTTGTTGTTTTTTCCCATTCGAACTTTCTGTTTATTGAAATATTAACAAAATGTGTGCCAGTGAATTTATTTCAAGATTTGTGTACAAATATGTTATGCAAGTTATTTGATTCAAAAAAATTATTATTGGTTAGTCAGCAAAACTATGACGCGATTGACCTTAGAGGCCTAATTTTTTGAATTAATTATAAAGAGAATCCAATAGAAAGAAACAATGTTAACAAACACAAATACAAATTATTATATATGTATGTGTACGTATTATACATGTGTGTATGAGTATACCACTTTTTCAAAGTGATGGATTTAGATGATGTTGAAAGCGATTTTAGAGATCTTTGGCATCAATAGTAGATGTTGACGTCTTGTCAATTGAATGATAAACTAATATCATTTACGAGGCTTAAACCACTACACGTTTTATGTTGGCAATTATATTTAAAACGAGTTGAAATTGACAAAAAGTCGGACAAAATTAATATAAACAACACAGATTTCTAATGCAAAAACATACCGCTGTAAAGCAAAAAATACAGTGAATTAAAATATAGTCCATATAAATTCGCTACTGCCCAAACATTTGGCTAATTTAGAACTACTTTTTGCAATAATATATGGACCAGAGAACTGCAACGCTCACGATTTTGTTGACTTGTTCATGATCAAATGCTTTTATGCATAATCTCTCAGAATACTAAAACGATCATTTTGAATGATCGACTATGCATCTTCGATATTCGTTTTAAACACACACATTTTTTTTGCGGTGGCCCGTTTGATTAAAACTGAACTGACAAATACTGGAAATGATCGTTTTGAATGTTGTGTATGATTGTATGCACAATACTTCGTTTGAGTGTTGTGATCGATTGTGAATAAAAATGAATAAACACAACTAGTACTAAGGCATATTTGATCGGTTGGGCGAGAGTAGGTTGCTTTTTTGTATGTTGATTGAATATGATTGTTTTTCAGTCACCCGTTGTAGCTCTCTGATACGCACTTTAAGTAACAGAACTGAAACTTATTTAAATAGCAAATATCGTTAAAAATGTTTCGATTAAAATTTTCAATAAAAAGATAAAATCTATTGTTGTTAGTTTTTATTAAAAATATTAAATTTGATTTTTTTCCATCTTCAAAATCAATTTTTCAGTATTTTGATTTTGTGTCTTACTTTAATACCTTTATTATTATTGGTTATAGGCTATAATAGCACCGCAATGATTTTAAAGCTGCCTGGGTATCCGAGACAATGCATATTTTGGTACCAAGAGTGTCCCTATGTAAACATTCTCTGGCACATTGCAAGTGCTTTTTCCGAATGTGGTCCCACATTTCCTGCCTCAACACGGTCATATTACATCTTTACTTTAATTATATACTTTATAGGCTACAAATGAAGAAGTTAATTCTTTTAGACACTAACTATACGAAAAGCACATTCTTCAACTTCTAATGATACATACATACATACACGTATGTACGAGCATGTACTTAAGTAATTGTTTTAAATAGTTGTGGCTTTCTTGAATTAATAACCATAATTGTGATACTTAGTCAAAATTATTCAAATAATTATTTCACATTTTTATGATCACTTATAATGAAAATTTCTTCATATAAATTTTTTAAAAAAATTTCTCAAATTAAAATTATTGTATTGAATTATTAAACTGTTCATGACAGGTTTTAATCTTTTCGAAGTCGTTGAATACCAATCTGAAGTTAGTTAAATAAATCAATATTTTTCATTTTAGGGAGGGTCGGAGACGATTAATATATACGATTGACCCCTATTACCTAGAAAATTTTTTTCTTTGAGACCTAGCCGTTCCAGACTCTTTCTAGCGGGCCTGCCATACAAATTAGATACTTTTTAAAAGAAATTTATTTATTTTTAATAAAAACAGTGGACATAGGAAGAAACTGTGGGGTATAACGACTTTATTTAATGTCAAAAACTGTACATTTTTTATTACATTTCCAAAAGTTAAATAGAAAAAATTACGTTACTATAAAAAACTGACTTCAGATTCTGATTCAGGGACTATGAAAGCATTAAAAACCGATATAAAACCCTGCGGGATTTTAATTTTTTTGAAAATTGTTGTACATTATTACTTTTCTTTTGATGTTGTAGTTAATTAGATCTGCCTTACAATAAGTATTCAGTTCAATTAGTTCAGAGATTTTTTTAACAAAAAGTTCTCAGCTCAGTAGGTCGGAAAATCCATTCACGAAACCTTGTTTTCTCGTTTTGTTGTCAGTAATCGAACCCATACTAATGTGTGGGGCGGCTCAGATAATACCTACACCAAACGTTTTTTTTTTTCGCTGGCTACCAGCTCTCCTAATAATCAAACAACTGCGGGCATTTTACGACATTTGATATCGACTATAATTTGAATACAATTAAAATTTCGATATCAAATACCGTGATTTGTTCCCTAAGCAAAAAAATGGTCGAGTTGTACAATCAGTGTAATACTTTTCAGCCGGAAGTATCTGCAGTTTAAAAAGAATATCAAAATTTGCGCCGAACATTTCTAAGCGCGATAGCAAGTCATTGAATCCATCTTAGGCACTTATATAGTGCGATTGGAAACAACAAATTAAGAGAATAAATTCACGTAAAGAATTCTTCGAGTAAACGACCTCTCGTATGTCCAGGAATCGGCTGTGTGAAAGTAACGGACACAATGGCACTGAGAAATTTTGAACACTGACTTTAGATATTCATATTTGCTAAATACACCTCGATTTTTCCCAAATATTAAAAAAAAATATTGTTAGTAATAACAATCAGAAATGGTCAACATTTTTTTTTAATTCATCATTAACATATTAATTCACACCATATATAAAATCGTTTGTAATTATAATAAAAAAATCTTGAAATTATTTTATTGAAGGAATGCCACGGTTTTGAAGGTACAAATTTATATTTTATATTTTGAATGCAACCGTTAATAATTTTATAAATATTCCCACATAAATTAGTCTAAATACGCCGACTGTTAAAAATCATATTGAAACTTTTTTCACCTTTTCCTTTTTTGTATTCTTAAGCGTGTTAAAGAATCGCAATATTATTTACCAAGAAGTAACAAATGCAAATTGACCATAAACAAAATAATTTATTATAACAAAAACACCAAATATGCCAAAAACGTATAACATTTCAAACCTATTTAAGTGGCAAATTTAACGAACAATAAAAAACTTAAATCGAAATTTATTGTTTTTAAATTGTTTTTGGCTTAATTTTTTCTCACGGACAACAAAAAAAAAAAAAAGTAAAACAAACATAAATGGTAGACGCTGATTCAATTAACAAAACCTACACAATTATTTTTGAATAATTATTTACACTAACAATAATTATGATAATAAAAGTTGTTAAATTGTAATAAACAAAATAATACATAGTAGTCGTAACAAAATAAATGTGAATTAACAATAAGTTATTGGGGGCCTCCGATTAAGCGAAAGCTGCCAGCAATTCATTCAACATACGTATTTTTTACCCTGAGTTTATTATTTTCTCTTTCTGTTAAGAAAGAAAACTAATTTGATATTCCAACAGGGTGTGTCTTTTCTTGTAGATTTTTGGAACGAATTTCCATCAAGTTTGGCTTTGGCAAACCGGTTTTTGCTATGTGTCATCTTGAGTGTTACTGAAGACGGAAATTCGTTCCAAAAAACGACAAAAAAATTTCTTTGATTCGATAACTTTGAACAGTAAAAGATAATATTTTTTATTAGACAACTAGCAGAATTTATTCTCTTTGCTGATGCACGCGTTTTCAACATTCTTTGTGTCTTTCTACTAATTTTGTGTCCACTGTAAACAGTGCCTTTTTCTTTGGGTTTACACCACTCTTACTTTTTGTTATTCCATTCTTTGTTATTGTTTGCGTTTTGATAAAAGTTATCATAAAAATTTTCTTTCTGAACAGATAGAGTAAATAATGGACTCAAAGCTAACGATTAAATTACTTAATATTAATAATTATAGTTCGACTAAGCTACGTTATACAACAAAGTTTAAAACCTATATATGCAAAAATATACATACATATATATTAATGTAGGGGTGATATCGAAAAAGGCCGGTTACATCATTGGTCCCTTTTCGACCACGTTCGTTCCTCGAATTGATTTCAGGCAACCGATTTGTAATTCTCGACCACCTTACTTTCATCGAGTCTCATGCTAACAACAACATTTCAGGCTGACGACTGATAACTGTCGACTTTCTTCCTCATTTCGGAGTCTTTGCAATAATAATAGTTTCTATTTTAAAACTATTTGAAAAGCGATCGATGAATTATTATTTAAGTATTGAAAGCAGCACTTAACAAAAAAATGACAGTTTTAGAAACTGCGCTGAACCAAAGTAGAAAATTTTATAGAACCTCCTGGAGCGTTTGATGAAATCAAAATAATAATAGGTAAAAAAGGAAGGGATTGTCTTATCAAATTACTTCATAGATCCGATATATCAACCTCTAATATTGTTGATGGAAATATAGAATGGTTTCTATGCGCCCCCTGTCTTCCACCGTTAGCCTACTCGAGCTCTTTCGAAACTTTTCATTTCTTACTATAATGGCGCTATCGAAGCTATTTAATATCGCTGCTAGTCCCAGAGGGGAATTTTTCCTAAGTTAATTAATTTTTCTTGCTATTCTGGCTCTGCACTAGCCTGATTTTTATCTTAAAATACTATGTTTTATTTTTTTTTATTTATTGTTGATAAATTGAAAAAAAATTCTGACACTTGCCGTATTTTCGAGACTCGAATTTCATAATTAGTGACTTTTTCTAAAAATAAGCAGTTTTATGTCATTCCACTTTGTAAATTCAACAATATTGATTTCTGACCTCTTAAGTGTATATATATTCAATTAACGATATCCGTGTATCCCATATTGAAGTCACCTTTCTAACAACCTAAATAGTTCGGCGGAATTATTGCTATTTCAAATTAGCAATATTCATCCTAAAGATCCTGAGATATACAAACAATTTTCTGCTTTTTTTCTGTGTTTTAACTGCCACGAAGATATGATTATTTGCGAGCTCATAAAACGTATGCTAAATCCCCATCAAATTTGCTATCAAGTCACCCTAGAAAGCCAGACACTTTATGGATCAAAATGTTGGACCGCATAAAAACGTACTAAAAAAACCTAAATATTTAGCAAATTTACAAAACAGAACAAATTTCTCTCAAAACCGACATTTCATCAATAAATTACGAAATTCGAAATTTCTCTGAAATTTAAAATTCACTAATTCTTGGTGAATTGAATTGAAATAAAAAAAAAAAACATTTTTGAAATTACACCACAAAAATTCATGTTTCACCATTTTAAAATTTCTCCAAAAAGTTGTAAATTCACTGAAAATCACTATATTATGTAGAAGTTTTAACAAAATATCACCAACATTTTGGAAGTGACCTTAAATTAAGTGCTTATAAAATAAATTTAAATAAAATCGCGAATTTTCACAAAAAATAAATAAAAAATCGAATTTCACTACATTCAACACAAATTTCACAAACATTAAAAATTTCACTAAAAAGTTTGAATAATCAAATTTTTATGAAATACGAAATTTTATTATAATTTGACATTACACAAAAATTTAATGAAAAAATTCCAGTTTTACCAAAAATCTGGAATTAACAAAAAATGTTAAAACCATAAATTTTGCTAAAAATCGAAATTAAACTGAAAAGTTATAAAAACATTTTAATTTCATTATAATTTGGGAGTTCAACAGAGATCAGAAATCACTACCAAACCAAAATTACTTTAAAAAAAAAATAATTACCAAAAGAACAACATTTTCCAAAAAATCAAAGTTTTACAAAAATAGCCCAAAATCAAATCTCTCTCAACTCACCACAAATTTCAAATATATGTAAATTTCACCACAATTCCAAATTAAAATCAATATTTCACCAAACCTTTATATTATAAAAATATATCATTAAAAATAGAATTTCCATTCAAAATTTAAAAGTTTACCAAAATTCATATTCACCAAAATTTAACAACAAAAAAATAATTTCAATAAATTTTAAAATTTTCCCCAAAAGCCAAAATGTTACCAACTATAAATTTAAAAAAATATATATATATTTCACCAAAAACCCAAATTCAGATATTATCTAAAAGTCACCATCCATCCGTTGGCATTCAGAAAAAATGTAAAACAACGAAATTGAAAAAAAAATATTTATTAACCGATCGAAAGTGCTTATAATAAAACAAAAGCAGATTTTAAATGAAACATTATACGAGTAAAATCGGAGGTCAAAATCAAAGATTGTCGAAAATCTCCTGTACCGGTACCATTTTGAAGATATTTTTCTAAAAGTTTTTGTTATTACGCCCCACTGTTTATAATAGAAAAAAAAAAACAAAATGAATAGTCAAAATTATTTGTCAATTATCTTTGTCTTTTTTGTTTGTGCCATTGTTTGTGTGTTGGTGTAATAATTCATTTATTTAACGACGGTAATTATTTATGCGTTTTTTTCATAAATTAGATTTATTTACAAAAACAATTTAGTAAAATTTTTAAGTATAATTTTACCATTAACAAAACTACAATAATTTAAAAAAAAATCTCTTAACACTCACTATAAATTAGAGAAAACAAGTGTAAAGAAAAGGCAAGTGAGAGGGCTACATTCAGCTGCGCCCTTGACTTAAGTATGAAGTAATAATTATTGTGTAATAAATTTGTATGGCGTTTCAAGTGGTTTTCAGATTTTGAGCTGTTCACAATTTAAACGACAAAATTAATTTTCTACTTGTAGCAATTTATTCAAACTTTTCCTCTTTGAATTCTTTCGGAATTGCTTCAGCCATTTATTGGGCAACTGGGCTGATTTCCAATTTTGAAATCCACGAAGCTCGATCTAATAGTTTAAAATCGCTTTAGATGCATTTTAAGTATTCAGAATGTATTAGGTATCAGTGATGGAAAATTTTGTGATTTTTCTTCCGGGTTTACAAATCTAACATTGCTATTTGGTTTTAGATAATGCTATAAGTACTTATACAACTAAGGCTATAAAACTATACGACTACGAATGCCGTTGGCTGCAATCGTCGCTAAGTAGTCAGCTACTTGATTATAATGAAAACAACAGCAACATGGTGCGAGAAATACTTAGTCGATCTTGTAACAGTCATTGCTAAAAAAGCGCGTGGTACAGCTTCAGTATAAGAGGTAACCGAAGATGGCCAGTTCACCCAGTGAACAGAACTCGTGATAAAGTAGGATTTTATAAAACGTGTTTACAGCTGCTAAAAGGCTAAAATGTTTACAATTTTGTGATGTTTCTTCTTAACCTACGTTGGCGATAGCGGCAACGGTGTTCGTGTAGCCGTATTTTCATATAAAAGTGCGTATTTTTGTTTTGACAGATTGTGGTCGGTTGTGTTCTGTCATCTGTGTGTTTAATGCTTAACAGCCGTGTTCATAGAAACTTACAAAAAGCATATAAGCCCTTAATAAGCAAAATTTTATTCAAAAACGATGGTTATAGAAGAATTTTATTGTAGGTCTAAATTAGGTACGCATACAGTAAACCAACAATAAATTGACAGGTCTATCATTTAGGAAAAATTATTTTAGAAGCAATAATCTTCGTGGAACTAACAATTTCACCCGGTGTAAATATTTCCTCAATCTTGTAGGTTCTAATTTTTACATTTTCATATCACCCTTTTCCCTCATCATTAAATTTTTTTTTTTAAAATATCAAAATTATTTTTGTTAATTTCACTTAAGACAGCAATTTGTATCAATTTTTATAAAAAACCAAATTTCATTTAGTTTAAAATAATAAAAGCTACTTCAAAATCCACATAATCCGATCAATTGAAACATTTTTCTTCAATATTACCTTAAAAATATGATGCTGGTGTGTTGCAAGTAGAAAAATTCGAAAATATATATTTGTTAAAAATTATGTTTATGAATATGATTTTCTCTTAAATATGTTTGTTAATGCGAGCCATATACGTAGCGATCGTTGATTCAACGACATTAACAGTACTTTTTCTCAGTTTGAAACGTTAAATAAATGTTTTAAAAAGTGCGTTTCATATGGAAAAAATACTTGTTTAGTTAAGTTCAGGTCCATTTGAAAATCTTGATATTCCATCCCTGCTATGCGGTCACTTCGATAATAAAAGCACAATATTAAATGCGGTTGTACAACACCGTCACTAACGTTGCGACCGGGATACAAAAAAACTTGCCAACAAAAATAATTTTTTTTTTGTATCGTCTATGACTTGCTTAAACTTAAAATAATTATGTTTATGCATATGGCCGTAAAGGCCCAACTATAATATGCTTAAGGTAGCTTAAGCTAATGTCAAAAATTGAACGAAAAGCCTGTCAAATGCTTAAGCAAATTATTGAAGACTTTTAGGTGGCTACAATGTACTTACATGAGCCTGGAAACTATAATAATATAAAAATAAATAAAATTCGTTAACAAAAAGGTGTTGAATAAATATATTTCATATATTTAATACCATTCATATACAAATTAATAATTATTTTTTATTAGTTTTAAGAAATTTTCGAACAAAAAATACACAATTTTTGGTGCTTGTGTAATTTTGGCCAAAAGTACTCAAAACTGCAGCGGTGTGCATCACTCAACTTATAAACAATAAAAATTTTTTGCATTTTTGTGCTACTTTTTTACATGCTCCCTCCTTTGAATTGCGATTATAATAAAATGCGTCTCTTTTTTGATACAAACAATTTTTTTCTATTAAATTTAGAAAACAAAAATTGTTCACTTTCGTCCTCCATTGCAGCTTGTTTGTTAATGTATGTATCTATAACACAATCAGCTGTTTTCGTACGGAATGTGCGATCAGTTTCGTACTTTGCTTAAGCAAATGACAGTTGACGAAACTTAACGAAAAGTGTTGTTAAGTACATTATAGTTTGCCACATATGATTTATATGTAATTACACAGTTGCTTAAGCCAGCTTATGCATATTATAGTTGAGTCTTAAGTCTTTTAAGTGTTATATAAATATTATGAATTAATTTGTTATGACTCCTGAGTTTACTTTAGCTTTTCATATATGCCTACAAGATACAAACATAAATTATTTTAAATATTTATTTATGTATTTACCAAATAAAAAATTATTAATTTTATTGTTGTATTTTGTCGTGTTCAATGCGCCTAACTAAATCCTATGTTAAATAGTTTTATGTGTCTTTGTTTTTTTATATAAACAGATTTTTAAATTTATTTTTTAATAAAAATATGTTTCATAAAAAGTATAAAAATAATTAAGTTGCACGGTAGTGCGCCAGGCCAAGTTCAGGGCCACTGCAAACAGTGTGTATATTACACGAATTCATTCGCGCTGTTTTTAAACCCCTCATAACTTTGCTTCCTTTAATCATAAAATAATGAAACTTGAAACATAAGGGCTATACATAGAGGTAACCTCATAGGTTTACCATAAAAGCTTCCCGAAATATGAAGGTGTAAAAGGTGCACATTTTTTTACCAATTCACTGACTTGCTCACTCGCTCATCAATATTATGTGACACTTCACTATAGCTACAAAAGAATCTCAGCCAATTTGTTTTGTATCGAAATTTGCCAGTAAATATACAATAAGCAAAAACACATTATTTTTATTTTAAAAGAACTAATTTATTTTATAATTTCAGCAGTTAAAGACATTGTTACAAATATACGTTTTTTTTAATAAAGGGGAAGAACGGAAATTATTGGCACATGTAGGTTAAAATAACAGGCAACACTGTAGAGAATCATAATTTCAACAGTAACATTAATTTGTAGCAGGTTATTCGTAGAAAAAATTTCAGAAGTTCAAATCTTCACTTTTATTGAGCAATAATAAGATCTGCATTTTAAAAACGATCAAACACTTATACCATTCAAGTCACCACCAATTTACAAACAATCTAAAAGTTATTATTGAATATACAGGGAAAAAACCTTTTGTTAAACTGAAGCTTCATGATGCTCTACCGTTCACATTATTATTATTGTTTTCTACTTGCTAATTTGTATTAAGAGCTAAGCAAACAATTAATCTTGATAAATGATTTGAAAATTTTAAACAATATAAAAAATCAATTGAAAGATTAACAAGTACCTCAAAAAAGGCCCCGAAAATATATCTTTTCATTATTACGGACTTAAAAACACAACTTAATAACATTTCCGCATTATTAAAAATGTACACAAAATAAAAAATAAAATAAAAATCATTTAATCAATAGCTGGAGTCAATTTATGAAAAAAAAAACAGAAATCATTAAAAAAACCTTCACACTTCGCACACAACCACTGTTGCCAAATTTTATTGTTATAAAATCGAAAAATGTCGATGATTTTCACAAAAAAATTTGACCATATTTACAAAAACAATTATTACCGTTGCATACAGTTTCGTACATGTTGCAAGTAAAAAAAAGTAAGAAAAAGGAATTGCTTGATTTCAGCTTGAAATTAAGTTTTTAATTGTTTCAGATATTTATTTAATTTAATTGTTTCTTAATTAAGTTCTTAATTGTATAATTATTTATTTAACCAAAAATATATATATACAATATTAAAAATAATTAAATAATTAATGCGCAAATATTTGTTTGCGTTGTCTATATATTTAAAAAGAAAATGGCCCATGTATGTAATTCCATCACTTGAGAACGGCTGGCTCTCTTTGCTTCATCCACCCCATTTGTGGCACTAATATAAAGACTAAAAATATTTTGCATCGTATTCGTACAATCGCCGTAAATCCCGAAATTCATCTCAATGCTGACATATATAATGAGGCGTTGATTTCTATTGAAAATTTATGTTTGGAAAATGTTACATGAATTGGGAATGCCAGCTCCAAATCGTCCTACACACGATGCATTTACCGAAGAATTTGAACTTGATCAGCAATATGTTCATACATACATTATGTCAAATATTCAACTATTGAATCACCAGCAAAAAAACCCGTCGAAACTTGACGGGGGATGACGGAAATTCATTCCGAAAATCTACATCAAATCGCCCTCTGGAAATATCAAATCAAGAATCCTTTTCAATTTTTTTTAGGCTTCAGTTCGCTCACAAAACCAAATTCCTCTTGCCGTAGCCTCATCAGCCCTAAAACTGCCATTAGCTAGTAAAAGGTACATGAGCCGACATGTAATATTTCGAAGCAATCAGCGAGGGCAAAAGTACTTGTGAAATAATAATTTGGCATGAATGTCTCACAAATAAGCATTACAGGCACTTGATAGACATTTAAAGACTTGCGAAATAATCACCAAATATTTGAATGGATGATGTTTCTATAGGCCAGATACTTTCGCCAAATGCTGTCAGTCATTACAAGGCGAACAGCTACTGATGAAATAAGCGTTAGCTTGAAGTCATCAGTTTTAGGGAGATACGTAAAATTCTCAAGTTAACAGTAAATATGCGAGTCGCAAAATGATCAGTCAAGGAATATGTTTCCAAAGCAATTGTTAGACACTGGCAATTGAAAAATTCCGACTGACACTACCAGAGGTCAGACTTCATTTGACAGATTTTTTTTTGCCAATTTACAAGAAGTTGCCACCAAATATTGGTCAAAATTCGAATAACCAAATTTGGTTAAGCGAATGAGCAATTTAAGCAGTGAAAAACAAGGCCGTTTATGATTTAAACTCAGAAATCTAAAGTAAAATTGGTTGCGAATTGCTTTCGTATAATTGATTCAATTATCATTGAGAATACCGCGAATGCCTTCGGATGATTTCCAGCTCAAGGAAGGCTCAGTTATAATAATGTTACGTAACCAGAATCAGCCAATGGCACTAGTCCGGCTGTTAAAATGCTGTGCAAAACGCTATTCAAGCAAAAATAATCATAGGAAAGTTTAAATGTTTATTTCGAGGATACCTATGATACAAACCGATTTGCCATTTAAATTTAATTTAATCGTTAAAAGTGTGTGGGTTAAATCTCGAGTCCGAATGTTTTCCCCATGGTCAGTTGTATTTTGCGTGCTCGAGAGTTGGCACATGATACAGCCCTATTAATTTTCTCTTCCGATAGAAAAGCGAAATGTATTGCTTATTATGAGGCTTTGCTATGCATTATTTATGTTTTTATTTTGTTTTCTCTTTATCAATTATTATGCTGCTTATAACTGAATTCAAAACTAATTTCACACAATTAATAGAGAGAAAATGTTTGCTAGCTTTTTCTGGGTGCTGATATTATTGCGTTTTAACTTTTAGCATTTCAATATAAAATATTAATGTATATTTTCATTAGTAAATAGCTTCCGCCCGAAGTCGGGACGGTCAGCTACAGGGTGTCCGCTGGGAAGGTATACTACTTTGTTTTGCCGCCATTTTGGTAAACATTAGTCTTGACATTGAAAAATGTTCGGTAAATCAACGTGTTTTAATCATAAAACATTTTATCAAAATCAATCATCGATTACTGTGACGATGAAAAAGTTACGTGAAATTTTAGGGAGCAACCACGTGCCAACAAGACGCACTATTTATTGTGTAGTGAATGATTTCGAAGAAAGAGGGACTGCAGCTGATAGGCCCAAGCAAAAAATCATAATGAGTGACGAGGCACATTTTCATTTGAATGGATATGTGAATAAACAGAATAGTCGGTTCTGGGCAATGGAAACCCCTTAATTATTCATCAGTCACCATTAAAAGTGACAGTCTGATGTGCAATATGGTCAGGAGGAATCATTGGACCTTCTTTCTTTGAAACTGAAAACGGCGTAACGGTAACTGTCAATGGGGAGCGATATCGTGATATGAGTGAAAACTTTTTAACGGCACAACTGCAGGCTTCGGAATTGACTAACATGTGGTTTCAACAAGACGGTGCCACATCGTATACAGCCAGGATTACAATGGAATTACTGCGGGACCCCTTTCCACAACAAGTTATTTCAAGGAATGGTGATGTTGATTGGCCTCCACGGTCGCCTGATTTCACTGCTCCGGTCTTTTTTTTTGTGGAAATATCTGAAAAGCAGAGTTTATGCAGACAAACCAGAAACGCTAGAGCAACCCAAACAAAATATACGTGATGAAATACCTCGTGAAATGTGTGAGAATGTAATGAAAAATGTGTTCAAAAGGGCTCGCGGTTGTGAGGCTAACAGAGGCGGACATTTATCTGATATTGTATTCCATACATAACTGCCGACATTAAATAAAACATGTATCAATATACGATCCATTCTCTTTCATTTAATCAAAAATTATAAACAAACAAAGTAGTATACCTTCCCGGCGGACACCCTGTAGTTATTTATAATTATTTAGATGCAACCATATGTGTGTAAATTATCTGAAATTCGCGAAAGTACTCGCGGAGTACTAAAAAACGGGAGAGGCATTACACGAAGAAGCAAATAAGGTAGCCAAGTAAGAACTGCAGCAAGGTGCTGAAATGTGCTTTTGAAATAAATATATTTGTATATTAAAGTTGCTATTTAAGAAGTTCACACTGGAAATTTTATTTAATTATTTGTAAATAACTAAAAAAAGTTTTGTTTAATTTATTTTAACTAAATCCAGCACCAACTTTTGAGAGACAAACGATTCAACCATGCAGTCAAAATAAGCTAAAAAGAGCAAAATTAAAAATTTTTTTTAAATTCCTTTTATTGTTATATTTATACTTTAAGGAACTAGTGATACTTTAACTGCGTCTGTTTGCCTTATTGGGCACTGTGCAGCAATTATGTGGTTACCAAGTAATTTCTAAAAGCAGTAAGAAGTGTTATTTAGGAATGACTTGTATAAACAATTGTGAAACATTAAAGCTTTCACAAATATATTCTTAAAAAAAGCATCTGAATAATTTCATCAGTGTTGCAATGTAAATTTACTGTGCAGACGTATTTTTTATTAAGAAATAATCACATCAAATCTTACGAAGTAAAAAAAATGCATTATTTATAAATAAATTACATTTAGAAAATCAAGTTTAAGGTTTATTCGTTCTATAAACAAATAATATTTATTTATAATGTTTGATCTTTGTATTTTTTTTAAATTGCTAATCTTAGAGGTCGATTGAAGCAAAATCAAGTTCAATGATACATACACACATGCTCGTATGTATGCTGCACATGCTGCTTTTTTAATACAATTTCATTCAGTATAAATGTCAATGCATAATTTTAATGAATTTAAAACGGAAATACATCCTATTTGCTTATGTTACCTTGGCCAGTTATGCTGTAGTTCTGCGCGAAAATTTCATTAAATAAATTCCTAAGAATTTAAACAGTGTTGAGGTTTTATATTAATGATAACGATAACTAAACGCAGGTGGTATGAGAAGGAAGGTGGTTGATGGGAAGGGCGTTTTATAAGTTAAAGAAAAGCGCATTTTTCAACGTGATACATTTTTGGTTAATTTTTGGTTTTCTTGCGATTCGTGAAATTTATTCGAAAGATACGGAATTCTATGTATATGTTAATTTCATATTATACGAGGTGTGTTGGCAGGAATCTTTAAGTGAAGTACAAAGAATGTTTTCTTCTGCTGGTGCACATATTACGAAATCTTATTGCTATTTCGAACACCTAGCTGGGCAGCTGGTCAGCTGGTCATTATACTGTCCTACCTTACGTGTTCATTAGATATTGCCACTGGGTCTTCTTTGTTGCCGTTCTCGAAGCTTTAAAAATGTTAAAGCTCTAGGAACTGAAAAGCTTTCAAGATTTAAAAAGACCCTTTCTATCAAGCGTGATGTTTAACGAAGGGTTACCTTTCGCAAGGGTTACCTTTTCTAAATTACTTATCGTATAATGAAAGTTAGCTTGCTACTGAGTAACCCCCCACCCGGCTTTTATTGAGTACTTCGTTTTAAAAGCCTAAGACAGCTTTTTGTATAAAAATTAAAAGTTTAATTTCTAGATAATATTTAGCTAAAATTCTAAATTAGAAACTCCTATAGAAACCTTACAAACCCTTCTTGTAATATTCCTTAAAATGAGTTTAGATTCATTGAATTTGATTCTTCTACATTTAAGGCAAAGGAAGTAATGTAAAGGATTAGTTTCTAACCACACTGTATTGTTGTATCAGTAGTATTATTGTATTATTTTAGTACTGTAAAAACTTGTTATTGGAATTTTCCATTGAAAAATGTTTTACGACTACACTTATTTATTTGCTATGTCTTTTAACTGATGTGTATCCTATCATGTTATCAATCTGATACGAGTGTTATTTTTTGACAACAAGAATAATGTTATAAATGAATTAATAACACTGCTTTACAGCGAAAATGTTAAAAGTTTGTATTGCATTTTTAAGCTAATTTGGGTGCGCTGAATACGGAAAAAATAATCCTTTTGTTTCATTTCAGTCATTGACCAGAGAACGGTAGATTTGTATTTTTTGATGTAGATTTCCCTTTAAAGTGCCATCCAGAGTCACGTGCAGGTTCGACTAAAATAAATTCTATCTGGGTGAATCTGACGTAATCGGCTTCTATCGGATAAATATGATCAAAGTTAAATTTTCACGAAATTTTGAAGGAATTTAACCAATTGTTGTCATTTTAGAAGGTGTTTAATACAACAAATAATAATAAAATGTGCAGTTTTATAATTTTCCTAAGTAGTCTATTGGGTGTCAAAAATGTTGAGGCATTATGGACCGAAATCGGTTAAAAATTACAAAAAATTACTTTATTTTGAAACATAAGTAAACGTAATTAATAATAACATATAAAAGTGCATCAGTTTAATTTATCCTCATCATTAATGCGAGCGATTAAGTCATCGGAAACGTATTTTGTTAAAAAGAAAATATTTTAAATAAACGCGTTACCTTGGGGTATACAATGAAACAATTCCATTATAAATTTCTGTTCATGGTTTGAAACACTACTTTTTTATCCTTCTTAAGGTTCAGAGGATAAGTTTTTTTTTTAATAATTACTCTATTTCATCTGATGAAATCGCGGTCATATGTCTATTTGTGCGGGTAACACTTTTTCTCTTTACAAGGAATATTAGTATAAAATAAAAATTTGTATTAAAGGCATCTTTATTCCATAAAGCTAGGCATACGCATGTGATTTGTTCAGGTTAGACTAAACAGGTAAACTCTCCAGCCCAGGTGAGTACTTTTTTTAACTGATTGAATGTCAAATTCCATATAAAAAAATGTTTCGCCATTTCCGGCATATTTTTTATATGCAATGACATTCACAAAGAAGCTGGAAACACTATAAATTCACGCGTGAGTCTACATTTTATTCGCCTTGTATTTGTTCTTGTCATTTGCTCGTAGCCAATTTGTGCACGCACATGCAACAAATAATAATGTGTTTAAACTTCAACAGGTAAACATGAACAACGAAGCGGATGATGGATGCAAGCTCGCATTAAATGATATTTTTTTACTGTTTTAATTGTAACATTTTTTTATTTAGTTAGCCCAGATCAGGGTGATCTACTCCAGAAGAGGAGCTTCTAGCGATAACATATATTTATCTATTATATAAATTTTCGATAAAAACTTCTAAAAATTGTTTACTTGTGATCTTCCCGACTCCCGCACCTAAAAGTTTCGTAGTAAACTAGCGCATAATGGCATGAACATGAGACACAAGGCATGAGACATTGAAAAGTATTAATTTCTTGTAATTTGCTTTCAAAATAAATAGGTTTGTTTTACCGTTACATCGCAACATATTGATACTAAAATTCTTTTAAAATGAAAAGATTACAATAAATTGTAGCTAATGCTATAATTAACTTAATTTTTTTTAAAGTGACTTATACCACTTTCAAAATAAACGGCTCCTATGTTGCTTTTAGATTATTGCTACTTTTTTTCATTAGGCGTATCAGCAACAAGTTTCCACTATTGTAAAGTAAAACAATAATGCAATTGTTACAATAATACAGGGGGGTTGTGAATTGAACAACTATGTCAAATCGTTCACGTAAAGAAAAAACGATGTTGTTTGCCACAACATCATGACAAACATATTATGTTCTCTACAATAATATAATGCTTATTAGGAAAAGCGTTTAAACATTACTTTAGTTTTGATAAACAAATTATAAAATTATAACTCTAACCCTAAATTGTTTTTAGTATAGACATGTTTAATTAGGGTATGAGGGTGCTGTGGCTTAAGTGGTTAGCGTGTTGACGATGGGTTTATTCGTAGAGTTGGCAAACTATCGATGTTGTGGTTCCATTGAACAATCGATGGTATTTGTTCGATAGCGATACTGTCGTTAAATTTTCTTTCCAAAATGCCAAACTCAAGCATTAAAAAAAATAGTACGAAAAATTACACTGAAGATGGCACATAGCCGAAATCGTTTTATCTCCAAACCAAACTTGATAAGGGATGACGGGAATTCGTTCCAAAAATCTACATTAAAACACCCTGTCGGAATATCAAATCAAGAATCAAAATAGTATAAATTCAAGTTTAGAACATGACGGTTCTGCGACTAATATGCTTTTCTTAAACTTGGGTTAATAAGAAAATTCGATACTATCGAGAGTTTTCCAACAAACTGGAAAAAATATCGAATGTGGTGAATATCGATAGTTTGTCAGCTCTATTTAGTCGCCTATGTTTTTATTTGTGGCTTTTGTATCCTTCTAAGAGAAATATAATTATTATATAAAATAATAAAATTATTTGTTGACAACTATGAGACTATGGTTACCGCAACCATATTATTTCTTTTCGTGTTGATACCAATGAACTAATTTTGTTTCAATTCGAAAATAATAAAAAAAATGCAGGTATGTGGTGGCAAATCGATTGGTTTAAAAACGATCGTTTTGAAATTTAAATTTCAAACATGACTGCGAGTAACAACCAAATAGTAAAAGGGAGACACAAACAACAATTGCACCATAATTTTAAGCAGGAATTCTGATCAAAGAATTTATTTGACACCTTAAATAAATAACAGAACCAAAAAATACACATCCAACCTTCTAGTAATTCATTAACACATCTGCCGCATAACAAAAACGATCGAAATGCAAAAATCAACAGTAAAATATGAGTGTAAAAAAAGTGATAAATTAAACCGTTAAGAGTAGAGAGATATGAAACAAATTTTATAGGTATTCAAGGTCAGAATATTTCACACCTTAAGATCAATATTATTAATTGACCGGAAACAAATAGATATTTACCATCATGGTCCACATTCATTTCGATGGCATTGCCCAGGAAGGGCAATGATGCTGGGCCGGGTATTTTGCTAATTAATTTAACCAAACGAGCGCGTCTTTTATTGTAGATCACTAGGAAGATAATAAGTGCCGCAATCAAAAATACCGTTATGGGAGAATAGCCGGAAATGAATTTAACGGTTTTTGAGAGCAAAACACTCTCCGCCATAAGGGTGGTTATAACACGAGAAGACATTTTATTTTTTTTTTGTTTTTTTTCTTCTTTTATTGAGAAACTCTTATAATTAATTTTTTTGTTGAAAGTTGTTTTTTTTTTTTCTTTGCAAAAGTCGATTAATTGTTTCAACGCATTTTAAATATATTTTTATAGAATTTTTTCTTCGTGTTTTTCTGCTTTTGTCAAAAATGCTTTAGAACATTTTATTAATTACTTAAGTAGTATTAACTCGTAGTTTCGAATTCGTTTTTAAACACCCGCATTTAACACTTTTAACGCTAATGTTACTTGTAACCACCCTCCGTATGAAGTCGATACTAAAACAGAAGCTGTAGTGCAAGACACAAACAAACAAGAAATCTCTTTGAGAGACGTTGCGCTGATGCTGGTCGAATGTCAACTAACAAAAATTCATTGATTGCATAAAATTTAAAAGAAGTGGTGTTAACAATTTTCGACACTGTCTCAAGTATTTCGATAATTTTTTTTTTTTTTTTGCTTTGATTATGTGTTGTTTGGCTTATTTGTTTTCTTTGAGTTTGGTAGCAGCTCGTTGTTTAGGCTTTAACATACAAACACGATCATAACAGTTGTTAACATTCGCTTACTTACTTTGTCATGTTAAGCTGCACCGGCACACTGTTAAACTTTAACGGTGGCAAAGTTAAACACAAAGAAAAGAAGCTTAACGTAAGCAAATGCTCACACTCAGATGTGTGAACTAGACCGGCTCCGGATATAACACTAATACATGTTTAAAAATTATTTGACTGCAAGTAAAATTTAAAAGCGATTGTGGTAGTTACGGTGTACGAGTATGTGGTTATTTTTAATTAGCTTAAGCTTATTTCTTTAGCGGTCATTTCACATTGTTATTTTAAATATATTTGACATTTTCTAAGACTTGCTCAGGACTAACAAATGATTTGTTAGCGCAGTCTTGCTTAAAACAAATAAATAATTAAAAAAACAAATTTGAGTTATTTTTTAACTTTAATTTTTAGGGCAAAACTCAATGTTGATTCTAATTTTTTTAGCATATGAACTTCCATCTCAAATTTTGTTCAAAACAATTAAGTTATTTTTTATTGAAGAAATGAGAAAGCAAGCGAATATTTTTTGAAATAACAATGAAGACATCCCATAATTTTTTTTATTAATTAAAATGCAATTGCCTGAGTAAACTATGATCGTCAGGCCAAGTTTAGGGATATGCACACAGTGTGTATATTACACGAAGACATTAGCATTCTTTTTACTTCCCCCTCATGACGTTGCTTCTCTAAGGAAAAAGACCTTATGTGTGATTTTGCAAGACGGCAATTCTAAAATCGTGATCGCTTTTTAAGACAGCCAATTTAATACGAGTATATTCGTTTGGAAATAAATGGATTTCGACAGGCGACTTATGTTCTTTTAAAATCTTACTCCTAACGAAATTGTAAGTTACGTTAAGTTACTATTCCAAATGAAAAATAAGCCGAAATTCACTTCAACACATTCACTTTCTGAAAAAAAGAGCTAAATAAGTGAAATTTTGCTGAAGGGTCCTTTTGCATTGGGAAATCGATCGAGCTATTAACTCATTTTCAGCTTAAGTCGACTTGAGCACTTATTCCTTATTGTCACATAATTAATTATAAAATAGTAAAAGTTCGCACATAAGGAGTCTATAGGTAACCCCATAGGTGACGTTTGAAAGTGCCTGTATCTGATTTGATTAAAAAACATTTAAAAAGAGCGATGATAAGCACATCGTTTTTCTAAAAACAAAGTGTAAGACTTTTTACAATGATAAGTACACTGTTTTCTATCACGTTATAAACAAAACTCAATATATTCTTTATTTTCCTTTGTGTTTTTATACAATAATATGTACTAAATATGGAAGGGAAAGTACAAATTTAGCAAATTCTTTTACAAGTAACAGAGGCGTAGTAAGCAATTATGAATGGGATCGATTTTTTTTCAAATAGCAAATAGAATCGTAACATTTAATAATTAATTAATATTTAAAACTTAGGTTAAACTTATAATTAATCTCCAACAGTGTCTCTTTATTGGTATGAAAAATGCTACCCAACTAGCAGGTTGCCTAGTAATGAGACTCAAGGTTCGTACTAGTCAAATATTCGTACCTACTATAGTGCAATAGCACAGAAAAATTTCAGCCTCTATGACGTAGATCTTGCGTTCAGGGCCTCTTGCTCTACTAGTTAACAATGACAGAGTGTAACGATTTTGAACAAATCTATATTAATTATCAAAAGTTTGAATAGATGCGAATCGATGGAGAGTTTGCCTCTAGGATTTCCCAAAAACGATTAAAAATTACAATTTTTCCAAGCCAACAATTTTGCTAATTGTTTGTTTTATTAAGCTGGTTCCACGCCAGCAGTAACATAAAAATAATTTTATTAATTTATACAAGGACACAGTCATTGCTACTTTTGCATATGCTTTTGGTTGTGAAATAAAATTAAGTAACAAAGCAGGAAGTGTAGATATATTAAGTGTTAAATGATTTTTATTATTGATATAAAAATATAAAAATCAAAAATAACTTTTATTTTGGATTGTTAAAATAAAAATCAAAAACTTAAAAATCATGCAATATGTTGGATGCATTTCGCCAAAAAATCATGATGGTGTAATTAAAAGTTTTCTACGATGTTCATTTATGTATGATTTATTTCTTCAAAAATTGAAAAATAACTCTTATTTCCAGTCCCTGGTTCAAACATTGGCGAAACGTCAGACATTTTTCGGTTAATGTGCCACGCCTAGCCGGTTAACATTTCGAATGTTGGCTGAATGTTAAATCCAAAAAAATTTTAAAATAAATATGCAATATGTTTAGTGATTTTGAGTATAGAGTTATTTTTAAATTTTTTTATAAATAATATATTTTTTGCTGGATTTTTGAACTGTGGTGAGTTTAAAATGTTTCTTTCATTTTTTTGCGAAATACGGAATTTAGGTATAATTTCGACTTTTTTTGTAAAATATCGAATTTTGGAGTAAAATTGTGAAAAGTTCAAAATATAGTGAAATTCTTAATTTTTTGCGAAATATCGGTTTTTCTATGAAGTTTAGGTACTTTGGTAATTTGTAATTTTTTGGCGATAATTAGAGTTTCTTTTTTGTGAATTATCGCATTCTTTATGATTTATTGGCATAATTTCTGTTTCTGGCAATATTTATAGCTTTTTGTGTTTATGCAATTTTTTTTAAATGAGATTTTAAAATTTATAAACTTTTTTTTGGCGAAATTGAAATTTTCGATAATTTTTGAAATATAAATTTTTGTTAAAATTGCCAGTAAAAATTAAGATTTTTTGCTTCAGTTCCATCTTCTTTTTTTTTAATTTCTGGTAAAATTTCAACGTTTCGTGCAATTCGACTATTGTATGATTTCTTATGAAATTTTGCTTTTTTGTGACGAATTTTCAATATGAGAAAGCTACACTGGTCCTATATGTATATGATCGACAACGGAAACATGAACGATAATATCGCTTAGATATCGTATACGATTCCGAGGACAATTGTATGAAAAAGCGATCTACTATGGACCAGATACACATTGTCTACGATACCTTGAGGGCATGGCCAATTGTAAATTTAACACGTATGTACACATATGTAAGTTTTAGTACCTCTTAAATTATGTATTTGTATTTTTGTGTATACATAACAATTATTTTTTAATAATTACTCAACCATTAAAAAAGATGTACTTCGAAATCATATGCACATGAAATATTCTACATACATCATACATGCATACATACATGCGTACATACATACATACATACATACATATTAAGTACATACGAGTATACCCATCGCAGTCTACAAATTTTTGTATTTCTTAAAAAGTTAACTGATGATTTTTTCTTCAAAGCTTTGTGCAATTTTGAAGGCTACATACATATGTTTTTATATAGAAGCTGCTATTTAATGTACAAAAGTATAGAAAACCATCTTGACGAAGTACGTAAATATAATTTTGCATTGTGTTTAAATCATGTACAAAACTCTTTTTCTTGCTAATGCTTACAACAAATTTTTGTCAAGCAAGTAATTAAAAATAATTTTAGATATCGCAGAACATTTGAGATCTTGCGCCATCTAATTTAAACCCCGTAATTATTTATCAATATACAATTTTATTATTGTTTTGCATAAATGATAATATATTGTTACAATAATAAGACTTAAAAGGTAATAAAAATGTTTTTTTATTTGCGTGTAATGCGCGACGCGTCAATATCCTGCGCCGTGCCTTTTTGGACACCTTTCATTTTTAAATTATTATTATAGCCATAAGTGAATTGTTAAAAAAAACTCTTTTGCCACCACGTAAGGTTTAAAGAATAATAATATATTAAGAAATCAAAGTTGTTTCGAAAGATCTACGAACCAATGATGCCGCCAGCGCAAAATCCACACTAAACAGTATGTTTTTGTGGATGCACTGCCACCTATTGAACATCGAATATGTTGCTGTCATTCCATATACGACAATTTTGTTTGTGAACATAACCTCGACGATTAAGCAAATTTTTGGCCGAAGCCCACTGAGCGAGTAAACGGCGTTGGTTCCTTAACTGTGGGCTCCTTGTATGAGTTACAGGCCCAAGATGGGACACATAATTCGCCAAGCCTGTGAAGGACTAACTCATCAGCCCATCTAACGTCCTTTTAGCGTACTGGTACAAACGCTATACTGTTCGACCACCACATACTGTCATGAATCAGCCCCTTTACAGTTCATTTCAATGAGAATTACTTTTGAAAAGCAAAATTACTACCAATTTTATCTACTCTCGCTTGGAAGCAGGTGGGCAGGTATTATTTGTAAAATTAATAAAGAATAACTGCTAGATAATATTTTAAAGAAAATTTACAAGTTGAACATTTTTAACAAGTTCGTGGTCTGATACGATATTTTGCAAGATAGAAAAAAAAACTAAGAAGGTTATAAGCTGGTCAATATTTTTCTACATTTATGTATGTAAGTTTGTATGTATATCATATGCATGCTGAGAATTCAGCGAATGAAGAGGAAACAAATGAGTTTCAAATAAATGCATACACTTAATTAATGATCAATAAAAAATCTAACGTTTCTTTCGATTTAAAAAGTTGAAAAAAGCGCGGAAATGAACTTGACCTCTGAGTGGAATATAACAGCGGATCTTGAAAAATTATCATAAAATAACACACATCACTTTTTTGTCAGTAGAGTTGTAAAAAGTAAAAAAAAAAAAACAAAACAAAACAAAACTGAGGAAATACCAGAAATACACAAATTTATAAAAGTCAAAGAGTATTTTACGGTATTAATAATTTGAATGAAACTTCACTGAATTGAATCCCATGAATAACTTATTGGACCACTAAAACACACACACACACATAAATATTTGCAAACTTCGAATATAGCAACAAGAAACTCATCATCAATGCAAATATTTGGAACAACAACTAAAAGAGAAAAGAAAACATGTGCATAACATGTCCACGAACAAGTAAGAGTGCTTGCTGTATTCGAATTTTGTATACCCTTCACCCAAGTTTGCAAGGCAAATTAAAAGCGGGTGGACTCAAGCCCGAATTCAAGGTATTTCCGGCTTTTTTGCTGGTGTCAAACTCCACATATAAGAAATTTATATTGAATTCGACATCCCATCAGTTTAAAAAAAATGTTCTCAGCTGCACTCGATGAGTTTACCTCTTTAGTCTACCCTGCAAGTAAGTATGAAGTAGGACGTCAGCTGGCAGGCACAAAGATATGGATAAATAAGTCAAGCGGAGAGAAGTTAACACTCTCGTATAAGAATCCCTAATTCACGGTGGAACAGCATACGCCAGGGATGTATGGCCAAGAGGATGCTTGGTCTTAAGCTCTAGTTTTAATACAGACTTATCCGTGAATATGGAGCTCTGTGGGGGTGGACATATTTTTCAGCATTAAAGGTATGAAACAGAAAGTCTCACAAGAGGCGGAGAGGTTGATATCTGCAGAAACTACAGTTTTAATTGGCCAAAGGAGGAATACGGAAAAGATGGACAAGAATACCTCGCGAGGGGTGAACGGGTCAATCTTTAAAGGTACTTTTAAGGCGTTAGACCGTGAGATTCCGAAAGGGATGGACAATGAAGCCTAGCACGTGGTGGAGGGGTTAATCTCTATGGGAACTCTGGTGTTTGTTGGCCAACGGAGTAATTCTGAAGAGTTGGAGAAGAAAATATCCCACAGCTTCCAAGGATACTCCTAAGGAATAGGCTGAGACAGTAGCACACATTGCGTGTGAATGTCCAGCACTGGATAGCACAAGACTTAGGACCACGGGCAGACACTCGTTACGTGCAAATGCCATAGTGGACCTAAGCTTTAAACCAATGCTAGCAATTACAAGAGACTCCGTGATGAGGAAGATGGTCGAGAGTCACCAGGCGACAGTCTGAAATCACT
Organism: Phania funesta; assembly: GCA_963932375.1. Taxonomy (NCBI): domain Eukaryota; kingdom Metazoa; phylum Arthropoda; class Insecta; order Diptera; family Tachinidae; genus Phania; species Phania funesta. The sequence goes on along the minus strand of OZ010652.1, from coordinate 38,631,226 downwards.
ATAGTCGATAGTAAAGGCTAGTGGTAGCACGAAACATTATTGAGACTAAGGTAATCGTAAATTACAAATCGGTTTCCTGAAATCAATTTGAAGAAAGAAAGGGGGCGAAAAGCATTCCATAAAGATAGGGTCTGCTTGGATATTCCCCCTACATTAAAAAAAAAGTATGAAGTACTAAACATTTTGGAAGACCCCAAATTTTTTTGGTATAAATGTTTTATAAATTTTCGCTTCGATTTTGCTCTGCGTTTATTTTAGTTTTGCTTAAGACGATTATTTTTTAATATCAATTTTTCGAATATCGAATAAACCTATTATTTTGCTATCATAAACCGGTTATTTCAATAATACGTTTTTTTAGAATTTCAACTGTTATAAAAAGGAGTTAAAAGTATAAATAGTGATTTGTTGTGTGAAAGTATTCCAAATATTAAGTATATTAAAATTAAATAATTTAATTGTTAGGCTTAATTTCCTTATTTACTCTTTCAGTTAAGTAAGAAAATTTGCTTGAAATGATAACTTTGGGTACAGTAAAAGTTAAACTTTAATTAAACAAATAGCAGAATGCAATACATTTTCTATGCCGCTATGCACGTCTGCAACATTCTTCGTGTCTTTTCTACTAATTTTGTATCCACTGTAAACATTCTCTTTAGTACGCAAGAGAAATAGAATATGAGAAACAATATGCTTCAAATTTCACGTTCTTGGCTTTTTCCTTGGGTTAGAACGAAGTTTATTACACCACTCTACTTTTTGTTATTGCATTCTCTGTTCAGGCGTCGTAGATTTTGATGTTCGCACAGGAATTTGGCTCGTGAAGACCGTCGCTGTCTATAATCTGTTGTTCGCACAACTCTGTTCTGACATCACACACACAAAATACACACAGGCAAAATAAAAATGTGTGTGTATGCGCTCGTCTGTAAACACCTGTACATAAACTATGCTGAGAACATGGAAACAATCTGATCAATCAATCAATCAATTGAACACGAATATCTACACGCATTCTCCACACAGAAGACCACGAACACATTTTTCCCGCTATTACCGATCGGGAATGAATATTGTACAAATTACAAACGGAAAGACAGACTCATACATGCCCTAAATCTTTGATGAAGGGTACGAAAAGGCTATTCACTTCTTTATTTTAAATTTGTGTGACTAAAACACCTTCTAACGTGAGAAGTTAGGTTAAGGTATTAAATATTATTTAATTTTATTATGGTTTATCATTATTTATGCGCAAAATAATAACCAAGAAAATATTAATAGAAAATAATTAAATATATATAATTAATTGACATGCAAAAGAATGATTAAACAGAGAGCAAAGAAAAGATAAATCTAAAATATACACAAAACCGCAAATAAACCTAAGAAGTTTCAAGTACAAATTGGTTTAAAGCGTGATCACAATGACCCAATGAATTTAAACAATAAAATTACTTACTGTTTTCCGAACGATGAATATCTTCTCATTTTTAAGTTTCTAGCTAGACAAACTTTATAATTTATTTATACTTACGTATGTATGTATATATACCGCATGTTTTGGTGACGGTAGTTATTATGTATTTAATAAATCAGCATTAGTACAACCGATTTTGTTATAGGGATATTGATTAACATTTAATCTCTCAAAAGCAAATTTGTTTATTTAACAGGCAGTTAATTTCAAATGTGGTAGAAAGAAATATTGTCATTTAGTCAATTTTTTTAACCAATCCCATTTTTTGATAACCTTTACTTCATTTAAATTATACTTTCATATAAATTTCATTATTATCGAAGAATATTTCTTGTACAAAAAAAAAAACAATACCAATCCAGTGCCATAATATTGATTTTAGCCAGTTGGAAGTCTTCATTTTCACAATGTAACGTTTTTATAGTTTAAACTTGCTTTTGTTATTCTTTTTGAATTTTAAATTAATTTCCAATATGTTTGAATGATCGCAAGAAAATAAAATGTAATCATGTCAAAATAATTCTGTGTAAATAAGGAAAAAGTGCTTAAGTGTGATTTTGTAGATTTACAGAAGAACGATTTTAAATTTTAAGCTTGATTGGAAAAGATTTAGATTTAAAGAAACCAACTTATGTTTCTTTCAGTTCTAGTTCCTAACGAAATTGTAAGTTAAGTTACCGTTCTAAATGAAAAAGAAATGCACAAATTCATTTCAATATAACTTTCCGAAAAATAGAGCTAAATAAGTGAAATTTAGCTGAGGGATGCTTTTGAATTGGGAAATGACAACAGAGGCATTAAATCGTTTTCAGCTTAAGTCGACTTAAGTACTTATTCCTTATAGCCCCATATTTGTGTCGCAAATCATAAACAATTTTCACTTTTCTTCACATTTACCAAAGGAGTAAATTTTTACAATGCGTATATCCGACCCTATAACGTATAGAGTATAAGTATGAAAATAAGGCCAAGTTCCAATTAAAAAATTTCGGCCGTTAAAAGTAGTGAGATCAAAATGAGGACCAAGTTCTTGGTATGTACAATACCATCTCATTTCTATGCAATCTGGTAGTTTAGTACCATTTTTTACATAAATCTTTCCCATATTAGAAAGCGCCAAGCTAACCGGTTGCCTAGAAATAAGATTTGTACAATCAAGAAATTGGTCCTCACTTTGATCTCACTACTTTTAACGACCGAAATTTTTCGTTAGGCCTTATTTTCCGTTTATGTTTTTGTGCCGACCTGACACCTCTTTTTACAGTTATTTTTTATACCAAATTTCAGTTCTCTACCTATAGTGGAAGTGTCCACTAAAAATAAGGGACACCCTAGTCGCCCTAGATAATAAGTTCCAATTTTCAGATTTTTTTGATTAGTAATTTCAACAACTTCTTTCAGCTTTTTGCCTGCAGCGGAAATATTCCATAAAAAATAGAGGGTACCCTAGTCCCCCTCGATAAAAAGATCCCTTGTCAAAATTTCCTATTTTACACCTTTATATCTCGGGAAGCTTTTATGATAAAACTTTTAAACTTCACCTATGAGGGTCCTTATGTTTCATTATTTCATGACTAAATGAAGCAAAGTTACGAATGGATTCGTGCAATATACACACTGTGCGCATTAAGCCTGAACTTCGCATTGCACACTACAGTGCGCCTTAATGTATAAATCCTAATAGGTAGAATAGTTCATTTAACGATTTCTGTCTAAAGTTGAACGCAACTTTCTGAAGGTCGTAGACAAGATAAAAACTTAAAAGTTTGACCATTTGATCACACATTCGGCGGATTTTTGCTATTTGAAATTTTGCAATCCCGAAACAACATTGATTGGAACAAATAGTTTGCTCATTTTTTTAAAACTGCCTGGATATACGAAAGCATGCATACTATGCTACCATGCATGCTCCTTCGCAAACTTTCTCTAGTTCAAAGCTCTAAGGCATGACCTTACAATTCAGGCCACAGCACTGCCATCTTTTATTTTGGACTTATCAGTGTACTATAACTTGCTCTACTTAAGAGCCCCATATAATTTCAGTACACAAATGTGGGACCGAATTGAAAATCCACTAATAACGCTAAAAATTTAAATGAAATATTACAAATAATACAAATTTCTACAAGAACCGAAATTCACCGAAAAGTTAGAGAAAATCTATTTATCAAAAAAGGTTTATGAAATTACCAAAAATTTCAATGTAATAAAATAACATAATTTGACAAAAAAAAAAATAGCAGCAAATTTTAAGTTTACCAAATATCGAAATTTCCCCAAAAAAATAATATCCGATATATCACAAAAAAATCATCAACAAAAACAAATTTCATCACAAATCAGGAATTTATCAAAAATTAAATAAGTACCCAAAAAATTTTTCAAAAGTAGTAAAAATACCAAAATTTTCCAAAACTTGAAACTAAACTGAAAAATCATACAATATATGAATTTCAATAATATTTGGAAATCTTCAAAACTCTAAAAAAAATTTAATTACAAAAAAAATTTAGTTATTCAAAACAACGAGAATATTTAAAAAAAAAAACAGAAAAATCAAATTTGCCACTTTCAAATTATTGTCGGTAATAGTGTGCCTTTCTTAATTAAAAAAAATTATTGTGGCAACACAATGAATAAAGCCACTAAAATAAGCTGGCAATTCCAATGATTAAAAAACAGCTGAGATATTTACTATATTTTTTAAAATTATACAATTACAGCAAATAAAGCTCAAACTTCTACAAAATTATCGGAGCAGACAATTAGAAGCTGCGAAATATGCAAAAGCCAAATAGCTGCTATTACCGAAATAATTAAAATATAAAACAAACATTTTTGGTGTATCTGAAGTTATAAGAAGCAACTGGTTATAAATTGCACGTCGCATTTTTTCAATGCCACTGCTTGCCGAGTTGAAATTAAAGAAATGAATTAAATGGTGAAGGTTATTATAAACCTTTTAAATGCAGGAAAGCATAACAGATTTCTTGATTTCAGCAGTAGTAAGTAGTTCCATCATTACCTCATTTTCCTTCTACATTTGTATACAATATGTATTGGGCATACTAGGTGATGTAGACGATATCTATATGCAGTCATTGAAATTTTCTCCCTCCCTAATTAAGCAAGAGCTTTACCGCAAATACGAAATGATGGAGGCAATGAAATCAGCTAATGAAGCGTCAGCTAAACGCATTGAAAAACAACGGATGACATCAGAAAAGATTCATTTAAAGAAGATTCTAATAGAATTTTCGGTGACGCTTAAAACCTGTACACACTGATAATGAACCTCCCAAATAAACCTAACATAAAGCTTATTAGAGAATTCTATGTAATTTTGACGTACATCAGACACAACCACTTCTGTTTAATATTCCACTAATGCATCATCAATCTTAGCAACATTTCTAAATTGATCCTACTTAAGTGAAGCTTCTATATTTCTTCTCTACTACTTAATTACTTCGTTTCTTACTTTCAAATCTTTTTAAGGCGATTTTTCAAATTGTTGATTTGCTTCTTTTTTGTAATACAATAAATAAAACACTATACATTTATATAAAAAACACCGCTTTAAATGCTGAATGCATTTTAAATGTACCGTTATAGATATCAAAATTAAATTATTTTCTTCGGATAATAATTGAACATAAGGAGCTATGTCAACAAAAAACCTTCTCCTAAAAGTCGAAACATTCCAAGCTTTACAATTTTTACGAATAACGTCCAAATTTTGTCAAAAGTCAAAAATCTAAAAAAAATTCAAAATTAAGCAAAATTCAAAAAAATTTGTAAATCATGAAAACCAAAAATTTTACATAAAATTTAAACTTAACCAAATAATGAAAAAATCCAAATTTCACCAAGACTCGGAAATTCACGAAAAATCGTAATTCACCACAAACCCAGAACATTAAAAAAAGATTTTCCAACAAACCACAATTTCACAAAAAAAAAGTCGAATTTCTATAATATTTGAAATTTTACTAAAAACAATATTTAAAAACAAGTAAAAACTTATCCTAAATTTAATATTTTATATACGTCAAAACCCCTTTTAAAAATCTCGCAAATTATTTTAAGCTACAAAAGACCAAAACTAGAAAACAAAAACAAACTTCATCATATTTTGAAATGTAACGTCAAATTTCACCAACACTTAGAAATTTTTACCAAAAAATCGAAATTTTATCAAATAATTTAATATTATATCACAGTTCGATTACTAAATTTTGAATATTCACAAAAGTTTTAATTTCACTACAATTTTGCATTTCGCCGAAAAGCCAAAAAATCAATATTTTATGAAAATCGTCGAAACTTTAACAACCAAAATTAAAAATTAACAAAAATATTAAAAAATCAACATTATAAATTTTATAAAAAATCTCAATAAACTGAAAAAAAAAATCGTAAATTTACCAAAATTTGAGAATTTAATATTTGCAATTCCATCACAAAACCAAACTATAGTATATATTTTAAATTACAAAAATATCATATTCCAAAAAACGAATTTAAAAAAAAACAAAAACTGAAAAAAAATTTTGCAACAAATTCAAAATTATGCCCAAATTTTAAATTTACAAGTTCGAAAATTCATTATAAAATCAATAAATAAAAAACCTTAACTGCTACAAAAGCAATATATAATTAAAAAAATAAACAAGAAAATACGAAAAAATCCAAATATTAAAATTACTCCACAAAAATTTAATTTCACCAAATTTTGTTATATCACCAGAAAGCAGAAAATTCACAAAAATTTTTATTTTACAAAGTTTTAATAAAAACTTTCTTAAACAAATATATCAAACGAAAAAATTAAATTTCATCAAAAATCAGTATGGAATTCAGTACAAAATTTAAATATAAATTTAAATATAAACATTTGGAAATTTACCAAAATTGGAAAATTCACCACAAATCCAAACAATAGTTCAAACTATTAATTGTTAAGTAATTTTAATTTTTAGGCATGAGTTCGTTTTTTCTTTCTATTCAGAAAGAGAATTATTTATTTAATATGGACAACCCTTTTGAAAATAGTAAAAGTTTTAATTTTATTATACATCTAGCTGAATGGAATGCATTTTCTAATTTTTAGATCACAAAAATAACGGAATTTTTGAACAAAGAATCAAAATTTACAAAAAAAAAAAACGAAAATGCTCCAAAAAATTGCGAAAAATCTACCAAAAATTTGAAAATACACCATAAATAGAAAAACTGGAATAAAAAATTTAATCGCTACACAAATATTTAATTAAAGAAAACAAAATCTACCAAAAACATCACAAAATATATCTTTACAATTATATAAAAAAATTTCTAATTTCGCCAGAAAGCGGAAATTCACCAAAAAATTACAAATTTGCCTAAAAAATTTAAAATCATAAAAAATAGAAATTTCAACACAATTTAGGTATTCGCTAAAATTTAAAAATTCTTCACAAAACCAAACTATAGTCTAAAAATGTTTAAATTACCAATATTACAAAATTTTCCAAAAAAAAAACAAAGTTAAAAAACCGAAACTGCAGCAAAAAATTTAAAATTTGACAAAATGTTGTATTCACCAAAACTTTGAAATCGAATAACTAGAATAAAACATATAAATTGCAAAAACTAAAATTAACCAAATTTGAAGATTTCAAAACTAAATTTCAAGTTCACCAAAATCTTGTAGTTTCAATAAAAATTTGCAAAAAAAATTAATATTTTATGAAATACTTCACAATTTTAACAAAACCGACGTCACAGTTGATTTGCCCACTTCATTGATGGAAAAAAAAGTTAAATGAAATTTTTTTAATATAAAGTAGGCGTATGTAAGGAAAGTCTGGCTAAAATGACATTCGCTTAATTAAGTTACCCTCTTAATTGATGCATATAATTAAAACCCTTTTGGGAATATCACACATACAGGTTTTCTTAAAAATTGAATATTCTCAACAACAAAATTTTTTTAAATAAATGTACAGAATATGTATATGGCAACTTTTGATAAAAGTCGAGCATTTATTCAGTAATTTACGGATATTTAAGGTGCAAAATGAGTGCAGTTAATATGTTCGATTAGGAAATTTAAGCAACTACGGCCTTAATTAGGCTCAATTTATCATACGCGAATTCAATAAATTAAGCAATTAGTACTTAATTGCATTATCAATTGAGTCAAATTTCCAATGCAACTCTGGTAAAGTGGTGTTTGAAAATGCTTTATTCAATAAAAAAAAAGCAAGGCACATTCAACAAGGTTACTGCATGACCAATACAATACATTTCATTCTTCATGCAAGTTTTCAAAATAAAGAGAAATTGCAGTTAAATGGATGATTAGTGAATTGCATGAAATTGTTAACGAAAATACGATTTTAAATAATTTATTTAAAAGATGTCTTTCAAATTCACAAAATAAATTTTCACTAACAAAATGAATATTCAACTGTCAAATGCTAATTGAGTTAACAAAATTGCAGATTAAAATTCAATTGCCTCAAAATACAGCGCATATCTTATCAATCACACAAGTTTAAATATAAAACAAAAATGAGATGTTATTTATTATTATTCGGATATTCGTACATCCTAAAATAAGAATTAAATTGTATGCTTTTCAGTCTTAGCTGAAGAGGTAATTCACCCTAAAAATTTTATCAAAATTACATATGAACGTTGAGTATTAATATTTTATGTTATTGCCTTAACCATCGTTTCTAAAATCGTAGCATTTAAAGTTCAAAGCTGCTCGTACAGGGTTTCTATAATAGCGCCGTCGGCTTGTATCAAATTAGCCCCTTGACGACTCAAGGCCTCTACAGCATCTATAAACTTTCCAAAGTTAAAACGTTTTCTTCCACCCACACTTTTGCTGAATTAAAATCTTAGCTTTTTTAATTGCATTCTTTAATTTAAGAAACGGTTCTATCCTTTTCAAAAATATTCCACCTGTTTAATTCCATGAATTAAACATGACTTACCCGATTTCTCGTTTCATGTATATTTCGAAACAAGCAGTTTAAAGAGATCTTTTCTAAAATGTTTTTACAATTTCACTAATGTAAGGATTAAATTGTGGAGTGAGCAGTCAAAGACAATGTTCTGTTTAATTGCTCAAGCTCCGCAATTAAACGAAATTGAACGATTAACAGAGTATCAGAAAAATTATTTTTAGGTTAATTACATCAAAATCTATGCCTCTTGGGAAAATCAATTAAGTCAAAATTACTATTTCGGGAAAGAAAATGCAATTATCAGCGAAAAAAAAATCAGGATGGACAATACAAAAAGAAGATGCCCACAGTCAACGGTCTTCTTAGTACGCTATGGAAATACAAGCACATGTATTAGATTGAAAATTTATAACAATAGCACATAGTGGTATGGCGAGCCATGAATACCTTGTGTATTTGACGAATGAGAAATGAACAAACAAAACAAGAAAAAAACAACCACCACTAGATGCATGCATACACATACATTGTTCAATATAAACATGTTACTTTTGTTTGTGAATTATTTTCAAGTGCGTACACATACATTCATGTACATACACAGAATGTGTTTTTTTCGAAATAATTCTCATTTAGTTTATACACATCTTTGTATAAGACGGGGAAGTTGAGCAGCCAAAAGCATACTTACCTGGCGTAGGGGTTACCGTGATCATGAAGGCGGTTCCCCCGGAGTGAGGCTTGGCCATTGCACTACGGTTGAGTTGACCTCCGCGATTATTCCTAATGCGAATAACTCGTGCGTGTAATTTTTGGTAGCCGGGAATGGCGTTCGCGCCGTCCCGACATTTAAAAATAAATTTCATAAGTTTTGAGGAAAGAAAAGAATTGTTACGGTTGTTTTATTATTGACTGTTGTTTTCCTCACGTTTTTTTTTGGAGAATGTGTTTTTAGAGATAGATAAGTAGCGCAATTGGCTTTTAGTAAAGATTCTAATAAACTCGTATGTGATAAAATTTGGATACTTTTGGGTACATTTTGTCGTTAAATTTCAAATTGTTTGCAAAAATAAATAAATAAAATAGGTCTTTCGGAACTTGTTGGTTTTGTTAAAATTGCTTAAGTTTTTCATTAACTGTTGTTGCTTTTTTGCAAATATTGCAAATATTTAGGCGAAACTGCAAAATTTGATCGAAATTAAAAATTTACGAGTTGCTTAAAATTTGGTGAATTTTTTTTTTATTTTTGCTATTAAATTGCTTTTTTTTTAACGTTTTGCGATTTAATGGTGGTGAATATTCGAACTTTCGCTGCGTGTAAAATTTTGCCAAATTTTGAATTTTTCGTATTTTTTGGTGAAATTTCGGATTTCATAAAATTTGATTATTTTGGTAATTTAAAATTTTTACACTATAGTTTGGGTTTCGAGGAGATTTTTAAATTTTGATGTATTCCTAAATTGTGTAGACATTTTGTTTTAAATTTATTTGTCGGTTTAATTTATGGTAAAATATTTATAAATTTTTTGGTGAATTTACTTTTTTTAGACTTTTGTAACAATTACATTTTTTTATTCCATTTTTTTTAATTTTATCGTGAATTTGTTAATGAAAAATTTTGACTTTAGGGAAATTTTTCGTGCAGCTTCGGTTTTTTAAAATTTCGGTTTTTAGGAATATTATTTTATTTTTTGTAATTTAAAATGTTTCAACTAAAGTTTGGTTTCGTGGTGAATTTTTAAATTTTCAAGAATTCCACAAATTAATGTAAAATGCCGTTTTTTTTAGGTTAGTTGAGATTTTTTGGTAAAATTTATAGTTTTTAAATATTTTGGTGAATTCGTTCTCAACACGGTGCAGCATTGTCAGTTTTTTAGATTCCCCGCAAAATGGCTTGTCGTCGAATATCGACAATATATAAAATTATGTAGTTTTAATCGAACAAAATGTTTTTATTATTACAATTATTGTAACCAGCGTTGCCATTTTAGCGGTTTCTTTGCTAATGTAAGGATTAAAAAATTTCCTCTGTCGATTTACTATAAAAATGTGCAAAAGGGGGGAATTTTAACTCCACCTAAAATAAAAGCAAGACGTAGTAAACTTTCGAAATGCCGATACACGTACATACATATTTTTTTTGGTCCGCTCTGCCGGAATTTGTTGTCAGAAACTTGTTATTTAAAAGAAAATTTTTTGTTGTTAAGTGTAAATTAAAAGAATGAAAATGAAATTATTATTTGCAGCCTCTGATACTTTGCAGCATACTTTAATAATGGCTCAAAAACTTCGGGTGATATTTTTGCTATTTGGTTTTTCAGTGTAAAAAAAGATTCGCGTCATGTGCCAATGCTAAAAATGTTCAGTAAGGTTTGCCATTTCACCATAAATAGACTTCCAAATGAACAACGCTTGCAAGCCATTGAATTTTATTATCGAAATTCGTGCTGTGTGAGAAATGTGTTTTCTATCGAAAAATTGTCTTCCGCGACGAAAATCATTTTTGGCTCAATGGGTACGTCAATAAACAGAATTGCGAAATTCGATGTGAAGAGCAGCTAGAGGCTGTTCAAGAGTTGACAGATGCATTGTTTGGTGCGACGTCATGTTGCGAAAATCGCAACGTTACGGTCAAGGGAGTAAAGTACCCTGCGATGATTACCGACTTTTTTTGCCCAAAATGAAAGAATCGGACTTTGTTGACATGTGTTTTCAACAAGATATGCCACACGACACGCAATACCATGAACCTATTGAAAGGCGAGTTTGGTGAGCAATTTATCTTACGTTTTGCAGCACTCCATTGGCCGTCAAGATCATGCAATTTTACCCCACTAGACAATTTTTAGTGCGGATACGTGAAGTCTTTCGTATACAGGGACAGAATTCCAGCCCGGGAAGACAACACAGCTGCCATTGGTGAAATACCGGCCGAAATGCTAGAAAATTAAATGGCAGTCATTCTTTTATCGTCGCAAATAAATATTTTATTCACTTTTGCTAATTTTTTGTTTTTTTTCAATTTTCCAAACCCAAATTGTAAAAAAATTACCCTTTATAATTAATCCAAAATTATGACAAACCACCCAAGCAGATTGTAGCAAGAAAAGTCACACAGTCTTGGGTTGTCGTCTAAAAAGAAATTATTGTATGGACAATAAGTTAAGTGGAATAAGAAATTCATGAAAAGGAAAAAAATTACTGCTTATAAAATTTAAATTTATATTAAAATATGAGTGATTGATAAATATTTAATAAAAGCAAATTTTATTCCTAGAAGCTAACCCATTCGTTTAGACGTGGTATGCCATTAGTAGCCGCTTATTGCTTTAAGCGCTGGCTGAACAATAATTTATTTGTCATTAACTGACTAGAAACGCCATGGGAATTGGACACCATGGGTGGTGTTGAAGAGCAGAAGCCATAATACTCGTATGTTATGTAGCAGGTGAATTTAATTCTTGTTAAAGTGATGTGAAACACATTAGTCAACATTAGTTTTTTTCAATTTGAGTTTAAAATTTAAGCATTTTCGTGTCTAATTAAAGGCAATAAAATATAGTTTTTCTTTTAATTCTAAGTGGTCCGTACCGGCTTGCATGTGTGAAATTTAAATGAAAAAAAAATCTATTTTTTTTTTGTACTCGTAACATAATAACTTTTGTAAAATGTTGCAAATTGTAGTTCCATGTGCGAATAATTAAATAAACATCAAATAGTGTGCATTTCTGTATTGCAACCATATATTTGCCTTATTGCATTGAAACAGTCAACGTGCTGCTGTAGCAACAGGTGAAGTGAAATAATGATGATGTTATTTCATTGTTTATTTAATGATTTCTAGTTTTTATTTTATAATCGCACTGATGCTTCTAACTAAGATGATAATTATGGTCATTTGCAACAAAAAGTAAAGAGAAATGGAAAAGAAGAAAACAAGAAAAAAGCCAACTTCCATCTAATATCTAATAAAGATTACAAAACACTTTAATTAATTACTATTTCTTTAACTATTTCACTTCTTACTGGCCTTGAAATAAATGGTTTTTACCAAGGCTATAAACGGTGTTGCAACTCCATGTTGAGTCGCTGAGGATCGTCAAGGTGAAAGCCCGAACGAACAATCACTGATTGTGTGGATCTATAAGGTTAACCTCATCAGGGCAGAATAATAATGGAGGAGTATAAAAATCTTTATAATGGCAACACTTAACGCTTTATTATCGTCAGGGCTTTATTAGGGCCAGGGGTTGTCATGAAATTCCTTAAACCTTTAAATAAGCTTGGTACTCGCAATAAAATTACATTATGCTAGGTACCTGGCCATGAGGGCTATGCTGCGAACGAACGTTAGGACCGGAAGCTTTCTTTGGAATAAATTAGTCGCATTACTGCTAAGAAAATTGGTTCCTCGGTTGAGTCGGAACTGGCTCGGCACTAGAGAGCTAAAGCCGGACTCAAGCAATCAAAGCGGTTCATTTTGCTGTTTCGGGTAAAACCACAAAGAATTCTGATGGTGGTTTACCGGCCACTCTGGTCTAAGATAATTCCACTTTAAAATAGAGTACTCAGACATTATAAATTCTAGATTCTGGTGAATGGAGTAAATAGACATCTGAGCATGTACTCTGCTATAGTCCTGCTCTCGATTCTCGTAGAATAAAGGTAATTGACACGTCCTCATTGACAGATTCCTATAGTCTCCCACCGTGCAAGGTAATAGGCTTTATAGTTCCAGCAAAAGAAAAAAAAGAAAGGTCACATAAAGGATCCTAAGAGAGTTTGCACTGTGGTGATCTTTTAGGTACCAGTTAACCATGTGCTATCGTTATTAAACGGGCAAACGGTGTGACAATCAGTATTACAAAATGGCTGACAATAAATTAAGAGAATGCAAAACCGTTGCTAGCCATGTTACACTGAAGAATATTGAAATGTCAGGACACACAATGAAACTTTAGCAAATAAGGATAAAATAAAGAGCCTACCAAAGCGTATAAAGCTAGAAATCGGTAAGGTGGCGAGTGTTCGGCATATTTCTAGCATATAAATACAAACACAAGGCATATAGGGAGGACATAAAAATAATGCAAAATTCCCAATGCCACTGCCCAGCCTTTGCACGGGTTAGACCCCAGTATGCGCTGTTATGCAAGTATTGTTCGTAGTACCGCATCGCTGCTACTCTCAATTATCGCTTTCGTTTCTACATACTATATATATGGGGAGCCCGCTTAAAGCCAAATAACCACCTGAGACTGTGGAAAGATTCTGCGTTTCAACCACCTAAACTAACCTAAACAGACAGCCTTGTCTTCTGTCTAATATTTTTCCCTTTTAGAAGTAGCATCCAGTCAGTCAGTTTAATAGAGCTTTTAGAAAAGGTAGTAAAGAGTGATTCAGAGCGTCGACTTTCTGATTTTAATATTAAATGATAAATGACATCCTACAATTTCTTGCCCAAGTTTTCTACCGATTAATTACAAATTTTTGATGTAACGTATTTTAGTAATAATGATTTACTAGCTGGGTACGCCAGACCTCTTTTTTTGCCTTCCTGCTTAATATGATATTGATTTCCAGTATTGTTTGAAGTTCGTTCGAAGTTTGAAAAAATCAGTGTTTGATCGCCCAAAACCAAAAAAAGAAAAACAATTGCAAAGTACTTAGCGTTTCAATAATGTTCGCACATTACGCTACAGTGTCTGCATAAATTACCCTGTGGCATCTGTAAGAAGGAATAAATAAAATATCATAATGTTGCCTGCTCATAATACGAATTTAAAATTCAATATTCAATGTTCGGCAACCAGGAAATTACCTAAAGTCGAATGAAACTCATAAGGTCTGTTCCAGGTGCATAACAAAACAGTCCGAAGTAGTCCAAACGCGTTCCAGATAACAATTTTTGTGCAATTTTGAGAGAAAATGAGAGTAAAATTTTTCATTTCCTGTACAAAGTCGTACGAACTTTTTCTTTGGGTAAGTTCGGACTAGAATTAAATTATCAGCTCTTTTTTGTTTCTATTTAAAAATCAAAAAATTTTTAAATAAAGGAAGAATTTTTTTTTATAAATTTATTAAAAACAAAATGGAAAAATTTTCCAATAAACTTGAAGTTGTAAGTACATATATTTGTGCATATTTATCACTTTATTTAATAAAAAAAATGCTTTTATCGAACAGTTAAGAAGTTATGGACAGCTGCAGCCAATGATGCACCATTAGTATTTAAAGATGTTCAATTGTGGTTTTTTGCATTCCAGCACTTTCGAACAACTTGGGCACATTCAGAGAGTAATTTTCTTTTTACTCTCAATAGTCCGGACTATTTTTTTATGCACCTGGAACAGACCTATAATCAATAAACGTATTAAACTCAGAGGCGTAGCGAGCATAACTAGCAACCGGTGCACGACACCTTGTTGGGGCTCCCTTTGAACCCATTTTCAAAAATTTTATAGAGCATATAGATTTACTCGTAATAAAAAAAATTCAAAGAATAGTAAAATGGAGTGCCAGCCTTAAAAATATACTTTTTTTAATGACATAAACAGCGGAAAAGTATTTATAACCAGTTTTTGCTATAATATTTTTCGGAATCTAAAGAAGCAAAATCAAATTCGATCGGAATTATAAATACGGAATTGAAACCATTCCAATCGTAAGGTGTGGTAGACCTGTATATGCAATTTAAAAAATATATACATATATATTATTTTGTGCCTGTTGTAAAATTTCAACAAAAAAAAATTTATTTAAGTCGTTTGGGATTTTAGTCAACGATATATAGTATGACCACATATGTATATGTTTCTAGGAATATGACCTCATTTTTGTAACATTTGTGTTTTTAATGAATTATTTATGTTATTCTTTTCTAAGGAATTGTTTTCATTTTTAATACAAATTGAAACTAATATGTATTTCTTTTGTTTTTTTTTCAAGTTATTCGAATAAAGTTTTTTATTCTAAATAGAGATTTATGTTGTGACACAAATTTAATTTACGTGTTTTCTTATTTCTTTTGTAAAAAAATGTTGTCTATTTTTATTTATTTATATTTGTTTGTTTGTGTAATTTTATAAATTTATTAACATTTTATAAATTTCTAGCTCCAGTTCCGAAAAATAAAATGAAAATCGAAAAATGGAGTAACTATATGTCAGATACTTCATATAAGAAAATGTTTTGTTGTCCGATTTGGATTTAGTTTATTAGAAAATATAATTTATAAGCGACATTTTTTATTTGCTATTTGAAATTAACGTGTTTAATTATTTAAATTGTTCGCCGAGGGCACCAGATCAATTATGGAGCTAAGATATTAACAAATTTAACAAAATTTACCATAAATCCCAAATCTTGCAAAAGTGGTGCAAAAATACGAAATTCACGAAATATTCGAAAATTCAGGAAAAACCCATAACATTTTAACTACGAAACAATTTGAATTAAAAAACGCACATTTCGGCAAAAAATCCAAATTGCACACATTTTTAAACTGTATCACCTTAAAATCAAAATTATATGAAAAGCCTCGATGTTCTACCATAATTTGATGTTACCAAAAACATTGAGAAGAAATCCAAATTTTGTAATAAATCAGTCGCGAAAAATTCGATAATTTACGAAAAAATCGAAAATTCACAAAAAAAAAATATTAAAAATTAAGACAAAATTTTCAAATCATAACAAAATATGATTTTTACCGGCCGCAATTAAGCCAATAATTAAAGAAAATTTAGTCATCTTACTGCAAATCTGTAATTCACGAAAAGCAAAAAAAAAAACATTAATCGAATTTTTACTAAACATTGCAGTATACATTACACATATGCAACACAAATTAGCAAATCACAGCAGCACTAAAAAAAATATAAATAAATACTAGCGACATTAATACAAAAAATTTTCGTGTATGCTGTTAGAGCATTATAAAAATATTTTGAATATTGCAAAACAAAAAGGATGAATACTAATTGTTTGTGCTGATGAAAAATTGCAAACCAACGATGCCATTTTAAAAGTAATTTCTAAACATACAACAATTTATAGCTGCAGAGTTAATGGAAATAATCGCTATTTTTGACATGACGATGGATAAATATGCACATTTTATAGAAAAGGTTAACTAATATAGCAGCAATTTTAAACCTTGCCTAATAATAAGCATGTTTGCGTTGTTAAGTCCGAATATTTTCATAATTTTTTATACATTGTGTAGCTTTGCAGCAAACAAAAAAAGCAGAACGAAACTACCAAAGATGCTACTTATTTGTATCTGGTATAATTTTGTTCCAATCGTTGTTTATTTGGTATTACCTAGCATTTACATATGCAAGTAAAAGTTCGAAAACCCCAAACACTCACACTTTTTTACTAACCCTCACATTTTTCTTACTTTCATCTGGCATGCAATTTTTGATGACAGTGAATTTTTGCCACATTTACTTACCGTTTACAAGGGAAAGTAATTGCAAGAAAGTCGCAATACAATCACACTTTTTCACTAACACTCAAACTTTTTTTACTTTCCACTCAGCTTTCAACAAAATTTAGAGGAAAGTGATTTTTTACGTTTTCTTGAAAGTAAAATCACGAGGGCTTAACACTGTTGCCTACTAAGAGAGATATACAAATTTGCGGGATTCTGGTAAAATAATAATTTTAATTAGTTTTGTGCGAATCCTAGACTACTAACTAGACGCGACAACTTACAACAACATTACCTCGATTATATGAAAGAGATAAAAACCTTTATGGCTTCTAATTTACCTATCTCTTTCATATAATCGGGTTAACTTAAAATTTTGTACGTAAAAACGCATAACACCTGATTTTAAACCTTGCCTAATAATAAGCATGTTTGCGTTGTTAAGTCCGAATATTTTCATAATTTTTTATACATTGTGTAGCTTTGCAGCAAACAAAAAAAGCAGAACGAAACTACCAAAGATGCTACTTATTTGTATCTGGTATAATTTTGTTCCAATCGTTGTTTATTTGGTATTACCTAGCATTTACATATGCAAGTAAAAGTTCGAAAACCCCAAACACTCACACTTTTTTACTAACCCTCACATTTTTCTTACTTTCATCTGGCATGCAATTTTTGATGACAGTGAATTTTTGCCACATTTACTTACCGTTTACAAGGGAAAGTAATTGCAAGAAAGTCGCAATACAATCACACTTTTTCACTAACACTCAAACTTTTTTTACTTTCCACTCAGCTTTCAACAAAATTTAGAGGAAAGTGATTTTTTACGTTTTCTTGAAAGTAAAATCACGAGGGCTTAACACTGTTGCCTACTAAGAGAGATATACAAATTTGCGGGATTCTGGTAAAATAATAATTTTAATTAGTTTTGTGCGAATCCTAGACTACTAACTAGACGCGACAACTTACAACAACATTACCTCGATTATATGAAAGAGATAAAAACCTTTATGGCTTCTAATTTACCTATCTCTTTCATATAATCGGGTTAACTTAAAATTTTGTACGTAAAAACGCATAACACCTGATAATACGCTTTTTCAAACGTCATTGTTGGGTATTCTGTTTATATTCTGTGGTGCGAATGTTCTGGATTGTGATTTTACCTATTTTTTATGAATGACAATTAAATTATTTTTTTTTTAAATATGCATAAAAAAGGCAATTGATGACAGCATTTTAGAACAGCAATAATAAAAATAAATGTCTACTGCTTGCCTAGAAATGCTTTCGTGTGTCGGCATTAAAAAGTTAAACTGTGCCAAAATTAAAATGTATTGCAGGTCGAAAACGTTGCTCTTCTCTATCACGCCGCCGCTGCTATCGATTTTACATTTCCTTGAAATTAAAACAAAGGAACTTTATTTCTGGGCTGCAATGATATAGAAAAAAGTTAAACTATCACCACCGGCGCGAAAGAATTCTTCACGCTGGTATAGTTTGGCCACCAATACCTCTTACGTATCCTTTGGCTCCTTTTTTGTCTTTCCGTTCTTAACTGATGTGATTATTTAAATAAAATTCCTTTTCCTATTTCGGTCTTCTTACGATCTCTTTTCTTCTGGTAATATCTTTTTTCGATTCATGTGTAACTGAATGCGGAAACGTAATCGAAATGCAGAATTGGGGCGAATAAAATGAATCAATTTATTTTATTTTCATCCAGTTCTGTTGGATATGAGCAGTTTGTTTAATTTTAGAACTAAATCATTTTTTTTGCACGAAGTTTACGCTTTAACGACAACGTGAAAATGAACTTTTACTCGACTGTGTAAACATTCATACAACCTGTATGACTTTCGATTATTCCTTCGTTATTTTCACCGATAACACACATACTCGTATGTACGTATATACAACTTTTATGAAATTACTTGCATGTATAAATGCAGGGTTAATCGCGATTACTTCGAACAGCTACTTAATCGCCACTTTGAAATGGTTCATTGTTTTCATAACAAAAAAATCATAATCTTACAGCCAATTAACTTTTTTTAAACACTTTCACATAGCGCAAATATTGAGAGTTATAATACTTCTTCACCTTCTTGCTCGCATTGAATTCATGTTAAATTATTTCTTCACTTTAATTTGGGTTCGCCTCAAATCAATTTAGCAATTAGAGTATTTTGTTTTGTGTGAATGCATTTCGTATAACTTTCCATCAAGATGAATCCAATGAATGATGCACTTTAAGCAGGCACAACAAAAACAAAAACAAGTTTACACAAAGTTACAAGTTTAAATCCAAAGAAACAAATCCGCAGAATGGCAAAGCAAACAAATAAATGAAAGCATAAATCTCTGCTCGTACTTATAGTTTTTATTTTTAATTGTTAATGAATTTGGTAAATATTTGTACAATGTACTCGCACATATGCAGTATTTTTTAATATTGGAAAGTGATTTAGCAAATACACAAAAGTGGCTGCAGTGATACCTGTATGAAGGTTTTACAAGATTTTCATACTGCAGTTTACGAGATAAAAATGAAGCAAAAACGTAGCTAAATTATTCGAAATAAAAATTCGTTGAATATTAATTGGGTTAACAAATTTTATGGGTTTATTGCGTTTTTGTTGTCTGAATAAAACACAAACTAAAATTGTTTACAAAACGAAATGGTTTAAGACGGGTTTTTTTAAGAACCACAAATTAAAGGTTTTGTTACGAATTTAAATCACAAGCCAGCCCCCTTGGTCTTCGTAATTATCCATCTTCAAAGTAATGCTGGGCGAAAAACAAATCAAAAGGTTGTGCTTTAAAGGCCTGCACGCGGCAAATTACATCAAATAATTATTGATTTTAAAAATTAAATTATCAAATTGAATGCTGAAACTTTGGCTGCCAAGGCCATTGACTAAAAACCGATTTGATCAAATAAATAATTTATGTGAAATGTGAAATGATAATTAGATTTTACAAAAATTGGGTTGAAAGATAACTTTTGAGGTTGTTGCACGCAAAGTAGTTAGCAAAGAAATCATTAAATAGCAATGTACACAAAAGGAATTTAAAAAGAAAAAAGTCACAAAAAAACCTTAAACACCTCATTTATTTTGAGTAAAATGTTTAAGACTTATATTTTCTTTTCTTTTTTAAATTAAATTAATAAGAGAAAGACTATTAAATGCGTTAAGATGATACAGATAATTTGGTAATGAAGCCACGATTATTAAACTAAATTTAATTCCAGTAAAAAAGTGGCATTAAAACAGCCAAAAAAAAAAAAATAATTGAAAAAAATATTTACACTGGTTTGCGTTTCTCTTCTTTCACACAAATCAGTCGAAGTAAGATAGGCTTGTGTTTTTTTTTTCTATTTTAAATTTTAAAACCGAGAGACTCTTAGGTCCATTATTACAACTAACCGATAGTTAAAGTTAGGATGTTATCGGACAGATTATTCGTTTTTCATTATTAAGAGTTTAGTTTAAATCAAAACTGTCCAATAAGTTAAAGGGAAGATTTTCCTACCTTTAACTTCTAACGTGAGCTTTACAAATTTGGAGTTGCCATATTTTGAAAAACAAAAAATAAGAATTTTAATTTAGTTTTGCAAATCAAAAATAAAAATGGGAAAGAGACCGAATTTATTTTATATTAACAAGCTAGAAAATATTTGTGAAAATTAAAAAAATTCCAAAGGTTTTTTGCCAGCAAGCAAATAAATAAAAGTACGTCATTGCCACTTTGTCTTGTTAAAAACCCATTTCACTTGTCAAAAGTAGTCGGTTATCGATCTTGTAGGAATAGTTAAATGTCACTTTATTCCTCACTTTAGCTAACGGTACCTCCTATTAAGACGAACTTTAAAGACAAGTTGCAATAATGGCTCTTGTCCTCTTAAAAACATGAGAATACCGTCGTTGAAGGAAATTATAATGCAGTACTTTTTTTTAACTGGCATAAATCCGCCGCATTTCAGCCATCACAGGTGCAAAAATCGTCTGTTTAAATTTTATTCTAAAACAGCTAATGTTGCAGTCGTGAGTTTCGCGTTGACAGTCTGGCACGTTGCTCAAGATGCAGATGAAGACAAAACAAGCCAATACTTAAAAAAAAATCGATTCAGAAAATTTTTATCTGCTGTTATAGTGAAAGATATGCAGTTTCCCAAATGTCTGTCAGGTAGGCCTCGTTGTTTAGTTAAGGAACAAATTTCTTCGCTAAAGGTCGACGGAAAATCAGTAAAATCCACTTTAATTCTCATTCCAAAAACTTATTTGGAGAAATAATAAATATTTTCTTTCTTCACTTCGGGTCTTAGCATGTGGATAGAGTCGTCTAATTGATTATAATTTATATTATAAACACAACTGGGACGAACGACGAATTTTCGGAAACGAATATTGTTCGTCGAAAATAGAACACATTTGTGCAAAATTTCTTATAGAAATTTGTTTTATTAGTTACCTCTTTTAAATAATCTTAAAAAATGATGCAGTTCAAATGTTTCACTTAGCTTTGACACTTATTAAAATAATCTTTCGAAATACTTTCTTTATGGCGTTTGCATGTATTTAATTGTATTATTTAGTTTAAATTTGCCCAGTTAGCTCTTCATTTGAATCTGATGCGATCCCATTTATATCACGTAACAAAAGGGGTAATATTTAAGAAAATATGTAATTGCTAACAGGAAATGATCCTGTTCATTTTATTTCCTCGTTTTGTAATATTTGCGATTTTAAGAATTCCAGTCAATTAAACGCAAGAGGATTTTAATTTTTTAGTAATTTCGAACACAAAAAATTTAAAACTACCTTCAGCTTCAAGTGCGTTTGTAGCGTTTTTGGATCATTCCTTTATAGACTTTTAACGGCTTCAAACTAATGTGTAGAAAAGTCAACGTTTTTATATCTTCACTAAAAGTAGTTTTAGCTAATTACAGGACATTTGAAGATTATTTTGTTTGTCACTTCGTTTCTTGAAATTTTTTACACATTTTCTCACGCGGAAAATTGTATCCAAAATATTTTCAATTCAAAAAGTAGTCCCATGAATTGAATTTTTATTCTCCCTTTCTTTAACTTCTTCAAACCACTTTCGACGTATTTCAGTAAACTATCGGAATCAAGTTCTTCTTTGTGTACATTTATGCCAATCTTATGGATATGTTTGACGTGGAAAAATCTTCGCAACTTAGTTTTTTAAAGCACTATAAGCCCTTTAAGCTTTGTCATTTCTATCCCGTTCAAAAATTTTCACACTTCAGAGGACATACGTATATGTTTAATATATCGAATACTTTGGCACAAAACTTAAAAAAATGGATAAATTGGTATATTTACAATAGGAGTCAGGAGACCGTATACAAATTATACGTTTTTAAAATAATCGGTTTATTGTACAAAATTAGACGGTTCCTTCGATATTCGAAAATTGTTTATTTAAAAAAAGCGGCTTCAAGAAAACTAAAAAAACCCGACTAAAACCGATCGAATAAAATCCAATCGATCTCTCTAGCTCCAAGGCCAAGAGTAATACCAAGGGGTATTACTCTTTCTATATACAAAATATATTTGAATGTATGTGGGCATTATTTTATTTTGCATACCTGTCAGCAACGCGTTTCCCCCATGCTCATTAGGCTCGGCAACATGTACCACATGGCACTCGTTCCAAATCGCATCGCAGGTATCGTTAATAATTTTCTTTACAGTTGATACACACATCGTATAAGTCGATGCTAAGAGTTGTGGATTGCAACCTTGAGAGAGGTGCCGAATAATGCATTTAAAATATTAAAGACACATTTTTCACAACTCTTCCTACCTTAGAGTTATACTCGTAACCAAACGAGTCTTCTCACATCAATAGGCTCTCTTCTAGAAAACCTTTGCATTATTTTTTTAAATAAATTTAGAAGAGGGTCAAGCTTTTCCACTGTTATTCTCCTTGCTTGAAAGAAGTGATCTGTGTATTTTTGCTTCATTTGTGTAAAACCGATCCTATGGAGCTCAAGGTCGTTTCTAGCAAAGTTTATAGGCCGTACCCACCATCTCCTTCTTAAACGCTGCGGCACAAAAAGAAAAGCTTTTACCATCAAGATCATGATGTTAATAATTTTTACAAAGCGCTCTACTTGTGTTTTGGTCAGAAATTTTTTTTTGACGAGTTCGTTGTGCTGTGCGAAAGAAATTCGCCGTTCGTTCCAGTTGTGTTTATACCATTACATTGAAAATATTTGTTTAAAACAATCCGGTACTAAAAAAAATAATGTGCAGCAGAAAACAATGAATTTAACAAAGGGTGTTCATCACAATAAGGTTAATTTCCAGATGCCCATTCACAGCATTAGAAGTTGTGTTTACACAAATAATGTTGATGAAACTCATAGATAATGAATGAATTTTAACTAAATTTCTTAGAAATTTATTAAAAAGCCCATTTAACTTGTAAGCGAGTGTCTAGCAGGAGTACAATAAAATATAACAGCTTTTTAATGTTTAAATTACAAACTATTAAAATAAAAGTCGTTAAAAATATATAATAGATTAAAGGAATCTACTACATATACATACATATGTATGTATATAGATCAGGAGTGAGTCTAAAGAGAGGTCAAAAGGGAAAAAACTCACCTCCCTCCCCTCCCGCAAACGATTAAAAATAAACAAAAATCTTTTCAAACGAAATATAAAATATATATTTTTTTTAAATTAAAATTTAACCCCCAACCCACCGCAAAGCTTTAGCTGCATCCGCACCTGCTGCTATAGCACTATTTAATCGTATGTATTTCCAACTTAAATGTTAAAAGAAACTTAATTACATTTCCATAAGAACAAATCCACAAGTGAACGTATGAAAGCAAACGTCTTAAGACACTATTAGACTATTCGGTTTTTTAAATCGTAATAAATTAAAAAAATAATTATAATAAGAAAACTCAAAAATAAAAAAAGCATTTGAACTTGCTCTTATGGATTACACTATAAGCCAAGCATCGCTGACTGCAAATAATAATATTCGTACTTATGATAAGACAAAAAAAAAAACAAAATAAGAAATTCCAAACCATAAGATCGACTTACCTTGAATTGAAAAGCTGAAATCTTTTCCATTGATGAACGTTGGTGAGAAGTTGTCATGTTTTAGAAAACGTTGCTGCAGAAAGATATAAAAAAAATATTTGTTTATTTTTTGCTTCTGTTTTTTACACACAACTATAAAATGTAACTAACAGATTGTAATAAGATATTTTAAAGACCGGAAGATTTTGCAGCGCTAGCTTCATTGCAAACACTACACAAGTCCCGAGTCATAAATGTTCGAAGTGAAAGATTGTTAAATGTTTTGTTTTGTTTTTTTTTAATCTTTCTTTACTATGTACAATAATATTTGAATAGGTATGAGATTTGTATAAAAGGGGTTAAACAATTTTTTTTAATCCACCCAAAGCAAAATAATATTCTGATTTTATGTCTATTATTTACTGGATGCGATTTATTTGCATTTTCATCGTTTTGTTCAACTAACAAATTCTTGTTGACGATGCGTGAAACCCTTACGATATGCTGGGAATATGAATATATTAGTCTGGACAGCTTTTGGATAATCAACAAAGTATTGATCATTCACAAGCCGTAATATAAGAGTACAAAGTGCTCTGAATATTATTCGCACATCTTTGTTTTAATCATTTTGCACTAAAATAAGTCTTGTCAAATACGATGACTTAACGACCAATGGGAATATCTGAAAGAGATAACATGATCACTTACTATCAATTTCTTAGTACATAGGAAATGCATGCGCGAAAGTGTCGTACAAAAAAAGTACCATAAAAAGAAGAAGATCTGCAAATAGTTTTTTAATTTTTAAATTAAATATCATAAAAGCCACACAGATGAAATTAATTCAATTTTCTGTTCAATCGTTCTGAGTTAGCAGACCTGCGTAGGACTGCGTTCCAGGCGGTCTGTGAACCTTAACTGTAACCATTATTACTGCAAAACGTCGATTCAAATTTAACAAACAAATTAACAACCACAAGATTGCCAAAAAAAAAAAATTGCAAATTTCGAACAAACTTAAACAAGAGTCAGCGTTGCCGTTGTGCAACTAAAGTAACAATTTCCCCCTTGGCTCCCTTGTCAATTTTTAAACCTATTTCTTAAAATACTACTTTGTATAACAGTTTACTAGCTTCTGCCACTTTTTTGCGAAATAGCACTTGCGGTTTTATTTTTAACATACGTGCTGTTAATAACTTATAAAAAATAAAATCATAAGTTAAATTTAAGTGTCAAAGCACTTGGATAGTCCTTAGTTTTTTTATTTGTTAGCACTTTTAGCCTTTTTCACTTGCCTACATCTTTAACCTTTTATCAACTCTTACTGTCGTCTGGTTGTGCATGGCATTCAGTCTGCTTACAAAATCATAAATGTGAAAGTAAGGCCAAGTTCCTATCCAAGAATTTCGGCCGTAAAAAGTACTGAGATCAAAATGTATAATGCTTGGCAATTTTTTTGCTAACTTTCTAATATGGAAAAGAATTATGGGGAAAATGTTACCAATAAAATGCTAGCAAGTTGCTTAGAAATGGGATGGTATGAAGAATTTGGTCTTCATTTTGATCTCAGTACTTTTTACGGCCGAAATTCTTGGATAGAAACTTGGCCTTATTTTCGCATTTATGTGTTTGTGCGGATTGTATATACAAATGACCAAAGAGTTCGTGACTTTATCTTTGCACTCCAGCATAACTTTAACTTATTTCCCATATTGTGGTAAGACACAAGTGGTTTTGCACTTCGGGAGTAATATTAATTCCAATTACTGTAGAAATTTATAATTCCATTTCGTTTGCTTTAACATGTGAAAGTCTATTCTCCGAACAATCAAGACCTTTTAATGATAAATAATTTATTTCAGACGCTATTTTAACGCAAATCGTTATAATAAAGCAACTCGAATGATAAAGGTAAATTCTTTAGTGCCATCCTATCAGAATTAAAGTAAAATAAATATTTAATGGATGATCGCGTGGTTCTTCAATACGATTTATCAATAAAAAGCCTGGCTCAAAACAACGTTTATAGCTTTCTTTGGATTCTTCTGATTGCAACAACGAAAATATGGCAACAAATACATTTATTGGTAGGAAAAAAGTTGTAATCTTGATAATTGGTCCTATAATGTATTCTAATGGTAGAACTGTGACAAGGAAGAGAAGAGCAGACCTGAACGGCCTGCTAAAATGCTTTTCTAATCGTAAGCAAAATTGACAACAAATCGTAACAACGAGTCGTCCCATATATCTAATGAAGACGGCTGGCTGATGGGTTAATTACAAATAATTATAACAGAAGGGTTAATATTTACTTCTATGGAAAATACGTAGTTAAATTTGATTTTTTTTGTAATATAAAATTTAATATTTGAACGTTGAATTAAATCTTTTGCTCATTTTTCTCTTGCCAAAACGATTATAAAAATATATTTTCTCGTAAAATTAATACTTGTTACGTGCAGTAAATATATCTGAAAATAGTTATGCAGGTACATATAAGAAATTGATTCTTAAAAATTATTTCAATTACAAATTTACGAAATTAGCGTATTAAATGTTTGTTATCTTTAACCTTTAACCTTTAACTGTGACAATAATTTTTTTTTTTAACTAACTTGGATATGGGGTCCTACAGACTTCGAATTATAAAGGGGCACTTTGACTATTGATAAAAAATGGCAAACAAAGATTTTAAATGGACTACACAGATGTTGCATTAAGAGATTTCGGAAATAATGAGTTAGCTTTTATTGTGAATATCCATTTGCTGTTATCAAAGTATCAAAACATTATTCTTCAGTCTTCTTCAACATCACAACACTTATTCTATTTCTTGTTTCTTTTTTTAATTAACAAAACTGAATTTTTTTTTCTTGAATTCAAGTAATAACTAAATAATAAAAATAAGAATAAAAACTTAATAACGGGCAAATACCAGCAAAACTGCAACCCCAGCTTTCAGATTCATTCATTATCTCAATCGCTGTTATGACGTAAATTGAGCACTTTCAGCTATATACATACAACATAATAATATTTTTCTGTGGACTGTGAGTTCAAAAAAATTTTATTAACAGTTTCCTGGAGAAGTGGATCATATGGTCAAACAGTTTACTTGAACCTGGCGCTTTTATTTCACGTCATAATTTTTTGCCTTCCTATAAACTTTGTTCACTGTTTTCAGCTATTAATTATTGATATTAACTAAAAATAATAAAAATAATTTAAGGTAATATGATGCAACTTCTACACCGGCCGTTTCGCAACTAAACTCGAAGCTACAGAAACGTTTGAATGTGTACAATAAGGGACTATTATAATTTTCTGAAATAAAAAAAATCGCAAAGGTCTATTAGACCCCTTGTACACAGTTAAAGTTTAATTTAAAAATTAAATAATTAATTTTTCTATCTAAATTGAAATAGAAAAAAACAAACTTGAGTGTGGATGAATTATTTGCTTAAAAATTCATGTAATTCTTTTTTAGTTTTTAAAGGATTTACCTCTTTCCAAAGGATATTTTTCAATGGTAACATTTGTCTGCTTACGCAAATACTTTTAACAATTTTAAAATTAAGTTAATTACACAGAGCCAAGACAAACACCAACAAAAGTAAATGGTTGAAAAGTTAAACCAAATAAAACTCTTACAATTGATGTAAAATACCATAAAGTAAATATCATATTTTTGTATTTAGTAAACGACAATAATTAAAGACACATGCAACAAGCCACATCTTACACCATGCATCAGCTAGCTGCAAGTGCTGGTGTTTTCTTTACAAGCCAAAAAAAAAAGCCCTGAAAATAGTTCACCTTTCTACTTCTTAACAAATTCTAGTAATAATGTCGCTGCTAATGGTATTGCTTTGCTAGTGTTACTGTAATTCTGTTCGTGTGTAAGTGAATTTGTAGTTTTTTGTTTATGTTGGCTAAACCCCACTCAGCTAACGTGTTTTGTTTTAATTACTTTTTTATAACACATATTTTTAAAGTGTGTTTGCTTATACGAATCTTTTTAAAGAAATACAAAATTATTTTACCATAAGATCTCATTTATTTGCTGCCGCTCAAGGTGTTCGCATCTCCAGACATAAACAAAACAAATAACAAGAAAAAAATATATTACAACAAATTACAGTGCAATTGATATTGAAGTAAAAAAGGCCGTTTAACAAAGATGTTTTAATCGGGAGTGTAATTTATTTTTACAATAATACAAAAACAGCAATTAAAAAAAATACATATTTATATAAAAAACAATTGAAATAAACGATGTAAGTGTTGTTTTTTTTTTTTTAAATTAAATTTAGATTTTTGCTGTTGTTAAAAACAAAAGATTTAGGCAACATACTAGGGAGATTGATTATTAGACTTTTTTTAAAACCCGGTTTTCGATTGGTTAGTTTTTGTTGTTGTTTTTAAAAAACCCGGTATCCGGTGAAACATTGTAAAATTAACCGGTTAACCGGTTATATTTCAGTGTATAATAACAAAAAAACCACACTAGTTTATTTAGCAAATAAAAAAAACAATTCACAAACGTAAGGGATGAAATAAATAAATTAATACATATGTAAATACTCATTCGTATGTAGTTAAAAACTTAACAGAAATATAAAACATTTTAATGCTTAACTTTTTTGGTAGGGTATCTTGGTGATTGCATATAATTATAGTATTCTTTTAAATATATACAAATTTCTAAATTTAGCTATCTGGCTCTTCATTAAAATCTGATACAGTATCATCTAATCACAAAATAAACGGCTACATAATTGTTAGAATATTTACGAAAAGAATTGCTAACAGGAAATTTTCCTATTCTTAGATATAATATTAAAGTGTTTAGCATTTTATTTCGTCGTTGTGTAATACGTGATTTTTAGAATTCCATTAAATCGAAAGAGTTCGATATTTTTAACACAAAAATGTAAAACTACCTTCAGCTTCAAATACATTAGAAGAGCTTTTTTACCATTCATTTATAGACTTTTAACGGCTTCAAATTAATGTGTAGAACAGTCGACGTTTTTATATCTTCACTAAATGCGTTGAGTTGTAACTCTAAACGAGATCATGATTTACAGATTTATTTTTAAGATGAAGTTCCAACTGTGTCTTACATCATGAACTAGTTTAAGCTCCTTTTTCTCTTGTTCTCTACAAGTCATTTAAAGTTTATTTTGTTTGTCACTTGATTTGTTCAAAATATTTACACATGTTTAGAAATATATAAAAGTATTTCCATCAGTTCAATTAAATACTTCATCATTCCAATCTTGCTCACCAAATTCTGATTCGTCCTTACTTTAACTTTTTCAAGATCAAAGTTATATATTTCAAATGATTTTTTTCCGCATTATAGAAACGAATATTTTTTCATCACAATTGAAAACTACTATGACTTTGATTTCACGATTTTTTTTTCTTAATTCTTGTTGTTTTATTAAATAGAAATTAGGTGTGCTAGAATTACTTTCAACCAGAGCTGTTAAATTTCGATTACGATTAGTAATCAATTACATTACTTTTTAAAAAGAATCGTAATGATTATATAATCCACTATTCAACAATTTCTGATTACTAATTGATTACGATTACAAATAATCAAAAAATAATCAGGATTACTCGCGATTACTAAAAAATAATCAAAAGTAATCAAAAATAAGTTCGACTACTTTAAAAGATTACTTTTGACTATTTTTGATTACTTTTGATTACTTTTGAGATTTGTTAAAAGTAATCAAAAGTAATCTTTTAAAGTAGTCGAACTCATTTTTGATTACTTTTGATTATTTTTGATTATTTTTCAGTAATCGCAAGTAATCCTGATTATTTTTTGATTACTAATGGTATAAAACTGAATGTAATCGTATTGTAATCATTACTTCTACTTTAAAAAAAGTAATCTAATTACTAATGATTACGATTACTAAGCATTACTTAACAGCTATGCTTTCAACTTAGAGCCTTAACAGGCACTCGCATTGGAACAATTTGCAACGGAATCAAATTCTTCTTTGTACACATTTAAGTCTTATGGACATAGTAAAAGACCCCAGTTTTGTACTTTTCATCCCGTTAAAAATATTTCCACACTTTAGAGGGCTTCGGTACAAAAATAAATGTAATCATTCGAATCACTATTTACACTTTTAACTCGACACTTTTTTCTAATAGTTGAAATTGTAAAAAAAACACATAAAGTGCGGGTATATGTACAATAAGAATAAGTAGATCGTATACATTTTACACGTTTTTAAAAACAACCGGGTTTTTATACCAAAATAACCGGTTTATTCGATATTCGAAAAATGGATATTTTTAAGAACTCGGCATGAACAAAATTAAAAGAACCGGTTAGCACCGGTCAGATAAAAACCGTTCGATCACCCTACACAAAATACCCATATTTTGCCTCCTAAACACAGCGCTTGTTGCTGAAGTCTTTTGTTTGCACTGCGTCACGAATAGTTACATTATCTATTACTTAACAAAACTTGAGATTTAATCAAAACAAAGCCTTTTTCTAGAATACTTTAACGTTTTTTGCTTAAGAATTTTGTTTTATTTTTGAAAATAGGCTTCGTGCTCTTCACCTTTTGTCTTTTGTAAAAAAATGTTTATGGTTAAATTATCTCCCATCTGTCCGTATTTCTTAATCAATATCGCAAGAGTAATAATGACTTTTTTAATTTTCTGGAAATCAGTTGCTTGTATGCGTGATCATACGTATGATATTTTAACGACTTTTTATAACTTCTAATAGAATAAAGTTATGAACATGATGTTTACATATTTTTAATAGCATAAAACTTGATACGTTAATAAAAAAATTGTAAACATTATTTTTATAATTAATATGTGATGGCTTCTAGAAGCCTGATATAAGAATAGTTTGTTTATGTCTATATTTTAAGAATTTGTGAT
Organism: Phania funesta; assembly: GCA_963932375.1. Taxonomy (NCBI): domain Eukaryota; kingdom Metazoa; phylum Arthropoda; class Insecta; order Diptera; family Tachinidae; genus Phania; species Phania funesta. The sequence goes on along the minus strand of OZ010652.1, from coordinate 38,600,323 downwards.
AAAGGAACACATGATTATAATTTCATAAATTTCTATGGGCTTAATTAATTTTTATATTTTCAAAATATCTTTCGAATTACTCATTATAAATAAAAGATTCTAAAGATTTTGGTTAATTGTTCATAATAAAATTTATTTAATAAACAAAGAAACGAATATTGTTGTTTGTGAAAAAGGAACGTTTGAAGAAAAAAATTAGAAAATTAAAGTCACAACTCTATGATTCGAAACCACCCATAAGTTTATCAAAATTTAACTAACGTGATTCGAAAGTTTTTAATTTAGTTAAGGATTAAAAAGTTTGGAATAACTTATAATTTATTTGGTAAAAAGTATAATAATTATAAGCCGACTGCATTATTACATTAATTTGGAAATGAGTTTTTCTTCGGCGCAACACAAGTACGAACGAAGACAATGTTGTACAGTTTCACATAAAAATACGAATGTTAAGAATTTATCTTAATGTCCACAATTTTTAATTTCAAAATATGAAATTGAAAATTAAATCGTCCCGTTATAGCGAAGACGAATTAACAATCGCGAACATCCCGACGTCGATGACGGATACAGTTGTAGCAGGCATAATAGCATAAATAAGCAAAATTGTATTCAAGAAGAATTATTATGAAAAAATTTTATTGTAGGGTGGAGGCATGTCTTCTTGGTGATCCCGCCACCTTGGCATATCTGGGTAATGAAAGTCGATGAAACAGGTAGGAGTTTCTAAGTTCAAACACTAACGATATAAAGACTGGTACCACGGAATTCTCAAGACGCAAGTCCCAGACTGGTTGCTGGTGAGGATCCTTTGTGAGTGCTCGTCGAGCATATATAGACAAGTTATTGACAGCAGAAAAAGGCGTATCTCCAAATCCCTCAGCAATAGGAGGGCCCAGGGTTCAGGCAGCCACGGCCTTCTATTACTACCTATAAGAGTTCGTTGAGGGACGTTGGTGTGCCCATTCTAAAATACCCGGTGCTACAACCAATAGATTATGTCGCAAGACTGGTGCCGACGTAAATAATAGCAACCTGTAGTTTAAAAGTACCAATAACAATAAACCTACTTATATTGCCATGTAATTTTTTGCGAAAAAATTGTTTTAGAGCCAATATTCTCCAGAAACGACCAAAATTGCGCTGTATAAATAATCTCTACAACTTCTTCACTCCAATTTTTACATCTTTTCAATTTGAAACCGCCCTTTTCATTTATGATTTACATTTTGTTTACTGCTTTTCCATAAAATTAATTATCAAAATGAATACAAAAGACACGTTATTCAAATACAATTTGCATCCCTTACAAAAGTAAGTTGTATGAATTTGTGTTTAATAATTTTATTTTTGTTAATTTTACTTAAAACAAACATTATATTTATTAAACTATTAATGAATTATCTTATCAAAGGTTTAATAGCCTACGAGTAGTGACGCCAATCGGAATTCGTTTTTCGAAATCCCGAGATTTCGGATATAGAAGTTGATTCCCGAAATCCCGAATCGAGATTCCAAGAAATATAATTAAAATATGTATCTTTTTAAGAATTAAAAACTATCTTTCTGATATAAAATATCAAATAGCTTCTTAAACGTTTAAAGCATCTAACCATGTAGCTGCTGCTTCCCATATACAATATCCCGCTGAAAAACAACATATTTCACATTGTACACTTGTTGGTAAAATTGTTTACATATGTACACGTAAATAATTTCCACGTACTTTCCTCTTATGCCTTCCGATATATCAAGGTAAATTTCTTTTGAGAAGTGCAGTTACATATTAGATATTATCTCATATTAGATATTATCTCTATGTCTACATCACTCTCGTATTCACATTTTTTAGTATTAAATTTCAAATAGTTAAATAAACAGTTACTCTCTCTTTTGAAGAAATCTAAGTAATGTTCTGCTCAAATAACAATTTGATTTCGATAATTAGTTTAACATAAAAGACAACCATGTAATTTTGATTGGATATAAAATATTAAAAATTTTTTTAATTAAAATAAAGTCATCATTCGGAAATCGTCATTAGCATAATTTGCATTTGTCATGCGGTGTAACTTTTGATTCCACTAAAAAATTACTCCAAGCCGAACAAAGTGTAATATGTGGACGTAATACATTTGCTATTTTGGCTTTTTTAAAGCGGCGTTTTAAATAAAAATTAGTTCATTTATAATATGACTGAAAAATATATATTTATTTTTATGTTGAAACAATTAAAAAAAAAATCACAGGAATTTTTGACAAAAGATTTAATTTTGCTTTTCACAATTGAAGATATTCTAAAATAAGTGCTTATATTAAAATTGTTACGGTTGACAAAAGATCAAATAAGTGCAGAGATATATTTCCCTTTTCCTTTGACAAAATAATTTTTTTCGCAAAACGTTAAATTCGATTTTTATTTTATATTTTTTATTTTGATTTAATTTTTTGTCATCTATTACTTTAGCAAGCATAAGACCCAAGTTTAGAAAAAAAAATCGTTTGATATCGCAAAATAATCACTTTTCTTTAAATATTCGCGAAAAAAGGTTTATTCAGAATTTTAATTAATTTAATTTACTTCTAAAAGTAGTTAAAAATGGTAAAAGTGCCAAGTTTGGCTGAAGCAGATAATAGAACAGAGCTTTTACCAACAATATTAGATAAAAATGTTTCATAGTGGCTTAAAACTTAGTCGTTCGAGTTAGTTTACAGCAACATAGACTTTATAGAATTTATGGCATAAATAATAGAAAAAAAAACTTCGTTCCAAAAATCTACATATAAGAAAAGACTTCAATGTAAAGCAATTTGCACAACCACATAAATTTCATTAGGTTTAGAAAATTTGCTTTAGTTGAAAAGAAGAAGAGAGTCTTACCAAAGATTCGGTAGCATTCAATTTTGTTTTCCCACCACCACCAACTCCAACACAACGTACATAATTTTTGTGCAAAGAAAAGAAGGAGGACGGACATAAACCTGTGCTTATGATGATCCTGTCAGTTAAGCGAATTTCGTTTAACATGAGACCTTGTGCAGCGTACCTCCATAAAATTTGGCAGGTTGTTGTCGGTTTGAATTGAATTCAAGCAAACTCATCTTTATGCTGATGGAAATATTCTAAGAACTTTAAGTCACACACAAGCAAGTGCTTAATTACAAAACACTATAAATGTTTACAATGTATGTATTTTCTAAACATACGAGTATATACATAAAAATATCGTTAGCCCAAGAAATTAATACAAAAGAACTGTTTGAAACTAAAATAATAAAAAAAAATTAAAATACAAACAACTGATACGTTTCTTAACGAGTCCTTAGTCTATAACTTCTATTTCAAAGAGAATATTATGATTTATTTTTATAATGGAAGGATAAGTGAAAAATATTTGCAATAATTTCTAAAAATATTCTTTTCAATTAAAGTCAGTCTTTCAACTGCTGAAGGTAACAAAGAAAAACGTTATTTTGTTGCAAATCGTAAAAAAAATTTAAATGAAATTCGATTAATAACAGAGATATACTTCTTTGGTAGTATGCGTTTAATAAAGAAGTTGTAGTGAAATATATGGGAAGAAGCAAAAATTTTTACGCTTCTGCATGTCATATACAGCTATCTAAAATATACTCAACCTTATTCTAGTTTCCGTCATCGATGTCGTCATTTCGTCTTTCAATAACATTGACTGTTTATCGTTAATTGGTATAAAGCAGAAAACACATCACTAATATTTGAGCCAGCTGTTTATTTATTTCCTTTTTTTGGGATATCAGGGACCTTAGAGAATATAAGTTTTATTTAAAAAAAAATAATTTTTATAATTATTTTTGAAGTTTTGTATTAGTTATTTTTGACCTTAAATCGGTTAATATCAGTTTTAGAGCCGAAAATGCTCTTTCTACCGTGACTTGTTAAAATAAATTAAAATAAAACAAGACAAAAGTACTTTTATTTTCAAAGCAAAATATAACTCACAAAATAACACTCGTATTATTTCCCAAACAACAAATAAAACTTGAAAACTAATTTTTAAAGTAAATTTTTTCAATACAACTTAAACAAATAAAAATTGTTGCAGTCCACATAATAAGGATTACGTTGGTCTACTTGTTAATCTTGAGGCATTTCTCCTTATTTTTTTTTTCATATGAAAAATAATAATTATTTTTGGCCACTGGGGGAAAATGTTTTTTTTTTTTGTTGATTCATATTCCGATTCGAGTTATGAAAAATAAAAATTAGTTCCATGTATTCGTTTAGTAGATTCTTTTCGTAACTACAGTGTCCAGTGTGCTGGATAAAATTTAAAGCTATAGTTTTTTGAACAAACCGATTTTGTTACCATCTATTGCCTCCAAGCTTTCACTTCACTTTCAGTTCACTTTGCACTTGACAATCAGTCGGCTTTAGAACGCATGAGACAAGTGAACGTGTACTCTACAAGCCAGTGCTGCAATGTGTTCTAAAACTAAATAGATGTGCCTAGGTGAATAAGGTGACGTTGATGTGGGTTAAAAGACACATAGGCAAAGCTGGAATGATGCAGCAGACGAACTAGCAAAAAGCGGTCTGCTGTGAATTAAACCTGAGAAAGTGGACGAAGGCTACCAGATGTAGACAGTCTCAAATGGTGCTCAAAAAGTCCCTCGGCTGGAAGGCCAGTGATGTGCTTAGATATAATCAGAGTACCTTAAGCTGGATTACTGCTTTAGTTAGGACATGGAAACTTCAAGTATTATCTGGCCAAGATGATATTCGAAGAAGAAGATACTTGCAGACTGCTTAGAAGAGGCTGTGACGGTAGCGCACATTGTGTCTGAATGTCCAGCACTAGCTAGCATAAGGTTTAAGACGACGGACAGATACTTCTTAAATCTTAATGCAATGGGGGATCTAAGCCTTAGATAAATGCTAGCAATTACAAAAGGGGAAGGAGGTCGACAGTTACCAGTCGATAGCCTGAAATAACTACAGTCAAGAGTAAAGTCTAGTGTTAGAACGAGGCGCGATGAAAGCAAGGTAGTAGGCGGTCTGTTTCGATATCTCCCCTACATTAATATAATAAGATATCGTTAAATTTTCTTACTAAATATAAAAACAAACAGTCATCGATAAATATCGACGATAACAACGAGAATACCAATTAAGGGTGGTTTACATTGTCACACAGGTCTTACGACATGTCAAATTTTTGTGTAGAAGATCACGAATGGTACCGTCTTAACAAAATATGTAACGAACGGTAGGACATGAAAGAAACATTTTAATTTTTTTTGAAGTTTTTCTGAAAACCATCTAATCCTATTAGATCAGAGATATATTGTGCTGTAAACAAATAAAATAAAAACAGCTAATAATATACCGAATGCTACTCTTCACTATATTTTTCCAGGTAGGTCTACTCTAAAAAGTGATACATATTTGCGGTATTTTGACAACTAAGCTAGAAAATCTTTGCTATTTGCATCAAACGATTGAGTTCTTTTATTAAAATATTTTGAGTTATTTCATATTTCTTTTAAACATAATAAAGAGTTAATAAACAAAAAGAACTTTTGACATTATTGAATCTTAAAAGAGAAATAGTTTTTAAGCCGGATTGCTATGTACATAGAGAACAGGCGTATGAAACAATAATTGTATTTGAAATTAGTTTCCCAAAAAAAAAACAGAATTGTAAGTGGAAAATATATTTTTTTAATTTGTACAAACTGTTTGTAAAAGAATAATATTATAGAGATTAAAATAAATGCAGATATAATTACGTTTTAATATTTTCTTTATTTATCTTGAGTATTAAATAAAGGGAAGTATACCCAACAGATGCAGTAATTTGTTCATTTTTTTTTAAAGTTCCATTTAGAAAGATAAAGCTGCACTTTTACTCATATAAATAAGAACCACTCTTGGAATAGTTTGCTTTTTATTATGATCTCGTAACTATGTGTGTCAAATTTCCTATTTTTAAGTTCTAATTATTATTTATAATATTCAAGATTCGAATGACAACTTGTTAGTGAAAGATAACCTAATAAGAAGATTAACCTGCCCGATTCTAGACTGGAGCAGCTCTATGTGACCCTATGTTACATGTAGGAACTTGCTTTTAAAATTTTCAGAAAAAAGTAATAAAAATTAATCAAAAATTGGGGCAACGCTGCTTCTCCCTCACCAATTTAAGGTGCCATATTTGCAGCTTCTAATTAACATAACACTTGAAATTTATATCAAATTAAAGCGATTTCAAATATATTAGTTTTAAAATGTGATTTAAAAAACTTATTATTTCATGATAGTTTTTAGTTATAAATTTTACAGTTCAATATTTCAAAATACATTTGCGAAAATAAGTATAAAGTTTGGAAATAACCTGACTTTATAGTGTTTACACACTGATTGTTTTACCAATCATTAAGGGCCGAATTTTACAACACGCAAGGCAACGCCAGCATTTATATGAAAAAGAAATTTTAAACGTTTTAAAAATATTTTATTGTTCTACATATACTCGTAAATTGTTGGGCTTTTGAATAGGAAGTCAAGGCTTCATATTTTACAGCGATCACAGGCATACAAATTTGTATCAAAACCATAAAAAAAATTTTAAATATTTAAAATTTGTTTTTGTTTTCCATATAAAATTATTTTATTAAAACCAACTTAACAACTTTTTTTGAATTGGTGAAACCAAGTAAAAAAGGTTAAAAACAGCTGATACTTTAAATGGCGCGCAATAAAAATAAATAGAAAGAAAATAGTTAATCGAGCAAAATAATTAAAAATTTGAAATAATGAATGTAGCAGCAACAACAATAAAAAATGCAGAAGAAAAATAAACTTTTAGACAGAGCATACCGAAAATGTTTTTAACGACTTGTGGGATGAGCAAATAGATGATTTAAGAGGACAAAAATTAAGAACTCCCACATATGTTTATAAAGAAATGGCTGCTGAGCTAGCCTAGAATGGACTCGAGATGTTCCCAGATTAATTGAAAGTCAAAATTACCTATTTGGCAATGAAAGAAGTTTTTTAATTTAAGGAAGTTTATTATAGAAACACTGTGCGTTAAAACCTGATTTAATAAAATTTTAAATGTGAATGCGAAATCACCTGGGCAAATGTTAAAACAAGGCTTCAATATCAAATTTGTAAACACTATTATAAGTGTATAAAATTGTGTTATGTTCTAAAGCATTATGAAGCTGTGTTGAACTGACCTGTACGTGTGATGCATTTTGACCGTGTATAATGAATGTACAAGTAAGAAAAAGTATTAAAAGTATTCCAGTTATTTATACATCTCGCCACATTTACACTACAGATACGTAAAGGCTCGATTTTAGTAACAAATTACATAGATAAACAATTGAGATGTAAAGAAAATAATACTTTAGTAATTATGTAAACCAATCGGGGTGAATATTATAGATCGCATACATTTTTCGTTGATAACTTAATGACTACAAATTCATTTGGCTATTCTTCTCTTGTGATTTTACGTCAACACACTGTTTATGCTCCGGTTAATATTTTTTTGTTATAAATCTCCATGTTAATTCGTTGCTCTTCTACACAAAACGATCTTATTGTAATCATTGTAATAAAGAATAATAATACATAATTTTAAATATCATATTTTTAATGTATTATTTTAATACTTAAGCATTTTACTGATTCCAATTAATTTTTCATGATATTTTAACACGTGCACAAAAAAGTTGAATGAAGACTATAAACTATTTCTGTTTTAAAATCACGATCAGTAATTATTTTATGCTAAAATGGTTATTTTGATTTTTAATTCATGACAATATTATCATTAATGGTATGTAAATGGTGTGACAGAGACGAACAACCTTTATGTAACGAGTGGTCGGCAATAAACATTTCATTCAAGTTTTATTCAAAATATTTTATTTAATACAAAAATAAGTTAAAATAGGTAAATTCAATAAATAATCAACTTTTTCAATTACTGACTAAAGAGTAGGAAAATCTCCTATTCCGGGTTGTTTTCAAAAACAATCACGATCACCATTCCCAGTAGCATTTTTCTGGCACCCTTATGTCTCCATGTTTGGGAGCATAACTAGTGTGACACTTTCTAAAAATCAAGAGCATTTTCCGATTGGTTAAAAACTATTGTTTGAGCATATCAAAAACCATTAAACAAGCTATAGACATTGCGATCGTTGGTACAACTCGGTTTTTAATCAAGTTGGGTGTTTTGCCCACAAACAATACAACCCATTGTACAACTTAATATTGCAAGAAGTCTAGTTGTGTAAAGATGACAAATAAAACATGCACGACGTGCTTTTTGCTATGTGACAGTAATAGAAAGTTCAACACTATTGTACTTTTTCCAGTACTTTTTGGATTGAATTACCGTAGTACTCCCATAACAATAAAAGTGCTTTTTTTCAATCTGAAACGGTAAATAATATACTGCACATGTACAAAAAAGGTTCAAATTCTCTACACTATGTAACAAAATAAAAAAAAACATACAGACAGGACAAGTTGTCACTGTGAATTTTTGAAACAGTACTTTTCATATGTAAGAAATTATTTTTAAGTTCAGTTCCATTTTAAAAACTTTATTTTTCACCACTCCTATTTCGTCTGGCTCTTCAAATCAAAAGCTAAAGCACCTTCATTTCAAAAAAAGAGTATTTTAAAGTTTCCAAAACTGGACCACCACAGTATGACAGGACGGCGTTTACCACTAAAGACAAATCTCGAAAAATTATAAGAATAGGTTTAAAAAAATTATACGTGTCTCGGCGTGCTACAGCTAGCAGTCACAATTTGGAGATTGCTAATTTTTAGGTTTTAAATTACTAACGGTCATCTTCATAGTAATCATATCAAGCCCTAACTGTTAAAATAATGTAACCGAGAAAGAATTACCAGGAGAAGGTTGTTTTTACTTCTTTGTAATTTGTGTAGAATTATTTAAACAAAATTTATATGCAGCCTACCAATGATCTTATAAGAGGATAAGTTTTACGTATAGAATTTTTGCAGTTACGTTAGTTTTTAAAATTTTGCAAACGGTTTTTTTTATTATTTACTAATTTCTTTAGAATTTGTAATCAAATCTTAATTTTAAATTACAAATAAATGTCCTTAGGCATCTAATATTCTGCTTAAATTTAGATTTTAAATTACTAACAAAAGTAGTTATAATTTAAAATCCAAACTTTCAATGTTACTAAGGTCAAACTCAAATTATACTTATAACCAAGCCTAGATTTTATAATGAACTAAGAACATAAAGAAAGAATACAGTAGGAATGGGCGTGATCATGTTTGATCTAGAGAATTTTTTAGCTCTAATCACGCTGTTATAGAACAACATAATTATAAAAAATCCGCACGCGTGAGTATCACGTGACCATGAGTTTTAGTGATTGTAATTGATTTTATTTACGTGAGCGTACATGCGGGTGAGCAAAAAAAAAGGAGGCGTCTATGGTAGTGAGTGGTCGCAGTTACATCGAAGTAACTAAATGACAACCGTCACATTATTATATATTAAAGTTTTGCAGCCCACGAACCAGTTCGTTCAAATGAGAGATTTTTTAATAAAGTTTGCCACCAACTTTCACAACAATTACGAAAACAATAAACAATTTAATTTTGTGTGTCATACATAATTACATACACATTATTGTTGCAAAGTTGCTACCACATTTCTGAAATAATCTTCTAATTGAACGAACTAGTTCATGATCGGCACAACTATAGCATATATTTTTTAATGACCCTTATAATTATTCATTTGTTTATTCCGCTAATTCTTCGGCGACTCTCTTATTTCTTGAAGCCAGTTGCGCTTTTTTTTTGCAGTGATATAAAATGGTCGAATTTGAAAGCCTGGTATATTGAAACTATTACTATTTTCGAATCAATATTTTACCGAACAACGTGTTGGATGGAGGCTGTTGAACCATTCTGCATCAAAAAGTCAATTTTGAAAAATATGTCAGTTATATTATTTTCGCGGTAAGGGCCGAGAAACATTTAATTTTTATACACTTACAGTTTACACTCTTTAGTAATTTCTTTTAAGTACCACAAATAAATCCGATTTCGTGACACTGTGCAGTAAAAACGCCAAAACTTTAGTTTATTTGTACAATATGCATTTAAATGAAACATTAACGAAAGAAAGAATTAAACAACAATTTGTTCACCATCAGCTACATGAAGTTTCCAAAAAGAGTTATTATTATACTCGTAATTGAACATAATCAAGTTAATTAAAAATTTCCATAATTTATAGCCCAGTTATGATACTCGCTCGTATATGTAGGATACAACAACAGCATTCAAGTACTTAATATAACCTATGACAATATTACACATATAAATCATCACATTATTTATTTAAAAACTTTAACAGCGCAACAGTTAAAGTGAAAAAAGCTTAAACAGAAGCTTTAATGAGAGTGACAACAGGTAGGAAAAGAATCGTCTTTAAACAGATTGAAAAAATAACTTAAGACTTAGCTTAAGGCAAGTAACAAAAGGCAAAGACCACCACGTATGATGTTCTATATTTAAAAATATATTATAGATGTTTTCCGAGCTTTTTTAATTATATTTATTAATTACAATAATTCTTCAAGCTCTAAGGTCTTAAATATTTTGCTACTCTAGTGTGGAGCATTATCAGGAAATAAAATATATTTTATGAAACATATTTTATTTCCTGATAATGCTACACAATGGAGTAGAGAGATATCGATAGTAAATAAAAATATTTGAAGGAATAGTGTAATTAATAAATATTTAAAAATATACTTTTTTCAAACAGACTAGACAAAACCAACAAAAAGAAAACTTTCAACCAATATCCAATAACAAATTTAATGAGCGTTTAAAGCGTTGGTGTTATAATAGAAATCATAGATGGGGATAGTGCATAAACTGTTGATTAGAATCAACATTGCCCTAGCACAAAAGAAAAATTGGATAAAACCAGCTTAGTGATAGTGAACTATTTCTTCACTAGCACTAAAAAAACTTCGTGCATCTGCTAATTTTGTCGCTATCACTAAACGAAGGTATAGTGCAAAAATCTGCGCTACACTCAATTAGTGCAAAATTTTAAACTGCACTTAACAAAAGACTGTATTTAAACACTCTTTCACTAGATTTTTAAAAATGAGTGTTCAAGAAATTAAATTTTTTTTATTTTGTTCCCTATTTTCTTTCTGTTTCTATTTTATTTTTAATAAAGTGTTAGTATACTATGTATGTTCCCACATGCATCTTAATTGAGGCAAATAAATTTTTTATTGAGTTTTAGACTTTGGCGATCACACATGCAATTTAGCTTACTCAATTAGCATTTGCTTGTTAAAGCCTGTGTTTTTAAATTTGGAAAAATCAAGAGAAATTCGGCTTAAAAATATATTTTTTTAAAGAAATTAATTATATATTGTTTGACGCAAATTTGTCGAACTAACATTATTACATTAAGGAATTAATTGTCAGGCTTAAGTTCGTATTTTATTCTTTCTGTTAAGAAATAAAATGTTAGTTTTATGTAATAACTTTGAATACAGTAAAAGTTAAAATTTTACATTTTACAACTAGCAGAATAGAATAAATTTTCTGTGCCGCTACGCACGTTATATATAACCGATGGTTGGCTGAAGCAAAACGAATATGATAATAAAGAATACCTTCGTTCTAACTCAAGTAAGAAAAGCAAATCTGAAATTTTAAAAATTTCTCACATTCCATAATATAAAATTAATTAATTATTTAAAACGTATTTTAGTTAAATTTAATGAAATTTACTAAACATCAATTTCACCTGCCATTTCTTTTTGACAACTGTTATGAAAAATGAATCGTGGGTGATGCAGTAACCTTGTTGAAGTGCTTCGATTTTCTTTTCTGCTCACTAAACACATTTCACCAGAGTTTCATTGGAAATATTACTCAATTACCGGTACAATTTAGTACTAACTACTTAATTAATTTTTTGAGTTCTTGTATGATAAGTTAACCTTAATTTCCTAAATTAAATTCCTTAATTACGTAAGGCTTCAAACAGCGCAATTAAGACTCATGTGTGAACATACTATTAAGTTTTAATTTAGTGTATAAAAATAATAGATCAAATTTTCGCTGAAAAAATAGTGCAAGATTTCTATGTTGCACTAAGCTTAGTGAAGAAAAAAAAGGTTCAATAAACTGAAGATTCCTTTTTTTTTTAAATAAAATAATTTTATTTTAGTGCAAAATTACTATCACTTATGTTTAGTGAGGCTATGAGAGAAATGTGTTTTACTTTTTATTAAATATGTATGTATGCACTCATAAACGATACAACTTAAATAATAAAGTTTTAAACTAAAGACGCAACAAATATTTACTTTCATTAAATACACATTAAGGCTGTTTAATATTTGAGGGCGTGTTAAGGTGGGCATTGATAGTTGTCGAAGATGAAGGAGAGAAAAAAAAATACATGAAACAAAATCAAACATGCTAAAGGTTTCGAACAAACCAATTTGCAGCAAGCTTGCTCTTAAACAAATTTTGATAATAAATTATTATAAATGGTTATTGCTAGCAGAGCACCGTGCATTACACAATCAAACACGCTCTGTTAAAATCAACTAGTGTTTGCCTGTTAGACGGAATTCGTCTAAGAATGGTAACACTGAAGCTCGTCAATAGCTACTAAACAAAATATAGAAGTAGGAAATCGGTTGACAAAACTGGAGGCGAAAACGGTACTGAACTGTTTAGCCACCGTCTACACTCACACTTTCCGCTACAGCAAAAAATCCTATCCCTACGAGTTATGGATATACCTTATTCGGTCGCATATCATTCAATAACGTACACCTGAGACCCGATTATCGTATGGTATTGGCAATAGTGGACTCGTAGTGGTTATGATGCTTACCATATGCTGCTCGAAGTGCACGAAAAACATTGTTAATTTACTGAAAATTTTAATACTTTAACTTTTTACCAAATGTGGGTAAAAAAAGACTTCATTCGTATGCACTGTTTAAATTACACATTGCTTTATTATTGTGACACTCGTCAAGCTTTCAGAGTGAATTGCTTAAAGTTAAGAACTTTTTTTTTGACACGCTTTAAATCAAATCAATTGATTTTCATATAAAGCGCGGAATTTGCAGGTATTACTCCTTAGTTGATTAAGTGAGGTTAATGAAAGAAGAACGGCGAAAGGAGTGTTTGTGGATATTAGATACAAATAGTCCTATATAAAAAGTGGCAGGAAAGAAATCTGCAGGCAGTTTATTTTACATACAAAGCTTTTCCTGAAGTGTCTTGTAGGGTCCAATGGCTCTTATTTTTACGAATACATATTTGGGTATCAGGAAGTAGTTCCCTAATTTCAGTAGAACACGTTTTGTTGTAGTAACATTAAGCCAGTGACAAACAACCCACATTGCGTCAATAGAGTTAGATCCCCTACTGTCACCGACCTCTCTTGTACGCGGTCGAGAAGCTCCGAAATACATGGGAGTTGTATTCCAGTTTCGGTCAAATATAAGTGGTATAAATAATAAGGATATCAAATAGAGTAAGGTATTTTTTTTAAACATTTAAAAAATCCGAAGCACTATAATGCTTCTGCTGCAATCCGAAAAATGTGTTTGGTCCATCGAACATCATACTGGATTTTCATGGCAAGATTATCAAGATTTGTTGATTCCCTAATTCTTATATCACCCATAAGTACAGGTGATAATAATACGAATACTAAACTTAAAAAATATGAGCTTATTGTTGTTTTGAGTTAATAGGTTTTCTTTACTTGAGCGAAGAATGTTTTTTTTTTTAATACTACGAAAAACTAATTAACAATTTCAATTAATACCCTGTTAGTTAATACCCTGTTGTTGCACAAATTCGATATCACAAATGCATTCAATTAAACGTTCTCTTAATGGTTGCGTTTTATTTATTTTTCATGTCTTTTAAATTAGTTTTACTTGGAAAATCAAAGCAATTAAATTGATGTTCTCATGAATTTTATTTTTAGGTTTTTTGTTGTTGCTGTTAATTCATATCGATGGATGAGTAACTGACACACTTTTATTGTAACCCAATGTACGAGTTCCTCGTCTGTTGTTAAGTGAATAAATTTGGTATGAATGGCAATTCACTGAATTTGTCAAAATTACTATTGATTTAAAAATTTAACTTTTTGAGTGTTGGTCGACGTTTAAGAACGTTTTAATCTGCTTAACCATATTCAGAAATATTAATAAACACTTTCAAACGGATTAAAAGATCATTACACAAAAAAAAACATTTGCACCCATGAAAAGAATTGTTTGGTTTTGGCTTGAAATATAATAAAGTTTTTAATTGATTTAATTAATTATTTAATTTGATATATCCTTTTGATTAAATAAATAATTATATCAATTAAAAACTTCGTTAAAATTCAGTCTTCAACAGCTAATATTGCTTTTAGATTACGAAAAGCTTAACTGTCAAACGAACTGGCATACTGTGGTTACTTTTTAAATAATATGATCAGTATATTCTAGAAGATGATTAGGAATAAATCGTTGCTTGAACATCGCTATAAAATGATCCAGATTTACTTTGAAAATCGGCAACCAACTGCTACGATGTTTTATAGCAAATTTGTGTTCAGCGATGAGGTTTTTTTTTGGTTAAACGGGTTTGTTAACAAAAAAATAAATAAATTGCCGCATATGGAGTGAAATCAATCCACAACAGACCCTACAGATGCCATTACATCCAGAAAAAAGCACCGTTTATGGCGGTTTATACGTTGGTGGCATCGTCGGCTCTTATTTCTTAAAAGCTAAAGCTGAAGCTCGCGTTAGAGTAATTTGAGATCATTACCGCACTATCACCAATGATTTTTTGTTTGAAAATATTGATGACAATGATCCGGGCGAGATGTGGCTTCAACAGGATGGCGCTACGTGCTATACGGCGGCCGCAATCATCAACTTATTGAAATCCAATATCGTGCGATTTAACACCTCTGGGTCAGATAAAGTGACTGCAGCTAATGCTAATAAACCAGCAACAATTGATGCTAGGAGGCCAACATTATTCATGTTATTCGTTACTTACAGCCAACAATGCTCGAAAAATTCGCTCAGGCAATATGCCCGAAATCATTTTCAAATGTAAAAAAACACCCTATAATAGAGTGAAATTAGCAACTAAGAGCCAGTCTCGCATTCTTATCATCTTTTTTTTGTACAAAAGAAAAAAATACGAATATATTTACATATGTATAAAATAATAAATTATAAAAATAAATAATTGAAATTTCTTTCCTTTTATTTCAGCATGCTATGCACACAACAGTTTATCACATTATTCTCAGTAACATTTCTCACTATTCTCGCTACACCAGCCTTCCTAGTCACAGCCTACATTAGCCGTACGAACAAACTAACAGACGTATCGCTTCAATCCTCACCTACATCGCATTTATCATCAAAACTTGTATTTCAAAGTCCAAGTGTAGACAATATTTACAAAGAGCTGATTGTTGCCTCCAAGCCGTTGACGTTACGCAAATATTCAAATCGTCCGAAAACCAAGAAGACTAAAAAGGATTCCCGAATTTTTTATATATCCATTCCACCACTGCCATATCGATTTATTCCCGGCATTGGTTATGATTATCAACCTATGCAAATTAAACCGCTTGTCATTGATCCCGAAGTTGCTGTGACTGCGGAGCCAACAATTTATTCTGATTATAAAATTCCCAATCCCTACAAACACTACCAGCAACAATTGCAAATGTCCTACTACAAGCCATTGACGGCAATTTCGCAGACTTTTAAAATTCCCACAACACAGGCTCCAGCTCGAAGGCCACAAAAATCGGAGAGCAAAGTTTTTCATGTGGATCGCGATGATTATTATTTCAATGGTCGACCATTTAGACTGCAAGTAGCACATGCTGGACCAAAATACAATTTACAACCGCAAAATTTGAAATCCTCATTTTATGTTGATCAAAATATTATTTAAGTTATTTGTCATTATTTGAATATATAAATATGTCCAATGAGAGATAAAAAAGTGGAAGCAGTTTTTATTAGGGGGTGAGAACAAAGATTTATAAAACCGATTTTAATAAGGTAAAGTAGGTACTCGCACATTTTGGGTCGCTAAATAAATATGAAGAGCAACTTCATCAAAAGAGATAGTTCAAGCTTGTTGTGAGAAAAAACAATTGAAAAATTTAATAGCTCCTACGGTTCATAGATGTTATAAATGTGGTCCTATATGATTCAATTGCAGGTACCTGATTCTTAATGAATTCCAAAGTTGTGTTTTAAAGAATATAACAAAGGTTAAATGCTGAAAGTTTGCTAAAAATAATTATAAAATGCTTAAATTTTAAACGTTTTTTTTTTACTTATAGCTCATGTTTATTTTTCCTAATTTGGTTCTTATAAAAAACTTTGAACTTTCCAGGAATTTGTGCAGAAGAGGCTCTGAAAAGAAAAGAGTTTAGTGAAACTAATGGCGTTTCTTTTCAGAAGAAGCATTCTACATGTTATAGAGTAACACTTTGTAAAGGTTACCCATTTTTACAAAATGCTACATTTTAAGCGACCAGAATAGAAACAAATATTTATGTTTTAGGTTAAAACAGTGTTGCACTTTCAAATAAAATTGTGTGTAAAATATGTTACATATTTTACACTACTTTGTGCAACATATTTAAAAAAGAACACTCTCACATTTTTCTTTTAGAAAAGAACGGAACAATGTATTTATATAGTGTAAAATATATGCAACATTTTTGTTAGAAAAGAAAACGCTATAAATAAAACTCAGACTAATAGAGAAATTTCCACATACCAAATCCCGAGTGTTTAAACCCTTAAACGAAAATTATTTTATTTTTGATAGCTTTCCTAACAAAAGTTAGCAACACCAAATATAATATAGTTTCTCCTTATTTGTTTGAGAGCTAAAATTTGGTATACAGGTAGGGCACAAGTAACCAGAAAAATCTGAAAAGGGCACTTTTTTAGCTGGGGAGCTACGACTCCTTCAACTTTATTTGTATGGGACACTTCCACTATAGGTAGAGAGCTGAAATTTGATATAACCTAACCGTCTGTAAGCTTTAAGTTAAAAGAGATTTTATACATACATTAACAAACAAACAAAAATAACTTGGAAAAAAGGACTCAGATTAGATTGGGATTTAAGGCCCAATTGGGCCAATTTTGGCACTATTTAATGTTGCTTGGCCCCATGGCCCTTTCGTTTTATTTTTTTCCTCTTTTATGTTTTCCCATTTTTAGTTAAGTTTTGTCAAAGAAATTTTTTCTATATTAACGTGGATAAAAAGTAAAGCTTCCCGGGATCAACTGCCTTATAATAAAATATCAAAGATAAATGTCCATAATATAGAGGATTGGCCCCTTTTCAGTCAATTTGGCCCGTTTTCGTTACAATTATGGCACGAAATGACAATTTTCAAATCCCAACACTGACTCAGATCCGCACAAAAACATAAATGTGAAAATAAGGCCAAGTTCCTATTCAAAAATTTTGGGCGCAAAAAGTACTGAGATCAAAATGAGGATCAAGTTCTTCATATATACAATACCATCCCGTGTTTAGGCAACTTGCTAGCTTGGAGAAATTTGTTGTAACTTTGTAATATGGGAAAGGATTATGGGGCAAATGTTACCAAGCTAGCTAGTCCCCACAAAAATAACGTGATTTAATACGAAAACTGTCATTTTACATAACAGTTAACCAAGGAAACTATTGGAAGTCAAGGTAACTGTTGTTATTTTAAGAAACTATTTATTATTGATTAAATTTTCCAGTAAGGAAAATAATATTTAAATACCTATAGTGGCAGGGTTAAAAAAGAAAAATAAAAACACACTTTGTAACACTGAGAATTTTAAAGAAAGAATTTTTTTATTTAACATTTATATTTTGTAAAGAAAAAAGGGCAATGACTTCTGAAAATAAATTACTCACGGTTAAAGAAGTACTTTTAATACCAACACCTAGACCCTTAGGTGACTGTGACCCAATACCAAAAATACCAAAACATCAAAATCAAAAAACTCTGCCTTTGCGGGAAGGCAATCAACAATCACAATACCAAGAAGAAGAGGAAATTGTTGATATTAAAAATGTCACGGTAAAATTTCGCTTAAAAACCAACCAAACTATAGCACAAATTTATCCCAACTGCATGACATTGGCGGAAGTGAAAACGGATATCGCCAGACGGTTTGAAATCAAACCAGAATTATTGGTTCTCAAACAAGGTAATCAAATACAATCCGATGAATGTTCCATACGAGAAACTGATAGTGATGACTATGGCATCTACGAATATCAACTGGAATTACAGCCACTCAAAGACGAGAAGACCAACGAAGCAGATAATAAAGAAAGGGGGAAACAATTAAAATTAGATTTAAGCGTTTATTACAGGTGTAGTATGAAACTGACTTGTAATGACTTTCATTAACTTGTTTATCACATATGTCCTCATACTCGTATATGCAGCAAATATCAGTTACCCGATTTCATAACGGTCTTTATACCAGCTGAAGACTCTCGCGATGGCAAAGCTAAAACTATTGTTGTGGAAATACAAAATCGTTCGATTGTTAAACCATTTTTATATGGTTACATTAATAAGGCTACGGGTATAGAATATTACGATGCTTTTACGCAAACTGGCCCATTTATGAAGACGGTCAATTATTATAGACATGCAAGTCGAGACACACAAACTCGTGAACTTAAGGCAAAATCAATTGTAAGTATTAGAAAATATTTAACATTATGTTTATATATTCATACATGAATACTAACCGGGATTGGATTTCTACAAAATTCCAGGATTTTGTGAATCCCGGGATTTGTGTACTCACAATTTCCCTATTTTACTTTTTAATCAAATTTAATGAAAGTGTTATTGAAAATGATACAAATGAGGAACAAATCTAATTTGCTAGCACAACAAATTGCTGAGTGTCTAGATTTAAACGAATAATAGTATAAAATTCAATATAAAAACACAAAATCCTAGGATATAGTTAATTTAATACCGGAATATTTATATCTACCATTCGCCAATATTTTCGGGGTTTCGAGACTCGGGATTTTCCGACTGACTCTCTCTAATAGAAATACACATTTTTTCTGATTTCTAAAATCTTTTAGAACTGATCAATTTTTATTCTACTTTATTTACTTCTTTGCAAAAAACATCTGTAGTAAATTTACATAAAAACTCGAAATTTTAAATCGTCAAAAACTAGGTAAATTGATTTATACTTTTGAACAAAACGAAAACGATTCCTTTTATTCTCTTCAAAGTAAGCTCTCCATTGCAGGCAGAACACTTTTCATAGGCCAACTTTTGAATCGCCATCTGTTCGCTTTGCGAATTTATCTTTATTGTGTTAATCGTATCAACACCTAAAAATTCGAGACGACTACATACAGCATTCCAATCAAAGCAGAGGGTCGAAACGACCTTAAGTCTGGTTCATTTGTATATCATCAAATATCGTTGGATATTTGCACTTCTGGATAGTGATGACAAACAAAATTAATTGTCGATTAAAGTCAATATCGATTAAAGTCAATATATTCGTTATTTCCGTAGTGGTTGCGCTTCATTCGCAAAAAAGAAGTTCCAATCAGAAAACAATATTTTTTTGCAAGTGTGTAAAACTTACGGTACACTGCTTTCATTTCATTCTGTGCGTTAACAACATTTCGTTTTAATTCGAGAACTGGAGCGTTAAGAATGAAATCTTAAGGATTTATAGACTCATGGTCCCTTTTTTTTCACTTGTGTTTTAAAGACTTGTGGTGAGACCATAATTGGAATTCGACATCAATAGAAGACGTGTCGCTTCCACGACGGATATACGATATGTATGTAATCATCCATGTATTTTATTCAGAAAGTATATAAATCAACAATTCTGCCACTACACCTCCATATATATTTATCTCTCATCAGAGGGATAAACATTGATTTTTCTAATGACACACGAAATCAGATAGATAGAATAATGAAGGAATTAGCTTGTTTCTTGATTTGATATTCCGACAGGGTGTTTTGATGTAGAATTTTGGAACGAATTTCCGTCATCCCTTGTCAAGTTTGGTTTGGAAACAAACCTATTTCGAGTATGTACCATCTTCAGTGTAATTTTTCATTCCAAATAATTCCATTAAATCACCCTGTCGTAAAACCAAATTAAAAATCAAAATATTGTATGTTTCCAGGAAAGAACTTTTGGTTTCAATGAAATAATAAGATAATAAATTTATAAGTAATTTCTTTTTTGTGCAATCTATAAATTATTTTTATTGAAAATAAAACAAAAAACTTTTGAATATCACTTTATCTTTAAGGATACAACGCATGATCAAATATCACAATGTTGGCTGGACGGCAATAATGTACGATATTGGTCTGAGGCCACTGATTACTATATAACAGCAGGGGAATACACAACACATGCTCAACAAGAAAGACGGGTAAATAGGCTCGGAAAAATACGATTGATACAGCGCAACTTTCGACGCTGGAAATGGATGAAATGGATGAAACGATGTGCGGAGGAGTATAGGTATATAAAAGTGAATGAAATCAACATGCTTTCATTTCGATATATGTACATATGTATGTGGAAAATGTGCAAATAAATATATTTTTTCAATAACTCCCTAGACGTCTGGTAGCAAACCGTTTGGAAGAAGAAAAGGCCTTTCAGGAAAACCAAAAAATTTGTATGAATCGTGAGCAAAGGGCTAAACAATTTCCACGAACTAAAGGCGACTTTGATCTGTTGTATGGAGAAGTAGAAAAATGGAAAATGGCTGAAATGAAACGTATTGCCAGCATGTATGAGGGAGCATCTCGTATAGCAGAAATAAATATATTGTTGGATAAAGAAATTGCATTGCTAAATGGCATTGATCGTCAAAAACAATTGGTATTTAAAGCTATGGAGGATTTTCGCCAGGACCAATTGTTAAAGAAATTAGGTGAACCTATTCAGTGGGTTGGTTATGCTGGTACATATCTTTCTTACCTTTTCAATATCTTGAGCAAATGTTTGTGCAATTTTTATTTGTATTTAGATACTGTTGTCCATTTGGATCTTTTGCGCAATCAAAGGGTACGATTTTTATCAGAAATCTATAAAGATCTACAAGAGAACATGTCAAAAGATAAACGTTTGGATTTAATTGCCAAAGTTAAAGAAATTTTGTTAAATGAACAAGATTTTCCAGATTTTGTTGAGGTATTGTATATTGGGTAGGTTCGCTTAAAAAAATATTATTATTATTTACTTTTAGCTTTTCGATTTGTTTGATCGCGAAAAAAATTTATTAGTCTATACGAAATATTGCGAAGTAGACGTATTGCGCCAACGACAAAATATTTTATTCGTAGAGCTGATCAAATATGATCGAGAGCCAAAAAAAGCACATAGTAAGTAGATAAGTATTTTTTTTTTATTTACTTATTTATTTGTATCGATAATATTTATATTCTGTAGTACGTATGTATGTGTAGAAGATCTTATTCTTCTTAACTTAGTTATTATTTCTACTCTAAGATTTTTTAACAAACACATTTATACAAAATTTCTTTATTAGAGGAAAAATAGTAGGAAAACCTATTGGAATCTTAAAACTACTTAAATTACGGACTAAATGAATACTCAAGATGACCTGAGGTCATTAATATGGTTACACGTCACCCTTTTAAACTTGTCAATAACTAGCTCCAGTAGAAAAGAACCACTGCAGGTTATTTAAATATAAGTTTTAGTAACTTATTATGAGCAATTTGCAGTTTTTTGATGTGGCGACTTGCGCTAGAAGGCCAAACAGGAGCTGCATAGAATACGTTTTTTTGTTCTCAATGCTCATACTAGACCTTCTATTAATAAATGGATAAAGCATTTGAGTTAGGATATTCAGTTTTTTTTAATATACAAGATACATGGTAATTAATATTCATCTTTGAATTTAGGATGATACATATTACTCAACTTTTTGCTCGTACTGGCTCGAAGTATTATTTAAAGTCTGGGGCACCCCTCCGCAAACACCAATTCTGATGCAATACAATAGTTATCACAATCGTCTACCAATCCATAGAAGAACACCCGTCCTGCTACTAGGTCCCAATCACATATGGCTATGTGATAAAAGAAGAAAAAGTGCCAATGACATTTACCTGTCATCCGCAAACACAAATTCTGACGCAGTACAAAACAATAGAACAGTAATCACTAACGTCTACCAATCCTCACAAAAACATCCGACCTACGAGCTTTACCTGCTACCTGGTCACTCCTTACAGATGACTACGTGATAAACGAGATTCGCTTGCTACTAGCTAACATGACAAACAGATACCTGCCAAACAATAACGATGTGATGCAAACTTCTCAGAACGAAAAATTCCACAGCCAAAACCAAACGAAACTTGACAAGGGATGACGGAAATTTGTTCCAAAAATTTATATTGTAATTTTCTTTTAGAAAGATTCAATAAAGTTTAAGCTAAAAAATCTTCGAACTTGAGTAAAGGGCAGATAGCATTCGAATACACTGTTACTCTCTTAATTTCTTATTTGTTTTTTTTTTAATAGTTTGAAAATCAGATTGGATTTATTTTATTTCTATTGGATATTTCTTACGAAAGAAATAGACAAGTTCACTTAGCGATCACATTGCTAAATACTTTCAATTCACTTCGAAAAAATATTTTTGGGTTACGAACACCAGCACAATGGTAATTGCAAATTTCAAAGAAATACGATTGCTAGCACATGTGCGCATGTATGATGCTTGCCATTCATATTTACATATGTAAAATCATATATTTCACAATTTGTAGTGTAATTTCAAATAAATCTTGGAAATCTTAATTTTTTATATGCGCCAGAAGGAAATATATGGCTACTGTTTTCGGCACTGCTATTAACAATATTGTTCTAGTGTGCGTTAAAAGGGTTTTCAATTTACTGAAATTACGACTGATAGAGTCTTGATTTAGAAAACTATTTTCACACACAAACTTGTTGTAAATCTATAAAGGTAAAACTACAAACCCACAACGCAGAATAGAGCTTTTTGCACAATTCGACTTAAGAAAAAATTGCTGCTAAAATATGTTTCGACTAAACTCACATAACCTTGTATAAGTGATAATCGATTTAAATATATTTAATCATTTTTATACAAAAAACCCATGCTGAAATCTACTTTAAAATGTGTTATGTCTTTTATAAATATAAATACAAATCGCAAAATATAATAAAAACGTTTTAAACATTTCAGAATCAGAAAATCGAATTTGTACAGTTTGCAAACAAGTAAAACCGTATACACAATTTGCCATTCGGACCAAACAAAACCAAGTGAACACATGCAAGAAATGTTACTACCTAAAGGTAAAAATTTTACATGCAAAATATTCTATAGCGACGAATTCATAATCCATGGTATTTTTAGGAAGCATCTACTGAAAATTTAATATATACTGCAATTTTACGTAGCATACAACGTGAGGAACGCAAAAAGAAATGCAATGGTTCGTTTGCCTTCGTAATACAGGTGGATGATGTGCGTCTTATAGTACAACAAATATGGCATGGGCATTCTATTTTGAGTAAATGTGAAAATTTACGTAAACTAAGGTAAATATAATGAAGCCAAAACTTAAGAAAATCTTTTATAGACCCCTACTTAAATTAAAAGGTTGCCACGCTGGCAAAAAAATGAAGAATGGTCACCCTGGAATTGTGTTTGCTTAACCGAAACTGAAACCATAAATCACAACAGAATAGAGGATTTAGAAAAAGTGTATGATCACAAACTACGCTTAGAAGTGGGGAATCGTCATATGTTGGCAAGAAATGCTTTTCATAATTTGGCTGCTGTATCGGTAGAATTTACCGAAACTGGTAGCTGGTGGAAAACGGGTTTGAACAAGCAACGTATTGTAAACTTAGAACAATTTAGCTCAAACAGTGGAAAAGATAAATCCAAGTGATTCTCTGAATCTTTAAACAAATAAAATTACAGTTTAATAAAAAATCAATTTATTTGATCAAAACAAGAAA
This sequence comes from Phania funesta, assembly GCA_963932375.1. Classification (NCBI taxonomy): domain Eukaryota; kingdom Metazoa; phylum Arthropoda; class Insecta; order Diptera; family Tachinidae; genus Phania; species Phania funesta. The sequence goes on along the minus strand of OZ010652.1, from coordinate 38,576,137 downwards.
TATTTCCATGCTCTTTAGTTTTATATATCAAAATTGTTTTTTATCTTTGCAAAAAGCATACAATAAAAAAAATTGATGTGGCTGAAATAAATATTTAACTACAATTTTATTGAAATTTTGTCATATCTGTGGTTTGATGGAGGACCTTATTAGAGTTTAATTTAATAGCTTATGTATGTATGTTTTATTATTTACCAACTACAGCAAAGTTTAAACTAAGATTTTTATCATTTGTTTGGTTTTATTTTCATTTTGTGTTAGAACTAATGAGCGCTTTAAAATTACGTTCCAAATACTGCACTCTTTTTAGTAATTTATCACTGTTATTGAATTCATTGTACGGCACGGGCATCACTTTGTAACCACTCTTCTCTAACAAATCAAAAGTTAGCGTGGTTATGCCACTAGCTGATTTATGAGTGCCATGGCAAACATCATGATAATCGACCACCATCATAGCAACCCTTTCAAAGATAGAATAATAATTTAATTTCATTATGAAATACTAAATTTGCACTTACTTGATACTCTGGGCATGTTCCTTATCTAGGGGCAAGGGTTTACGTTTAGCGTCAAAAACACAAATGGCATCTGTAATTATTTTTCTTATTTATTGATTTTTTTTTAATTTGTATTAATTAACACTTTGGTAAATAAGAAATGAAAACGCAAGTTATAGTTTAACAGCAGTTAAAAAGCATGGATAGATTGTGAAGAAATGCAAACACATATTGAACATTAGTAAGTATAATTCTATCATTATTATTATAGCAAGTTATTTACATGTATCGAAGTTATGAAGTAACGAAATAATTACGCGCACCGGTTCTGTTTAAAATGGTGCTATGCGATTCTTCTAAATTAATGAACCATTAATGATTCTTGATTTGATATTACTGCAAGTTTGGCTTAATGAATACGCTTTCGATTGAGAAATATTCATACTCTTCTTGGACGAACGAAACTGCGCATACTTTTTATTCGTGCAAGTTTGGCAAGTAATCAAACAATCGACCGAACTTTATCTAAAAAGTACGATTTTGCCGATTTTTGCTTAAAAAGTACGAACTTGTAATTACAAACATAGTACAACACAATATTTACACAACTTGTAATTTAAATTTAAGTTATATGAACCATTGAAGATCATGTCAAATGAAAACACCGGCGATTTACATTTATTAAAAAAAAAACTTAGCCCTAGGTGTGATATCGATACAGCATTTTCAAACCACATGAAATGAAAAATACGACAGCATATATTTAATATTTTATAAAGAATATAGAGATTATTTTCGTGCTATTAAGAAATGGGGTTGCAGGTTTATAGAGAAAATATATATTTTAATGGGTTGATTGATACACATCACTACTTTACAAATGAGAAGGTAAAAATAAAATCACCATAAATTTGAATACCAAAATCATTTTTTATCGACAGACGATATACTTCAACACTTTAAGTTTTGTACAAAATTAAAAACAATAATAAAAAAAAGTTTAATACAAAATGCAAATACATTTAATAAAAGTATTCACTATAATCCAGGGACAGATGCAAATAATAGTTATTTTTCAAATTTCATACTAAACAAAAATAACATTTCATTATTATATTTTTTTAGGAATTGAAATATTTTCTATATTATTTACAAATTATTATAGTTTCCACGGTCTTTTAATCTTATTTAATTAATTTATTTCTCATAAAGGTCTTTAATAAAATTTTATTAAAGACATTAAATAAAATTATATTATTTATATTTATTATTAGTGAAATGTGCAAAATGTTCAAGTTTCTATCAATGTAATATGTTAATTTTGTTAGTAGGCTTTTATATTACTGTGAATTAAATAAATAAACAAATAAATAAAATCATAACGAAAAAGAGAAATGCAGCAGAATTAAGAAAGTACAACCAACCAGCGTAATTTTTGTTACGCCGACTACCTTTGGCTGCAATAATATATATTTGTTTTAGTTTTATTAAAAATATTAATTAAAAAAAATTATTTTCTAATTCTTTGTATTAAAAAAAAAAATATTGTTTTATATGGATAACTTTTGATACAGTAAAAGTAAAATTTTTATTAAACAACGAGCAGAACGGAATGAATTTTCTTAACGTTTTTGTATGAAAAGATGTTATTATATAAGCAACACATTTTTTTTCTTAACAAAAGGAATTAAAGAAAATATTTTTCAAGGTTTATTTTTTGCTCGGAAAGCAACTGTTACTTTGGGAGTTTTATATTTTGTTGGAAAATAAAAGGTACTTTTTTGTATTTTAGAAAATTTTTTAGCAAGGTTAGTCTCCACGCGTATTTCTCTGCTCGAAATTTAAACCATATGAGAAATCCAAAGAAAATCAAGAAAAAAAGAAACAATAAAGTTTTAACATCAAATTTTTGTTTTATTTTCCTTACTTGCCTTACTACTTAGTTGGTTGTTGGCTAACTCTAAATTTAAACTGTAAGCGGTAAAAAATAGAAACAGTAGAGCTATTGAGTGCCTTAGGTAAAAGAGCAAAAAATAGCAAGTGTTTCTAGTGTGCAAACTATTGCATATTTATTATAAAAATGTGTGCTTTGTGTTATTAAATGTTTGTCAGTAAGCTGTTATTAACTGACTTAAGGGTTATTTTCTTTCCAGCGTCGGTATATTTTCTAAACAAAAAATAGCACTTGAAAAATAACTATTACTTCCAAGCAAAAAATTAAAACTCAGAAAGTAACTATTATTTCGCAGGAAAATATAAAACTTGGAAAATAATAATTAAAAAGCAATTTCTTTTAATAAAACACCATCGTTACGGTTCCTGCTCTAATCTGTATGTTTGTATTGCATAATGTAATGTGGAGTTTTAAGACTTTATGTATATATGTGATTTGATAATTTTTTTCAATTATTGTTATGACACGTAAGCATTATAATAAATAGAAAGCATGCATTTAACCTACCATATATGTATTATGTGTAGTTTACTCACCAATAGCGAAACCCATTTTACTATCTATCATGCCCTTGAAATGATTGTTGGCAGGTAGAAGACTTTTTAAAGCATCCATTAAACTATTAACTAAGGCCTGTTTTGATTTTGAATAAGCCATAGGCACATCAAACACTGCACTACCGTTTGGTATTACAGGCCCCTTGTATTCATTAGCTATTAGTTTGGTGTAGCTATTTAGGTTTAATAATTTCATTTTTGAGGTAACCGTAAGACCACGTTTTTCCGACTCTAGTTTATCAATAAATGATTGATCTAAAACACTTTCCAAATGTTTGTTATCACATATACCCAGCATGGTTAGAGCCCAAACATGATTAAGCCAATCAATATTTTGATTGAAATCCTGTTGTACGATTGTTTTAACAAGTTTTGTGCGAACATCTTCAATACTTGCAGATTTAAAATTCAAAATCGCAGATGTAAGGAAGAGAGCACTAAGATCATGTGGTCGGCAAATGTCACTATATTTTAATATCCACTGAGTAAGGGTTTCTAAAATATCTGTTGAAAATGGAAAACAAAAGATATACATATATATGTTTACATTTCAATAAATATTGTTCTAAACAAAAGTTAATTCCTTTAATTAAACACACACCTAAATCTCTATATTTCAAAATTCCTAAACTAGTTAGTATTGAACCAACTACAGCCGATTTGTCGATATTTTTTGGTAACGAAATTTGTATATCAGCACATACTTTGGCAGATAAAACAGAATCTTGAAAATTTAACGTAGCCATGGCATAGAATATATCGGCGCACTGTTTCAAATCTAATTGTTCTGAAGCGCTGCTGATATTAAAAGCCAACGAACGTAATAAAGGAGTACTACGACGTTTACGCAGAGCTAAAGTGGTCATAACTTTAACCATTTGTGGTAAACTTATACTGGCTATTAATTTTGCCGCTTCATCATCGCCTGCGACACCTAATACCGTATTAAGATCATCAGTTCTAAAGCCAGAAATATCTTTGGAATTATTGCTGTTGTTTCCTCCATTTCCATTTTTAACAGTACGTCCCAACATTCGGCACAATTTCAAGAAACGTGAATCGTTTTCAAAATCATTCAATTTAACACGATTTACCGTGCTCCACTCCGACAATATTGAAACTATTCTAAAAGCATGTCTACGAGTCAAAATAGTGTTGCCTTCAGCAACGGATAAGAGACCATTTATCGTTTTTGCGTTATTAATACGTTCATCGATATTGCTTTTGTCAGCAGCTTCTGTTTTGTATGATGTACTAGAACTAGAATCATCTTTAAGATTTTCAAAGGCAGCAGCTACTAAAGAATCTATAAAAAAATAAAATACATACAATAATAAGGTTATTATCCAAAACATACAACCCACTTTTTAGTTTCTTTACATTTCCTGCTTCTTCGCTGGTTGCGTCTTTCGCTCCCTTGCTGGTATTTTCAGGTGCACTTTGAGAGTTTGGAGAATTCGGTGTTAGAGCCTCAACAGCTGCCACATTCGAAGATGATACTCTCATTATATATCCATTGCTAACTTTGTTTCTTCCGAATACTTTTGCCACTGAAGTGGTATAGAATCTTAAGCTCCACATTTTTTAAATTATTTTACCTTGAACAATTCCGAATTATAGCGGCTGGAATAGGCAGAAAAGTTTACATAACCTTTTTGTTTTGACAAATTTGTATTTCAATCTAAGAAATTTTCTGTTTGCTAATAACTCATAGTATTAACTTGTTTCTTCTGTTATTATTATTATCAAACAATAAATAAGGTATTTAGTGTGTATTTAAGTTAAGTCTGTCTAAATTTACTTTTTTCAATGTGAAATAAAAATCCTCCAGTGTTCTTGTTAAGAAATGACAGCAGTCAGTCGGTTGTCTAATAAGATGCATATGTATTTTATTTGACGTTTGTTATACCGCCGATATTGCCGGGTTATGTATAAATAGAAACTGTTATTATCATGTGGAATTCTACCGTTACAATTCAAAATGAAAAGAATAATTTAGTACCAAGATAACGATATCAAACTGTTCTTAAGAATCCATTCCAAATTTTTGGGTTGTTGTAGAAACTTTTACGATATTGACATGTTTTACAAACAAATTTACTAATCAATTTTTTTATAATATGCAACGAGATAAATTAGGTAAAACGATAACAATATATTAAAAGTAATTTTAATGTAACGAAGGAACATTATTTGTGTTCATCAGTACTGATCTGTATTCCGAATCCTTAATTGTTCTCAATAAATTATAAAATGCATATATATGCAAAATATGTGGAATTCTGGACAGTTAATTTCTGAATTTTTCACTTTCGAGTGTTTTTACAATTTTACACGTTTTCATATTTCTTGGAATACAGAACAGGGATGTATATATTATTTTTAGTAATATATATATATAAATAGAAATACTAATATATTACAACCAACTATTATTACCTTTTGGGCTTAAGTTTACCCAAATATGACTAAAATAGCCTAAAATCTTTTTTCTTCTGGATTGCATGCTGCTATATATAGCAGCTCATACGCTTGTTTCAACATTAGTTCTTTCTTTTTTAATTTATAACCGACATCTATTTTACTTCCCTTTTTATAACTGGGCTGCTTCTAATCGTTACCGGAAATATTTATTTTCCACCAATATTTTAATCATATTATTATATATTATACCGACTGGTGAGCCAAAGAATTAAATAAAAATATTAAATGTTATATTAAAATGAAAAGTATATGTACATACATATATACACTATTTCGGTTGTAAACTATTATATGTATTTTGAGTTAAATTCAATCAGGTAATGAATGGTATATTATATTGCTATATAATACGTTGTTTTGGCCTGGTTGGCGTTTATATTACAGTATAGATTAAAAAATTAATAAATTAAAATATTTAGCACAAATTCGGCAATCCCTTACATATCATTATTATTTTTGTATGTTCAGAGTTAGTAAAAGAAATAACTATTATGTAGATTTTTGGAATTTGGCAACGGATGTTGGAAATTAGTTCCAAAAATCTACATAAAATCACCATGTCGGAATATAAAATCTAGAATCAAGCTAATATTACCTTAACATGGCGTCTTGACTAGCCATAAATCTGTTCAGCCATCGTACATTTTGCCGTTCGCTCAGAAAATGGCTAATGAAAACCGTCGCTGTTAATGGTCGGTTATTGTTCAAACAGAGTTGTCCGAACAATAGTTCGCACAAATCTGTTATGCAGTACACACAGGCCAAAACAAAATATGTGTGTTTGCGCTCGGCTGTTAACAACCGAACTCAAACTATGCTGTGAGCATTGAAGCAATCTCGATGTGAGACAAAAAATTATACACAAACTGAACAGGAACATCTACACGTATTGTCCAAGCAGAAGACGGGGAACACATCTTATCCCGTTATTTTGCATATGCTCTCTTAATGTACAAACAAATTTATTGGTTGTCAAGTCGAAGTGTATTAACACTACACTAACTTAAAAATACAACCGCTAAAAATTTAAGTAGTACGCACTGAAAGCAACCGTGTAGCTGCCAACTATACTTGTAAAATTTTTTTGATGGCGACAGCAATTTTTCGTCAATCACTTTTATTCTGCAAATAGTTTTTTCGTTTTTTGTAAATTTCATTTTGTTTTTTTTAAGATTGCTTTTGTTGTTATATAGGATTTAAAATTAGGAACGAGTAAAATCTAGCGCGTGTACAGTAAACCGAAACTATCGAAAAAAAGTTTAAAAAAATTGCGATATATTCCTTTCTACGGTTTTGATTTCTATCTTGTGTCGTGTTCAATAGTGAGAAAGAGAACGAAGTGAACGATAAATTACTAAATTATAAAAAATAAATTTCGTAACAGTAAAACACTATCAAAATAGGTGAAAAAATGGTAGACAAATTTATTAATATGTGGAAAGTGCGTGAATTGGCTGACAAAGTGTAAGTTACCTTAAAACAAATACAAAAAGTGTATAAAAAAACTTTTAAAGGGTAAGGGAAGGAGTTTTCTCATTACTCATCAAATTAGTGGTAATGTTTTGTTGGCTACTAAATGAAATTAAAAAATATGTTTTGTAAATCTGGTCAAGGTAATGACAATAGCAAGAACTGGAGACAATAGCAAAAACAGATTATGCATGTGTGCACAAATAAACTCGCGAAACAAGAATCATTGTTACGTCTTATGCTGCCTTTTTTAAGTTTTCAAGTTTTTATCTTCAGTTGAGTACACTTGTATTGCCTAGTAAATGTGCCTGGCAAGTTATGTATTTGGTTTTTTCGCATTGCATTGCCCAACATCATCAAACCAATTGAGCTAACCAAGAAATAGTGATGCCAAAATTGTTAATAACTGGTATTTAGTTAATTTCTCTATATCTTTATTTTTTTTCAAATGCATTTTTTTGTATGTAATGATTATTTCATAAATATAACTGAAATAAATATGTACATTTGTGTTTAGGCAAATAAAATCAGATTTTCTTCCAAACCACCTGTTTCTTACATTACACATTTTGAGGATTTTGATTTGTTCATATAAAATATAATATTGTTTACCATCCATAATTATTGATACGATTCATATAAATTTATACACACATAGGAACCCTTTAAAAAATATATGCGTAAGAACATAAATATGAAAATAAGGCTAAGTCCTATGGAAAAATGTCGGCCGTTTAAAGTACTGAGTTCCAAATGAGCATCAAGTTCTTGATTTGTACAATATCATCTGCATGGACTGAATACAAAAATATAAGAAACGTTTATAAAAACAAAATAACATATGAAAAACATAAATATATCAATAATCAAATAAGTAACACCAAAGACCAAAAACAAATGTGGAAAAGAATAAAAGACTTAGTCCTTAAAAACGAACAACCTGTGATAAAATCGATTATATTTAATCAAATAGAATATAAAGAAAATTATACAATAGCCAATCAGTTTAACAATTATTTTATTGATAGTATTAAAACAATTAGAGATAGTATAGAAAATGTGCAATATATAAACCGAGTACCTGTAACGAATAATATTTTTAAATTCCGTCCAATAAATTTACAAGAATTAAAAATAATATGCAAAAATCAAAAAAATAAGCCTGATTTTAATAAAGTAACGGTAAAAATAATTATTGATAATTGGGACATAATTGGAAAGACCTTGCTAAAAATAATTAATAAATCTATGGAAACAGGAATTTTTCCAAGCAATTGGAAAGAATCTATGGTGACACCAATTGAAAAAGTAAGCAAAACACAAAAATGTGAAGAATATCGGCCAATAAACACACTAAAAACTTGCGAAAAAATAATTGAAAAGGTTGTAAAAGGACAATTAGAAGAATATATGGAAAATAATAACTTGTTCTCAAAGTATCAGTCTGGTTTTCGTAAAAAATATTCATGTGAAACTGCTGTAAATTATGTGATAAACAGATGGAAAAAAATAGAAAAGAATAATAAGATAATTGCAATATTTTTAGACCTAAAAAGAGCATTTGAAACAATAGATAGAAATATTCTTCTTAGTAAACTTTATATGTATGGTATACAAGGCAATGAAATAAAATGGTTTGGATCTTACCTAAGAGAAAGGACACAAACAACCAAAGTTAATAACATAAAATCAACCTCAGTTAGAAACGAGTATGGAGTTCCTCAAGGATCTGTCTTAGGAGCACTGCTATTTATTATATATATTAACGAACTACCGAATATTTTAAGCAAATGTGAAATTGTTCTATATGCAGACGACACACTAGTTTTTACAGAAGCCGAAACGGAACAAATATGTCAACAAAATTTAACACAGGATATGATAAAAATAGAAAAATGGTTAAAAATGAATAAACTTAAATTAAATGAAAACAAAACTAAAATAATGGAAATAAATATGAATAGTAATATTACAATAACAATAAATAATAAAGAAATAGAAAAAGTGAAACAGATTAAATACCTCGGTTTTATTATAGACAACAAATTAAAATTTAAAAAACACATAGACTATATATGTAAAAAAATTGGCAAAAAAATTGGTTTTTTTAAAAGGATAAGAAATAAAGTAAATATAATTACTGCAATAAACATTTATAATATTATGATTAAACCACACTTTGAATTTGGGTCAACAATAATTTACACATGCTGCACAACTCAACAAATAACAAGACTTCAAAAACTTCAAAATAAATCAATGCGCACAATTTTAAAATGTAACCGTTATACACCTATAGATTATATGTTAAATTATTTGAAATGGTTAAATATTCAACAAAGGCTAGAATTAAACACGATCATTTCTATCCACAAGATGAAAAGAGGAAATGCACCGCACTATCTATGTGAACAATTGAGTTATGTTGGAGAAGTACAACCGTACAATCTAAGAAATGTGACAGATTTTAGATTACCTAGAGCAAGAACATACGCAATACAGAAAACACTTTTTTACAAAGGATTAAATTTATATAACTTATTACCAATTTATATTAAAAATGAAGAAAATTTTGTATTATTTAAAAGAAATGTTATAGAGTTTCTAAGAAACAACAATATGTAAATATTTTTTGAAATGTATGATAAAACCTTAAAGTATTTCAAATACTACTAAATAAATAAATATAAATATAATAATGTTTAGACAACCTGCTAGCTTGGTAAATTGTTCCCTAGAAACAAGACGGTATTGTGTCTATCCTTTCACGGCCGAAATTTTTAGATATATATTTGAATTTATATTCACATTTATAGTTTTACGTGGATCTGACTTCTTTTATTCCAAGTTATTTAATTTATGTATGTATATATAACTTCTAACTTAAAGATTACAGACGGCTGGGTTATACAAAATTTCAGTTCTCTACCTATAGTGAAAATGCCCCATATGAATAAGGGGCACTCTAGTATCCCTTAATGAAAAGCGCTGGTTTTCACATTTTTCTGATTACGTAATTTCAGGAGGGTAGCTAAAGTAAAAATGCCCTATAATATTGATGTGTAAGTCAGTGATTAGATACTTAAATATGCACTTTTTATCTTTATATCTCAGGAAGCTTAATGGTAAAACTTCCAAACTTCGTCTTTGAGGTTACCTGTATGTAGAGGCTTTATATCATAGGCTTCATTATTGCATGATTAAGTTAAGCAAAGAAAGTACCCTGTGCCATAATTTGAAGTTTAAATGAAATGGTATTTGTATGGTTTATTAAGCCTTTGTTTATTTAAATGTGAATAATAGCATTCCTATTATTTATTAATTAATTGTTAAGTAATTCCAACCTTTAGGCATGAGTTCGTTTTTTTCTTTCTATTCAGAAAAAAGGTTGTCCATATTAAATAAATAATTCTCTTTCTGAATAGAAAGAAAAAAACGAACTCATGCCTAAAGGTTGGAATTACTTAACAATTAATTAATAATATTTGTAGTTCGGAATAAACAATAAAAATTCCTATTATTTATATTTTCTGTGGAAAAGATTTCAAGAACAAGGAAATATTAAGATCTAAAACAATTTTATACCAATAATTATTTTTATATTCGATTCCAAAACGTACAAAGTTGATAATTCGAAACAAATTCATATGTACTAGCTATAAAATTAGCTATGACTAAAAAATAATCACCAAAAATTAAAATGAATTATTAACTTGGCAATCTATAATTTATTATTTATTACTTATTACAATTTCACAGTGATCAATAATTTTTTTCTAAATATGTTCCTGACAGATGTAAATTAATCTACCTGTACGGATTTTTTACAAATAAAATGTAAGAGAACAAAATTATGTATTTTATTAAACATTGTAAATATGCAAAATATTCATAAAATGAAAGAACAAATTTTTGTTTTTTCGTGATCACTTCGTGAAATGGTAGAAATTGTAAACATTCAGTCATGTGCTATGAAAAAAAACTGAAGCAAAAGAGAATATCAAACAAACATTACGAAAATGGAAAAGGAAAGAAACATGCATTTCTGTGAAAAGGCAAGAAATAGTCATTTCTAAACAATTGAGGAATTAACTTAATAGAAAAAGCAATTTTGAAACAAGCATATTTCAACTTGATTTTGTTTTTAATAATTAAATTGTATAAAAATTTCACTCTTTTCGTTTTCAAATTACTTTTTTTCATAATTATTTTTAACATTTTATCTTGTATTACACATAACATCATAATATAATTAACAATATGATCCCTTATGGTCTAGCTACCGGCGCCTTTTAGTATATATTTTATAAATTTATTTGTAAAGTATATTATAAATAAAAAATAATATTTTAACTTGATTTTGTTTTTAATAAATATTTAGTGTACTTGTTTGTGTGTACAATAATATAACCATATTTATAAGATACTTAAAAAACCCCCTTTCTGCTTCTAGAAGTATTTCCCTGATAAGAACTTATATTATGACGTAAAGCTTAATTATATAAAACCAAACAAGATATATAATTGTATAAGGTATTAAAAATTATACAGGCTTTACTTACATATGCACACATAACTATTATGTACATTCAAATTATTACAGACCCAAAAAATAAATGTGCTACGGAAATAAACCGTTAGTTCCGTCGTGCTAGGTAGGTTTTATTATTTTTTAAAACCTTTTGTTTATTATGTGATTCAACTATTTTTAATTACTTAACGTTTTTAAGATATTAATTTGAGGAACTTTAAATTAATGGTGCTATAAAAACAACTTAAAAACACACAAAAATACAATTAGGTATGTGTAGCAAGTAGCGGTGTGGTGGGATAATGTACGCTCACAAAAAATTGACTGTGCTCACGCACGATTATGCGAGCTATACACACAAACATACATATGTATGTATGGACATACTGAGGAGCAAAATCCAATAATACAAGAAAAATATTTTCACAGTAATTACTTGTTACGCTCTTTGTGAAAGAACATAAAAATAATTTCTTAGTAGATGGATAATAATTGTTACACTTTTATGCTCCCGTTTATGAAAGTCTTAAAATTCAAAACAATAAATCAAAAGAAAAAATCATACTTGAATTTACCGATAATCTAGAAATATTTTATTATTTACCACATTTTTATGCTATTAAAACTTCGGCGCCTCGCCTTAGACGGCTAAGAAATATTGATGACGGAACTGGTTGGCAATTTGCAAATTTAGTGATACTAACAGTACGATTACTATAAAATTAGCTATGACTAAAAAATAATCACCAAAAATTAAAATGAATTATTAACTTGGCAATTTATTATTTATTACAATTTCACAGTGAATTCCAGCTGAAGCTCAAAAGCTGCAGAAAAAAATACACCTTGTTTTTGTCATCAAGCAATATCAGTTTTCGCAAAGCTTTTGTTCAAACTCAAATAAACTGGGGTAAAGCCGACTGGAGCAGGGTTTTTTAAAATATCAAACCGTTAATTGAAATCTATATTGTGTCTATGCTTATGTCACGTGGTCTGATAATGCGAAAATTAATCGTTTCTCATGACCCAAATACACAGGCAATGAAACAAAGCAGAGGATCAATTTTGGTGTGGGGTCCTATTACTAGAAATTTAGTGGGGTCGATTAGTAAGAATTAATGGCATTAGAGTGAGAATCAATATTATATTTTAGCATGAAAAAAACAGCCAAAAAATTACATGTGAATCAGATATAAATATTTGTTTTTTAATTATACATATTTACAAATTGCAAGTGGGTTTTACCATTAATATAATCACGCAATCTCAAGCTTTATTTCCATTTCAATGTTTTCTTTTTTTTACAGCACAAATGTAGTCATGAATTATACAGAAATTGAGGGCAAAGTGAGAGAGGCGACTAATGACGATCCCTGGGGCCCTACGGGACCTTTAATGCAAGAATTGGCTCATGCAACATTTTCATATGAAACATTTCCTGAGGTAATGTCAATGTTATGGAAACGCATGTTAACAGACAATAAAACTAATTGGCGTAGAACGTATAAGGTACTTTTATTTTTTGTAATGATTTATAAGTGAAAACTAATAAACTTTATGCTTAGAGTTTATTATTGCTGAACTATTTGGTACGCAATGGATCTGAACGAGTAGTCACGTCATCAAGAGAACATATTTACGATTTACGTTCATTGGAAAATTACACTTTTACAGATGAAGGTGGTAAAGATCAGGGCATCAATGTTCGACATAAGGTATTTGATTTGAGAGCAAATTTAATTGTATTCATATTGTATATAATGTTTTCTTAAGGTAAGAGAACTCATAGACTTCATACAAGATGACGACCGTTTACGAGAGGAACGTAAGAAGGCCAAAAAGAATAAAGATAAATATATTGGCATGAGTAGTGATGCCATGGGCATGCGTAGCGGCGGCTATAGTGGTGGAGGTTACAATGACGGTGGCTGGAGAACTTCACGGAGTGATCATGGTGATAACTGGTGTAAGTAAATTGAAGCAACAATGGTAATTATTTTTATCATTCTCTATGATACACTTATATATTGGAACCCATTTTTTCTGATAATTTGTTTGTGCTATGAATGCATATTTTTGTTTTGCAAAATTATCCATAATATATTTCAATATGATTAGCTAAGATTTTTTTGTTATTTATAATTTCTTAATTTGAATTCGAGCTTAGTTTTAATATCTTATAGTAATATATTCTACCATAATTAACAGACTCCGATTCCCGGTGTGCTGATCGCTATGAGGATGATGATGCACACTATGAAGGTGAAAAGGAATTTTCCGATAGCGATTCACCCAGTCCTAGGTATATATATTTACATTGAAATTGTTAATCATAAACCGTGTCAAATGTAATAATTAACATTTTAGAAGGAATTATCGTTACAATGACCGAGCCAGTCCTGCTGATATTGCCACTGAGGTCAAGACAGCAGGCAATATAAATATGAGCATACGTCCCAAATCTGCACCTTCAATACCAATGGCCACTATGTCAACGGGTCCTGTAACAAAACAACCAACACAACATAAATTAGCAGGGGGTAATAAAAAAATCGATATGGGTGCTGCAGCCAATTTTGGAAAGCAATCTGCGGCTGCCTCATCGAATGCTGTTGGCATACACTCACCCACACATCGTGATACACCAAGTGAAGGCAATACCGATTTAATCGGTTGTTCCCCCATTAATAACAATTCCATGGGCATATCATTGTCAAACGATAGCAATAATAAAAATACTACAACAGCCATTGCAAATAAGAACAATGCCCTTGATAGTCTATTTAAAACCTGTTCGCCAAAGAATGAAAAGACCCTTAATAGTGCTGCTATTCCCAATGATGAGATTGATGATTTTAATCCTAGAGCGGCTGAACAGCCACAAAATGAATTCGGGGATTTTGCCTCAGCATTCGGTGCTGTACCAGCATTACCTCCATCGGCTAGTTTAACAGCAATTACTTCCTCTACAAATTATGACTTTGCTGATTTCTCTGCATTCCAAGGTAGTTTTAGCTCCAGCAACAGTGCTGCCTTAACCTCTAATTTGGCAGGATTAGAAGGTAATTTGTTGACCACAGCTACTCCGGCCAATGACGATTTTGAGTTATTCAATTCACCACCTGCAATTAATAATTCCACGAATTCATCAACAATCTTGGGTGCTACAACAGATACTGATCTTCTGGCTGGTCTAGGAGATTTATCGATACATCAAAGTATGCCAATTGGTAAGTTTTAAAATTTGTTTATTGAAAATTTGTAAAATTTTCGTAGTTTTAGCTTAATTTATTAGTTATTACTTAAATACAAGAAAAATGCATTGCTTCTTTCTGATTTTTGTTATTGAACAGTTAAATTAAGTTTTTTATGTATAAGAATACATTGACAATTTGTTTAGAAATCAACTAAATTTCGATTAGTTTATTTAAAACTCTAATGATTAAAGTTACAGTTTAAAATATAAAATGTGCATGTTAGGCGTACTTAACGTTTCCCATAAAATTAGTGATATAAATTTGAATGAAAACCTGCTAATCACATTCAAATAATGCAACAATTTTTGTAGATTTGTTAAACAAAAAATCACAATAATTAGAAAAATATAATATTTTTTTAGTGGAAACAAAAGCCAATTGGAATCCTTAAATTTTTCACTTTCAGCCGATGATGATAGCAACTATGATGCCAAATTTCCCGAAAACTTAAGACATGAAATTCAAAATGTTATTCAACAATTAAGAGCTCTAAAATCTATACAATCTGCACAAGAAGTAGTGAAAGTTAATGAAATTGTAGAACAACTGTGGATTAAAAATTGTCTACCAGGTTTTGTAACAGCTGAAAAACTGTGCAACTTAGATAAGGATAAAGTTGCATGGCATTCAATAGCTGCTCATGAATATGCTGATTTATTGCAAGCTGTTGCCCAGTTACTAAGCACTCACTGGCCAGGACAAGCGCTGGGCTCGGTAGAAACGTTGATTTTCAATATATTCAAAGTCGATTATAATTTTGATTTTATAATGGAATCCTGGTCGTGCCTAATGAACAAATTACTTCAATATCCCGAAAGCATCATGACAATTTTTGAATTTTTATTAGAGGATGATTCTTTATTATCGATTACCTTTTTGCAGATATGCAAAGAAAAAGCAAGTCTACTGCAACAATATAAAGCCACTATAAACTCCCTACCTGAACCCAAATTGGAACAATTTAAAATAAAAGTCAAGGAGTTTATACAGTTTCTTATATCCATTCCAAACCGTTTAGCAAACGCCTTAAAGGGCAACGTTAAACACGTCTTTCAGTCTGAGAACTATGCCAAAAAATTGATGCAACATTTGCTTAAAACTATTTGGTTCTTAATTCACTGTGATGACCAGGAAAACAAATACTTCGATTTAAAATTTGTATCAAATCTTTTAAGTGGTTTAGTAATTCACTTTTGCAACAATTTAGAAAATGATTCAAATCTTTTCCAATTTTTAATGATTTTACAAGAATTTTGCCAATGGACTGAAGCGCGGGAATATGTCAGGCAAATATTTTATTTAATGGATGATAATAATACTTCGATTTACCGTTTGGCTCTATGTATGCTTAAGGGCTCTTTAGATTTATTTCAACTCTTGGGCAATTGTGTTAAAAATAATGAACTCTGGCAATTTTGTTTCACACACAAAATAGCATTGCAAAGAATACCTTATGAAGAACTAGCACTAGTTGCTTTAGTACGTTACATTTCTTTAGTGGATACTGTCATGTTGAGACAACTTTTTGAGAATCTTCTGAATGTATGGTCCAAACGTATTTGCCTACAAAAATTATCTCAAAATGAGCATTCTAACCTTTCCAAACTTTTAATTATAACAGCAAAGTTTTATTATTTAAATGACATAAATAAAACTCAAGATGATCAAAATTTAAAACGTTTACTACACGAAGGGTTACGTCATCATTTGGAATCCTCAGATTCATTACAACGTCATATTGGCATGAAAACAGTAGAATTAATTTTTAACTTCATACCAGGATCCAATGCTCAAGACGATGGACAATTGAAATTTGATTATGCGGGTATATTAAAAACTCCGAAAGGGATCACCATAAAGGAAATTGATAATTTAGCTGAAACAATACAAATGACAGGTTCTATACCACCTCCAAATAGGGATCCTAAACGCTTAGAACTGTTATTAGAAACCTTTATGACTGAACAAATTATTGAAGCTACAATTGCAGATCCACTAGTTACAACGGATAATGAAGACAACGCTATGGATGGTTATGAAATTAGGTCGCCTCCCTTAAAATCTCCAAAAATGGAATTAGATTCAGATGACGATGATGACTTAAAACCCTACGATATGTCAAATGACATGTTACAGATTTTAGATAAAAGCCCTAAATTTATTGCAGATTTGTTAGCAACTCTTTCTACGAAATGTGAAAATTTTGAATACTTTGAAGCGGCATTATCAACAGCAGAAAATTTAATACGCTTGCAATTGCCCAAATCTGATTCACGTTTGGCGGTGGATTTAATGCAATTATTTCTCACTTTGGATATGCAGTTTTATTATGAAAATTTCGAGGAGACAAAATTTAAATGTTGTGTTGCTATTTGTGCAACTCATCCGGCGGAATGTACCGAATATATATGTCGTCAATTTCATACCGACAATTCCTGTTATAATGCCAATTTACGCATATTTATGTTACAAATTTTAGCTGGTACTGTAAAAGAACTAACGGATTCCGTTGAATCGGAGAATTCTGATGACGCTGCAGTGCCGACAAGTCTAATACATTTACGCAAATTCCAGTTCGATAATGAACATCAAAAACGGTTAGCTTTAGCCCAACAAACTATACGCTTAAGATTAAAAAATAAAACTAAAAGATATTTTACCAAAAATAAAACGTTTGCCGCTGCGAAACCTAATCGCTTTCATTCGGTCGTTGGTACGTTTTTCTTCTCGTTGGTCAGAGGGGAACGAACCAAACAAATGCTTTATGTCAAATATGATCGCATCGCTCATGACATTGATACAATGCTGTTAGTCAATTTCTTGCACACACTCTCAATTATTGTAATGGGAGCCCAGAATTGCACTATTCTTCCAATAATGGCAAGAGAAATTTTTGATTTATGTTCATTTGTGCGCTTTAGTGAAGAATCACGTGTTCGTTTGTCTTGCCTAGAACTTTTGGGTATTACTTTAGTTACTATTCCGGAGTATATACTGATTGAACAATTTAATGATCGTTTACTAGAATTAAGATATTGGCTTGAAGATTTTATTAAATCGCCATTGATTGGTGGCGAAACTTCGAAGGAATGTCGGGAATTGGCATCACAAATTCTTAACACCTGTTACAAAGTTATGAACCCACCAGATATTGACGGATAGTGTACTTTGGTGTAAACGTGTAGCTGGAGCTCTAAATTTTTGTATATTGCATTTAAGCGTGACGGAATATTTTGATTTTACTATTTAAGTTTCCTTATTTGATCATTAACTTGGCATTTTAAATGCCATGTTTTCATATATATATGTATATATATATATATATATATATATATATATATATATATATATATATATATATATATATATATGTATGTATATATATTATATATTATATATATAAGTTTAACTAATAAAAAATAAAAAATTGAATAATTTGAACGATTTCTGAATAAAATTCGAAGAATTTATGCTTCAAAACTTCAAAGGCTTTTAATTAATATGACTATTAATGTCAACCACACATGATCGGAATTTTTTTATTGAATGAACTTGATAATATCGAGTCACAACCTCGAAAATAACGTAACCCATAATGCAAATTGTGAAGCAGAAGATTTTTGTTACATTTTTTTTAAATTTCTGCAGAAATCCAAGTTATAGATTAGTTTAACAGCTACTTAATTAAAAAAGTTTTATTAATATAAAATTAACCTGCATGTAACATTAAACATAAAATGTAAACTAATATAAGTAATTGACATAAAGTTAATTTATGTATTACGGTGTTTTAACTGCGGCTTCGCTCGCCCCTACCCTTCCTTTGATCATAGTTTTAAAAAAAAATGGGTAGATACTCATCTAATAAGGGGTCTATGTATTTAGGCCTTATATTTCATTAGAATCATTTTGAAAGTGTCGGGAAAATATATAGCCCATGTTTCCATGTTTTAAATCTTATCAGAATAGGTTCAGCAGTATAGCTATTAAAGCGTAACAAACGAACAAAGTTACTTTCGCATTTATAATATTGTATAAGTAAGGATAAGGATATTCCAGTTAAAATTAAATAATATTACATAAATATTAAAAAGATGCTGGTTAATTTTTCTCAATTGTGTGGATAATTTTTGATACTAAAAATATAGAAATGATAATTTAATTTTTCGATAATTTAATTTGTTTACTTGTGAATAGCTCGTAACCGTGAGTTTTTTGCAATTTCATTTAATTCAAGTGGACTTACATATGTGTGAGCAAAAATAAAACGTGGCCAGGCATTAGAAATATTTTGATCGTATATTCGAGTAATTATTTTTCTAAGAGCAACATATTATAATTGAATCAATTATTGGTTGTAAACAAATTATAATATTATTGTAGATAATAATATGGTCGCTTAGGAAAGCATGAAATTGATCACTGGTTGGCAGCTGCTAAAGTTCAAACACAGGCCAGGCTAAAGTACAAGCACAAGCCAAGGCTCCCCCGTGTTTTGATTACAGATGGCAGACATGACGGAATATTGTTAAAATTTTATTAAATCACCCTGTCGGACTATCAAGTCAAGAATCAACGAAATTAATGTTTAAAATATTTACAAATAACCATTATGTGTTTGTCACAACAATATAATATTTCAGGGAACATAATATTGTTGTAGTGACCAGGCCACAACCTTGTTTTTCTGTTTACATCTGTTCGTTACTTGCGCTAATTCCTCAGAGACTCGCTAGTTTGCTTGCCGCCTCATTTTTGTTTGCTGTAGTTAACATTCAAAGGCAATATGTCAGTTACGTAATTATCGTGGTTATGGTGAAATCAAGTTGCCAAGCTAATGCTACATCTATGGCTTAACTTGAATATGGCTGTGAAATTTTTTGTGTAACTTAAGGAACTCTTTTTTTATTATTCTACTTTAATTTTTTGAGATATTACTACGTTGCCGTAAAGGACCGATATATTTTAAAGAGGTTTACGTTAGCATTTAATTAAAATTTGAAACAGCAAAATTCGTGGTAAAAAATAAATAAATAGTAGTGGAACAAATATCTATCAATCCGTCGATGTTTTGCTTTATTTCCATTAAGTTCATATATGACCTCTTAGCGTAAGATTAATGCAGTTTTCTTAAAGTGTGATCAGACGAGGCAAATATTTGACGAAATAAGCGTAATCAATTTTTTTCACTTTTTCAAACATCACATTATCAGGGCATGAAAACATTTGCAGATAATAAATACTTGAAAAATGTACCCTTAAAAAGTGTGCAACATAATAAAAGCAATGCGAATTTCGTCATTGTTCAGACAGAAAATCACATTAACAATTTTTAAGAAAAATGTTTTCGACTTCAAAATTACTGGCATAATAGATAGGCCTATTTTGAAAGTCTTATAAGACATGAAAGATGAAACTTTATTTCTACATTAATTTAAAATGTAAAAATAATTGTGACATTTTTTATAAGTTAAATTTTGTTTACTAATTGCCTTAATTTATAATATGAAACGCCAGAGCTTATATTGAATATAAAAACAAATTTTTATATATAATTAAAAAATTATTTAATAATTAATAATATTTGAAGTTCGAAAAAAACAATAAAACTTATAATTAAAAAATTTATTGTTTTTTTACGAACTGCAATATTATTAATTATTAAGTAATTTTAGTACATTTTCTATGGCGCTCTACTAGAATATGAAAAATTGAGAAATAACTGATTCTCGTATTCCATTTGTCTTAAATGTTGATATAAGTAGAAGATGTTTAGACACAATTAGTAGATAAGACACGAAGGATGTTGATAACGTGTGTAGCGACATAGAAAATGCATTCCATTCAGCTAGATGTCTAATAAAATTAATACTTTTACTGTTTTCAAGGTTGTCCATATTAAATAAATAATTCTCTTTCTGTATAGAAAGAAAAACGAACTCATGCCTAGAAATTAAAATTACTTAATAATTATATTAAAAATGATTATATATTAAAAATTTTCAAAATGTTTAAATTTGTTGTTTGTGGTTACAAAACACAAGCCCCTGACATGCTTTCCAAAATCCATAACAATTTGTTTGAAGAGCAAAAATATTTTTTAATAAAAGAGCCCCATAATTATATTTGTTTTCGACATAGATTCTGGCCTTGATTTTTTTTTAATAAGTCCCTAAATATTTTAGAACAAAAATATTTCAATCATATATTTGTTCAATTCACAAGCTCCTCCCTTGTATCGCTATACACTTTTAGCTTAAATTACCAGTATAAATTCACTATAACTATGAACCATTAAAGATCATCTCAAATAAAGATACCGGTGACTACATATACACAGTTTTTCATTCTTTATTCAAATAAAAACCTTACTCCCAGGTATGGTCTCCATGCAATATTTTAAAACATATGTAATGAAATTGTATATTTATAACAAACTTTGCAATGCAAATTACTAACAAGAAAATAAGTTGATGACAACGCTATAACATGATAGCAGGCACTTGTGAATTGAACAAATGTGTACATTTTTACTTATTTACGTAATTAGTTTTTAACAAATTCAATTGTACAACATTTATTGATTGTTTTCTTAATTAATTTATTTTTGCTTATACCAAATTATACCAAACACAAACAAAAAAGCATTCCTCAACATACCGGGAATACTACCACCGCGGACCCATTAGGTAAACTTGAACAAAATAAATGCTTCAAATAAAATACCGCACGTAGTTTTGCAAAAAAAAAAAAGGAGAAAGTGAAATTAATTAGCACACTAGAATAAATAATATTTACTTTTCAAATGCTTTAGCACTGCTGTTTTAAACTTAAGTTAAATATTTTCCTTATATACATATGTACATATTTCGTAGAGCTGAAAGCATTTTTACCAATTCACTTTGTTATGCTTGTATACTTTAACGCAAAAATGTAATTTTTATTTGATCATCGCTAGTCTCTAGAGCTTTATGGTTAATATTTTTATTTTTAATTTCTTTATAATTTGTTTACTTCTTTTAGACAATAAACTTCCACCAATTGCCTCAACGGGCAATACTCTACTACAACCCGTAAGTGCTGATAATAATAACTCTCTACAATCATCATTGACCGCCGCCGATGACAATACATCAAATAATGGCAACAACAGTGCATTAACACATGTAGGTGCTACCTGGGCCGATAACTTGAAAGCTGGCAACTTGAAACTAGATTTGGATAATTTGCTATCGAGCAAGACGATTAAAACAAATGCGCCGGCTCTTTCTATGAATGCGCTTAAAGTGCAAAGTCCTAATGCCACACAAATCACAAATTCCCAACAAGTGCCACTGTCTGTACATACGCCCACTATGGGTAATTTTGCTGCATTTGGTGCCCAAACGGCTACTGCACGTATTTCTCCCGGCTTAGGTAGTGCTGCTTTAGTTGGTGGCGCCCCCACACTTTTTAATACAACATCACCAAACATTCCATCACAACAGCAACAGCAATCACAATTTGCTAATTTTAATCAAATGAATAATATGATGCAAAAGGGATTTGTTAGCAATATTAATAATAACAACAACAACAACAATAATAATAATTTAAAGTCTTTTGATTTATTTCAATGATATCTAATGGCTTAAATTAACTTTTTAATTTGTTTTTGTATTAATTTTAATTGTTTAAAAAGCATATTAAAATTATTATTGTTTTTCCATGTATATTTTTATAATATTAATGTTATTTTAATAATCCTCTTATAATTTGCAATCTTTGTCATGTTCCGAACATTTTATTTAGAAAATACAAAATAATTTAAAGTTAAAAAAATATACATATGAATAAATTATTATTATATTAGTATTAATATACAAATGAAAACGATTTTAAAACAATTTATAATGAAACGAATATTTTGTTTTTTTTTTTTAATATACCAAATCATAATTTTGATAAGAAAAACAACATTTAAAGCATGGAAGTCGAATGTTTGGTTATTTTTTCAACATCCTCAGGGATTTCATTTTATTTAATCCGGCAACATTTAAAGTACATAGAGGGAAACGGTTTAGTCAATAAAAGTGTCGAACCGGCTTCGGATTTCGGTAAAAATTGGTCGAATGCCGAATTTTTGTTGAATGCCGAATTCAATATCTAGGGAACATTTTAGTTTAAGTCAGCACTTATAGACGAAGGATCCTGTAGATCTATTTATTGTTGTCCATTTTAAAAGATCAAGAGCAAACAGGTTTGTAATTTCAAAAGACTTAGATTAAATGCTCTTTGGAAAAACATCGGCTAATAGAAGATATATAAGATGAGATGGATCAGCTAATTTTTAATATTCCTAAGAATTACTGAATACTTTATCTCTACAGCATGAGCAAAACTAAAATTGATTTTCTTTTGGTTAAAGATTGGGAACAAATTGATAATGAGAAGCTGTTTCGAGGTCACTATAATGCCACTATATGAAATGTTGGAATATAAACCAATAACATCCAAATTTAAAATTATTTTGCTCGGCATTTAATAAAAAATAAGTTGTTTTGCCTTGGCCGTATTATGAAATTTTGCCGAACAGCGGCTGGAATACATGCAGTTACATATAACCTTTGTTTGGTAAAAAAATATATTTTTTTTTTGTTTAAAAAAGAATTTTCTTTTTTTTATATTAAAATATTCGAAGGATAAGCTACTAAATTAGTCGACAAATTGCTTAAAATGTACAAATATATGAACAAAATGCAATTGAAGAATTTTAGAGAATTTGGTATAGAAGGGTTGATTGACTAGAGGGCTTAATATGTATTCGAAAGATCTCGAATAGCTCTGACAATGATTTACACATAAAATGATTGGCAAGGTTTTCCACCAAAAGATATTGATTTGCTATTGCGTATTTCACCATTTTTTACTATCTATAACTTGTTCTTTACGTCTGCAAAAAGTATGGAAACTAATTAAAATTCGAATCCACTTCATCACAGACACAATCTAAGTAAAAACGAAGATTTCGAATTTTCTCTTCTTTATTCGTATTAAAATTAATTAATGGTAAAGAATATGATATAGAAATCCATACATTATAATAACAAATGTACTTTATGTTGTCTTTAAAAAAGTTGCATACAATCTAGGAGTGCTGACAAAAAGACAAAAAATTTAATTCTTAAGTGGATAAACCAAAAATATGTATACATGCATGTATTTCTAATTCCGTTTATGAAAACCTTTTAAAATAACTCCATCAATTAAAAATAAATATTGGGGGTATTTTGAAACACGTTTCGTTTTGAAATCGCCAAATAAAACGAATCGGTTTTTAGAACATGCCCGATATGTATTTACATATTATGTAGTATGTATATAATATGAAATGTTGCACATTCAAAGAAACTTCAAAATTTAAATTAAAAATACAATGCCCATAAAATATGACGGCAAAAACGATATAAAAAAACGACACATGTTATTGATACCTTTTATAACCACAATTACCGTTTCGATATCATTACAACATCGGTAAAATCAGCTGGTGAACATATTTTTCGAAAATATTTATTTAATTTTCTATAAATAAAAAAGTTAAGGAGTTTAAAATAAAGTGGTATTTTTACGGTTTCTTAAGCATTTATTTACAAAAATGATTTCGAAAGGTGTTCTTTTAACCTAGTATAATGATCAGTACTGAACTCCTGAAATACACATTTAATTCTGCCATTTAATTTTATTGAACATATTTTTTATTTGAATCTGAAGCCAGCAGAACCACCGATTTTTTAATCGTCATAACTACTAATTTAAGTAACGAACCGTTTCTTTTAATGTGTACTCACGACATCTAATGACAAGCCAGTTCCTCAATAGTATTCATGGTTTAACTTTTTTGCTGGACAGTAAAAACTTTCGAACTAAAATTATAAGATGTTCAGAACAAAAGAGACTACACCTTATTTAGTGGTCACTTTTATTTCGCGAATAATTTGCCTCGTCTGATCTTACCATAAAATCATACATATGTTAAGAAATGAATGTTTAAGTCGGACTTATAACGCGGGTTTCATACAACGCAAAATGTTAGTTTACATAACACTAATTAAAAATACCAATGTATCAAGGTGAATGCACGTTGGTATATGAATCAGGTACAACAGTAAATTTTTTTTATTACCAAATGTTCAAAGCGTATTCTATTTATCAACATTTTTTTAACCAAGTGGACTTTAAGGCACAAATGACGGTGACATTTTTTGTGCATAGCTCTTTCAATTATTAACCGTATTGAAGTATTAAACTCTTCTGTTAAAGCATTAGCAGAGCATATGTGAAAAGGAGTGTTGGATCAATATATGGCCGCGGACTTTTTCTACAACAGATAAAATCAAACGAAAGTTAGAATTTAATTTGTAATTGTATTGCAAAATTAAATAAATAAAAAAAATTACATATAAATTTTTAAAATTATTTTTTCAAGCCGCAGGCAAAAAAAAACAAAACCATAAGATCAAATACTATTGAAGGTACATACAAACATATTCTTTCAAAAGTATAGAATTTACTTCCCTTGCAAATTTAATAAAGCAAAAATGTAAAAAAAAACAACAATTAATATGTACTTCATAATTAAAATTATTAATATATTAATTAGTAATCTAATATAAAAACTGTAGTTATGTATGTGTATTTATCAAGGTTGTAAATGTGTTTTAAAAGTTCTAATAATAACTCCACTTAAGTGCAGTTTTGATGAAGTGAATTTAAATATAAAATAAAATAGTAAATTATATTTATTTAATAAATGTATTTAATACAAATAATACTTATGAAATACACAATCTATATTTTATTAAAATCGGTTAAGTATTTTAGCAGTTAGGAGGAGGTGCAACCAATGCATAAGCGAAATGTAATTCAATTTCTTTTTCTACAATCTTTCACAATCATACCAATGATAATGTTTATTTATGTTAAATGTGCTTTCGAGCGACCAATGATCGCAACAGCTTTCTAAGTGTTTTTGCTTATGATGTCCTGTTGTTTTGGTACCGAGAATTTTGAACTACATTTATTTTTGACATATCAGCCGTCATATTACTATTTGTAAAATAGAAAAATTAGAATGTTGTTAATTGTTTAAAATAAAATCTTAATAATTTGGTGTTAAATGGTATTTTTATATACATATTTTAAGCAATTTGGCCATCTTGATATGTTAAAAAGGGGCTCATGATCTGTCTCAATTTACAGAATCTTAATTTGCAAAACTACAATCGTTAATACTATTAATATTCTATATTCTAATATAATTAATAAAGTAGAAAGTATTTATTTTGAATTTGATCTGGATCTTTCACATTCTCATTCACATCCAATTTCTTCTGCAGTGTCAATTATATAACTTATTTTATTCCTACATAAATCTCTGATTTTGGTATTCATTTCTTTTGAATTGCTCATTACCAATTTCATAATGTTTCTAGAATTCTTGGCCATCGAATAAAGGATTTCTTACAAGTTTGATAAAATTTTAGTCAAATAATAAAAGGGGAAGTGACTCTCTTACTTGACAGCCTGCGTGCAGCAGGCTACCATGTAAACCGACTCTCTTGTGACCAAATCAACGCACGCGTTTATCTCGTATTTGCTCAATGTTTCCAAAAATTTGGATTTTTCGCCATATTTTTAGATTTGATTAAAATTTGTTCAACGTTTTTAATAAATTCACTTTCATTCTGTACTATATGCCTTTTTAAATCAGTTGATTTGTATAAGCTTCCATCATCATTTTAGAAAAGAAATTCATGTGGAATAGATAGTGTTTGCATATCATAATAGGAATTTGAGATTCGAGATTTGTTGTTCAAAAAAGCCAGCGAATATTTAACGTCGAATACACCTCATAACAAAGGCCAGTTTTTTTTTAAGTTTTAAAAAAAATTTTACTTAAATAGCGTGGCATCTAATTTTCTAAATTTATACTCTTTTCAGCACAATGAAATACTCCATACGCTAATAGTAAAAGGTTTGCGTTCACTAGAAAATTCCAAGATATGGAATGCGAATTAACAAAAATGATGTGATACTAATCAATTGCACAGGACTGCGATTTTGTTAACTAATTTGAAAACTTTAATATTTCTACATTGAGTTTCATAAAGTAGGGAAGTTATGATAAAAAAATACGATTCATATATTCGAATATTTTTATACAGTGAAAACTTTCGATACAAAAATATTTTAAATATTTTCCATGTGATTAAAGTTATTTATTTTAAAATTTTATTTTGAATGTTTTTATTTGTCTATTCTAAAAAACTTAAGTCTAAGCGCCTAGCAATAATACAAAGAATATACGAGTAAATCAAGCAAGAACATTTATATTCATACACATTTGAGAAAATTGTAATTTAATTGCAAAATGTTTATAGTTCTATAAAGGGTGTAAATACTCTTAATTATATGCAAAAATGAAAGAAGACTGGTTGCATTCACTATTTAGGAAAACAATTATTGATTATTTTTGTTTTTGTTCTTCTTCTTTTTCTTCTTCTTCTTGGGTTCTCCTTCGACGCCATTTTCTTCTGCTACAGCAACTGGTGCGACTTCTTCCGAATTGTTGTCTTTATGAGCCACTTCCCCATTTCCATTCGTTTCTTCTAGCTTGCGTTTCTTATTTTTCTTATCTTTCTTTTTCTTAGTTGATTGGGTTTCTTTAAGTTGGTCAGAAACTTCTTTTGATGCAGTTGCAATAGCCTCTTTCATCACTTCAATATTTTTACGAGGAACTTCACCCGATTCATAAAACTTCAAACGATCCTCTACTTGTTGTTTAAGAGTCTCTCCAAATACTGCCGTAGGCTGTTCTAGAAAACAGTCAATGCGTGAAGCTATTGAACATTTGTTCGCCAAAAAACGTGAAATTCTGCCCTTATTTTTTAAACCAGCTCGACCAATAAACGAGGAATGATAAAGAAGACCATATTTAGGAGTATTAGAACGAGTTTTAAGAGCACGGAAAAGAGCTTTCTCAGCTCCCAAAATTTGTACTGTAGAAGCTGGATATTTAGCCAAATTTGTTAAACTACCCGCATGAGAAATCAAGCGTGCACCAACCTGATCTCCAATCAAAGACTGCAGATTTGGAGCCACACTCTCCATTTTATTGTGCAAATATGTACCTAATTTCTTACGGTATTCAGAAAGTTTAACTACGCGTTCAGCAAACATTTCAATATTCATAAGATCGATTATTGAAATATCCATACCCATTGACATTTTAGCGGCATCAATAATAGCTTGAGCTTTTGCTGAATCCATAACAATTTCTTCCAATTCTTCAAGTTTATCTTGTGTTAAAGTTTTTCGATCCTTAATAAATTTGGCAGCTTTGGCAAACATATAATTCTCTGGAACAATTTTTACCAACTCTGGGAAATGGTAGGAATACCATTCTCTGATACGCATAGAAAATGTATTTACATCCTTATCCAATTGGTCTAATAGAGCAATAGACTGAATAATCATGTTATCCGAACGGTGGACGTTGAACTTAACCTTGGCACGAGAATAACTGTGACCCAAACCCAACTGAGCAATACCAGCCGATTTATCAGTAAATCCTTTAAATGAAACAAAAAAAATTTATATAAGTACAAACAAGAGAAACAGTTTTTTTATATTTAGAAATAAAAGGATTTAAGAACTACTTAAAGTTAGAAACATGACTGCTAATACAGTGACCATACTTTTGCAATTTTAGGTACTTTCTCAACTATTAGTACATAACGTTAACAATAAAATATTAAATATTTTCCGGGTGAATTTTTTCTCTTTACTCTCGTTTGCTCCTATGAAAAAATCCCTTTATTCTAACGAACAAGGGAATTATACAGGGTATTGAATGTAGGAGAGAAGAGAATAGGGAGAAAAAGCTAGGGAAATATTAATTCATAATAGAATGGGGAATATTTCCTGGGCAATTGTTCTTCATAATTGGTCTAAATTACTCCAAATATGTCACATACTAACTTTAGGATCAACAAAATTTTGACTTTAGTGTATTGTCTCACCTTTAACGAGTTTATGAAAATGAAAACGAATGCCTCGAATGATTTCTGGCACAACGCCAGTTTGACTACATTGTACACCGATAGCTTCTGTTATGGCCGCACCCAACTTTGGATCGGCAATACCCAACGTACACTTATTTTTCTTCAGTTTGGAGTAGAAGTCATCCAAAAATACCATTAAATCTTGAGGTACAATACCTTCTGAAATAGCGTTGATATTTTCTAAAGCGGCTATAGCTGTCTTAAAAGGTGCAAAGGCAGCCAATTTAACAAGGGAATTAAATTTTGCCAAATCAGTCACCGAAGACTCTACTTGTGGCAAAAACATTGCGACTTCCTCGAACTCCTTGACAGAGAACAAAGCGAACCCAGCCGCATGTTCGTATAAAACATAAAGTTGGGACTGCAAATACAAAGATATACGTACATACATATAAGTAAAAGTGAAATGGTGTTCGATATTTATAGGTTAAATTTTTTACAAATTTACTTGCAAATGTTTTTGCATTTCGGATTATTTGCGTTTTATACCATTTTCCTTACTTACCATATTTTTAATAATATACGTTCCACTTTTTATTTAATAATTGTATATTTTCTACGAACACCTATGCACAAGCCGCACGAATTTTCCACGTGCTTGTTTTGAACACAAAGTTACCCTGTGGTCACCCTGTGTGTGGTTTTGAAGACGTGTTCAATATGTTTGACAAACACATCGTTGTAATAATGTGTCAAACCATAATTTTATACCTGTCGTATCTAAAATTAACTCGAAAATTTTGTTTAGACTGTCTTGAGTAGCCAAAATAATTATAGAAAATGTGTTCGTCGTCGTCTGTTTAAAGAAACAGAATAGATGTTCACGTTCAGTTTCAGCCTAATTTTCTGCCTCTTATCGAGATTGTATGCACAAGGTAACTAGCCAAGATGACTAGCCATTTTGTGCGAGCAGCAAAAGGTGCGGTGGCTGAAAAGATTTATGGCTAGTCAACACGCCATATTAGGCCATCGTATATTTTGCTGCTCGCACAGGAATTTGGCTAGTGAAGATCGCCAGTGTTGATGGTCTGTTCGTGCTCAAACAGAGTTGCCCCAGCAATTATTCTCTCAACTCTATTGTAGGCAATGGAATACACAAACAAAATACACACAGGCAAAATAACACGAATGTGTGTGGTGCGCTCGTCTAACAGCAACATCTACACGAATTATCCAAGCAGAAGACCACCAAAACCATTTTCTCCCGTTATGTTGCATACGCTCTATCAATGTGCTAAAAAAAATTATGGCTATTCAAGATGTAGTGCAAATTCTCGTACTTGAACTATGGGGAAAACGTTGAAAATATTTCGATGAGAGAACAAATTATTCTCAAACTGAGGGTAATATATAGATATATTCTGCACACAAAAGACAACAACCACATTATCCCTGCTATTTTGCCGATGTTTTCCCCATGTGCGATCAAATTTGTGGGTAGTAAAAACCGTAGACTACTAACTAGACGCGACAACTCACAACAACATTACCTCGATTATATAAGAGAGATAAAAAACCTTATCGTTTCTAATTAAGCTATCTCTTTCATGTAATCGGGTTAATTTAAAATTTTGTACGTAAAAACGCATGACACCTGATTACACGCTTTTTCAAATGTCATTATTGGGTATTCTGTTTATATTCTGTGGTAAAAACGTAGTAACGAGCCATATTCCTGTGCGAACGGCAATCTGTACGTTGGTAGAACAGTTCTATGGCTAGTCAAGACGGCATGTTATGAATTATGCTTTGATTTGCGAATTGATTACAACAAAGGTGCAACGATAAATCTCCATATAAATGTCAAATCGAAAAAAGTGAGACATGTTAAAAGCGAAAAAAACCTTAAGGTAGAAGACAACAAAGAAAGACTAAAAGAAATAGTTTTTCACAAGGTGGAAGTGCTAGACAATAGTTTTTTTTTGTTTAAAATCGTACTGATTTAATTTAAACACATTTTAAATAATTACATGAATATTAGCATACACACGTTTAATTGTCCAAGAAATTATATTTAAAAGAAAAAGTAATAGCACGTAAGACATTAATCATCATTGTTGTTTTGCACTAAAAATTGTGTTTATGTGAAGGGTATTTATGTGCCTCTGAAAAAAATTCATCATATGTACATACATACATATGTACATGCAAAATGATAAATTCGTCACATCATCTATAAATAAAATTACCGTCTTCTACATCGACTTCACCAATATTACAATCAATTGAAGTTTACGTTGTGTTCTACATAACCAGTGGGATAGTCATTCAGATAGTCGTCAAGTTATAATTGCAGTACGCGTTTTCCATATTTTTCACATTTTAAATTGCAAGGATTTTGTACGAGAAGAAGCAAATCGGGTTTTACTCTGCCGCTTGGATTGTTGTATTGAAATTTGGTTAACACACACACAATGGAGTTTTTGTTGTAAGTATGACTTTAACAACGACAATATTTTAAAGAACTTTGTTAAAACAGTGTAGTTTTGTTAATTTATTTGTTTTTTATTAACTCTAGTTAATTTTATCTAGAAAGTGCAGCAACATTGTATAGAATTTCAATTTTAGTTTGTTGTTTACTTTTTTATTTTCCGATTATTTGCAAAGAGTTACCAGATTGTTCACTTTAAAATTGTGATTGAATTATTGGGGAAAATGAATTATATTGATTGATTTCGGAATATAGAAGTCCTAGAAGGTAGCAATTTGTATTTTTTTGCTATTAGTTTTCTGACAGAATACTTCTACTGAACAACATAGTTCGTGACTGTTACAACTTTGATTTATTCATTATTTGTGGTAGAATTTATTTGCAGATTTGTATGGTGGTCCTTTAGAACGTATTCCAAAAAGCATGACAAATTTTGTATATATTTACGTTACGAAAATGATGTAAAATGTTTGCTAAATAGCTGATTCGTAACATCACGATACGATTCTATTAATTTTACTAAAACGATAAGTTTTTTAAAACCAAGATGAAATAACATACCAAATTATTTGGCAATATTGCATTATGTAGTTTAAGAGTATCCTCTTATCATTGGTGCGCTTGAGAAGATATCTTTTACACAAATAAATAATGAAAAAAAAACATATTTTTCCAAATTAAGTGGTCCTGTAATTATTCATATTTAGTTTCAATACCAATAACCTAGCCTATAGAGGCCATAATAGGTTATTATTGTATGTAATTAAAGAGATCTATTTTATATTATATCCGCCTACAAACATAAATTTGAAAATAAGGCCAAGCTCTTAGTCAAAAATTTCGGGCGTTAAAAGTTCTGAGATCAATATGAGGACCAAGTTCTTCATATGTATGGTACCATCCCATTCTTAGGCAACTTGCTAGCTTGGTAACATTTTTCTCATAATCCTTTCCCATATTGAAAAGTTAAAAAAATGTTTGCAAGTTGCCTAAAAATGAGATGGTATTGTACATATGAAGAACTTGACCCCTGTACTTTTTACGGCCGAAATTTTTGGATAGGAACTTTGCCTTATTTATACATTTATCTTTTTGTCCAGATCCATGTTATTTTTGTTTGTTAATGTATGTTTAACATCTCTTTTAACTTAAAGCTTACAAACGGTTGGTTTATATCAATTTCAGCTCTATACAAATAAGGGGGACCCTAGATCCTCTAGATGAAAAGTGACAATTTTTCTCATTACTTATACTCCAAGGCCTACCTGTATACCAAATTTCAGCTCTCTAGCTATAGTGGAAGTGTCAAATACGAATAAGGGGGAACCCTAGCCCCCCATATAAAAAGTGCCTATTTTCAGACTTTTCTGTTTACTTATTCCCCAGGACCTACCTGCATACCAAATTTCAGCTCTCTAGCTACAATTCAAGTGCCCCATAATATTGATGAGTAAGTGAGTGAGTCAGTGGTTATGTATAAAAATATGCAATTTTTACATCTTCATATCTCGGGAAGCTTTTACGGTTACCTATACATAGAGTCCTTATGTTTCAAGTTTTATTATTTTACGATTAAAGGAAGCTAGGGGGTAAAAACAGCGCGAATGGTTTCGTGTAATATACACACTGTGTGCATTAGCCCTAAACTTGGCCTGAATATTATCGGTATATTTAGTAATTAAAAATTTAAATTGCCTTTCAACATAAATAAAAGCAACCACAACTTTGTTGTTACCATTAAAATAAATAAAATTAGAACAGTTATGTTAGTAACATGTTAGACTTTTTCGCAAGTTTTTTAACATTTCATTTACATTTACATAGGACAGTTTATAAAATATACAATATTTCTTTAACTTCTTTTAAAAACTTTTAAGTCGTTTGATTGAATTAATGTGTGTAGTAGTTTGATCAATATAGAATATACAAAATTTCCAAACACGAGAAAAAGCATAAATCTTTTAATCTGATGGGTCCGGATATAGGCGCACTACACACATATGTTTATTACTAAAAAATATTAAATGACGACGTTGTTAATAATTAATATAACACAAACTGTTTTTAATTTATAGTGGCTCGCGATCTAGTAAAACTTTTAAGCCCAAAAAGAATATTCCTGAAGGTACACATCAATATGATCTCATGAAACATGCAGCAGCCACACTTGGTTCGGGTAATTTACGAAATGCCGTTGCTTTACCAGATGGAGAGGATCTAAACGAATGGGTGGCTGTTAACAGTGAGTACTAACCAAAATGTATAAACATTTAGAAGTATATAATAACTTAAGCGATAACCTTACTTTATTCGTAGTTCTTAGGTCAATCGTTAAATCCGTGACAATTGTACGAACAAAAATACGTTGATTTTTTTATCGCATTTTCAGCACTTTTTATCCTAGTCGGACTAAGTTTTGTTAATGGATCACAATGCGTAAAAAACGTACGTTTAGTCACACGATAACGTATGTTAAAATCTATAATATTATGAATTATCATCAGTTGACGTTATATTTTATAATTCAAAAAACTTATTTTTACGATACGTGTTATACGTTCACGGATGTGACGATTCCATCCCAGTTTTAAATTAACCTACATATATACGCAGATATTTTTAGGAGTATACATTTTTTACACATTTTTGTAATTTTTCAGCTGTGGATTTTTTCAACCAAATCAACATGCTATACGGTACTATCACAGAATTTTGCACTGAAGAAAGTTGCGGTATTATGTCGGCTGGTCCTAAATATGAATATCATTGGGCTGATGGTTACACAGTTAAGAAACCCATTAAGTGTAGTGCTCCCAAATATATTGATTATCTTATGACCTGGGTGCAGGATCAATTAGACGATGAAACCCTTTTTCCTTCCAAAATTGGAATACCATTTCCAAAAAATTTTTTAAGCAATGCTAAAACTATATTGAAACGTTTGTTCCGTGTCTATGCTCACATATATCATCAGCATTTTTCAGAAGTTGTAACATTGGGCGAAGAGGCTCATCTCAATACATCATTCAAGCATTTCATCTTCTTTGTGCAGGAGTTTAATTTAATTGAACGCCGTGAGTTGGCACCGTTGCAGGAACTTATTGATAAGTTAACAGCAAAAGATGAAAGGCAAATATAGGATTCAATGCAGGTTGTGGGCACTGCGCATGGTATGGAATTTTGAGTTTAAGTAACCTGCTTTTTTATTATTATTTCAACTTTAATTTTATCGTTTTTAATTTCTTATAACATTTCGATATGCCCAAGAGTAGTAATTAATTTAATATATTGTAAACAATATCATTATTATTTTCATTATTTTAGTAGTTTTTTTAATTGTTTTTTAAGCCACCGATGACAAAGGATAAACTTGTACAGATACTTACTAAATAATTTAAATCACAAAAACGCTAATAAAATTTTATTTATACATAAAATATAAAAAAAATTTTTAACCTTTTGTTCCATAGTCATTACTAAAGAATTGAGAGGTGAAAAGTTTTCACATACGTAGATGTGTATATCATATTCACATACATACGTATGTACATATATCCTACAACAATTTATTTTTCAAAACACATATGGGGGGCGTTATAATAAATGAATGTTTGAAGAGTTTTACTTTCTGTGTTTTACAACGGTTCTCGAATCCATTAAATTATTAAACTTTTGTGTTTTTAAATTTTAAAAACTTGTACTTTAGTAGAACTATTATTTTATTTTTAAAGCGCTTTAACCAATAATATAACTTTAATTACGTAATAACACGAGATATTTGCAACTTTAGCCGGGTAAAAATTGTAGATAGACGAAGTCAACCTACATAAAAAATTACAAAAATTTTCTCGTCCCATTATGCATATGCCGTGTGGCGTTGACACTGACTATAAAATATTTTCAATACAATTATTGATTATATTAATTAAAAAAAAAACACACACGCACATTTTAGATATTAATTCTCACAACATTCTTTGTCGTATTTAACTCAATAAAATCGTTTTATCTAGCATAAACTTTTAACAGGGTTCGAAAAGCTTACCAACATGGCCTAAGTAATGTATTAATTACAATTATAAACTAGCTTTCAAATAAACTTGTTTATAGTTTTTTTACACCTTTTATTAAAATTTTTTGCTACGTGACAAAAAGTTTCACAAAAAGAATAAAGAAAATCTTAAGATCATTTTAATTGGTAACAATTTTCCGAAACCACTTGCTTATAGGGTTATTAATTATTTTAAAAATAGAAAACATTTTAATATGAACAAGAACCATAATAGAGCCCAAGCCTTTAATAATGATAAATACAGAATTGCTCACAACTCTTACAATACATTAAATATATTATTATTATATTATTTAGTTAAACTGAAGATAGAATTAAAAATTTCGATATGTCAAACATAGTTTACAAAATACCTTGTAACGGAAATGATCTAAATAAGCCGGACATAGGTCGAAGCAAAGATGAAGAGATTCATATAAAACACCTCTACCTTCCCACTGTTCTGAATTAAATCACTATCCTAAACAAATCAAAAAGTTTCGAAAATGAAAACTAAAATAATTCGCAATGCAAAAGTCTTGAACTAGTTGTAGAACTAATACATTTTTTCTAAACATGAATGGAAAAATAAACCCAATAAACATTGACTACCTGATAAAAATTTTAATTTCCTAAATATAATTTAATTTCACGCAATTTGTATATAATCTTGAATTTTGAGAAAAATGTCTTTATATTATTTACTAATACTTATTATGTCACTAATACTTATTATGGCAACTAAAAATTTGTTAATTTTGAGTTAATATATGGAAATTGCTTATTGTTAATTTGCCTACCCAAACGCAAAATTCTGCCATGTTTTTGTTGTAAAAGGTCAAAAAACACTATTTGCACTGAACTGTAATTGGCAAATATATATATACTCGTATACATAATATGAAACGCATATTAAATTTGTTAATTCATTTAATGTGTTTTAATTCTTTTCATTGCATAATAATTTTTTTTTCTTTAAAAGTTTATTAATTGCTTTCACTTTTTTAATGTAGAGGGAATATCGAAACAGACCTTTTTCAATCGCCTTCGTTTTTCGCATTGAGGATTTCAGGCTATCGACTGGTAGCTGTCGGCCTTCTTTCTCATCTCAGAGTCTCTTGGAATTTCTAGCATTTGCCTAAGGCTTAGATCCCATCCTTATGGTGGTCAGTGCTGAACATTCTCACACAATTCGCTAGCGTCTTAGCCTTTTGCAGGCACAGTCTGCAAGTATCTTCTTTGATGTTCATCTTGGCCAAGTATTTATTGAAATTTTGCGTGACCTGTCACTAACGCAGTAATCCCTATCATATTCAAGCATCTTACTGGCCTTCCTGCCGAGGAAGTTTTTGAGCACCATTCGAACCTGTCTACATTTGGTAGCCTTTCTCCACTTTTCAGGTGTAATGAGTCCACCTTTTCTAGGACCATTACTCGCACTAGGGCATCCCCAAATGCAACCTAGTTCTGGTACATACAAATTCATAGGAGATTCCCTTTTTGCTAGTTCATCTGCTACTTCATTTCCAGCTATCTGCTGATAAACTGAGTATACACCTGCTTCTGCCTGTCATCCATAAGAAAACCATTTGTAGACAGGGTGTTTTGATGTAGATTTTTGGAACAAATTTTCGTCATCTCTTGTCAAGATTGGTTTGGAGACAAACCGGTTTCGGCTATGTGCTATCTTCAGTGTCATTTTTCTTTCTCAGAACGAAACCGGTTTGTCTCCAAACCAAACTTGACAAGGGATGACGGAAATTCGTTCTAAAAATCTACATTTGTAGATGTCGTTCTCCATATTATTACTGTGTATAACGTCTTCCGCAATGAATGTCCGATGCAGTCATGCATTTACCAAAAGGATCATAATCACGCATTCACCAAAAGGATCTTAAAAAGTACTGTGAATTTAAATTGCCAAATTTCAGGAAAGAATTGAAAAAAAGCTGATTTCGTGCAGCTCTTGAATTGGTTCTTATATTTGAGATGTTTCAAATGTACAAAATCGTCCTCTAAATAGAACACTATTTTTGTTTTGTTTTTAATTTTTGATTTCAAAACGAAACGTTTTTCAGAACACGGAAAATTTTGAGTTATTCACCTTTCAAGTGGGTGTGCGATATAATTTTAGTTTGTTTTTGATATATAGAAATGACTTGGTTGAGATACGAAAATTTCCAAAGAATTTTAGAGTCATGGTTACACATTCACGTTCTACTAATTTGCAAAAAAAAAAATTTTAAAATTATCAAAAGTGTGGAAAAGCTATAGAACCGCATCTGCTACGACATTGCTAAAATTTTAAATCTTAAACATTAGGAATCTTAAAGGTCGATTAGGGCTATGGACTATGAATTCCTGGCAACCGTAGACATCTGGTTGCCAGTAGTCAACTCAACTACAGTTCGGTTGCTACAGATAATCGATCTATTATAGCCCTAAACATCTTTTCCTTTGTGTTATTCTATTTTAAATATTTGCAAAGTTTTCCTAAATGTTTCGTGCTAAAAATAGATCGGACAACAGGTGGATTATTGTGTAATTCGATTCGAAAAGAAATTCACTGCAACCCTCCAGGTTTTATTAATTAAGATATCGGCACTATTGCGCAATGTTTAGTATTATTCTATACACTTGTTATTATAAACTACACAGTGACACAAAAGTAAAAAAAATATATGCAGGGGTTCTCATATAGCAATTCTGGTTTGTTAAAGTCGATAAAAACGGAACTAGTTGCAGTTTTTCTCGATTACTTCTTTTTTTTTTGTTGCCCTGTTAACGAGTATATGCTAAACATACCCTCATTATTTGGGGTTTTATACAGATCACAACGGGCAAGGCATTATAATGGGTAAAATAAAAGAAACATCACCTTTTGTGGGCGTAAAGATATTTCAAGTATAAAAAAAGAACAAACGAAAACACCATGATATAGTTGTGACATATCCCAGTTAATGCTTGCGTGTTCTTCGTTTTTTGAAAAAAACTTTACTGATCGCATCTCAGCGATTTCTGCATCTATTTGCTCGCTTTAAAATCAGAAATCATATCTTTCAAACAAAGAAAAATATTGAAGATCTGATTCAAAACAAGAAACTTATGATTATTTAAAGTGTACGAAAAATGACACTGAAGATGGCACATAGCCGAAACCCGGTAGTCTTCAAACCAAACTTGACATGGGATGACGGAAATTCGTTCCAAAAATCTACATACATCAAAACACCCTGTCGGAATATCAAATTAAGAATTATTTAATGTTGTAATTTTAAAAATGCCGTTATTTCACTGCATTTGCTAATAAACGAAGTAGCGAAGGAGAAAGACTGTAAGTAAATATTTCCGTACGTAGAATTGCTATATGAGAATCCCTGCATATTTTTCTTATAGCACAGTGCTATTATTGTATGTACTTTTAACTGACCACCCAACTACGTTTACCAGCATGTCAACTATTTTTATTTATTGCTGGTCTTCTCTTTTCATTTTTAAATTGACATGTTTGTAAATGAAATTTTGTTGGTAAGTTCATGTATGCATCAATTAAATTTTCTATAATTAAACGTTTGCCTTTCATTTATTTGCGTTTAAACCTTTAATTTAATCTTTTTGTTTTGCACCTTAACTAAGCTGCCACAAAAGTCCACACAGAAAATAAAACTAATGGCACGTACATACATAGTTACGTATGTATAAATTGATGATTTTCATGACCAAAAACGCAATAAAAACAGTATAATGGAAATGAAACTATTGCATTATTACTAAAGATCTTAAGCATATTATTCAACCAACTAGCGTAAGAATTGATTTAAATTATATAATTTAATCGCTTTTTGCTATAACAATACACATACATGGAAATGTTTTGTACCAGGCACTGGTAAAAGTTGCTATTGAATGAATTGATATTTCACCGCACAAATGGTCGCCATGAGTTGTTAAAATCTACCAGCCCCTAATGCAGATCCTTATAATTGATAACTATGAAAGAGGGGATGGTATTTAACTGTTTGTTAAAAGCTTAAGGGTAAAGGATCACAAAGTCATATGTATGTAATAAATTAACAACTGACAAAAAATTAATTAGCGAAGGAGGAATTTAAATTATGAAATAAATAAATACAATAGTTATTTACAATCAAATAATGGTAAACATCTTTATATAAGAAAGTAAAAATCCCAACCTTAAGCCAAATTTCAATATTTTATATACTCGTAAGCATTTATAATGTAAAACAATAATTAAAGACTCTATACAACTAAATAAAAACATAAAATTTGTGTTTATTAACACGCGCATTAATTATAAATAATTGTATCTATAAGTTTTATATTTACGTATATAAATCCAAATAGTTCTAAGTTTAATAAAAGAAATAATACACATAAATGCCATTGTAATAATGTACTGAGATCTAAGGAATATTACCTACATATATCTCGGGAAAAATAAAATAATAAAAAACAGAGAGTATATGTCAAGTTTAGAACATTATTTGAAAAGACTTTTTAAGCAGAGTTTAAAGTTTGTATAAATATATTACTTACTCTCCTTTTCTTAAAGCAGGTTTTTCATATGCTGCCAGTCAGACAGACTGCGTACTTACTGTATTTAGTATAATTGAATAGACAATTTCAAAAAGAGCACATCTCGAAGTTCTTGACATTAGTGTTTTCACATTAAAGCTATCTAAATATTTCGCTACACCCACTATTTACAACTTTAGTGTTTACTTCGGTGTCCACGGCATGCCAAGCTTGTACATAAATGATTTCGAAATGTGATATACCGTGAATGTGATATTTTTCAAATTTCTTGCATTAAGCCGTTAGCCAGCAGATAAGCTCTGTCTCATTTGATTATGTGGTTTATTAAGCAAACACACAGGCCTGATTTAAAATTTAGAATAATTTCAATGATCAACTAAGAGATATCCATTTAAAAAATTGACATTCGTGAAATATTCATTTTCAATTGAAAATCAATTTGAATCCGAATTAAAAAATTTGTTTTTGATACACGAAAACCTGGTGGTGTATTTGTAAAAAAATTTTAATTATAGTTGTAATAACATTTCGAAGTGAACTTTCGTTCTTTTTTTTCAGAGTAAAAGTTACCACTAAGCCAAGCTCATCGAGCATAAAGTAGATACTTTGCTACTATAAGATGCAGAAATACATACCTACAGAGTTCTTAAGACTAAATAGTAAAACGACCAACTACAGCCGAAAGTGAACAAGCAGAAGATTTTTAAAAAAGTCGAGTCTTTCTGCCTGTTTACCTCCATATTTTTTTTTTGTTTTCTTAAGTTTTTTTATTTGTTAGTTGGATTTTTCGAAAAGGGAAATCTTTTCAATTTAAAATATTTAAATATATATGTATATCTCTACATTATACAAAAAAATATATACCATCAAATATTTTAACGATTTTCCATTTTCAGTTAGCGCCAAAATGTAACTTAAAAATAAACTTTTTTACAAAATAATTAGTTTTTTCCACCTTCTGGATATTTTAAATTTTTATACATGTGTCCTTTTCGAAATTGCATATTAAATTCTATTCAATATGATTTGCAAAAAATATTCCGTTCAAATCGAAAATATTAAAATTTCTCTTCAAAACCTCATGTAAGAAAAGAAAAAATTTTATACGATTAAATTTTTCAATGTCGTAAAAAAAAAATTGGAACTCTAATTTAAAAAAGCTGCTTGCGAGCTCCATTTGCGAAAAAGCCCAATACAACTAACTACTAACAGAATAAAACTATTAGGTTCTAGTCTTTTGTTAATCGTTTTTTATTATTGTAAAGTTAAAAGTTTATCATTATTATTTAGTTTTTATACAATAAATCGAATGGTGTATTAATTATATATACATATGTATACATTACTTCGTATTCTCTATGTACTTACATACATACATAAATAAATCTATGTGTATATGTGCTCAAAATGATAACAATTCACTCGCCTTAAGTAAGAATACAAGTACAAACTACTCTATAAACAATATTATTACAAGAATGTATGTCTGACTTATCTAACTTATAATTAAGTTACAATCGCTTTACTTACATATACATAAATACATACATACATACATACATACATGAAATCTAGAATCAATTTTCCTTTTTAATATTATTTTTTAACATTTAACATACTTTTAAATTTATCATCCTCAATGAAAAATTGAGCGTTTTCCTCGACAATACGTTTCCATTTCAAAGACAATTCGGCATATGATGGTCCAGTTCCACCCAAATCAATTGGCAAATGATTACATTTGACGCTGCAACTCTTTTTCTGTACTACCACACGAGATCTCATTTTTGGCGTCATAAACAGGCGGAATGTATTCAGGACCAAATTAACATGTGCTGGTGTATTGATAAATTCCATTAGTTTGGGTTGGCAGGGATAGGCTTGCCAACTTTCAACGGAGCGTTTAATAAGCATAGGATTTAACTGCAACGCGTGACCAAACTGTACACCTCTCATGTCAAAAATGGCAACAATGCCATTGGCACAATTCTCCGGTTCCCTTTGTAGCATTAAATCCAATATCATTTTACTGACTTTAAATACATTGTTTTGTGAATGTATTTTGGGATCGTGAACGGCTGTACGTACGATTACAACTTTTCTTTGTTCAACATCGACACCATCTATGGGCAGGAATACACCTAGTCCCAGCAGTTCTTGCACTTCATTATTAAACGGATCACGATTTGAAAACCACTCGGCGCGTTCGGCGCGCATTTGATAGAAACTGTAATAAATGTGTATTAATTACATAATGAAACAATTAAATATATAAAGCTAAAGTATTTAAGTGATCAATCATTGTTTACATTTAATATTTACGTGCGTACATACATATATATGTAAGTATGTATGTACATATGTATTTCGGAAACTTATTTTTGTTAAAATTCTATACTGCAAATAGTTTTGGATTTAAATTAATTATGCTAAAAGGCGTTGCTTTTTGAAAAATATTATAGGCCTTATTTTACAAAACACAAGGCAACGCCAGAATTTATAAGGAAAAAACAAATAAATTTGGGCTTCTCAAAATCACAAAAATTTGTATGAAAAACATTAAGACATTTTAAAAATGTTTGATATTTGTTTTGTTTTCCATATAAATTCTGACATTGCCTTGCGTTTTATAACATTAGGTCATATATTAGAACAGATAGTAAAAATGAATGGCGACAGAGGATTCGGATTTTTTTACTTAGTGGAAGCAGAGATGGATGTATGTAGATATGTATGCAGGTATGTTGCCTGATTATTTAAAATATTTTTCACAAAAGATAATTTTTAATTCCTTTTAACCAAAATTTTAACTAAAATGTATGTTATCCACTCAGACCATAGAGCCAATATTTTAAAATCCTTAATCGCATTTTTCCAAGTTTTGTTTTAAGATATGAATATGTTGCAATAAAGAAGCGACGATATACGTGGATAGACTTGCTCTAAAAAAAATTTGCGTAATTAAAAACATGTTCTCTATAATAATTTTGCAGAAACCCCTATTTAAGTAATAAAAAAATTAATCTCGTTTTTTACGGTCTTTGTCTTCAAGCTTTTGATATTATAAATATGAGATATAAAACCTCCAAAAAAGTCAAGCTAAACACATTTAAGTCATGTACTCGAATCATTGTTTTGTTTTCTGGTCTTGTTAATTTTGTAACACTTTAGTTTAGAGATTAACAACATACATATGTATGTATGTATGTGTGTACATATTTGAAACAATGATTGATTGACAAGCTAAAATAATTTAAATAAATATACATATATATTTTTTCAAAAAAGTTTCTTACCATTTTAACTTTTTCTTAGTACGTTCAACATCATTTTTGCAGCTGTGCAGGAAAAACGATATATTTTTGTAATCAGTGCAAGCATTTATATTCGGATTATCGGTCAACCATTGATATAGAATTTGAATCTTCTGTTGAATTTTATCGGAATCGTTGATAGCATAATCGCACGGCGATATTTTATTGGAATTTTGCAATAGCATTATTTTGAATTTTTAATTGAGGTTTTTTAACTGTTAATTTTTTAAAATTAAAATAAACACTTGTTCGGTCAAATAATTTATTTTACACATCAATTAATTATTTTAATAATTTTTAAATTAACAAGATTAAGTCTGAATTGTCACTTTATTTTTGTTATTTATTGTTAGTATAGAATGATTTGCTTAATCAAAGTTTAAACAATAAAAAAATAAATTGAGAATAAATAATCCGAAGAAATGGAACCTTTTCCAGTGAGTTGCTTTAGATTAATAAACCTTTGTTGGCTGTTTAAAAGAATATAAATAAATTAATGTACAGTGGTGTTTGTTATAAAAATAACATGTATATGGCTAAGTATTCGTCGTATGCAATACATATGTATGTAAATATCTATATTAAAAAGAAATGTTTATTCTCTTAGCCAGTGCGTAAAAGAATGTTGTCATGAATGTTGTGGTCAGTTATTGGGCTTTTGACATAAGAATGGAAATACGCCTTCAAGATAAAATCTCTAGTGAACTTTGCTGCCATTATATTGTAGATATTTAAATTAAGCGACCTTGTTCAGGTACGAGCAATTTACTGAGATTTTGTATAGGTAAGTTTCCTTGTTATTATATTTTTTATAACTTATACATTTTTTTTGCTATATCAGTGTGTATAAGTAAAAAGTTGATTACGATCCTACCTTCGTCGAGTTTAATATTGCAATTTTGACTGTAATAAAGCAACTGTACAAATCCAACTTCTTAATAATATACATGTATGTAGATTACGCTGGTCTTAACACCAGCTGAACAAAATGCACCTTTGTATTGCTAAACATAGGTGATAATTTAAAATACACGGCACCATGGACTTATTTAAAGATTTTGAGAGCTGTCTACTTTCTTGCCATACCATTGACGGCAACGCCACATCGATAATATGATAGTCTTCCTCCGATTTGTATTCCCATGGGATTCTGATTCCTATGGTACCAGTCCTTATCTTCCGGTTTTAGGTC
This sequence comes from Phania funesta, assembly GCA_963932375.1. Classification (NCBI taxonomy): domain Eukaryota; kingdom Metazoa; phylum Arthropoda; class Insecta; order Diptera; family Tachinidae; genus Phania; species Phania funesta. Next base: position 38,531,734 of record OZ010652.1, on the reverse strand, counting down.
ATAGACAAGCCTCGTTGACTGGTTCCCTATATTACCAGAGAGTAATACATTACACTGACATGTTCCCGTGAAGTAAAATACAATCAATAAATTAATTCTTTTAAATAATATTGTTAGGAAAATATTGTTTTATATGTATCAAAACAGTCGTTTAAAATGCTGAGCTTAGCATGCAATTCTTCTTAGATTTATTTGCATGTATAAACTAAAAACCTGACAGCCACACCTAAATAAGAGCGTTGCGTTTGCAGCAGGTTACGTAGCTACAGTGCTTTCAGAGACATACATTTTACTTCAAATATACTGTGACTACGTACCCTGCTGCTAACGCAACGCTCAACGCTCTTATTTAGGTATGGCTGTAATGTGGGTTGGTACATTGTTGTTCATTCAAGAGAAATTTAAAATTAAGTTGAGCAAAAATAAAAATATATACTCTTTAAAATAAAGAGTATAAAACTTGTTGTTTGGTAAAAATTTAAAAGAAAATCAATTTCTTATTTAAATCCGTATGGCATATATGTATATCTGTTAATATAACTGTCGAGTTAATTATTGGCCTCTTACCCGTAGATATACACTTAATCCAGTTGTTCGGTTTGTTGTACGCTCTGCATTAAAACCGCAAAGAAGAAGAAACTCGAGTAGTCTTTGATCGTCCTTTTCAAGTCCAATAACGTTTTTGTTTTAACTCTTTCGAACTAATTTGCCTTGATGGTGATTTGGTTATCAGATGGTAAGATGTGTTGCTGGTAAGGTGCGTGTCATGGCTCGAAATAGTTGTATCCAATTAGCTCTGGAGAGAAAATAAAATAAAAATTTGTGTGCGGCAGAAGCTCCCTTCGACAACCAGAATTTGAAGAGATATTCAAGCTTAATTATTAATTTCATTTGCACATGTAATTTTTCGTTCAAAACAAGGAATGACGCATATTCGTTTCAAAAATCTATGTATATCAGATCACCCTGACGGATTATCGAATTAAGCATCAATAATATTAAAAATAATAATAACAATGATAATAAGAATAATGATTTTATAATAAACAACAATTAGGATACCAAAGTTGCACTATATCTGAAATAAGGACCTCTTTACAGGATTGATTCCTTCATTTAGCGCTTTCTATCTTTAAATTTATATAAACAAAGCGTGAGCACATTCGAAACGATCAATTCTCTATGACTCTGGCGCATAATGCCGCCTGAGTTGATGGCATGGGTAATGTTGGCTTTGAAAGCCGCTGTGGTTTAGGGCTTATTCACATAGACCTGCTACTTAAGAAACCCCCACAAGAAAAGTATAACGGAGTCAAAGCACTTGATATCGGTGGACAGTTTACACCACGCCCATGCCCTCAGATTGCTCGTGCAGAATGTCCAAGGTGGCATGAACTGTGTCTCACGTAGTGTCGTCCTGTTGAAACCAACTGTCGTTGATGTCCATATCAGTTCAGGCCAAAAGAAGTTGGTACTCACCGTTCACAGTGATGGCCAGGTCACTGTTGTTCTTAAAGAAATATGTACCGATGACACCGCCAGCTCAAAATCCACACTAAACAGTGAGTTTACAGAATATATTGGACGCTCTTGCATCTCACGAGGATCGTTATCGTCCCAAATTCGACAGTTTGGTTTGTTAACGTACCATTCATCCAGAACTGGGTCTCATCGTTGAAGATGATTAGGATCAGTTCCTAGACCCATTTTAATAAAACAATTTTATCATTTGCAAGTGTTGTGAACGCTAAATATGGTGATCACAAAGAAAAGTCAAAATGGACTTGTATATATTCAATAATTTCATAAAATGCTGACTTGGGGGGTTAAAAAAAATAATAAGAAATCTATTTTAAAAGTCATGTAAACAAAACTTTTTGTTGTCCTTTTGTTTACTTACTCTCGTTTTTATCTTTTTTACATTTGCAATGGCAATTAATTAATCAATATACCTTGATATTGACAAATGTCGTTAGATTATCACACGTTGTTTGACTTGTAAATGAACTTTAATAAAACGGAGAATAACAACCAAAAACAAGTTACAATAGGTTGAATTAGTAGATTTGTATCGTGCATGTTAAAGCTGTCATACAAATAAAACAAGTGCAGAAAATAGATTTTCAAAAAAAATACAAAAACTTTGTATTTTACACACGATGTTTGTTGCTCGACAACTGGATGTTGTGTCTTAGGTTACCTGAGGCGCTGTCATCTCAACTTTTTTATATCTACCGATATGTCCAAATAACGGTAAAATGGCAATAGTTCATAATATATAAAAATGTACAGAACCAAACAAAATAAGCGGCGTCGCAATGATGATATTGGTGCAGAAGTTCTGATTATATACGAAATTAAGTTCATACAAATTCTTAAGAAAAATGTTTACAAGAGTAATTTTTAATAAGTATTCTTTTCTCAATGCATTATATTTTTTAAAATAAGGTACCGTCAATTAATTTAGCAAAATCATAAAAACTGATCATTTTACCAAAAATCTAAATTAATGTGTGAAATCAAAAAAATCAGATATTTCACCAATAATCGAAATTCAACCACAATTTTTTCAAAATTTTCCAATAAAAAAACAAAATTCGACAAATAGTCCACATTTCATTTAAAATAGACATTTCTTTTTTAAAACGGGGAAATTTTACCTAAATTCAATATTTTACCGGAAAAAATATCAAATATTGAAATTTCACTACAAATTCTACTTTTTAATACTTGTCGACAAGGTGACGTTTTTAATGAAAAACAAAAACATTTTTAAAATCATAAAATTAAGTTTTTTGTTCATGCAATTTTAAGTTTATGAAAGAAAGAGATACACGTTGATTTCAAAAACCTTTCTCTCTCCTTTATAAACTTGCATGTTGTATGAAAAACAAATTTTTGAAATTTATTAAACATTTGCTATTGTTTACCTTTATAGACTCTTAAATATATACATAAATAACCAAAAAACTGGAATTTAATTTAAAAATTATGAATAAGTCTATATTGCAGCATCAACCAGGAATTTAAAATAAAATTGAAGCCAAAATTTCACTAAAAAATGATCAATAAATAGAATTTCTACATTTTAAAATTTTTTTTCTTCATCATGTCGAAATTTTATCAAAAGAAAATTTATCAAAAAGTCAAAGTTATATTAAAATTCTATATTCGAAAGATTCAAATACAACGGAAAATCGAAAATTAACCAGCAAATTTCAAAATCTCAAAAATATTTAAAAATACTAACAACATTCAATTTTGCTAGATCCGTATCCACAAAAATTTAAAAATCCATCAGAAACTCTGAAAACTCCTAAAATATTTTTAATTTCAAAAGAACTAAATTTCATCATGAAACCCAAGGCATATTTAACCAGGTGGCATTACTACTGCAGGTGACAATTTTTTGCTTAAATTTTCGATTTCCTTTGTTTACCCAAATTTAATGTCAAACTATTTTGTTTTGTTTACGAATAATCAAAAAAATTATTTACATTCAAGTCTCATTGATTCAAGTGCCTTAGTGTTTTTTTAGTTTGTGTATAAATAAATTAAAAAGTGAAGTAAAAACAAAAAATAAATGATCAATTTGTGTTCTAATTTGTACAAAATTTACAAATAAATTTGTAATTTGTACCAAACAATATTTATTCAACTTTTTTCTTTTAATTTTCTTTCTTTTTACAAATGTTTTTGACAGCAATATTGGGTTTTACACAAATAAAACTGCCTGCTGTTGTTGTATTTGTTGTCGTAGCAAGGTCACCTAGTTAGATACGCCTTGATTAAACCTAAATATCACAAAAAATAATCAAAACAAACTTAACCCTATATTGAAATTTATCGACAAATTTCATCAAAACTAACTAAATTTTAACAAAAAAAATCACCATCTTATCAACTAAGTCGAAACTATATCACAATTTGAAATTTTACATACAAATCAACATTAATTAATATTTCATTATAAATAGAAAATTCACTAAGCATCGAAGGTTCGAAATTTCACAAACAAACAAAAATAATCAAATATTTAATAGAATTTAAAAATCGAGATCTACAAAAATCCATGTTAAAAAAAAGTCCTTTATTATCAACTCGAAAATAGAGTTTAAATAAGAGGCCAAAATTAAAGATCTTGGGTAAGCCGAATATTAGCTCTCTTTCTTGTTTTACCTAAAATCTATTTTTATATCAAATATGTATATAGTTATCCTTTGTCCTTGATAACTTTATAAAACGCGATTGAAATTTAAAATAAAACCGATCTATAGTTATTAAAATGTATGGAAAAAAATGTATTGGAAAAAAACTACTTACAGTGGTGGCCTTATAATTAGAAACGACGTTTTAGTAAAATAAAATCGTTGTGTAATTTCTTTTAAGACCTATACTGTAAATTAAAATTACCGTTATTTAATGAGCAGACAAACAACATAGCTGTTGATGCAAAACACTTTGAATTTAAAAAGTTCTTTTATTGAAAAAAAATCATTATTTCCTAAGTAGTAGCTTTTTGACTGGTCACGTAATTAGAAACGTTCAGGCTTTCTTTCAATTTCTGAACTTTTAATAATACTTGTGATAAAGTGAGTATAATTTTAAAAGCAGTAGATTAATTTTTAATAATTTAAATACGTTTTAGTTTTTAAAATGGGAAAGAACAAAACATGTACCCCAAAAATGAGAGAGTTAAATGTGCAGTGTTATAAAAAGGAAAAACTGTCGATGTCGGATATCGCAAAAAGGTTTTCTTGCTCCAAAAAAAAAAAAAAAACAATGGTATTTGGCGCAATTCAATTGTACAACAAAACAAAAAGCTTTAAAACTCCACCCAGAAAGCCTAGGGCCAAAAAGACAACACCAACAGAGGATAAAATTATTTGTAGGACCAGTAGGAGAAACCCATTCCTGTCTTCACGCGAAATAAAGGTTGAGATTGAGCACCAAATTAACGAGGAAATATCCACACGGACAATTAAAAGGCGCTTACAAGATTCGGGACTCCGTGGGTGCATTGCACAAAAAAAAAACCGCACGTATCAAAAAAAAAATATTAAAAAGCGGTTGCGGTTTGCAAAGGAGATGCTAAAAAAAGATCCAGGTTTCTGGAATAGAGTTCTCTAGAGCGATGAATCCAAGTTTAACTTGTTTCAATCTGATCGAAAAACGTATGTAAGACGTCCTCGAAACAAAGCCTTAGACCAGAGGTACACTGTGAAAACGGTGAAACACGGTGGCGGTTCTATTGTGGTCTGGGGAGCATTTTATTGGCGTGGTGTGGGTCCAATTGAACGAATTCAGGGAATAATGGATCAACATCAATATAAAAGGATTTTGGAAAATGTAATGGAACCGTATTATTTTGAGAATATGCCCGTTCATTATATTTTCCAGCATGACAATGACCCAAAGCACACTTCAAGGTTAGTGAAGTGTTGGCTTTCGGATCAAAATATTGATGTTCTGGACTGGCCCCCCCCAAAGTCCTGATCTCAACCCAATTGAAAACTTATGGGCAATTGTGAAAAGAGATCTCAAGGACAAAAATCCACGAAATAGTGACGAATTGTTTCATTTGGTGCAAGAAAGCTGGGATAACATACCCGTGCAAAAATGCCAACGTTTGTTACAAAGTTTACCAAAAAGACTGGCTAGTGTTGTCAAAAATAAGGGTAATCCGACAAAATATTAAAAAATGTTCCCATTTGGTTCAACTTCATGGAGAAATTTTTTAGTTGTATGTGAATATTTGAATATTTTTTGTTGTTTCTAATTATGTGACCAAACTGAAATTGCTGTTTTTATGTTTTTAGTCATTTTTCTTAAAAATTTTTTTGTTTTAAACTCAATGGAGATTTGTTAATTTACTATTTTTAGTTTTGGTATAATAAACTAGGTTTTTAAAATACATTTACATATATGAGTGTTGCTAAGTCATTTCTAATTATAAGGCCACCACTGTACATATGTATATTGTGCACATTTTAAAAGTAAGCAAATATACAAAATATTCTTACCTTTTAAATATTTTGCGTGTTAACCGAATACAACTAATAAACACATACTCGTATGTACATATGTATATATAAACCCAACTGAGTGGTTTGTAAATCAGCTAGATTATTTTCAGTAGCAGCATTAGAACATGTATTTATACATTTATTTGACGTTACAATTACCGTTGCTCTTAATTAGTGTCTCTTAAGGGGATAATGGAAATTTTCTTGTGAAAATAACTTGCAATTCTCTTTTACTGCTTTTAAGCGTCATGGCCACACAACAAACTGGCCCATCAAATTTATGTATGCGTTGATGACTGTTGCATAACTATTGCACTGGAGCACGCAATTCAAAAAAAAAAAAGTGAAGGGTCAAGGAAGATAATACTTGGCAGAATTAATTCTACATCAATTAGAACATTGCAGAAACAACAGGGCTTTTTATCATAGACTAATTTATTCTGTGCCTTTTATTGTTGCATTTCTGCAGCGATGCTATTGCAGAAATAAAACAAAGAAAAGGAAATGATACTCGAGTAAGGTTGCCGTATTTCATTATTCTTTAACAAAATTGGGTATTTTTATCTCCAATTATTAAAAATTTTACTACAATTTTTTGCAGATTTTTTTCAAATAAATTATTTAATAATTAACTATTTGTTTAAAAAATTTATACTTGGAATCGCAATAATTTTTTGCATTTGCATAAATATTATCCATGTAAATGCGACCCATTTTTAAATAACTTTTAAGCATGTGCTTTGTTAATTCCATAAATGGCAAAAATTTGTCTTCTTATAATCGTCAAATTTGTTTACACTCCTTTTGAAGGACTAATTAGAAAACAAACGGCTGAAAACCCCTATTGCTTAATAAAATAAATATGAAAAATTTTAATTGCATGACATTTTATGTAAATATAGTTCACAAGGATTAAAAAAATGCTATAAACCACTTGGTTTTCCGATTCTTGTACATTAAAATTAATTACTATTCTCGTTTCCTACATAAAATTAATGCATGAATTTATTTTCAATCATAAAAATATTGAACTAAAAAGTCGGAAAAAAATTAGTGAAAATTTATTTACTGATAATATAGTTTTTAATAACAAATGTGTAAGCATATTTAAATAAAAAAATGTATATTTTTTCCCCCGTTCGGTAAGTTTTTTTTTTTTATTTTTGTCCATAACAAATTTTCGCCAAGGCAACACTGTCTACAGATTCTCGTCATTAATCAAGGAAAATTGATAACATCAAGGCAAGGCTAATTTATAACAGCTAGTTCATCGGCGAATTCGAAGTATTTCCGGCTCCTCTGTCGATGCCAAACTCCATATATAAAAAATGTCAGGGAAATGTAGAAACATTTTTTGTATGAAATTTGACAAGCAATAAGCTCAAAAAAGTATATAGTTTATGTACGGGTGTGTACAGACAAGCGCGCACACATATATACATACCCTTTATTTTGCCTGTGTAGTTTGCTTCTGTAATGTCATAACAGAATTGTGCGAACTATTGTTCGGACAACTCTTTTTCAACATGATGAACAGCGAAGGTCTTGATTTTTTGTTGCGAACATCAAAATATGCAATGGCTGACCAGATTTATGGCTGGTCAATACCATACATTAGAAACTAGGCGCGACAACTTCCAACATTACCTCGATTATATAAAAGAGGTGAAAAACCTTATTGTTTCTACTTTAGCATTCTGTTTCATATAATCGTGTTAATTTAAAATTTTGTATGTAAAAACACATAACACTTGAATACACGCTTTGCAAACGTCATTGTTGGATATTCTGTTTATTTTTAGTGGTCAAGACGCCATGTAAAAAAAGTACTCGGCTGAGGTGGTGTATATACCTGTTTAGTCTACCCTGATGACAAGCATATCACAACAATATTTCAAACATAGACTAATTTCAAATCCTAAGTCAACGAAATATTTATTTGTATCGCAGATTAATTTAAAAAAAAGTAATAATAAATAACTTACATTTACAATGGAAGATGCACACCCCAATCTGAAATGTGATGTATGCGGTGAAAATCAATTTGATGAACGCGATGGTTTTTACTATTGCCAGGAGTGCGGCACAAAACAGGATCAAGTGCGCCTTGTTGAGGTTGTACGGGATGATGAATTTGATCAAGAGAAATTAATAGCGATAAAGAAAAAAAAAATTCAGGCAGTCAAAGCGGAGATGCGTAAGTACAAAAAAAAAATAATTTGAAGATTACTAAAATATGAATTGGCAATGCAGCACAGCTTACTTCATGGGAATGCTATAATTATATATTACGTGGTTTTGTGGAGGAGCTCTTGACATTTGGTGCTAAAGAAGAACTGAAATTGATGGCACTACAAGTTTGGGCTGCATATTTACGACGACGGCAAGTGGCATTTTTTAATCGCAAACATCCAGATTTGCCAAAGTTGGGTGTAAAATACTTGGAGAAGTAAGTTTCTTATAATGTACGAAATATTATATTATTGATACGAAATGTTCTGAAGCTGTGTTTCATTGCAAAGCAATTAATTCTATTGTGTATACTTTTTTTTTTTTGGAATTATAGTGATGTTAAAACTATTTACAACCACTCAAAAAAACTTAAAAAACGTCAACGAAGGCGAAGCGAAGATACTAGTTGTACCAGTGGTGGCGAAAATAAAAGTTTGAGACATTGGCGTAAAAGCAAGGTAAGAAATAACAAGTATTCTAGGTACCTAGTAGAAAATGTAATATTAAACTACATATCGGAAGAAGATACTATGGGTATCATAGGAAAGCTAAGTGCTTTTCCATGTGTCCAGAAAATATGAACTTATTAATATTCAGCCGAAGTTTTAAGAGTGAACTTTCACACAAGTTACATAGGTTTCGGATGTAAGAATGCTATAGACAGACCTTAAAGGTTTAATTAATTCATTTACTTTATCGTTATTTGAATAGGTAATTCAAACCCCTTCAAATGATACCGGTATTTAACGATTTCAACAGGACATGTTCAATATATGTATGTCACTCTACTGGCATCGGTTGCCGCCGCGGTTTTAATTATTTTGTTTTCTTATTATTTAATATTAGATTTTTTATCCCCTAGACAACTTATTTTCTTTTTAAGATCTACGACCTTGTTTGAATTTAAAAAAAAAATATGTGTACTCAAGTATTATAAGATAAAATGCAAACTTTCCTTTTATTGATGACGTTTATTAAAGAAATTTTAGTAATAATAATCGAAAGCACACATTTTTCAATGGTATCGAAAAAGTGAAACCTTAAATTTTTAACTCATCATATATTTATTACCATATGGTTTCAATAAGTTTGAAATTATTCAAATGTTAAAATAATAAATTTAAGAAAAATAGAATTGATCAGGGAATAACAGGGGTAGTAACAAAAACAGAGTTCTTGATTGGCCTGCTTCTGCAGTGTTGCTATTTTCGCCAGCATCAAATTCCGAAGGATCTAAATAAAAAGTACATGTTTATTTTATTTAATAAAACAAAAAAGTAATTGAACAACCATACCTTCTTCATCATTGAATTCATTATATTCAGCTTGTGGTGCAATATCAGTGCTTTCAGGATATTCCGGCAATGCTGCAGCATTTGTGTAAATTACAATACTACAGATTGTCAAAAATAAAACTAATATAATATGACGCATATTGCTATTGCGTGTAAATTTTAAATTATAGAAATGTATTACTCAAACCTAAATAGAATGATTTTTTTTACAATCGCCGAAGCATTTTATAGTAAAATTATTAAAAACCAGCGAGCTAATTTACTTATAGTTACTAGTTCTGTTAAATATGTTAATTACTTATGTCATTATGAACCATCAATCATATTTAGAAGGGCCTTTTGCACACATTTTTAGATATCGTTGAAATTGCAAGATAGCATATAATTAAGAACATTAAGCATTAAAAAGTTCAGATTATTCCAAACTCGAAATTACAAAAGTATTGTATTTATTTAATTTCGAATTTAATTACCACACGGCTTAAATATATTTTTAATTTCATTATTTTAGCGTAGTTTAGATGAACTAAATTATTCCTTGACATCCGCCACTTCTGGAGGATCGGGGCTAACATCATCGACTTCAACAAATTCAAATAGAGCCATCAAGCTTGGCTTTAATTTAAAAGCAAGGGCATACTTAAAGAGAAAGATGCATGTAAAACATATTCCAAAACACGAAGCTGATTCCGATTGTGTGCTTACATGTCACAAGCAACCGACTGCCCGAGAAATCAACCGTACAGATTATAATCTGATGTTAGTAAATATCAAACTACTCTATTCTATTATAGCAATTGCATTAAATTTAATTGGCGATGAAATCCAACTTAGCGATTTGGTACGATTTATAAATGAAAGACGTATTGGTACTTCTAACGTCTTGCAATATTTTCCTGAAAATATTGCCGACAATGGCAAAGAAATGTTAAGGAAAATCAATTTTTATAAATGCCCCGAGAAATATTCCGACAGCGTAAGTAAAACCAAAATTATAGACATATATGGTCGATATAATAGGTAAATTTCAGTTTCTTTTTAATGTGAAATTGTAACTTGGGAAACGCAATCCTTATCAAATTTTCTATAAAGTCCCCCTACAGAAATTATCATCGCGGATGTCTTACGGACCTGAATATTGAATAGGAATTTGTTTTTAAGTAAACAAATGTTTTAAAACAATAATTTAAACAATTTTGCTATAACAGTAATATTAATATTAAAACATAAAAGATACAATAAACTGACGTACTTATTTTAATCATATGTGTATATTAAGAAGTAAATTTTAATATGCAAGTTTTATTAAATAGAGTTTTGACAAACAGTATGGATCTTTTGTATAATTGTTACATTATGAAATTTAAGTAGCTACCTCGCCTATTCGCTTAATTGCTTCTCTAACGGAATGTTTGTATTTCTATTTAAGTACCTTTCAAGTTTAAGAAATGTTAGATAGCCGCGTTTCTATTGCAGTTTAATGTTGCTTAACAACGGAAGATGTTGTGCAAGGTTTTAGTAATATTAAAAGAATTAACAGAACGAAAGTTACAGATCTACAAATCTACGAAGAATTGCGGCCAATTTAAAGATATTTCGATAAGTATTTTACTCAAGTTGCCATAATTTATACAAATGATATAAAAAATCAATCAACCACAAAGCACTCTTAGAGTTTTTGGTCTCCACAAATGTCAAAAATGGTTTATATTTGGTATTCGTACATTTTCTTCATCAACTTATATGTATCTATACATATACTCTCTATGCCATTCAAGAGCGTGCCACCAGGCATCAATAATCGTCTAAAAAATTTAACAGTTACTTTAAATTTACACAAAACGACAGCCTGTGGTCAGTGGTTAAACCACAAGGAACCATAACACGTTACGGTCGATCCATACGAGAGTGAGACTCAAAACTCTTGAAGACCGAAAAGCAACAATAGATCTGATTGCCCTTAAACGATAATGACAAAGACCCGTGAGTTGGCATTCAACCCAGAGCTGATTTACGATTATGTGTCGCGTTGGCTTACAAATATTCAAACAAGTCATAAACAGTAAAAAAAGTTAATAAAAAGCGCTGTAAAACAAAATGTATTATACAACTTTGATTTGTTTTGTATGTATGTACTACTTTCTGCCCTTTCACTTGTTAATAAATTCCGCACTATTCTGTCAATTGAATTTGCAATATTGGCAGTGTACATACCTACATAAATTTAAAATATTTTAAAATAGAACAACCAATTTTTAGTAGTTAAAAGCTATTAATTATTATTATTAATTCAATCATAATTTGATATATATTTTTTTATTCAATAGGCTTTAAGGGATCACATCGGTATAATATGTAAAAATATTGGCATACATTCACTTAAAACACCCGATATAATTAAATTGGTCCGAAGATATACTACAGAGTTATGTTTGCCGATGAATTTTGCTGATTATATTGAGAGATTAATAAACTTGTTGCCTCCACAATTTAATTGTCGTGCGATAGGATATTATCCAGGATTTGAGGCTAGAGCCATGGCTTATATTATTTTCACTTTGAAGTTATTTTATGGGTTAGATGATCATAAAGAGCATCGTATATCACGGGCCTCGCAAAGTCTAAACTCGAAAATTGAGCTATTGAATCGCACAAAGGACGAAAAACAACCATTGCTTTTTGTTTGGAGTGAATGGCTAGAATATATTGAAATGCGTAAAGTAATTGTCTCACAGTTCAATACTTCATTCGCTGAGCAATTCAAACAATGTCAAAGCACAAAGCAACTAATTGAGCAGCAGACAGAAGAAACGCGTACAGCAGAAGAAAGAGATTTACTTAACGAATCATCCAAAAGTCTCTTTACCAAGGAAAGACTTAAAAACTTTAAAAGCCTTTTCGAACGTTTTCAAGAAACATACCAACCATCAGAAGAAAACAATAAGCCGCCTCTAAGAATTGATTTCTCACTCTCATTTACGCCGGCTCATTCATATATGAAAACAATTTTATTACTCAGTGACAAAAAAACGAACACAAATTCTTACATTGACATTAAAATTCCCGACTTTATGCGTATTGATCATTCACAACGTGATATAAATTCCTATTTACAAGTTAAGCCTTTGATTGAATATTTTAAACGTCATGAGCTAAAATTGAACGTACATGTTTTAGCTACTACCGAGAATAAGCGATATATTGGTATTTTTCGTTCACCATTTAAAAAGGCAATGTGGAATCGTAAATTTTATAAAGCATGTTCCAATGTAACGGAGGAGGAATGGGCTGAAAAGATTATAAGTGGCGTAACTAAATCTATAGATGACTTGGAATTTAGAACTGATTTAACTTCATACAAAAATCCTTATTATCATGAAAAATCAAAGCAGCGATCGAAACGAAATACATATTTTGATCCAAATATGAATTACAATTTGACTAAAATACATGCTGACACGGCGGATCAAGAAAGCAACATAAGAGTAAGTAACAAACCTGTACATATACATATATGTTAATACATGCGCACTGTGATCATTCATTATGCTCCCAAGAATTGACAAAAGTTTAACCTTTTCATAGCCTAAAAATGCACGAAATTTAATAAACAAGCTAAAGATAAGGCCATAATTTTATAATACGGAACGCAATGTTAGAATTTATATGGAAAACAAATCAATGCCCTGAAACCTGTATCGTTGCTTTCCTCTTCAAAAATCAAAAAATATTTATCAAAAACAATGAACAAAATTATAAAATGTTTGAAATTTGAGTTTGTTTACAAGTTCACACAGTAATCCGTATATGGCTTCCTGCAAATTCATAGAATTTAAAACCAACAAAAAGAGTTATGTTATTAAAAATTTTATAAAAATTAACCATTATTGATATTAACTACTAATATTAATTAATCATTATTGATATTACCTACTAATATGTTAATTTCTTTGCTTATAGATGCCGAAAAGCAGCTTAGAACACCATAAATCCAGTTATCTCGAAATTAAATCCGCTTTGGGTACAGAACCCGATAAGGATCTTCAATCCTTGCATTCATTTGAATTATTTAGGGAAACTGATATGGATCCTATAGATTGTCAAAACTGTGTAACAGAACCAAGAAGAAATTTAGAAAATATCGATTTATTTGAAGAAATTAGTGATGAAGAATCGGTATTGAATGATGATGATGATGATACACACTTAGAGTTTTCTGAGCCTGCTGCATCAGAATATTCTGAGCATGTCGTATTGAATGAAAATGATTCCTTGTCAACGTCGGAACAATCAATTTTTGAAGAATTTATTAAATTGGAACCAGAGTCCCCAATTAAACCAGATATTTTGAACAAATCTAGATTACAGATGGCAAAAGAAAAAAATAATAAAGCGTTTAAAAATCATTTAAAAATGTACATTTCTAACATGGATTGTTGGATGATATTAGGCAGCATTTTAATGTTGAATAAAGCACAACAGGCTAATCTGAAAGATAAATTTCCACGTTCCTTCATTTGGCTTTTAGAGACATGTGCACAAACGATAAATGTTGAATGGTCAGCAGTGTTCGAACAATTACTTTGTATAGAGACAATGTTTTGTTTGGGCATAAATGATCCTAAAACCATTACAAACTGTGTTTATATTAATTCTCATCATCCTCTTAAAGAAATTCAAAAGATTATGGGCACATATCGGGATATATGGTAATACTGGTCAATTTAAAATGGAGCATTCCAATAACGCATTTTACTGGACTCCATCAAATAACATTTTTTTATTTCATATCCTTCAACTAAGCTACGTGTAATGAACTGATGAAATTCTACATTCAATCTGTCATTGGTTTTTTTAATGTCTTGTATATTGTTACACAAAGCAAAAGCCTGTTGAGTTTGTACGCGACCTACGCATACCCAAGACATGGGGATAGTTTTATACCAACACTGAAGAATAAAGTTTTGATTTATTTTCATTTATTTTGTAAGCTTACTATATGTCCAGAATGAATTTTGTTAAATAAAAATAAAGTTACTTCCTTTGGCTTCATGTTAAAACGCTTTTATTAACAATATTAACTAATATCATTTTATAACTTTTGTTTTTTAGGACTTTATATGTAACTAGTTTAAGATATTCAATGAAATTTGTCCATGTTTTTCTTTTGGTTATTATTTAACAGGAATAGTAATTTTATATTTACAAAAAATACAATATAAAGAAAGAAACCTTATTAAATAAACACAATAACGTACGAAAGTATGTAGATGTCTCAAATTAAAAAAAAGACTGTTTTATTTACGAAAAATTAGTTTTTAGGCATATACTATATATCATACATTCCTGACAATGGCCTCCAAAGTTGGTCGAAATATCGGATAAATTACAAATAAATAAATAAACAAAATAAATAAAGAAAGGTAAAATAAGTAAAAAAACTAAGTAAAAAACAAAACAATTAGTTTGTTGTGGGGGGCTTTTTGTTATAACTTTAATGTTTTGGTTTTGAGTTTCTTTAAGCTTTCTCATTTGGTCTAAAGAATTGCGGGCATAAGACATACACATTTTTTTTTAAGTTGGGTAAAGGTTTCCTGATGAGCTGGTTTCGGCAACCAGTGAAATGGGTATGGGGAATAGCTTATCCCCGCAAACAAATAAATTGCCTTTTTAAAATAAAATGAGTTGGGGTAGAATTAGGTAGACATATAGATTTTTTTTTATAAAATCACCTCAGGCTTGACATTTATTAAAAATGTGAAATTGTTAACCAAACAAATTTGTTTTCCGTCGCAGCTTTTATGAAGAAAAGAGCTGCAGAAATTCACCAGATTGGTGTAGAAACCACTATTAAAGTCGAAACCGAAAATGTTTTTTTTTTGATATTGGAAGCAATTGCAATTCGCGGTGGGGAGGTCAGAAAGGTATTTTGAAATTTGGTCAGGCTATCACAGGAGAGCTGTACAGACAACAATTGATTTTTTTTTGAACAGACTAATCCGCGAATACCGCTCAGAATATGCTTTCTCACAAGAAATTACAATTTTCTACTAGGAGAATGCTCGTCCTCATGTACTGTAGCCAATATAAACTATTAGGCAAACGTCAGATGAGAAGTTCTACCTGTAATTTGGATTCGAATTTATCTGTTTTCAGAAAGATGGAAAAGTTGGAGTTAACAACAGCGCAAATGGTTTCGTGTAATATACATGCTGTGTGCATTAGGCCTGTCGCACTACTGTGGTATGAAACTGTTTGACATTAAGAAAGAATACGGATGAAAATTTGGCAGTCTAATGGCTCTTTCAAAAAATCAAATTATTTCGTTAGTCCATTTTAAGGTATACATTTGAAAATTTTAAACAAAACTACTTGCAAACTTATATTTAATTGCTTTATGATCAGGAAAAAGAAATATATTTCTGAGACTAATTTTAAATGAAACTAATTAAAAAACAATAAAAGTTTGTATGTATGATAGCTTTGCCATCAGCTGTTTCTTGTATTCACTATTCTAGTTGACGCTATAATAATGTAATATACGAGTAGTCGAAACGTAAAAATATCACCGATATTTTTGCTTGAGTATCGATATCGAATCGGCAAAAAGGTGTAGCGACGCAAACATTTTTTGTTTTCTGCAATTATTATTTTAAGATATCGTACAAATTTTGTGTTTTTAAGCAAACTACTGCAACATAGTAATCTACATAGTATGTATGTATGTACATATGTATGAGTATTTAAGATTTAATAATTTCATTTTTATGAAATTCCCCCAAAATGAAAAAGTGCTCAACTTATTGCAGTTTAAGGCGTCCCTATGTCTACATACATACGAGTACATACATACGAGTATGCATGCATTGTACATGTATTTTTATTCTTTTAATTTCTTTCCCCCAACTAGTTTGCCCCTTCCAACATTTTCATTTGAAATTAAATGTTTTCTTTCTTTTTATACAATTTGTTTATTGATTCTATCTTTAAATGCTTTAATTTAATGCAGTATTAGTTTAGCGTTTTTTTAAATAAAATAAAATTAAATTCTTTTTAAATTATGGATTTTCTTGACCTTTTTTAATTCAATTTCTATTTTTTAAATTACATTAAAACTCATGACTCGCTTGTCATGCCGAGCATCGGAAATAATTTTGTTATTTTCAAAGAAATTGTTTAAAGAAAAAAATAAGCAACATCAGAATCTTTCAGTAAGTGGCGAGGTAAACGATAATGACTTCATCTCACAAGGTTAATGACATTATTTATATTGATTTGAAAAAGTAAGACAAATAATAATAATTAAGGAAATTAATAAACTTCTTGTTTAGAAATTGAGATTTGTTATTAATACTCGTAACCTCGAAAGAAGTAAAATTTTGTTTTTTGTTTTTTTTAATGTAGGGAAAATATCGAGGCATACTGCTAACTTTATGGATGCCTTTTCGACCCCCTTTTTTCCGCGAATTGATTTCTGGCAACCAAATTGTAATTTACTATTACCTTAGTCTCAATCAAGTCTCGTGTTATTACTAGACTTTACTATCAATTATAGTGATTTCATACTGTCGACCTGTTTCCTCATCACGGAGTCTCTTGTAATTGCTAGTATTTGTTTAAGGTTTAGGTCCACCATGGCATTAATACTTCACAAGTTTCTGCCCGTGGTCCTAAGACTTATGCTAGCCAGAGCTGAACATTCACACACAATGTGTGCTATCGTCTCAGCCTCTTCCCCAGGAATATCTTTAGAAGTTGTCCCGTCCACCCCTTGGGAGGTTTTCTTGTCCAACTTCCTACAGATATTAACTCCTCTAGAGATTAACGACTCCACCTCGTGCTAGGTATCATTGTACATCCCTGCCGGATTCTCACGGTCTAACGCCTTAGAAGTACATTTAAATATTGACCCGTTCACCACTAGCGGGGCATTCTTATCCATCTTTTCCGGATTCCTCCTTTGGCCAATTAAAACCGTAGTTTCTGCAGAGATTAAACTCTCCGTCTCTTACGAGACTTCCTGATTTATATATCTAAATGAGAATATCTCCCATAGAGATCCATATGCACGGGTAAGTTTGTATTAAAACTGGAGATCGACTGGTCCAGTCCGCATACTTGATGCCAAGCACTCTCTTGGCGACGCATTCCTGGTGTATGTTGTTCCACCGTCGATTTTAGATTTTTTATACGAGAATGTTATTTTCTCACCGCTCGACTTATTTAGCCAGACTCCTTGCAGATGCAGGAACCTGTTACCGGCCGCCACCACGTGGAAGTATAAGTCAGAACTTCTGACAGTGCACTCAGCTTTTAATGATTTACTTATTTTGTGCTGTTATACATGAATTTACCATTTTTTAAAAAAAAACTATGAAGTTTTAAGACATATCGCACCCTAAATACAAAAGGGTCACAACTCAAAATACTGAAATTTTCAGGAGAGACAAAACACTGTTTCTGTAAAAATTATTGTAATATTTAAAGAAAATATTGTTCCATTATAAAGAAATTCAATATTGAAGAAGGTTCTGCTATACTTTTTTCAATTTTATATTATGTTTGCGGAAATAAAATAAAATTTTGATTTATGACTCAAAATAATTCTCTTTAATTCATCGTGCAGAAGCAACACACTTAACATAAAAATATACATAACTGTATTTTTCCAGTTAAATAAGATATTGATGTGAAAGAAATTTTTGCAGTAGTTAGAGATATGTACTCTGAATTAATTTATGGAAAAAATTCAGTTTTGGAAAAGTTTGAGTTGTGACCCTTTTGTATTTTGAAAATCACAATTTGAATTTAATCGCTGCACTATGTAACCAAATATTAATTAACATTGTTTAACAATTTCACTATTCTTCATTATTTCTACTAGGTATTACCTTCATATACGATTATTTTTAAATCAGCAAAGGTCGGTTTTACGTTACGTTAGGAACTGCAAAATAAAAGTTGTATTTGCGGGTAGATAGGAAACGTCAACGTTCTTTAAATTTGTTTGTTGGTCAGCCGAGGCATTATCGACGAAAATAATGATTTGGCTATTATTTCTTCCAAACTTTTTGATTTGGAATTCCGATAAAGTGATGTGATGTAGATTTTTTTTAACGAATTTCCGTCATCCCTTATTAAGTTTAGTTTGGTAAAAAACCAGTTTTGGCTATGTGTCTTCTTCAGTGTAATATGTACATACTTATGTACATACAGACTTAGAAATTGAAAAAAAGTTAATAATGATTGCGATGCGATATTCCTGATGAAGATGAATCAAAGAAACAGGCCGTAGACAAAAATATTAGTTTTGTGGTAAAATAGCTTTCTCGGGAGCCTCTTATATAATAAACACAGAAGACATAATTGTTGATATTGAAAAAATAACAAGACAGAACGACGAACCCCGCTGAGGCAATATGTACTTAAACCCCAATAAAATTGGATATACAAATATTGTCTTTGTGCAGTGCAAAAGCAATTAATTGCATATGATTGCGAATGATAGTATCACGAAAATTATTCCGGCGCGTAAGAACCACAAAATTTAATTTGATAATTATTTCGCAACGCTAAATTTAGTAGCGTATTTACATCAAAATGGAATTTGATTCACAGGAACAATAAAGGGAAATAGATTTGGGAAATCTATAAGGGAACTTAAAACAGGAGACCGTGGAAGTTTTTACTACTCTATAGAATGGTTGGATGATATTTTTCTTAAAAGATGGCTCGATGGAAGTGTTGAGTTTCCCAATCAATCCAGCTCAACTATTTTGTGTTGAAAAATTAAATATATCCCACTCAAAAATAGTTGCGGTGCACAATAATAATATTAGAGCTGTATGTGGGACTTGGTAATTTGAAATGAATAAAGTAGTCGGAAAAGTGAATATATGGATTTACTCAACTTTGAAGGCCGGTCAGTGAAGATATTACAGCAAGCCCAACAACATCTGAAAAGAGTAGGACAACCACTCCATTCACATCTGTGCGATATGACAGTAACGCGCATTGTTCGGAATGCTGGCTGATAAAGTAAGATGCAAGTTCAATGGGGCACCCAGGATTCAAATTTTTATAAGTGTGATATCCTAATGACACAAGAAATTGCTTCAAAGAATATTATTATATAACAAATGGATATATTGTTGGTAATTTTTTACTTTTCGTATTATTATCGAAATTTTGATTATTTATTTTCAAATATAACTCAGAGCATTTTTCTTTGGCACAAACCAAATTTGTATCCGTATTAATACGTTCCAAAAAACAAATTTCAGGTCAAACATTTTGAAAACAAATGATTGGTTATTGCTTCTCCTAAAAATTCGATTTTATGAGCGGCCTAATCAAAATTACTAGCGAAATGGTTAACTCGAAATTTGCAGGAAATGCAATACGAGTATAAGGTTTATTGCAAAAATTACTTTAGAGCGCTTAAACTGAACTGTTATCGGTATAAAAGCGGCAATAATAAACTTTATAGTTGTAGTAAATTAATTTCACAAACGACTAGTTTTACCCTTCATATAAGCAGTATTTCCTTGCCTTACCAGAAAACCATTTTCTTTGAGTAATTTAAAATAGCATATGCAATGTATAAAAATCATGGAAAATGATTATGATTATGTGGAATTCATAAGCACACATGTATCTCGCAAATTAAATTGCATCTTTGAATTGTTTGCGATTTTCTATATAAATTGCCATCATTTTATTTTTTATTTCGGCCGGCCTCACACCTGTTAGCGATTATGCATAGGTTGAGGTACAATACTGGTGAAAATAGATTACATTTTTAATATATTTTGGGGTTTCTGAAAAAGTTAGCTGTGTTTTAACTCTTTTTATAGTCGCACGACAATACGACGCATACAACAGAACGCTTTATCAGTTTATTTTCTTTGTTACCAAATTACTTTCTTTGTAATTTAAGAATAATTCATGATTTTCCTCTCGGAAATATCAACATGTTTACTTTTTTTTGCGTTTTTTATAATTTTATTATAATGCATAAACAAATTAAATATTATAAATTTTGACTGGCAGTTTGTTTAACAACAAATTAAACATTTTAATACGCTATTTACGGTATAGCTATGTTACAGGTTAGTTAATGTGGAAATTGTACACTATGTATTTTCCTTATATTCGGATATGTGTTGCACATGTGGAATTTGAATATGCCGTGTAATCCGTATTAAAACTAGAGTGTGTACAATCCATATATATACCTAATTTACATTTGGAAATTAGAACATGTTATTAGTCGAAAAATTAGCAAAAACGGCAAGAAAAAATAATAATGATGATAATATATTTTAATTTTAAATTAAAGTAGAGGATATGAAACGTTTGTAAAATTTGAATATTGGCACACATGCGATATTTCATATGTACCGAACACATATTCCAACACACATGGAAACGTATCGTGTAAACATAACTTTAGTGAATGTGCTTGGGCTGCAAGAATATATAAACTGATAATACAACTGCAACGAGATTATGTCTGTACGTGAAATATATCTCAAAAATTTGAGTGGTGCTGTAGCGAGTCAACGATTTGAAATACGCAACATAAATTGCTGGAATTGTTCCATATCTGAACGCGCAAATACTGCTGAATGGATAATTGATTGTATGAACCTATTTTAGTTCCGTGTGTAAGGATATATCTCACTTCCAGTGGTAAAAAATCGAATGCACAAAGTTTTGGGAAATAAATATTTGATAACTAAATAAACTTATACTTACATAGACATGCATGTCTATATACACACTTACTTATATATGTTCAAATTAGATACATTCGTAGGGAATTAGGGGATGCGAGGCACACCTGGTTTCAGCTGCTGTTGTGCCTAGACAGAAAAAGTAATAAGCCCACGTTTTTGTGAAAAATAAGGTTGTTTATTGATTTGACAGAGGTCCGATCATCGTTTGTTTGAACGCATTAGTGTAATACTAACATTTAGCCAACATTTTAAATTGAACAACATTTCAATGTTAAAAAAAACAAATATAGAACAAAATTAATCCATATCCGTATTTGGACTTTACGGTACTCATACTAAAACTTTTCTTAAACACTTCACCAAATTATTTATTTACTACAGAGTCGAAATAAGTCAGCCGCATACCACCGATTGAATTTCAAATAAAAAAACCTAATATCTGTGGTAAAAAATTCGGCTTAATGTCTACTAGGACCATAATAATCCTTTCACCACCAAACATAGAACAAGGTGTTTTATATAAAATTTGTTTAGTCATTAGAAACATCTCACTATATTTTGAATAAAACAATATGTCCTACCCTTCAAAAGTTTTCTTCATAAATCACGATATTTAGTTTCGTTACTAACCACAAGTTAGTATACCAAAAAGCGTATTTATTTAAATTACTTTTAGTGGCTTCATATGACAAGCTACATAACTGTTCTAGAAATAAACATAACTTGCAAGAGTGGTTAAACAGCAAAGAGTACTGAATGTCTAATCCACCAGCTGTCTTTCCTATTCTCACCCTTTCCAAAGCAAGTAACAAACACTTTTAATTAGTGGATATTAAACCGTCAACTTTTTCAAACATTTTTCCAACAAATAGAGTAATAAATTATTCGGACATCTATTTGAATTGGTTAAAATTTAATGAATCGGTTACCTGAATAATTAAAATTTTTTATAAAATATAACAAAATTTAACAATTTAGAATTATTAAAAAATTCATGCTAATTATTAAAAATTTCCAAAAGATCTAACATATTTCTTTGTACCTAGAAGGAATATACATATGTACCTACATACATAACTCAAATGTAATACATAAAATTTAAAATAAAAAAAATCTCACTGTTTGTAGAGAAATTTGATGTAATGCATGATAGAGAATATCCAATTCCCCTGTTGCCTTTTTCGTTTATTTTTTCTAATTCTCTAAGTTCTCTATTGGTATTTAAAAATAAACAAGATTAAATTAAAGGAACATTTCATAACACAATTAAACGGTTAACCGGTTAACAGTTAATCGAATGAACACTCTATGAAATAGAATTATTTTAAAGGCGATGTGCTTAACATATGTTTCTCCCTACAGGGCCTTTGTATCTCATGATTATTCTTCTTCTCAGCGAAAAAGTAAGGGTATGTATATAACAACAAAAAACAAAGAAAACAAAAGAGTACAACAAAACATACGCAACACGTATTGTTGTTTTTACTCAAATTTGTATAATTTAGTTTTCTACAATACGCGAAGCGAATAACATCGTGGCCCATAGTAAGAAAGTAAAAATACTAAATTAAACAAATACGGGAAGACACAAATATATTTATCTTTCTAATTGCCAAATACGATTTTCTAAATGATAACAGTGTTAAAAGAAGTGAGAAAATACAGAAGAAATTAAATTTAAGTGCAAATAAACAATCCAAATATGAATGGGGGTTTGCTAGTTCAATTATAATTATATCGTGCATACATACGGTGGGTTTCGTTACAACATAACAATGTCTGCAATTTACAGCAACAATACGAACTGCATATTAAAGAATGCATAAAGAAAGAGAATATTCAAAACATAAGAGAAATACATTTGTTGCTGTAAATGAAGGACATTAAAAATACCTATTGAGAATACAGCAAAAAAACTATATTTTGGCGGTCGAAGCGAATCGAAAGAAACGTTCCGAATATAGAATAAAAATAGAAATTGTTAAAAAAAAATTGATTATGTAGCATGAGTTTCAAAGAAGGTTATTTTTATTAAATTTAAAACCATCAACAACTTCCTGCAGCTTCGTGTCTTTCTTGTCTGATTTTATTGTTTGAACAGATTTTAAGGTTTATTGAGTAAAACAACAATAATGATAAATAAAATACTGTTTAACTTTATTGTATTTTTAAATTTTGTTTAAGGAACTTTCATATAAAATCATCATCAACATCTCGTTATATTGTTTATATATCGATGCATATATTTGTGAACTTATACTACATACATACATACATATGTGCATTTGTGCATACTTATATGCATGCATTCTAACGAATTAACAGATGTGCGCGAGTGTACATACGATATATAAATTCCGAACTTCTGGCTAGATAAATGTGGTCAGTTAAACTTTTTGTAGCCCTTATACGGATCTTCAATATTTGACAACAAAAACTTTTCACAAAAAAAATATGTTTATTTTTATGTCAATTCCAAATGTAGTAAGTTACGAGTATGTTTATTTTTTTGCTGACACACGATCAGCAGTCGTAGTTGGTGTTTAACTGCTTAACATCTCTGCATTAATTTTTGAAAAACTTGAAGGTGACAATTTTATGTAAAATTTTACTAAAAAAAGGACACAGAAAAATTAAATTACCAGTTAAATAACATTGCAGTAATTAAAATATGCAGTTCTTAAACACTTAAAACTCATACATACATACTTATATGTATGTATATAGTTACTTATATATAAATGTACTAACTCCTTTATTTTATTACATGCGTCCTGTTGCATAATAATATAAAATGATGCCCGCAGATTATGCAAGTAATACATACATGGTTTTGGGATGAAGAAACTGAAAGTTATTTCTTAGGTTATTTGGGGCGCTGTTTTAAATCTGCACTCCGTTTTCCTAAATTGGTTCCAGTTTTAGAGATATACAATTATATCGAATATGAAGAAAGTTGCACGACCTATCTTAAAAACCTGGAAATCCGCATTTATTATTTTTTATTACCTTCAACTTATGTAACCTGGTCTGTAGTTAAAGCGATATCAAAAAAATTTTGTCGAAAAAATTTTATGAAAAATAGAACATTTATGTAATTTTTCTGAAAGGTGGATAAATATGTTAGAAACAATACGATCACAATCACAATTTAGTGACTTCATTGTGACAAAAATTACGGTATTCATAAAAAAATAGATTTCTCAATATACATAATTTTGGACATGAGTACTTGAAAGTTGTTTCTAAGGTTATTTGTTTTAAAATTTAAGCAAAATTTTAATTTTCCGCAATTTGTACTCTATTGTTGCAACAACAACAACAACAAACAAGACACAAATAGACCGTTATTAGTTAAGTAAAAATGTAGCACCAAATGAAGCAACAAAAACATTAACAATATGGTTTCATGAAGACCGTGCGACACGGCATCATTGAATTACACAAACAAACTTTTTATCTATTTTGAAATTATATAATTCTTCCAAGTACAATCTGTTATTTCAGGTGCGGATCCAGATTAGAATTTTGGGGGGGAAGCATTAACGGAAATAAACAATTCTCAAAATTCGCTAAACTTTTTGTATGGGATAAATTATATTGGTTTTTAATGGTTTCGGAGGGGAAATATCCTTGTTTCCGGTTACAGTTTCGACCAACCTTTCTACAAAAGTTTTATTTTGAATTTGTTCTATCAACTAAAAAATTATATAAAATATTTCGAGTATGTGCATATATACATACATATGTATGTATGTAGCAAATATATGCAGCATAAAAATTAGTGTCCAAGTACGGCATTCGATATCGATCGAAATTTCCATTAAATTTCTATTGAAATTCGGATCGATATCGAATGCCATAATTTGCCCCAGCAGTTGATATTAATTCTAAGTAGTTAATATTTAGATTGAAATATTAGCTGATTTTTTATATGTAAGTAGATTACAGGCTTGCTTATGCTCCTGAAAAACATTTTTGCCTCTAATATATATGTAGCTCATAAAAGGTGTCCTAAAATCAAAGCAAGACTTGAATTTAGTGCTATTCGTGCAGTAAAGTATTGCCACAAAAAAAAAACAATTTCACAGTTGACAGCTTAGGGCCAGTAAAAATAGAGCGTTACACAAAAAAACAACGTGTTTTCGTTCTTAAAAAATATCTACAAAATAATGAAAGTTTGGCGGCCGCAGTTCGCCGAATAGTGTTTTAACTTCATCTATTGTGATCCCGGGAGTTAACAATATTATACATCTTTTTATGGGGTTATTTAAAGTCAAAAATTTATTTTAACAACCCCACAACAATTTACACGAAATGTTCATGGAAAAACTTGCCAAAGGAGTGAATATGTGCAACGCATCCGTGGAGGCCCTTTGTCCGATGTGTTATTTCATTTATAATCCTATTCCATGTACTTTATGATTTAATAAAATAACAAATCTTGCGTTAATTTTAGGTCACGCTTTACAAATTAGCTCATCAAATCGATATATAATGGGATCAATTATAACATGATTAACTTGAAAGAAATTGTCTAATTATTTTACTTAAAATAATCTTTTCAAAATACGGTTAAAATGCTTTAAAGAGCATCTATTTTTGTCTTTGGTTTTTATGAAATTACACACATTCACTTGACAAGATATACAAACTGAAAGTTATTCGAGTGGGCCGGTTTTCTATTTAAAAAAATCTTACTGTTCGACATTCGACAAATCAGAACCTTGAAAAAACCGACAGACTTAATGCTAAAAATCCTTATCGAACGCTCGAGTACAGCCAAAGCTTTTTAAAGTTTTTATTTATAAAAGTAATTTCTCCAATTATTCTTAGCAAATATTTGTTTCAAATCGTTTTCGGCCAAAAGAGTATTATTTTAAGTTTAAAAATTATTTAGACAATGAAATAAAATAAGATAATTTGAAGTATATTTATGAAGTTCATATAAATTACTGGAGTTAAATTTTATAGTTGATTGTATTTTAATTTTTTAGTCCTTCGAATATTCTAACGAATAAAATTTATTTTGCGAATAATGCAATAATTTCAAACTGGGTATTTGGAAAACGAAGAAAAAAAAAGAAATTAATTTCTATCAATACTCGAGAACTTTAATGGATCTTGTTGTACAATTTATTATTTCAGTAATTTAAATATTTGAAGTTGTTGTGGCATTCGATTTTCTAATTGAGGCTAGTCGAATAATTTTTATTCTAAACTGAAAAGTTGTGATTAAGTGAAAAATTTTGTATTGTTTGTAACTCTATTTAAGATTAAAGTTCTATAATTTTGAAACTTACTTATTTTATATCATAAATTTGTGGCTTAAAGTTTGGGTTAGAGGTTTAGTTTGAGGACACCGGACATTTATAACTTAAAAAAAAAAACAGGCTAGAATAATCAAACAATGGACGGTGTAACTGGCAATTGCGATTTTTCTATATCGTTTCAAAAATGAAATAACTGAAATTGAACAAAAGATAATAATAAACCAAATAGTGAAACAATTCCTATGATTATGTTTCGTTTACTTAAACAATTATTAAAAAATTAAAATCTAAAAAATTTTATATAAGTAATTTTAACAATTTCTATTCATAAAAAAATTATTTCGATGAAAAGATTCTACTTTCTTTTGTTAAAACGAAACTTTTTTACGATTTAATTTTATCCAATATGAAAAATCATTACGGACAAGTTGCAAAATTTTCAATATCAAACAGAAAAATAATGATAATTAATATAAACAAATAAAGTATTGCAAAAAAGTATAAATACAAATAAAAAATTGTGTCATTCACAATACAACAAATTATTATCACCAATTGCTATAAAACAACAAACTATAAAAGAAAACCGATAAGTAACAACAAACAATTTTGTGGCAATCTCTAACGTATGTTCTTCATCTTTATTGATTAGACGAATTTTATCGTTCTCAATTAATTGCTTAATAAAGTGAGTATTTATGTCATTTTAATTTAATACTGCAATTAATATTATTAATTCGTGTTAATTAATTAGTTAAGATTTTTTTCTTTGGTTTATAAAATTGTACTTGAAAGAAATCAAAATTTCTAATAAAATAAGAAATATTGTAAATAAATCTCATTGATCATAACAAATTTAAATTAGTGGGTTCGATTGTGTGTCGGTGAAAAATAGCATATAGAAATAAGAAACTTGGTAATTTCAGAATATGGGACACAAGGCACCTTGCCTAGGTTCTGAAACTGGAACACAAGAACTAACAGGTTTCGGTCTGCTACTAAACAGGTTGCTAACATAAGAAACAGTAGTGTTCACTGGAGCACATATCTCGAACTGCCCTTCCAATATTAATTGCCTTGTAATCACCGGGTTTTAATATCACCATCGGAATGGTTGTCATGGCATAGGCCGACATTAATATTATTGAGTAGTGCCATTGGAAAATGTTAAGGAGAAGCTTATTCGTACTTTAAATTAAGGATGCATTCAATATTGATATCGGCAATATTGCAGGTTTTCCGATATATTTGTATCGGCGGTATTTTTATTGCCGATACAACGATTACGTATCGCTAATTAAATCAAATCGAAAAACCCATATTATTCTTCTGTCAACAAGGTAAGCAAGGAAAGTAAAAAAAACATGCATAAGGGTTACATACATTATAAATTTTATTTAAATTACTTTGAGTTTTAATTCACTGGCATATCGGTATCACCAATATTTTTCTTTGAGTATCTGTATATGTATCGGTATCGTATCGGCAAACATTTTTATCGATGCATACCTACTTTTATAATGAGCAGAAATGTTGTGATTTTAATATACGAATGAATGAAGCTTTGGAGACGACTAAAGACCCATATATATGTATCTTAAGTATGAAAAAAATAAATATTGAAATAAATTGAGGGACAAGGTTAAATTTGACTTTTATTGATTTCTTTTTTTTCTCCATATATTTTTTTTAATGAGTGCAGACTTCTGATACCAAAAGTTTCTTTATACCTGTGTAAACCGGCCAATAACAGTAAATTATTTCCCCCAGGCAAAGAGAATTTTGTAAGCATTCACGAGAATAATTAATTTCTTTTTATTTGTAATACTGTGATTCAATGCATTTTTTTAATATCGTGAACGACTTTAAAAACTTCTAAAAGTTTACGAAAAACAAAATAAAAAATTGTAGACTGATATATTCAATTCTGACCGTACCTTTAGGTAAAGGTAATTAAGCATTAGGAAAAGAACAAAAAATATATTTATTATATATTTAACTAATAAGTTTTTTCATTAGAATCTCTTAATATTGGGATGTATCGTACTCGTAAAAAAATACATACACTTGTGTTTAAATATGTATGTATGTATGTTTTCCATTGCCACATTATGTATTAGTTCTATTATTATTGTTTTATTTACCGTATTAATAATTGTTATTGTTGGTTGGTTGTTCTGTATATGATCTATCTTTATGTTTATATGCGGTTTTTGAGGTTAACAACATATTGTCGGCATTGCTAGATACTTATTTTGTAAAATTTTTGCTTGTTTGTTCACAAACAACAATAAAAGATGAAGAAAAAAAAATTAAATTTAAAAAAAATAAATATTTTTGCAATTGTATAAAAAATCTACACAGAAATTTTGTTGCGACAAATATATGTATGTATTTAATATTTCTAAAATCATGTCATTGCAACGAAATATAGCAAAATTTTTATGAAATTTTTTAACCTTTTGTTCAGCGGCATTTGGTTAAAGCCAAGGAAAGTAATTAAAATTAAAAGAATTAAACGGAATTGCACAGTGGGCCGATAGCAGAACAAATAATAATTCATATCTTCATATCTGTGAAACTTTGCCACCTGAAGCCAAACAGTGAAATTTGGAAAAGGAGTTCTTACATCTTAAATGAAGGTTTCATCTATCAAGTCTTAGACGTATTACATTGATTACTAGAGCCACCTAACGCATTACAGATTGTAACTCAACCTACAACTTTTCACATGATTTTTGTGCAATGTTGGGTAACATTGGGTAATAATGGGTGGAGGTACGGATCAGTTATGTTGAAAAATGAAAAGCCAAATTGTTATAATAGTTGAGGGTATAAGTATATTTGCATGTACGCGTATTTTAGCCGGAAATAGTCAACCACACAAATCTTCATTTTATGTTAGATTGGTGGTTTACGGTTCTCTCGCTCTCAACGCACTGAACAAAATTTGTATATTAAATTTTCAAGCTTTCATACTTCGGTGTAACAAGTGTACAGCCTTTATGAACATTTTAAAATAAAACTGAAACAAATAAAAATGCAGAAACTCACACACAGATGAAACCCGTTTTTCTCCAAACCAAACTTGACTGTTCTCTCGCTCTCAATGCACTGAAAAAAATTTCTATGTTAATTTTTCACGCTTTTATATTTCTGTGTAACACGTGTACAACATTATGAAAAATTTAAAACAAAACTGAAGCAAATAAGAGATTCATGTGGATTTTTATGCCAGAACGAAAAATATTTCTGACAAGGAATGACAAATATTCGTTCCAAAACCTATACCATAATTCATAGTATTTTGAATCATTTTCTACTTGTTGCTTACACTTGATTTTAGATGAGACTACTAATGTTTCTAAAAGAAAAGTACATAAATATATAGTATATGTATATACAGACATACATGCATATTTTGTACTTGATACTACTGTGCAACACTTGTATCCAAAAATGTGTAAGTAAAATTAACATAAATTATAAAATAAATCACTAAGAACAAAACAATCAAAGTAGATAAAGTACAAATTGCTGTCAAAAACCTTTCTATGTACACAAGAAATAATGTCAATTGTGGATAGAATTATTTTAATATACTTGTGTACAATGTCGATAACAGTACAGTGACGATGATAACGGTTAATGACATTAAGTAGAAATCTGATACTAAGTGATGTTCATAAAGGTAGGTGTTTTTAGCCTCCAAAATAAAATACGATCATAAAATGATGCGAAAGGAAAGGAAATATAATAAAGAGCCCGGGCAGCTTCGGGTAAAAAAGCAAAGGCAAGTGATCGAAATCGATTTTTCAAACGAAACTAATAAAAATTAAAAAAGTTTGGGATGTGGCCATTATTTGTATGTTCTATGTATTTAAAATATGTTTCTAGTTTGATTTTAGTCTAATTGATCAAAACTAAAAAAGGAAACTCGCCGTATTATCTTTAATTTTCTAAAACTTTGGGGACTTATATTCGGAAGAAAAATTTTTTCATATAAAATACAAAAATGCAATTCGTACGACAATGAAAACGAAAACGTTTTTCTTCCCTAGAAAATGTAAAACGCAAAAATTGGGACGTTCTTTTTTCACTTCAAAATGAAAAAGCGGAATGGATAATTTTAGTTGCAAGAAGTATTTAAAAAAGGTTTTCAATAATAATAAAAGTAAAAACATACTTAAGTTGTGTCTAATACACTTAATAAAATTAACAAAACGAACAATAATGAAAAAATGTGAAAATGATGAAATAAGTACATTGCATGTTTGGATAAGAAAGATCAATGGATGCGTCTCTTATTGTGCGGCAAAGCAACTTTTCACCGGTATGTTGTTTTGTGTTTTCTTTTATAGCTGCAGCTTTTTAAATATCAGACATACTGATAGCTATCATTTTTTTAGGAACATATTTTAATCTATTTTCCAAACACTTTCAGTTATTGATATTTTTCTTCTTCTATTTACAAACTAGCTGTTTGATAGAGATACCAGCAATGTTTAAAAATAAAATAATAATTGTTTTTGGTTTTATAAAAATGTATAAAAGCTGGAGAAGAAACCCAAATTGTAACGAATTGAAAAATGTGAACATTTTCACTTTAGTAGAAATTCAGTGTCATGCCTGATAACAGACTTGGGCATTCTCAATTACTTTTTAATTACCAATTCCAGGTAATTGAAAAATATCAATTACCAATTATTTGAATTACAAATACAATTAAATTTTTGCAATTGACATTTTGGTAATTGCTAGTATTTAATAGAAAAGTAATTTTATTACATAAATGGTAATTAACTTATAATTTTATTAAAACTATAAACCACAAAAATTCAAATCTTGCGTTAAAAAGGAACTTTTCTTTTTTTAAGATTTGATTAATATAGTGATTAGATTGACTTATTTGAATTTCAGTCTAATTCAATTTATTTTATTTAGTATAAACAGAAATTAAAATATTAAACGCTATTTGGTCATTACGTTATTTTTATCAATTACTTACAATTTCAATTATATTTTAAGCTTATGTACACATTGGTAATAACCAAATACGATTCACATGTATTTGTTAATTGGATATCATCAATTACAATTATATATTATATAATTTGTAATTGGTGATTGTTAATTACTAATTAAATATTATTTGTAATTGCACCTGTAATTGATTACAATTTATAATTGGTATCTACCAAGTCTGCCTGATAATTCGGTAGCACTTTGTAAAAGTTACCCACATTTATAGATAGTATTACATTTTTTATATTACAAAAAAACTTCTCAAGCCACTCTATTACACATTGGGTTTTTGCTGAGAGAAATCGAGTGATAATCGTTTTGACTACCAAAAAAAGAAAAAGTAAAATAATGTTATTACATTATTGGCCTACACTGTCGCACTTCTGTAAAAATGCAACCCTTATTAAATGAAAAGTCAAAATTTTTAGAAAATTTAAACAAAATCGCTGGGGCCACACTACGACTATGAAGTTATCGCCTGTATTTTAAACAGATACTGGTTTCAGACTATAATACTTTCTCATTTGATTTATATTTTTGACATGTGATTTTACTCAATCTAATAGTGGGACAAATTATTGTATAAAATGTAAACCTTTTACATCCTCAAAAAAGGAAATTAGCATTGCTATTAGCATTATGAAAAATATTACATATGTAGTATGTACATATGCATGTGTGCATATGCGTGCAAGTATATACACATACTCGTATGTAGTAGGATGGGCTTTTTGGTAGAATTAATAAAATCGTATGGTTTAACTTTAGGATTTTCAGTGTTATCAAATTATGGGTGTTAGTTAGTCAACACCTATCACCGGAAAACAAATTTTATTTTTGGAATATGACAGAGATTGAAGTACGTTACTTAAAAATCTATTTCCTGCAAGATACGAATATTCTAATGCTGTCATGAAGTATGTTATCAATCTAACAATATACATATGTTTGTATACATATGTGTTAAACGGAAAATTCCTGACTATTTCACTTTTTTATTTTCTTGAAAGTAGTTCTACAATATTTAAAAGGTGTTTAACCTCAGCACCAATTGTTGTATTAAAAAGGCAAAATTAAATATGATTATTTACATTTATTTTGTATATTCAATCAGTATATTTGAATCTCCAATTAATTACAATATATCCAAAAGTACATAAGAAGTGTTTCAATATTTATTGTTTTTAGATTCGGTTTCAGTGCAATTTTTTTAAAGGAATTAGTGAATATATGCAAACAATTCTATATAGGTTTTTTTTTGGAAAAAACTTACTAAGTTGGAATAAAAAAATAAATTTATTTACATAAAGAAATTAATTTTCTTTAATTTAAATATATTTTTGCACATTTGTTTTTAAAAATTAGTTTATATGTAAATAAATTTTCACTAATTTGCCTCTGACTCTTTAGTTTAATATTTTTTTAAAACAAATTAAAACAAGAATTAATTTTATACACGAAACGAGAATAGTAATGAATTTTGTAGTTAAAAGAAAATAACACGTCTGCGCAAATATAATAGAACCATATAAGTTATAGCATTTTAATCCTTGAGAACTACACTACTCAGTCAGATTTTTTGGCATTTATGGCATAAACAAAAAACTTATGTTTATTAGTTATTTTAAATGCTTACGCGGATTTTTTTAAAAAAAAATCGAAGTATAAGTCTCGTAGGCAAGTAGTTAATAATAACATAAATTATTTGAAAAAACCCTTGTACAAAAAATTGTAGTCAACTTTTTAAAGGCGGTGAGTAAACAGCAAAAGTTATTGAATATGAAATTAAGAATTTGGACATAAAAAATAATCAATTTCGGTTAAAAAGACCAAAAACGCCAACTCTGCTCGAATATCATTCCTTTCTCTAATTTCTTTTATCTATGTTTTGACATTTCCCACCTCAAATGCAACAATAAAAAGTGCTATTGCTTTCGCAATGTTGTAATTATTGTATAATTACTTCTACCTTCTACCAAATTTAATCTTTATATCGGAAAAGTTTCATATAAATATGAGGGCATTTTAGGGAAGCTTTTATGGTAAAACTCTCAAACTTTACCTATAATGTTATCTGCCGTATGTTTCAAGTTCCATTATTTTATTATTAAATGAAGTAAAGTTATGAGTGCACTATCGTGCGCCTTAATTAACATAATAATGATATCAACAGTAAATCTATAAAATTTTTATATAGTCTTGAAAATGCGGCTTAAAACGTTTTTAAAAACAATTCATATTCATTAACAATACATCAGCACGATTAATCTTCGAAAAGCATTATTTTAGTTTGTTTCTCACCATTTCAAAAATTCAATTTTCCATACCTGATTCTTGGTCACAGCTTAACTTAAACACTTTAATGCAATATTAGGTATGAAGGTGCATACCCACAAGAACATGAACATGTTTAAGTTAATATTTACCTGAACTTGGCCGGGCGCACTACTGTACTAATTCATACATGTGTATGTAAATACTAGTAGTGTAAAATTATACTAGCAGAAGAAACAAATAGGTCACTATTGCTCATCAAAGCACATGTCGACACAACAAATTTACCTAAAAGGATTTTAGAAAATCTATGAAAATAAAACATTTTAATAGAAAAATCTGTCGAATACAGGAAAAGAAAGCACGTTAAAGTAGAAAATCGAAAAATAGTCATACGCAGGTGATGTCAATGGTTTACGTATATTGCTTCACTGTTGGTATCTGAGAAAAACACAATTGTACAAAAGAAATAATAACTTCATAAAACATTTATTTTTATTTTTTAACACATATTGTTTTTATTGAATTGCCACTGTTGATGTGAAAGTACTGGCTTGAAGGAGATTTTGCAATTTAAAAGGATTCATTAAAACTATTGGTAAAAGTTCAAATTTCTTTCCAAAAATCAAATACAATTGTAGAATTTTGGAACGAATTTTCGTCATCCCTTGTCTCGTTAGAACGAAAAATGACACTGAAGATGGCACATAGCCGAAACCGGTTTGTCTCCAAACCAAACTTGACAAGGGATGACGGAAATTCGTTCCAAAATTCTACATCAAAACACCATGTCGGAATATCAAATCAAGAATCAAATACAATTATTGACGCAATATATATGACAATCTTTTATTTTTGAAAATGATAAAGGTGTGCCAAAAAAGTATTGAACGTAGCAAACTTTGTGCAATTGTACCACAATTGAAAATAGTGACATGCACACGAGTAATTCTGAACATAATTTTGCACTTACATACATTGTTGTAGTTGTATTCTTGTAATTATACATAACATATGGGTCCTTCCCTATTCAAGGATAAATTGCAAAAAATGTGTAGACAGAGTACAAAGCTGATAAGATTAAAGTTGGAAATATCCGTCGGTCACTTATAGTTTAGTAATCGTTTCAATATTCCATACAATCGAACTGAAAAAAGTTTAACACATAAAGTTGAAGACTAAAAACTTTTTAAAAATTTGCCGGTACTTTTTCCTCATAACATTTCAGCATTCAAATACGCTCCGTCGTTCCGTGTAACAATCTCTTAAAACAAAATTGTCAAAGATTAATGAAAGTTTTAGTTAAAATTGTTCTTTATTATTTTATAATTAAAATAATTATTTGAACGAACTTAGCGGACCAAACCTTTTAATAACTAAGCGAATTGAATTCAGCTGTCCGAATAAAATCATTTAATTACAGGTTTTTTTATATATATTTAGACTTTAATTTTATGCATAACCACAGTAAATCGCAGACGACGTATTGTTTATAGTCGATACAAATCCTGGCGACGTTTTCATACCCCCCAAATCGTCCACGATCTTTTAAACGATACTTTCTTTTAAATTATTGTAACCATATAAGCGACAATGTAGACCACTTTGTCGTTCTCGACGATGGTTACAACGGTATTCATAGTCTTAATGATGAAGAACATATTAACGACCATTTTTTGTCACCGACTGTGACACATTCACATTTTATTTTATCCCATCGCTGATAAGCATTTCAGAAAACATCGTTACCATTCCCAAAATCCCTGTTCTGTATTCCGAGTGGAATGAAAACGTGTGGAATTGTAAAAACACTCGGAATTGAATAATTCGAAAATTAGCTGTTCTGTATTTCACATATTTTGCATATATATGCATTTTATAATTTATTGAGAAAAATAGAGGCAAGTTTTAAGAAAACCTTACATATTTTAAGATTTCCATAAAGTTTTATTTGACGAAAACCTGCGAAAGAAATTATTCGGATTCGGAAAACATTTTAGAATAAAATATTGCGAATTAGGAATACAGAACAGCAGTGATAAGAGGCATTAGCATGCACACTGTCGTCGAGAAATATATCTATAATCGAATTTTTGTAATGCTGCCATTGTATACGATTAAGAGACAGTCACTTTCAAATTATGCACGGCGGTAGTGTAGTATGACAATTTACCTACTTTCTGGGAATTTTTTTCTAAAAAAGTTGTATAAATTCGTGTTTAAATATTTTTTATTTATTTGATTTATTTCCTAGCCATTTACTTAGCTTTTATTTAATAAATTTATCTGCTTTTCTCTACGTAATGCATTTAAAAAAGGTATAGTTTTTACAAATCATTCACATTCCATGACGCCGTTAGACTCCGTGCAGTTTGCATTCTCTTTAAAGTTGACGATGCATAAAGAAAATTTCCTGCCGAAAATTTGAAGACATTGTCGCCCATTTCCTAGTAAATGCCCCATGAAACACGACAAATCGCATTTAGTAAAGATTTTGTCCTCAAAGAAAGTTTGTTCAAGACAAGTTCAAAACATTTTCATTATCTTGCTCACATAAATATGGAAAACACGACAAGTTACACTATTTTATTATAACACTTAAATAACATCGACAGTCGTTTAATTATAATCTGGTAGTCAACAGTATTTCCAATTGCAATCGGTCTGTATCTCGTGCACCTATTGAGGCTATCAAACGTTTTTTTATTTAACATTTTTACAGAAGTGAAAGCTGAAGAAAGCTTAAAATTATTACTGAGACGTTGCTGTTTGAGTAAAAAATTTAGGTCATATGCTGTTGAGATAATAACCTTGTAATTTTAATAAAGTTACATTTTGAATAATTTATTTGTAACTATTTCCATTTGTAAATATATACGACGAGTACATTTTGTAAGTGTATTTTGGTATAACTAAATTTTTTTATAAGTTTCCTACGAGGGATTAGCAATAAGATTAGCCTACACTGCATCGACCACATATCTTGGAAGTATAACGTTTTCGTTTGTTTTCCTCGTGATGGCATAAAAAGCAACCACCTCTTTTTGGGAATACCCACGATCATCTCCATTTGTTACGAAAGCTTTGGCTGTGAACCTTTTAAGCGATTGGATGGGAGCTCCCACTACGGTCATATTTGTTTGTATTCTTTGTTAGAAAATATGCTATGACACAGGAAATTTGTGTTCTCTTCAAAATAAGTGGCTTACATAATTACTCCGCTAATTGTTGAAGAATCGAGCTATATTGACTTAGCATATGATCCATCATATCAATACCCCCTTTGAGCGATTGTAAAACAATATTATATTCGGCTTTTCTTTTATATTCGAAATTATGTCGACACACGGCATCGCGGAGCCTTGTCCCTTTTGAGAACATAAGAAATTGGTACTATTTTCTTTGTAACCAAATACGCGTCTTCAAGGGGCTTTGAAGGACAAGGGCAAACATGATTTATTTTTCATCGTTCCAACTGCAGACAAATTCCACCTTTTAATCATATTGGCCGGTGAAAGACTCGTAAAGAAGTTGTCGCAGATTATATTTCTTCTAGTATTTTTATATTGTTTTACTAAATCCTTTACTATTCGTCCTCCTTGGTTTTTTTCTCTATCGCTATACGATTTTGCGGTATATATTTGGCTAGTAAGCGGATAATAATAATTTTATGGCGTATTTTTCAGGTTTGGAGGGAATATACTGCGTACTGAAAGGAAGCAGCTGTTCATCAACGATGATCTTTTCGCTTGGCCTATAGTTTTGATGCAAATTTGCATTAAGTATTTCAAAAATTTCCGAGATAGGTTTGTCTATTTGAGATCTTTGTTCTCTTGTAGTTGGGTGATCAAACCTAATAAGTCTTGCAATATCCAAAAATCGTTTTAATGACATAAGCAGTTGCTCGGTACTACCGAAAATCATTATTTTTCCTAATCGTTTTTAGTCCCATTGCTATCAATATACCAAAGTATGCCCTAAGATCTTCTGCAGTAACATCCTCTAGATTTGTTTAGCGTTGTATAGAAAATACGTTTGTAAATATCACAGTATGGATATATCACATTTATCAGTTGCAACGCTCGTAAATCCATCTGCTAACATTTCCTAAACATCGGGGTCAATGTTGTCAATAAGGTTGACTTGAAGTTTAGTTTCCTATAACTTAAAAAATTATCTTTCTGTACATGCGCTCAAAATTTTGAATTAATTTTTTGTTTCCATGATGAGTTAGCATTCGATTTATAACCAAAAAAATATTATTTTTCAATGTTGTAATTAGTGGCGAACCTACAATTTTTTATGAAGGTAAAGGTAAATTTAAGGTGAGACACCATCTTCCCTATATAAGATATGTGATGACCCTTTGCAATTTAAAGGGTGGACAACAAATTTTATTTTTACGCTTATGATCGTATTAGACATATGTATAATATCAAAAATATCTGAAAGTAAACGTATTCACAAATGTAAATAGTGCCAGAATTCGTGGTACCAGAGCTAGGATAAAACAGAATGAAATTTTTTAATAAAGTACTTTTATTGAATTTTTTTATTTACTACAATTTAAAAAAAATTCATTTTATTTTTGCACTAATTAGGAAACAATTTCAAATGTATGCATGCGTTTTATTTAGGCAAACATGGCACGGTGTAGCAAGTACGAGTGCGCGTTAAACAAGACAGAAGTAAATTAATTTTTTTTTTACTTTTCACAATCTTTCAAGACCATATACGGGCACAATTTCTAGCAAACTATAGGATGTTGAATACGAATTTAGTAAATAAGAACATATTTTGAAGAATAGTTCTTTTAAACTCCCAAGGCACAGTAGATTCAATTGCAAAACCACTAGAAAGCTTAATAGTATGATTTTTATTCCTCATGCAAAAAATGCTAATCAGTTTGCCTATAAATAAATACACCTGGTTGAAACCTTCAATATAGAAAAAAACTTGATCCTAGTGAAATAATATACTATATTATGTTCTAAAAAAATAAATAAAAAGTAAACCTGTTTAATTCGATTCGAAAAGCAACCCGTTCGAATTCGTATGCCTAATAAATTGATTTGAAAATGTTTGCTTTCAAATCAAAACACACAGTAACTCTAACAGAAGCATCATATTAGATCCTTATTAGTATATTGTAAACTATTTTAAATTCGGAAAGAAACTATTTATTTGGGAATCGATTGGCAGATCAAAATGAGGACCAAGTTCTTGATATGTACAATACCATCTTATTCCTAGGAAACCTGCTAGAATGGCGAGATTTTTCCCATAATTTTTTCTCATATTAGAAAGGCCCAAGTTTGCCTATAAATGGAATAGTATTCTACATACCAAGAACTTTGTCCTCATTTTGATATCAGCACTTTTATCGGCCCACATTTTTGGATAGGAAATTGGCCTTATTTTCAGATTTATGTTGTACGGATCTGACTCCTTTTTTTTTAGTTACTTTTTTTTTTATAAATATATAAATATATTTGTATTATTTAATTCTTGAAACTTAAAGTGTATAGACAGACGGTTGGGTGATTTAATATATTGATGTTTGTATCGGGTGAAATGTCGTGAATTTTTACATCTATTCATAAAGAAAGGGTACTTGCTGAAGTCCTAGAAGACTGCAAAATTGGTAAGTCCACTAAGACCTTCCTGTATATTAAATTTCTGCGCTCTACATAAAGTGGAATTGTTCCATACCAATAACGACGCACACCAGTCCTAGTAGGCAAGCAAACAAATTCTGTTTACTTATTCCCCAAAACCTAACTGTATACCAAATTTCTCTAGCTATAGTGGAATTGTCCCAAAAGATTGCTAAACGAGTGAGTCTGCGAATAGGTACTAAAGATTATAGTTTTCATATCATATCATATTGAAAAACCTTCAAACTTTACCTATAAAGTTACGTATATGTAGATCCGTAAATTCAACCCAATAACGTACTTGTAGTATATTAGGGTTTTTCTTCTCTCACTTCTTTATGTATGTTATCCATGGGTATTGTCCATATTAAACATTTAATTTAACTTTATTAAATAGAGTCCTTAATATTTTTACTTGTAAACACTATTTAAGTCCACTGTGTTGCAACTTTAATTGAAGCACCTGCCACAAGTGAAAACTATAAAATTGCATGAAATGCATAAAAATAAACGTGCAAAAAAGATTTTAGAATTTTAATTGATGTTTAAATTTAATGATTGATATTCTTCTAATAAGGAAGCTGTTCCATAATGAAGATATTAAGCAGAAAATGTTTTCTTAGAAGTCATTCAAACTCAAAAATAGAACGGAAAATATTACAATATCTGTTGGGTCGAATAAGCAGCAAAGATTTACTTGAATTAAAATAATTTCTTTTTATCTTATTGCTGTTGAATTAATATTTTTTTTATGCATCGTCATTGAAAAATTCTCAGCTTGTCAGAAAAATCGTTTGCAATTATTTACTTAATTCTTTCCAACTCTGATACGTGCGATACCTAGACAAGTTAGCATTTAAGGCCGTTTCACACTATTAGATTAAGAGAAACGACTTGTCAATAATTCATATAAAATCGGAAAGTATTGGACCGTCATATGGCTCTCACCATTTTTTGCAAATTTTGGAAGAGCTAATAATTTTCTATTAGGGTCGTATTTTTACAGAATTGCCATGGTGTAGACAAACAAGGTAAATGAGAAAATTTTACTTTTAATTTTTTAGAGAGTCAGCATGATTATCATTAAATTTCTCTCTGCAAATAATTCAATAATTCAATCTAAACACTTGTATAATAGTGTGAATGGGGCGTTAGTACGATGACACCAGCGCACTAGTTGCAACCTTCAGATACAGATGACACAAATGATCGATAAGCAGAAACAAAATTTAAAAGTATTTAGTTGTAAAGAGTTTTCGAATAAAGGTAGGTTGATGTGAGGATGGAATAAGCCAAGTAATGTGTGAAGTAATAAGGAATTTTTTACATTGAAATGCTTTTGAATGCCTTTCGGTATGGACTTTGATGACATTATTTAAAGTGGATCCGAGAGGTGCAATTTTTAATGCACATACCGCATAGAGTCGACTGAATCAGATGTATGCTCTGAGTTATAATAAATTTAAGGGCATCGATCGATTGCGATTAATTGCAAGCCCCACAATAAAAATACTAGCGGAGTATATCTTATTATCTTAGCGTCGAATTCGTATCCATAGAAGCATAACCTCCGTAGAAACATACCCTCAAATCTTTCATATAGAACTTGCATTGTAACGTTCTCTGTGTGGCACGTAGCGCCGTCCTGCTGGAACTACGTGCCGTCCACATCCATATCGTTTAAATTAGGCTAGGAGAACTTGGCTATCATGGATGTGAAACGCTCACCAAAGTTGTTTTCAATGTTTTCGAAGAAGCACGGACCAGTGATGTTGTCACTCCGAAAACTACATCAAACAGCAGCTTTAGGTGGACGCATTAAATCCTGGTGAACCACATGTAACTTGGCGTCGCTCGTTATAGAGCAATTTTGATTGTTAGCATAGCCAACCATTCAAAAATGCACCTCGTCGTACTTGCGCGACTTTGGCCGTTAGGAACACTTATTTTGATAATAAGGTTTTATTATCTGGACGTGCTGTTCAATCGTGTAACTGGCCCTGCTAATTTGGCATCAGTGTCTTAAAAAATCATTTATTTCTTTCCTTATTTTTTATGTCAAACAAACTTACTTTTCTCGAATCCAAGAATAAGAGGAGAGCAAAAAAATAATTTTCTTCTACAAAAAATTTCCAATGTCATTGACGTTTATTGATTGTGGGTGCAACATTTAATGGAAATATTCCAAAAAAAAAGAGTTTATTCCTTACACTTATATATTCTTTTTTATTTCTTTTTCAACAATATATTATGGAGAAAATAACACAATCGATTTAAATATTTCCACCCTATTTGAAATCTAGACAGATTGCAATGTTTAAACAATTCTTGTTAAACTTGAGTGTTTGTGTTGAAAGCAGCCTTCATAGCTTTAATACAAGAGGAAGACAATAGAAAAAAGAGTTATTTTTCTTTAAGGAACCTGAAGAGGTTAGTAAAATTTAAATCAGTAAATTGGTTTTATTAACACATGCACCTGATTTTATTCAACCTTTAAACGTTCACTCCAATTCAAATTGTTTAAGAAAACCTTTAACGATGCGCGCTTTTTTTACCAGTATTTCTTCTGTTATAATTTATCTTTTTTTAAGCAAAGGCGATACGACATCTTGTTGTTAACCTTGATTATCAATTATGAATATAAAGTAGGTCAAATTAATTAAATTAAATAAGTTAAAATGTTAATGGAGAAAAACTCTACATCTCCGATGTGTTTCATCAGTAAATCCAGATGTTTTCAAATATATATTTATCTAAATTATTTAGGTATACAAAACTTCATTTCTGTGTAAGTTAAAATTATTTACACAAATATTTAGCAGTTAAGAATAAAAAAAGAATTTATCAGACTTCGAAGTCATACATTTTTAACATGACTATCCCCCGCCGGCCGTCCTCAAATGTAGTCGTTATATAATTTATATGAAAACTAATGGATGCACCTTTTATTTTATTTCCACTTTTTTTTATTATTGCTCCGAATATGGGAAAGATTGTCATGCAAAAACTTGTCTGCCATTGGGGAAGAACACTGGTAAACAATTCATTTGCTATAATTTATTTACTTTAGGTTGAGCATTTCTAGGGACTGTCTATCTAACACAAAACATTGGTACCAAGTGTAATGAAAGCTCATCGCCAACGAACAAGAGGATCATATATTTTTGGTTTTCTCGAATCAAAGTTTTTGTCAATCTCATATGGGCCAAAGGGGGGGAAAGCTATTATACTTCTTTTAGTACGCCTGTGACAAATGCTGTGTTACTAATTAGGAAAAATAAACTACAATATATCGATGATTTAATATAAAAGAGCTGTAAATCTATTTTTTGTTACTTTACAGATGAAAGAAAAAACTTGTATGCAATTTTTTTAATAAAAAGAGGCAACAAATTTGAGTCTGCAACTTTTTTAAATTTTGAAGCGAAGTGCTTTTGCCATTTGTAAACCAGAATAAACAAAAATGGTATTTTGAAAAAAATTAGTTACGTCTTTTGTATTGAGCAATCGATAGCAATTGAACAGAGTTCTCAACTTCCAAGGGTACAAGCACTGACCTGTTTCTGCTTTTGATACTATTTTACATCGCTGGCCAAATATGTATTTCTAATGTTAAATACGTGATGGATCCTTCCGTTGTCAATATTTTAGAATTATATAAAAATGTCTAGTTTTATTTCCAATGAATTTATGTTTCTCAAACTAGCTGGGCTATAACGGTTATCAGATTTTTTGAGTTTGGGAGTACCCCCGAATTTATTGTGTTCGAACTAGGAAACGATTTTTTAGGAAAATGGATATTGAAAATTCTCTGCAGCGAGTTTATTTGACAAATAATGATTTTATACTGGCCATTCCTCAATTTCATTAAAGTAGTTTACACTGTTAATTCAATAAAATAGTGCAACACAACCCATATTTCACCGATCTCCTGGCTATCACCGACGAACAGCCTCAAGTGTCTCAAAAATAAGCTTTAAAACATCAGGGAGTGTTTCATTTTTTCATCACAATAGGTGGCATGTTACTATTCATGATCAAAAGGAGTGAAGTATCTATTACAGCGTGTCGCAAAAACCAATGCACTTAAAGGCTTCTTTTGACACTTGGAAGCTGAAAAAGGGTAGGAAAAAGAGCGGGGAATATTATTAGATATTTATAATTGGAATGACAGCATTTAATAGTAGTGTTTTAAATTCGACTCACTTTCGCTTTTCGTCATTCACATGGTATCTTCATAGAAGGAATCAAATTCACTGGATTCGGAAATCATCATTTTATTTTGAAGATAGACAAATCAGAACTTTCACTTTATATTTATATCTCTTTGCGAATCAGAATCTTTTTTAAAGTAGATAAATTTATCAACGATCATTTTATGGTATTTTCTTTAATATATGTTATTAGGCTCGGAACCTGGGGAGGGAAAATTGAATATTTACCCAGTGAAAATAAATGTTTTCTCAAACGAAAAATACATTTTTTTGTTTGCTCTATTTTCTTTTGGAAGGAAGTATTAAGGAAAACAAAAAATTCTTCAAGTTTTCTAAGCTTTTTGTATGGGAAAGTGT
This sequence comes from Phania funesta, assembly GCA_963932375.1. Lineage (NCBI taxonomy): Eukaryota > Metazoa > Arthropoda > Insecta > Diptera > Tachinidae > Phania > Phania funesta. The sequence continues at coordinate 38,487,640 of OZ010652.1, read as the reverse complement.
TCGTTATTAATAGCATTGAAGGAGAACATTTTCCTTTTTCAACCCCTACTCCTCCCACCTTGGATCCGCGACTGATCACAAATAGCGAAATCACATCAAATTTAAAATAGTTCTCTGCAATGTTCGATTTTCTTTAGCTACTCTACCTGTATTGGATAAAACTGTTAAATTAATTCTTTATTGTAGTGTTCGCCTATTGGTCGAAATTCGTGGGAATACTTGTTTTGTTATCGATAAGACTAAATCCCGTTAATAAATTTGCTTTGTATAGAATTTATGATGTTACAATTAGTAAAGCGTGTTTTTTCGATCACATGAACGTGAGTATATCGATCGGTAAGATTAAGAGTATATGAGTAGAACTTTATCGTAAATTTACCTCGATTTTAAACAAAAATGTTTGTATCTTTTTTTCAATGTTTTCCAATTCCGCAAGTTTATTGTGTTCCTTGGCTTAACAGAAACGTTTCAGGGGCAATGAATATTTGAAACCTATTTTGCTGAAAATTATAAAAATTCCGAAATTCGGAATGTATTCTGATAAAAATTGATAAAATTGCAATGATATACGAATACCGTTATCCGAAAATATAAAACAAATATTAGGAATGGTTGATGGATACTTGATTTTTAGTAACCGCTATAAAATTAGGTCCATTCGTTATTGTTGATTGTAAGATAAAACAAGATCGCCGATAGACGATTAGGAAGAAAATTCTTGCTCGTGAACATTCATGATCGCAACTTTTGCTTGCACTTGTCTATCTCTAACTGTTAGGTTACACAATTATGAATATTAGAAACTTAAAACCCTTCACTTTTCTTAAAACATCACGATTTAAATTGCTTATCAAATATTTTATTTGTTTATTTATCGAAATTATATTATATTCAATTTTATTTTTTTTTAGAAACTACCATCATTGCGTCCCCCAATAATTTAATTTTTTTAAATAACAACAACAAAATTATTAATAACAACAACAATAACAATATCAAAAGCGAAAGCAGTAACAGTAATACCACCAAAAAGACAAACAGTTCCCCAAAAAGTTTCAAAATGGGTCGTTGGGGCAGACAAAGTCCTATACCTGAACCGGAGCCGCCACCGCCAGCATCATCACCGCCGCCATCTCCACGTTACAACACATTTATGCGTCAGTCTAGTTTTACAAAAATAGGAAATATGTTGAACACAGCCATAAACATGAACGGCACAAAAAAACCTCAAAGTAAGTTTTTTTTTTCTTATATTAATAACCTTTTATTATGCTACTAGGTATGTACTCGTATACGTATTACATTGTTTACACTTCGGTTTAATTTGTATTTCGTCACACTGTATTGTGGTGACACCCAAGTATAAACGCATTTTCCAATCGTCGCGAAAGACTTAAACAAGTATGTCGTGTCAAATCAAATCTTTATGTGAATAAATAATTATGAACTATATTTAAGTATAAATATAAAATAATATTATTTATTTAATTCAAAAGTTGTCAACGATGAACACTTGTTGATTTGTTATTGGTTTGCTTTTAATAATGAAGACTCTAATTAGATCAAACCAATTAGTACTTTTAACTAAATAAATATGTTTTGAAACACGTGAATTTTCATCAAATGCTCTTAATTTCAAAGTCAGTATTGTTATATATCATTTTTTTTTAATAAGTTAAAAAGCTATAATTTTAATAAATGACAACAATTGAACAAAAAAGTTATTGTAGATTTTCTGAAGCTCTGTATGTGCCATGTCCATATAAAAGGTACTTTTTTACTTTTAAATGCAAATGTTTATTATTACATATTCTTTAATTTATTATAATAATTATTAATAAATTACTTCTGGCGCAACAGCAGCTGTCTTAAAAATAGTTGTAATAAATTTACCTAAATGGCTTAGCAGTATTTTTTATTATTTATTTTTTATTTCCGGAATACAAAACAGAAATTGTTCAAGTAATTTTTACTTCTCAACTAACCGACACACTTTTTCGCTGATACTTACTTAACATGCCGTCTAGACTAGCCACAAATCTCATTAGCCATCGTACATTTTTGACTAGGCAGAAATGTATTACCACATGGAAAGAGCGTCGGCAGAAAACGGAAAAATGTGTGTGTTCTTCTGTGTGGGGAATATGAGTAAATGTTGCTCTTCAGTTTGAGCACATTTTTTTTTTTTTGTTTCTCAACGAGATTGTTTCCATATTCTCAGCAGTATTTTATTTGTGTGATGGCAGAACAGCGTTGTGCGAAATATTGTTCGGACATCATTGGTCGAACACGTACATACCATAAATCTGTTCATCCATCGTACGATTTGCTGTTTGCACAGGAATGTAGCTGTTGATGGTATGTTCGTGCTCAAACAATCTTGTCCGAACAGTTGTTCGCACAACACTGTTCTGCCATCACACAAACGAAGTACACACAGCAAAATAAAATATGAGTGTTTATGCGCTCGTCTATAAACACCCGTGCATAAACTATGCTGAGAACATGAAAAAAATGTCGATGGGAAAAAAAAGTTGTGCTCAAACTGAACATCAGCATCTACACATATTCTCTATGCAGAAGACTCTCTCCATGTGCCAATAAATTTATAGCTTTATAGTACCGAGTATTATTTACTGAATACAATACTACAGCAGAAGTATCAAGTTTCACAATTGATATAAGAAAATACAAATTTCGTTGATTATTGAATTGATATTCAGACAGGGTGATTTGCTGTAGACTTTTGAAACGGATTTCCGTTATCCTTTGTCAGGCTTGGTTTCGAGACGAACCGATTTCGGCTATGTTCCATCTTCGATATCATTTTTCGTTCGTTCCCTCAAAACGAACACAACCGAAACCAGTTTGTCTCGAAATAAATTTTAAAATGTACCTTTCTTTATTATAAAATATATTAAAATAAAAAATTTTGTGTATACGTTCTTAGAATAAATAGATCATATATAGTTTGTTAATGAAGTAATTAAAGCTTTAATATGGATATCAAAGTAGTCATTTGTAGTGTTTTAATAGAAGCTAAAAGTAACATAATTGATTTAAGTACAGATATTAATTATTAAATCAAAATTTGCACACTCATGATTATCAGTACCTTTATTGGTGTTTATATTCTTACAGGTGACATTTTTTTTTTTTTTTTTGCTTGAAATCAATTTAATACAAAACAAAATATATTTAATACAATCGATATGTAAAGAACTTATCGAGCTTAACCTTTTTAAGTGCAAACTCAATTTATTTTCTTTTATTGTTTATCTTTTGTTTAAGCTGTTTAAGCCATTTTTTTGTTTGAATTGTTTCGTACACATAATTAAAACATGTTATATATAAAACTTAATTTGTTTTACTTTGTATAAAAAAAATATTACATGAATATGTACTTATAATCAAAACGTTTTTTATATCCATATAGTTATGTACATACGAGTATCTGCATGTTTATAAGAAATATTTTTTTTTTTATAAAAAATAATCCCTTATCAGAAGAAACCGTATATAAGAAACAAATTTGAGTTTCTAAAATCTAATATCACTTAAATAAAAATATAGCCAAAAATCGTCAAACATTTCAAATATCGACACGTATATCGGTAATTGTAATTATGAAATTTGTATAGCCAAAAAGTATTTTTCATCGCCACTTTGCCATACCTGGCAACACTGTTCTGCACTTCAGAACACTAAAAGAACCAATTAAAATATACAACTGGCAACACTGACACTAACTAGAATCGAAAAAAACCGTCTCCGCTAATATGGATATGCCAAGTTTTTGTGGTTCTTGTATTTAATAGTAGTATGTGAATTTAAATTTCTGTATAGCCATATCTCAAACTACAACCGATTTAGATGCTCTATTCTCTTAATTTGAAATTTCATATGAAAATGGCGGTACAGTATCGATTTTTAATATAAAGAAAACAATTGCAATTTTGCTCGCACGTCCGAATTCTTTCATTGTGGGATTCTGTGTTCGAGAGCTGTGTATCGAAATTTGACACCGAGTACATTCCATTCGATTGATATCCAAGTTTTACTCCACAGATAGATAACTATCGAAATCATATTTTTGAATGAAAATTTATAATCAATATGATTTACTAATTATTTATTTTGGTTTATACAATTTAATACTTTTTTACTTCACTTGTAATCAACTTTATTGAATATAAGCACGTGTTAGAGGGCTTAATCCATAAAGGTTAAAAATTGTTTTTCTATTTTATTCCAAAAGAATCGTTTATTCCATATAATAGGTTGTTGTAAACTTGAGACATCGTCGTTGTTGTAAACTATAGACAAATAAGTGTAAAAAATTAAGTCGCCCAACATAAAATTGAAGGCTTGTTTTGTAACCCTAAAGCATTTTCTTAGCCCTTAGATAATTGTAGCTAAGCTTAGGTAACTATATTTATTTATGGCAAACATAAATAGACCCTTTGAATCTTATTGTTCGAGAATATTATATAAATTTATATCTTCGTCAGAAGAGGAATCATAAAAAATTGTTGTGAAAATATCCAATTCAATTTGTTTTGTTTAATTTTTTCATTAATATTTTATTTTATTTACAATGTTGCCAACTTTTTTCATGTTTTTCATCTCGCAACACTTATCATTTCGATTCGTTACGTATCGATTAATATCATTCCAAAAACTCGCACTATATTTATTTATGGCAAACATAAATAGACCCTTTGAATCTTATTGTTCGAGAATATTATATAAATTTATATCTTCGTCAGAAGAGGAATCATAAAAAATTGTTGTGAAAATATCCAATTCAATTTGTTTTGTTTAATTTTTTCATTAATATTTTATTTTATTTACAATGTTGCCAACTTTTTTCATGTTTTTCATCTCGCAACACTTATCATTTCGATTCGTTACGTATCGATTAATATCATTCCAAAAACTCGCACTATATTTATTTATGGCAAACATAAATAGACCCTTTGAATCTTATTGTTCGAGAATATTATATAAATTTATATCTTCGTCAGAAGAGGAATCATAAAAAATTGTTGTGAAAATATCCAATTCAATTTGTTTTGTTTAATTTTTTCATTAATATTTTATTTTATTTACAATGTTGCCAACTTTTTTCATGTTTTTCATCTCGCAACACTTATCATTTCGATTCGTTACGTATCGATTAATATCATTCCAAAAACTCGCACTATATTTATTTATGGCAAACATAAATAGACCCTTTGAATCTTATTGTTCGAGAATATTATATAAATTTATATCTTCGTCAGAAGAGGAATCATAAAAAATTGTTGTGAAAATATCCAATTCAATTTGTTTTGTTTAATTTTTTCATTAATATTTTATTTTATTTACAATGTTGCCAACTTTTTTCATGTTTTTCATCTCGCAACACTTATCATTTCGATTCGTTACGTATCGATTAATATCATTCCAAAAACTCGCACTATATTTATTTATGGCAAACATAAATAGACCCTTTGAATCTTATTGTTCGAGAATATTATATAAATTTATATCTTCGTCAGAAGAGGAATCATAAAAAATTGTTGTGAAAATATCCAATTCAATTTGTTTTGTTTAATTTTTTCATTAATATTTTATTTTATTTACAATGTTGCCAACTTTTTTCATGTTTTTCGTCTCGCAACACTTATCATTTCGATTCACGACTCACATTATCAGCTGCCGGTTTTGTTAGAATTTTATTAGTTCTCAACGCGCTACTTACGAGTATAAAAAATTGTTAAATAAATGATACATAAGGCAGAGGCTCCATTATGCTGTGTTGTATTTGAAAGTAGTGTGCAGGCCATGTACCCACAGCTACTCTCTCCAAAAATCAGTGGTAAGAGTATGAGATGGACCATGAGCGAAGAAAACAGTCTTCTTCCTGATATATATTCTTAGAGGTGTTGGGATAGTGCGAGGATCTTTTGTAATAAATGCAGGTGTTAGTTGCTTAAGATATATGTTGTATGGTCTGTCGTTGATTTCCACTTGGAAATTCTTTCCAAGACTTGAAAAGGTCCTGAGTAAGAAGTTCCCAATGGCAAATCAAACTTTTATATGATTGACGGGTATAGGATTGGAAGTTTTATCATGATTAAGTAAATACTTTCCCGAAATCCAAATTGTAGTACCATACAAAATCTCAGCTGAAGAGGCTCCAAAGCCTTTCTTGTAACAGGTTCTCAGGCCAAGTAATACAGTCGGTAAAATGTCAGCGCTGCTTTCAAAGGGCGCTGCCATCGCCAAATAATGCCGTTTGATAACAGATGGTATGGCGTTGTTTGTATCAGTTGAGCTACAACTAAACGACAAAGGGATACGAATAACGCATACTCAAATTGGGTTCATTGATAGTTAGGTGGTTATAATTTTAAACCAAATCTAGAAATCCAAGAACTATAAATATTTGTAGCTATCTCTTTCAGTATAACAATTTCAGCCTAGCGGGAAAATCTATCAATCATTGTTAAGCAATATCGGTAGCCCTTATTCTCTAGAAGAACTATAAGATCTATATGCACATCTTTGAATTGCTTAGGTGTCAATGTGTATGCTTATTAATCTTTGACCATCAGCCTATAAATCAGCTATTATAAATGTCTAACCAAAACAGACTGTCTGATTATTTTAGAGGTTTATTAAAAAAAAAATTAGGTATCAATTATACAAGGGAGTCAGAGTCCACTAGAAATTTCAAGTTATTTTCCGTGTCGAAAATATGTAATCTTTTCTCAAATCTGCGACCTTAATTAAAACTTGATAAATGGCAAAACTTTGGGATTTCAAACAAATTTGTTAATTAAAAAATTTTTCTTGTTACACACCACCATAAAATTCATAATAACAAATGTTCACATAAACAGGATTTGACGTTCGTTATACTTAAACCATACCAAAGCAAAAAATAATCAGCTGACGTAACGCTGCCACCATGTAGACTTATTACACCATGGACAAAACGTTACATGGCGTCTTGACTAGCCATAAATCTGTTCAGCCATCGCACATTTTGCGGCTCGCACAGAAAAACGACTAGTCAAGACCGCCGCTCTTCATGGTCGCTTTACGTTCAAACAGAGTTGTCCGAACAATAGTTCGCATAACTCTGTCATGCCATTACACAAACAAAATATACAGGCAAAATAAAAAGTATTTATGTATGCGTGCGATCGTCTGTAAATTCCCGTACATAAACTATACAAAAGCAATTAGTTTTATCAGTTTTAACAATTTTCCTATATTTATATTTCAACCCAGAAAAATAACTTGCAACTGGCAATGCTGCGGTGAGTTAAAGCAGCACCAACACACTAAAAAGTTTTCTAATGTCACGACGAATTCGCAACAACACATACTACGACAAAATAAAGAGCAAAATGAAAAAAAGCACGAAGCGGTTGTTGAAGGCATTTTTAGTTCATTTTTCTAAAACGAAGACGCGATTTGATGAAATTTTGTTTTTTGCAAACGTTAGGAACAAACCGCTTTAGTAAATCGTTTCCAAAGTATTAAAGATGTGTAAAAATAATGCTTATAATTTAAAATAATAATGAAAGTGCCAATAAAGCACTATTAATATAAACGTAATAAAACCAAATTGCATAAGAAACAAACAGCGGCATTAAGTTGAACAAAAAAGTGGAAAACCCTCTTACAAAAAGTGTTAAAAAAAGGCAAAAAAATTTACAATTTTGCATAGTGAGGGAGACAAAAATAATTTGTTTGCAAATAATTAGAAGTGAGAAGTGTTTTAAGGAATTTTCAGAAAAAATTATTGTTAATTTTTAGCAAACATTTGTCGGGTTTTTTTGTGCTTAATTCGCCGTGATGTGCTTTTTTTTGCGAGAGATGTCGCCGTCACTTTTTTGGTTTTTCTGTCTTGTTGAGCAGTGGTTGTGTAGTTGTATTTTTTTTTCGATTTGTCATTTTTAGTGCAGTATATAAGTCAATCTTTTTCTTTAAAAAATGGAAAAATAAGAACTACAATGTTTAAAAAAAAATTAATAATTATTTATACAAAGTCCGATTGCCAAAACTTGCCAATATTATTCGCCCTTTCCTTTTGAGAGTCACGCGGTTTTAGTAGCGTCATTTTTTAGGCAAATTTTTATACGCATTATTATTAGGACATTGTTGTTTATTACATTTTCAAATAAAATATTTTAGTTTACAATAAATTTAGAAAAATGCATGTTGAAGGTTAGGAGTCCCTACTAACTCAGTGATTTGTAAAAACGGCGTTGCCAGAAATAATTAATTTATTCCTATTAAGAACACGTCCGACATTAATGTAAAGAACAAATTTAGTTTGAGACAGCACACCCAAAAATTTAAAAAAAAAATTGCCTATTGTATAGAAAATGTAAATCTAGAGAAAAAACTTAGGCGCTTTTGTATATGTTTATTACCCCATATTTCCATGATGCCAATTTCAATTTCCGGGTATCCCTGATTATATATAAAAACTTGTGCAGTTTGAAACTCGGAAAATATTTGGAGCCGCAGCTTTTTTTGTTTGTTAATTTTTTAAAATTATATTTTCTGCCTCACCCAAGCACTTTTTATTATGATCGTGCTGCCATAAGTTAGATGTAAGTCATGTATGCTTGAATACAGTCACGGATCCTGGAAAAGCAAACTTGTATAACTCCCCACCAAGATGCTTGACATTCCGTCTTGACTAACGTTAGATCTGTTCTGCTAACATACAGATTTCTGTAGGAATTTGGCTCTTGCAGGCCGTGGCTGTCAATTTTCACTTCATATTCAAACAAAGTTATCCGACCAGTAGACAAAACGCTGCTCTGCCATCACACAAACAAAATACTGGCAAAATAAAAAAACACCAGCACATAAACTATGCTGGGAACGTGGAAACTCTCGATTACAAGCAGCAAATTATGCTTAAAATGAACAGCAACATCTTCATGTCTCCAAACAGCAGACCAAGCACACATTTTCCTCGTTACTCTGTTGAGGCTCTATGCATCTGCAAAAAAATTGTGGCTGGTGAAGTAGTGTAAATGAAAAATTTGAAACTTGTTTGTTTTTCTAAAACAAATTTTCAAAACAAGATAATTATTTTGATACAATGTTGAAAAAATTATTTTTATGTAGATAATTACTTTTTCTGAAATATTTAAACAATTTTGTTCAAATAATTGTATGAATAACTTTGATTGTATCAAATCAAGAATCAATTAAAATATACATACATATATGTAGAATAAATTAAATATCCCATACCCCACAGTATTCTAATTGGAAACACATTAATAATTTTTGGCAACACTGTTTTAGTTCTGATCGCAAAAAACGTAACGCTTCCAAACAGGGAAACATAATATAAAATTAAAAGTGCGAGTTAATGAAAGTAGTCTTCATATAAATTTTAATTACTAATATAAACATATAAATATATTTTACAAATTAAAATGTGTTTTCAGCCATTCCTTAGTGCACTACGTTTTCCCCATATTTCCCGGCCAACAAAAAAAAAATAATAATACTGCGTAAACTTACAATGATAATTTCATTAATGTTAAAAAGTCTATAAAAGTGGCAAAAGCATACCAGGAAAATTGGGAATCACCTGAAAAAAAAAAACAAACAAAATAAAGTGTTTTAAAATATATAATTTGGAATAAACATTCTCCCAATTTTTTCTTCTCCCTTATTCCTATTACTAAGGTGTAAAAATTGTGACTGCAGTTTTCCGTAATTATTTTTATCAAATTTCGTACTGCTGATTTGGAGTTACAAAAAAGCACTTAAATTACTTTTTTGGTGTCCAGCATACTGTTAAACTGTCATGGCCGGTAAGTTTTTTTTGAATGCGTTGAATTATAATGAATGTTACATGCATATACTTGTATGTATGTAAAATTGTGTGCGATTGGATTTGTGCGAGTGTTTTTTTATTTATTCGCTGTTGCTTTTTATGAATCTTTTCGCTCCACGTTTTGTGGCGCAAAAAATCTACTTTTTATTTAAAAAACAACAACAATGTTTAGGTTGCAATATAACCCTGTCTGTTGTTTTGGTGTATTTCTATTCTAGTGTAATTTTATTTACATTAAAATAAAAAAACAAACGTGTTTGTCATCTTATTAAAATTGATTTATTGAAGTGCAATTAGTAAAAAATTATACAATTACAAGAATATTTACTTTATTAAATACGTATTTATATATTTTTTAGGCAAAGTCTATTTTTAGCTGTACATGGACTTAAGAAATCCGAAATTTTATTAAACTTCAGTTTAATGAAAGTAACCACACAGTTTGTAAAGTAACTATGTATACCCATAAGAGGATCCGAAAAAATTCTTGTAAAAGTTCTGATATCAGTTTGCAGCAGGAAAGTTAATATCTTTGGGATGAAGCTAATAATAGGCATATGAACAATTTATATCAGTAAACGTTTTAGACATCGGCTTTGTTTTTACGGATTCATACTGTGGTAACCATATCTCTCCCCTTTTGATAAAACTTATGTCAATGTAATATCTCGACCAAAGTATATTTATCTTATAGATTATTAAAATGTATGTATATAATTTCCAAATAATATTAGCAATGAAGTTCACAAAAAAGTTGGCAATTTTTCCTACGAATTCGACAAACTAAGGCAGTCAGAACCAATTAAATTGTTATCTCCTTACGCTCGATGCCTTGAGGTTGTTTTGATCAAATGAAAATCAAAGCTAAGCAACAAAGTATTTGACAAAGTATTAATAAGTTGTAAAAACGATAAAGGCTCTGGTAGAACACGCCTATATTCTTGGTATATATCTCGTTTGAACCAGTATACAGTTAATTTAAAAACTACTTGTTAAAAAAACTAATATCTTCCATAAATAAAAATAATTATATATAGTAACTGATAGTTGATAGTTTAAATAACTATAGTCGTCAATACGTATTTGCAAATCAAGATATCATAACTGTATGTATTTTATTATTTGTTCATCAATCAGAATCAAAACAAACCAACACCACTTCCATTTAAAAAAATATACAAAATCATAACATTGACATTCAATTCCCGTGCGAGTAATTTAGAAATCGCTAGACCACCTTGATAATCCATAGACAATTAACAACCAAAAGAGAGAAATTCGCTGTAAAAGGTGTTGTCATTCAAAATCTCTGCCTAATGAGCAGATTCATCTTGTTTTTGCAGATTTGTTTAAAAAAATAAGTAAAGCGTATTTTGCGTAAAATTTGTTACAATAATTTAAGGAGTTTTTACTATTTAGATTTTAAAAATTTTTGTTGCTGCTAAAACTAAAAAATTATTCGTATTGCCCTCATGAGCCCGAATAGAAATATGATGCTTTATTTAAGGGAATGATTTAAAACAAAAATAGATTGTTATGTCGCCATTATTTTAATTTCGTATATATTTAAAATGTATTAGTTTTTATTAATTTAGAATATTTTTTATTTAAATTCTTTTGTAAATTCTTCTGGCCATAGTTTTTATGTACAAAGGTTTGAGAAAATATACTTCACGAAATCGATTGAAGGACATCATTCAATTTAAAAATGAGCGTTCTTAAATCGATACATTTCCACCGCTAAATTAAAAGTAATTAGTTTTAATGCAACTTTGTAAGTTTAATATACATAAGTTCTATACATTTTAATAAAACACATGTCATTTCTTTAAATAAAAAAAAAACACAAATTAGGTAGATACATTTCATATCAAATCCTTGATGACATGAAACAGAAGTTTTAGCTAACACTACTGCTAACAAATTGCAAAAAATAATATCAATCAGATCAAAAATCGCTATTTGATGTGTGATAATTATAAAAATGGGGTCTAGTTAATTAAATAATAAATACAAATATTTACTTAAAGATTAACATGACAATGTGATTTGAGAAAAACGGAAAATTGCATTTCAATATCGCAGATATATTTTTTTTTTATAAAATTAAATATCATTTTTTGTATATGTACTAAAGACTGTTCTCGTTTTTCTGAAATACAAATATTTGAATATATTTTTGTCTGTTTTAAAGATTATGTAAATTTCTATGTATATAACTAGTCAACTTATTGTACATTACTTATTCATTTAAGAAATACAATATTAAATTAAATACACATATGTACGCTTGTAGGTATGAAATTTTGTGATGTAGATATGTACTTAAATATGTCTAATTTATTGAATTTAAAGTTTCAATATTCAAGGGGAAAGCTCAGGTAACGCATATACATATATTATGTGAAAACTTCTTTAACATAATGAATAATTTTTTAAAGAATAATGAAAAATTACATTTTTATTGATTACACTTATTTTGCTAAATATTTATTTTGTTTGAACTTAACTGAAGATTCAGATTATTGTACAAGATTAAATAATTGTAACTATTCGAAAAAAGTGACGTATATAAAGCTTATTTATCTAACGATAGGTAGCACTTTTCTAAGGAAGATATAATGCGAAATAATAAAGATATAACAAAGTTTTCCTTACAAAAGCTTTTAATTTATATGATTTTATTTATTGCTTATTTGCAATTTCGCAAATATATAATAAAATTTAATTTAATTGTAAAAACGTTGTGATGCCAGAAATGATTATTTGTGAAGTGAATGAATGAATTTTTGTAAAAAAAAAAACAAAAGCGAACACATTATAGATGGATAGATATGTAAGAAAGTTTAATAAAAGGTTCTTGATTTGATATTCGGAAGAATTTGCTCAGAACGAAAAATGATACTGACGATGGCACATATGCGAAACCGGTTTGTCTCCAACCAAACTTGACAAGGTATACAAGGTATGGTGGAAAGTCGTTCCAAAAATCTACATTTAATGATATCGTTAGCACAGCAAACAATTTTCCACTTCTCTTGTACGGTTTATTACAATAAAACTTTTAATTACTACTTATGTCATTCATAATACTGTTCTTCGTTCTGTGACCTGTTCAAATCTCTCTAATAAAGAGCTGTATTTCGCCACAAAAGAGTTGCTTTTCTTTTCAGGCTGGAAAAGAGTCAAGCGAATGTTCGATATCTCAGACTGAAGTGAAACGTATTTCTGCATCGATCGGAACTAATGGTAGTCAGACAGAATAGTTTGTACTTGAAAGCAACAATTTACTTGCTTTTAAAACGACTCACAATGCTTTGAAACGAGTTGAGATAGTGTGTCTACAGGTTCTTCTCTGCCTCTAATATTTTATCTTCAAACTTTTGCGGCATGTAATGATGTTAGCTTAGATTTGTGCTTAAAGTGAGGGTTTTTTCTAGAAATTGATATGAAATTTAAACAATTATTGAAATCAAAACTAATTGATATCTCGATTTACAATAACTTCACTTATACAATATTTTATTTAGTCATAGTGACTTTAAGTAGTCCTATATTATTTATTGAATAAGTGACTGATTGTCATTGAATTATCTTCCTCCTTCATATACCTTCAGGGTAAGCCGACCCCAAACATTTTCAAATATGTTCAGATCAGGAAAATTAGGGCGGGCAACAAACAAAATCAAAAAAATTTTGCTAAAAACACTGTTGCATTTTCCTTTCAAAATATGTTTGATATGATTTCGAGCTTAATAAATGTGCTATCTGCTGGCAGTAAAATTTTAAAATATATAACCTGCTAAGTAACAAAAATTATGAGGGTCTAATTAATTGAACAAGAATTTTTTTATATGCAGTAAATTTATTTAATGCGATTTTCTGTTTTAATTTCTTTCATTTTCATTATTTTTAGTTGTGACTATCACAACACAAACAGTATTAAGAATATAAAAAATATCGAAAAATTTAATACTATGCATATGTAAAAACAAAAAATATATATTTTCGGGTCAAGGCGAAAAACCGCAACCATTTTTTTATGCACACAAATACACACTTATTAAACATTTTTTATGTGATAATTTGTAGCGAAAAATTTAAAAAGGAATTTATATAAATTTTTCTTTTGTTCAATAGCAATAAAAATAGTGAATGATGTGGTGGTACTTCTTACTATTTTTCATTACGTTGATGTTGTACTTATATGAATTTCTTAGAGAAAATTAAATTTCCGCTTTATATTCAATATAAAATCATGGATATGTATGAGCGTGTGTAGGTGTGTGTTTATATCCGCTTGTGTTTGCCCCTTTTAATTTACACTGGTGGAGATGAGGTTAACGCACTTAGTGTCTTGATTTCAAAGCAAATCTTTTTACGCTGTCAAAATCAATTAGTGTGCTTATGACGTGATGAATGTGTACCGATAATTTTGTTGCTACTGTTGTGATCTTTAAAACTAAACTGAGCCCCAGGACTTATTGAGAGCAATTCATAATGGGGTGGCAAGGATCAAACTCGTAGTTCTCAATTTTGCTAACTTGGCTGCGTGCTATTCGACAATGACTTAATATTTTACCGTTCTGTTGTTTTTGTTCACATGTTGATAATGAATCGGTGGGAAATTTATACTGTCATGACTTATGAATTGAAGGTCGCGCGAATCATAAGTAGTGCATTTGGTTTCAGTGTTATCAAGCTGACAGTATCAAATTCGATTGCCAAATTTCGCATTGGTAATAATGACGTACTACATATACCATATGGTGAATTAAATAGTTTCTTATATTTATAAGTTGTCACCAAACTTTGCCGTTTTTGTACAAAAGTAATTCTTGAAGCCACAGAGAGGAATATAAGTTTGGAGCCGGTAGCTATAATTTAAAAGAAAGGATTTAAAACTAAATTTTAAATTCATTGTTTCATTTTTTTTCTAATGTGAATAGTTTTTGTTTAATCGCATCTAAATACTAAATTCGATTAATTTTTGAAATCACTAATTGTAATATTTGAATCACACACAATACGTTAGAAAAAGGTTTTATGAATCAAATGTGCTAAATTCATAACCACGACTGTATTAAAATGTAGTTGCACTTAAGTGTGTTTAGATATCAATTCCTTCTTTCTGTTTTAACATGTTTTCTTGTTTGCTTTGTTTGCTGGGTTTTGTTTTTATTCTGTGCTTTATGGTCAATAGCAGAGTAAAAGTGATGCAATAAAAAAACAGAATGTATGTCTATCTTTATCAATTAAATGCATTAAAAAATTAAAAAAGATAATGCTTACAGTCTAACATTCATATATGGTAGGTAAGTGTCATCGTATTTGTGTCGGCTCGAGTGCAAGTGCACTTACACATTTATAAAATCACAAAAGCAATCATTGAAGCAATCAATGCGAATGCCATGGGAATTCGATTGACTTTTTATTTTTATTGAACAATGTGTACAC
Source organism: Phania funesta (assembly GCA_963932375.1). Lineage (NCBI taxonomy): Eukaryota > Metazoa > Arthropoda > Insecta > Diptera > Tachinidae > Phania > Phania funesta. The sequence goes on along the minus strand of OZ010652.1, from coordinate 38,472,315 downwards.
ACATACATATGTATATATTTTTAATTGTAACAAATTTAGAATGCGCAGAACTTAGGCCTAGTTTTTTGTTTTACAGAATCAAAACAAATATCGATCAAAGTCAATCAAAGCGGAGTACCACCTACTTTGAGAAATTCAAGAAACCCATCTACTATATACGAGTATTAAAAAAGTTTAATATGCATATAGATTTTTTGTTTATTTGTTTTACTTTATTTATTTAAGTATTTATTCGTTAAGTTACAACAATTAATTATAAATAGTATAAAACGTTTTATATGGTTAGAAATATTTTTGGCCGCCAGGTAACACAAACGCACACACAAATTTTACTATTATAGGAATAATTTTCGAATAAAAAAAGTATAATCGCACTTAATTGACCACTTACACAGTGCCGAGGCCGATTTGCGCAAAACACATTATTGCAAATCCCTGGTTAACAAAACACGTCATATATTTACATTACAGTCTTTATAAGTGCAACCTTTTTTCAATAAACCGTCTCGGTAAGAGCAAATTTTCACCTTGAAAACATTTTTCACACGTCAGCGCTGTTGTTTTTATTTATTTTAATCCTTCTACAATTGTGTAGAATAGTGGTGAGCTCGTATTCAATGTTATTTCTGGCATGTATCTTCCCGGGGCGGGCTCGGCAGTATATCAATCGGGAAATACATTAAGGCGCATTAAGGCGCATTAAGGCGTACAGTAGTGCGCCAGTTCAAGTTTAGGCCTACACAAAGCCATTTGCGCTGTTTTACCCCTCTCACAACTTTGCTTTCTTTAATTATAAAATAATGAAACTTAAAACATAAGGACTCTACCTACATATAGGTAACCTCATAAGCCATAAAAAGTACTGAGATAAAAATAAGGAGCAAGTTCTTCATATGCACAATAAATACCATCCCATTTCTGGGCAACTTGCTAGCGTGGCAAAATTTTTTGTAACTTTCTGATATGTGAAAGGATTATGGGAAAATTGTTATCAAGCTAGCAATTTGCCTAAAATGGGATGGTGTTGTACATATGAAGAACTTGGTACTAATTTTGATTTCAGTCATTTTTACGGGCGAAATTTTTGTATAGGAACTTGGCCTTATTTCACATTTATGTTTTTATGCGGATGTATGTTTACGTTTCACAATTTAAGAACTAATCTATTTGATGATCAATGGTCTTTATTTTGCTTTTTATTTAATTTTAAAATGCAAACCTTCTAGAAAACAGCCTTTGGGATAACTTTGATTTGAATAAAGTTTAATTACCGAAGATACGCATTATTCTGCTTAATTAAAAAAAAAATCATTGGAAATATGGATTATTAGAGAAAAAATATAAAGATTTTTCCCCTAAAAACGTTAATCTTCTATCCTGCTTTTCTTAAATTCTTCTGCTAGCAAAATAAATTTAGTGCAAGTGCATTTACATTTAAACATAAAACCAAATCACTTTCAATAAATGTTACTCTTTTAATAATTTCTGTGTCTTTGGTTACACCCAAATCATGTCAATTGTTTGACTTTAATACGAGTAGAACCGAAAAGTATAAAAAATAATAAAAGTCAAATTAAATCTACCTTTGGGTCTTTGCATTTGCCAAAATCAAGCATGACGTAATAAGTATAAAAATAAATATATGTACGAATTAGAGATGTATGCAAGTTTGTCAGTAATCTAAAAAAAGCTGTGACGTTTACATAAAAACTTCTTTATCGAGATTATCCATAGAAAAAAGTTGTGCTATTCAATGATGAATCTTTATAATATTTGAATAGAAATGAGAAGGAAAAAGGAATCCCTTAAGTTTCTTTATTTTTTGTTTTTCCCTTTGTGTATAAATGACTGTCTGGTGACCTCATTGGTTTGGCTGTTAAAACACATTTTCTCACCGCAACTTGTACACTTTTTTAGCTTTTTGCATAAAAGGACAAATAACAGAGAATACTCTTTGTGCTTTTAAGTATTTGTCGTGCTTAACAAAAGTGAAGTTATTGGCAAGTTAGCTAAATATCTGTATTTATTAACTAGTTAACTTTTTTTTTTTTGTAAACATAGTACATACATATGTGTATAGAAATAATATATAGTAAGTTTTAAAGCTCTAATGTTATACATATAAGGAAAGGTATATGTTGTTTATATTTTATTTGACTAATTAGCCCATTTCAACATTTTAATTGTAGAACATACGAGTATGTGAGGATTTGAAATGCATATAGAATATGCAAAAAGAATCTATTTGGCTACCCATTTTCTTTTACTCTCGATACGAATAATATCAATGCATTTACGAATCGTACAAAAATATGTTGGCCCCGGAGTTGATCTTAAATTACAAAACATTGGTGAATGATAGACAGTGTTTGTAGGATATCAATTCGTTTAAGCCTTATATGTGAATCAGTTGGAAGAGTATTAGCAATTTTCGATTTTAACTACCTTCAATGGCTGATCATTCTTCTTTAACATCATCTTTGAACGGTTCCGAAACTTCTTCAGTAGGCGTGATAGAAAGGGAAGTCCATATTCGTGTTTTCTTCGAGTATGGTTCTAAATCCTCGTTTTGCTCAAAGAAAGCACTCGAAATAGATATGTATGCAAAAGTTAACCTTTTGCTAGAACTAATTTTTTATTTAAAACTATGTAATCTCAGTTTATTATTTAAATTTATATTATACATTTAAAAATTCTCGCCAATCTGGTTAAAATAAAGATCACATTCATAGATCTTTATTTTAACTAGACTGTCTAGAACTACCATGTTACTGCCTATGTAGTTAAACCTGCGTCTTGCCAACGCTGGACAATCACATAGAACTTGTCCTGTCCCTCTTGGCAGAATCGGCAGAAATTACTTTCTATCTATTTTTTCATAAGATATTTAAGTCTACAGTGCCTTGTTAACAGTTTGGTGGAGAGTTTAATATCATATCTGCTACGATTTAGAATAACCTCGGCCTTAATACTTTTATTGTCTATGACCTTTTTCAGCTGCCGCATTCCTGTTAGGGACTTCTAGTAATGGAGTAGAATCGTTTTTGTGAAGCTATTGTGTACTCCACAGAAAGGAGTGTCTGCGTCGAGAAGTCAAAAGCAATCCCAAACCAATTGGGATTCCAAAGAATTCATATTTTGGCACCACAAATGGCCTTACGTAAACATTCTTTGGCATAGGCCTCTAAGGCGCCTGTAAATAGGAAGCTCTTTTCCGATTGCAATTGCTTGTGTACCATAACTGTGAGTCCTGTACTAATAATATCTCATTGTTTCGCCATAAAAAACTACTTCTCTTTCCAATTGACAACATTGAAACTAGTTAATAGCTAGTATTAATTCAATTTATTCAACTCTTCCTTTTGTTGTTATGACTGCCCTACAACTCTATTAATACAAAGGAGAAAAAGAACTATCTTATTGTTGTTTTCCCATTTCTTTTGTAAAACAAATAGAAAAACACAATAAATGTTTTGTTTATTTTTTGTTGTTGTGTATTATTTGGTTATACATTAGTTGCAACTTTTTACCATTTTAGCTGCCAAATTACTTAACCGTAATCAGATCATAAGTTATCCCCAGCAGTGGAATGTACGCCGCCAAGATTCTCCAGCCATATAATGCAATTAAGCTCTTCCAACAGCAAATTTTTGATTATGATTAAAGTTCTTGATAATTTCAATTGATAATTACATTTAAATAATTTATAATTGTCCTTCGTATACACCACGAAGAAGCATTACAATATGTTCGTATTACTCTACTTATTTTAAGTTTCAACAAACATCCTTAAGGCCCCTATCACATTATTATTATACAAGGGTTTATATTTTCGTTAGATCTTTGCACAGAGAAATGGAATGATAATCGTTCTGACTTTAAACAAATAAAAAGTAAAATATTATCATTTACATTCTTTGCCTACACGATGGCATCTCTGTAAAAATTCAATCCTAATCGAAAAGCCTAAGCTTAAAGAATATTTTCAAAAAATGGTGAGATCCGTTCGACTGTCAAATATCCATCCTTTTTCTTATCATATTCTCAATCTAATAGTGTTGCAAATATATGACAAAACTATAACGGGTTCAGTAGTTTCAAAATCGTCGGTCTGGCAAGGCTGTCAGCTGTTAAATATCCGTCATTTAAAGTATTATTTATTTAATAAAAGGTTTGCTATTTTTGAATATGGATTGTTTAACAACCGAAAAACGCGTAAAGATAGTTAAAAGTTACTACAAAAGTGGTTGTTCAAACGTGGCCACTTTTCGAGCTATACGGGGTGATTATTGTCGACATAATCAACCTGCTGCACAAGGATTTGACAAAATTATAAAGAAATTTGAGGAATCCGAACGCGCCGCTAATCTCAATCAGCCCTGTGCATCACTTGGGCCTATCTTATCATTATGGCGTGTTTTGCATTTGCATTTCTACCAACCGACTGACCATTCACAACGCCGTATGTATACTGATTGGGTACTATAGCAACAGGCTTTCAATGCTGATTTTTCGAACATTTTTTTTTCGAAAATTACGCTGGAAGAACGGTTACTGTCATTTCAGAGTACTATGGCCGTACGTTAACCGACTTTTGCGACCTGTAATTAAAGATTATGAAACACATTGTTTCAACAAGACTGTGCCACGAGCCACACAACACGACCGATTTTTGCCTTATTGCAGGGAAGTTTCCAGAAAGCATAATTTCACGTTTTGGCGACTTCAATTGGCCACTAAGATAATGTGATTTGGCTATCTACGACTTTTTTGTGGGGCTACGTCAAAGACCACGTCTACGCGTATAATCCCCTAACGTTAGAGCATTTGAAAACCAACATTCATCAAGTTATCGCCGAGATACCGCCCGAAATGTACGAAAAAGTGGTCGAAGCTAACCTCAAAAGTATAGACTGCTGGTCGTTTAAATGTTATTGTATTTCGTACGTAATGGAAAGTTCTTTTAAAACCTTGAGAAAAGTTGTTACTTACATAATGTTTATTTATGTGTAATGTTTATTTAATGTCATTGTATCCTGTATGTGGCACGTTAGAATGGATAAACATTTGGCAAAAATAGTTGTAAGATTGTTGCCCCGTCTGAACATACCAATAGACGAGGATAATGCGACAAATAATATGTGTATGATAAGAGAGCATCATTTTTTAATTGGCAGAAATAATAAAATGCGATTTTATTGCGCTACTTTCATTAGAATAAGGCATGGAATTATAAAATAGAATTTAATTATGTGTAGATTTTTTAAAATCAAGGATCGATTTTTATTATGTTGCAGCTTGACCGTATTCTTTTTGTAGATTGTGCAGTACTACGAAAATGTTGCATGTTTATATATAATTTTTTATGTGTGTGAAGATAAATTTTAAAATTTATAACCCTAGACACAAACCATACCAATTAACAGAGCTCTGGTAGCGTACTAACATAACTATGTTAGACATTGAAAATTTGGTGTATGCCTTCAAAATGGAATAAAAGACCCATTTTTTGACAAAATGGACCAGAAAAAATATACTAGCTTGCCTAGGTCATACTATTTCCAAATATAAAGTCATTGTAAAAAAAAATTATATACAAAGACTTTTATAGGCTTCGAAAAAAAACTAATTTCCAAAAGGAAATGTGCCCTTTATTAAAAGAACAAGGCAACGTGGGCGGACAAAAATGAATGGGATTTGTGGACAAGGTGCTCCTTCATTATTATCCACAATCAGAACCTTTAACAGAGCGAGTTGAAGCGAGATTTTGGAAATTTTCCAAATTTTAAAATTCTTTGAGGGATGATCCCCTGGAACCAAGGTAACGCGGGCGGACAAAAATGCATGGGATTTGTGGACAAGGTGCTCCTGCATTAGTATCCACAATCAGAACCTTTAACAGAGCGAGTTGAAGCGAGATTTTGGCAATTTTCCAAATTTTAAAATTTAAAATTCTCTGAGGGATGAGAAGCCCATGGAAACGAGGTAACGTGGGCGGACAAAAATGAATGGGGTTTGTGCACAAGGTGCTCCTTCATTATTATCCACAATCAGAACCTTTAACAGAGCGAGTTAAAACGAGATTTTGGCAATTTTCCAAATTTTAAAATTTTAAATTCTCTGAGGGATGAGAAGCCCATGGAAACGAGGTAACGTGGGCGGACAAAAATTAATAGGATTTGTGGACAAGGTGCTCCTTCATTATTATCCACAATCAGAACCTTTAACAGAGCGAGTTGAAGCGAGATTTTGGCAATTTTCCAAATTTTAGAATTTAAAATTCTCTGAGGGATGAGAAGCCCATGGAAACGAGGTAACGTGGGCAGACAAAAATAAATAGGATTTGTGCACAAGGTGCTCCTTCATTATTATCCACAATCAGAACCTTTAACAGAGCGAGTTAAAACGAGATTTTGGCAATTTTCCAAATTTTAAAATTTTAAATTCTCTGAGGGATGAGAAGCCCATGGAAACGAGGTAACGTGGGCGGACAAAAATTAATAGGATTTGTGGACAAGGTGCTCCTTCATTATTATCCACAATCAGAACCTTTAACAGAGCGAGTTGAAGCGAGATTTTGGCAAGTTTCCAAATTTTAAAATTTAAAATCCTCTGAGGGATGAGAAGCCCATGGAAACGAGGTAACGTGGGCGGACAAAAATTAATAGGATTTGTGGACAAGGTGCTCCTTCATTATTATCCACAATCAGAACCTTTAACAGAGCGAGTTGAAGCGAGATTTTGGCAATTTTCCAAATTTTAAAATTTTAAATTCTCTGAGGGATGAGAAGCCCATGGAAACGAGGTAACGTGGGCGGACAAAAATGAATAGGACTTGTGGACAAGGTGCTCTTTCATTATTATCCATAATCAGAACCTTTAACAGAGCGAGTTGAAGCGAGATGTTGGCAATTTTCCAAAGTTTAAAATTTAAAATTCTCTGAGGGATGAGAAGCCCATGGAAACGAGGTAACGTGGGCGGACAAAAATGAATAGGATTTGTGGACAAGGTGCTCCTTCATTATTATCCACAATCAGAACCTTTAACAGAGCGGGTTGAAGCGAGATTTTGGCAATTTTCCAAATTTTAAAATTTAAAATTCTTTGAGGGATGATCCCATGGAACCAAGGTAACGTGGGCGGACAAAAATGAATAGGATTTGTGGACAAGGTGCTTCTTCATTATTATCCACAATCAGAACCTTTAACAGAGCGAGTTGAAGCGAGATTTTGGCAATTTTCCAAAGTTTAAAATTTAAAATTCTCTGAGGGATGAGAAGCCCATGGAAACGAGGTAACGTGGGCGGACAAAAATGAATAGGATTTGTGGACAAGGTGCTCATTCATTATTATCCACAATCAGAACCTTTAACAGAGCGAGTTGAAGCGAGATTTTGGCAATTTTCCAAATTTTAAAATTTAAAATTCTTTGAGGGATGATCCCATGGAACCAAGGTAACGTGGGCGGACAAAAATGAATAGGATTTGTGGACAAGGTGCTCCTTCATTATTATCCACAATCAGAACCTTTAACAGAGCGAGTTGAAGCGAGATTTTGGCAATTTTCCAAATTTTAAAATTTTAAATTCTCTGAGGGATAAGAAGCCCATGGAAACGAGGTAACGTGGGCGGACAAAAATGAATAGGATTTGTGGACAAGGTGCTCCTTCATTATTATCCACAATCAGAACCTTTAACAGAGCGAGTTGAAGCGAGATTTTGGCAATTTTCCAAAGTTTAAAATTTAAAATTCTCTGAGGGATGAGAAGCCCATGGAAACGAGGTAACGTGGGCGGACAAAAATGAATAGGATTTGTGGACAAGGTGCTCCTTCATTATTATCCACAATCAGAACCTTTAACAGAGCGAGTTGAAGCGAGATTTTGGCAATTATCCAAATTTTAAAATTTAAAATTCTTTGAGGGATGATCCCATGGAACCAAGGTAACGTGGGCGGACAAAAATGAATGGGATTTGTGGACAAGGTGCTCCTTCATTATTATCCACAATCAGAACCTTTAACAGAGCGAGTTGAAGCGAGATTTTGGCAATTTTCCAAATTTTAAAATTTAAAATTCTTTGAGGGATGATCCCATGGAACCAAGGTAACGTGGGCGGACAAAAATGAATAGGATTTGTGGACAAGGTGCTCCTTCATTATTATCCACAATCAGAACCTTTAACAGAGCGAGTTGAAGCGAGATTTTGGCAATTTTCCAAATTTTAAAATTTTAAATTCTCTGAGGGATGAGAAGCCCATGGAAACGAGGTAACGTGGGCGGACAAAAATGAATAGGATTTGTGGACAAGGTGCTCCTTCATTATTATCCACAATCAGAACCTTTAACAGAGCGAGTTGAAGCGAGATTTTGGCAATTTTCCAAATTTTAAAATTTAAAATCCTCTGAGGGATGAGAAGCCCATGGAAAGGAGGTAACGTGGGCGGACAAAAATTAATAGGATTTGTGGACAAGGTGCTCCTTCATTATTATCCACAATCAGAACCTTTAACCGAGCGAGTTGAAGCGAGATTTTGGCAATTTTCCAAATTTTAAAATTTAAAATCCTCTGAGGGATGAGAAGCCCATGGAAACGAGGTAACGTGGGCGGACAAAAATGAATGGGATTTGTGGACAGGGTGCTCCTTCATTATTATCCATAATCCGAACCTTTAACAGAGCGAGTTGAAGCGAGATTTTGGAAATTTTCCAAATTTTAAAATTTAAAATTCTCTAAGGGATGATCCCATGGAACCAAGGTAATGTGGGCGGACAAAAATGAATGGGATTTGTGGACAAGGTGCTCCTTCGTTATTATTCACATTCAGAACCTTTAACAGAGCGAGTTCATGGGATCATCCCTCAGAGAATTTTAAATTTTAAAATTTGGATAATTGCCAAAATCTCGCTTCAACTCGCTCTGTTAAAGGTTCTGATTGTGGATAATAATGAAGGAGCACCTTGTCCACAAATCCCATTCATTTTTGTCCGCCCACGTTACCTTGGTTCCATGGGATCATCCCTCAAAGAATTTTAAATTTTAAAATTTGGAAAATTGCCAAAATCTCGCTTCAACTCGCTCTGTTAAAGGTTCTGATTGTGGATAATAATGAATGAGCACCTTGTCCACAAATCCTATTCATTTTTGTCCGCCCACGTTACCTCGTTTCCATGGGCTTCTCATCCCTCAGAGAATTTTAAATTTTAAACTTTGGAAAATTGCCAAAATCTCGCTTCAACTCGCTCTGTTAAAGGTTCTGATTGTGGATAATAATGAAGGAGCACCTTGTCCACAAATCCTATTCATTTTTGTCCGCCCACGTTACCTTGGTTCCATGGGATCATCCCTCAAAGAATTTTAAATTTTAAAATTTGGAAAATTGCCAAAATCTCGCTTCAACTCGCTCTGTTAAAGGTTCTGATTGTGGATAATAATGAAGGAGCACCTTGTCCACAAATCCTATTCATTTTTGTCCGCCCACGTTACCTCGTTTCCATGGGCTTCTCATCCCTCAGAGAATTTTAAATTTTAAACTTTGGAAAATTGCCAAAATCTCGCTTCAACTCGCTCTGTTAAAGGTTCTGATTATGGATAATAATGAAAGAGCACCTTGTCCACAAGTCCTATTCATTTTTGTCCGCCCACGTTACCTCGTTTCCATGGGCTTCTCATCCCTCAAAGAATTTTAAATTTTAAAATTTGGAAAATTGCCAAAATCTCGCTTCAACTCGCTCTGTTAAAGGTTCTGATTGTGGATAATAATGAATGAGCACCTTGTCCACAAATCCTATTCATTTTTGTCCGCCCACGTTACCTTGGTTCCATGGGATCATCCCTCAAAGAATTTAAAATTTGGAAAATTGCCAAAATCTCGCTTCAACTCGCTCTGTTAAAGGTTCTGATTGTGGATAATAATGAAGGAGCACCTTGTCCACAAATCCTATTCATTTTTGTCCGCCCACGTTACCTCGTTTCCATGGGCTTCTCATCCCTCAGAGAATTTAAAATTTTAAAATTTGGAAAATTGCCAAAATCTCGCTTCAACTCGCTCTGTTAAAGGTTCTGATTGTGGATAATAATGAAGGAGCACCTTGTCCACAAATCCTATTCATTTTTGTCCGCCCACGTTACCTTGGTTCCATGGGATCATCCCTCAAAGAATTTTAAATTTTAAAATTTGGAAAATTGCCAAAATCTCGCTTCAACTCGCTCTGTTAAAGGTTCTGATTGTGGATAATAATGAAGGAGCACCTTGTCCACAAATCCCATTCATTTTTGTCCGCCCACGTTACCTTGGTTCCATGGGATCATCCCTCAAAGAATTTTAAATTTTAAAATTTGGATAATTGCCAAAATCTCGCTTCAACTCGCTCTGTTAAAGGTTCTGATTGTGGATAATAATGAAGGAGCACCTTGTCCACAAATCCTATTCATTTTTGTCCGCCCACGTTACCTCGTTTCCATGGGCTTCTCATCCCTCAGAGAATTTTAAATTTTAAACTTTGGAAAATTGCCAAAATCTCGCTTCAACTCGCTCTGTTAAAGGTTCTGATTGTGGATAATAATGAAGGAGCACCTTGTCCACAAATCCTATTCATTTTTGTCCGCCCACGTTACCTCGTTTCCATGGGCTTCTTATCCCTCAGAGAATTTAAAATTTTAAAATTTGGAAAATTGCCAAAATCTCGCTTCAACTCGCTCTGTTAAAGGTTCTGATTGTGGATAATAATGAAGGAGCACCTTGTCCACAAATCCTATTCATTTTTGTCCGCCCACGTTACCTTGGTTCCATGGGATCATCCCTCAAAGAATTTTAAATTTTAAAATTTGGAAAATTGCCAAAATCTCGCTTCAACTCGCTCTGTTAAAGGTTCTGATTGTGGATAATAATGAATGAGCACCTTGTCCACAAATCCTATTCATTTTTGTCCGCCCACGTTACCTCGTTTCCATGGGCTTCTCATCCCTCAGAGAATTTTAAATTTTAAACTTTGGAAAATTGCCAAAATCTCGCTTCAACTCGCTCTGTTAAAGGTTCTGATTGTGGATAATAATGAAGAAGCACCTTGTCCACAAATCCTATTCATTTTTGTCCGCCCACGTTACCTTGGTTCCATGGGATCATCCCTCAAAGAATTTTAAATTTTAAAATTTGGAAAATTGCCAAAATCTCGCTTCAACCCGCTCTGTTAAAGGTTCTGATTGTGGATAATAATGAAGGAGCACCTTGTCCACAAATCCTATTCATTTTTGTCCGCCCACGTTACCTCGTTTCCATGGGCTTCTCATCCCTCAGAGAATTTTAAATTTTAAACTTTGGAAAATTGCCAACATCTCGCTTCAACTCGCTCTGTTAAAGGTTCTGATTATGGATAATAATGAAAGAGCACCTTGTCCACAAGTCCTATTCATTTTTGTCCGCCCACGTTACCTCGTTTCCATGGGCTTCTCATCCCTCAGAGAATTTAAAATTTTAAAATTTGGAAAATTGCCAAAATCTCGCTTCAACTCGCTCTGTTAAAGGTTCTGATTGTGGATAATAATGAAGGAGCACCTTGTCCACAAATCCTATTAATTTTTGTCCGCCCACGTTACCTCGTTTCCATGGGCTTCTCATCCCTCAGAGGATTTTAAATTTTAAAATTTGGAAACTTGCCAAAATCTCGCTTCAACTCGCTCTGTTAAAGGTTCTGATTGTGGATAATAATGAAAGAGCACCTTGTCCACAAATCCCATTCATTTTTGTCCGCCCACGTTACCTCGTTTCCATGGGCTTCTCATCCCTCAAAGAATTTTAAATTTTAAAATTTGGAAAATTGCCAAAATCTCGCTTCAACTCGCTCTGTTAAAGGTTCTGATTGTGGATAATAATGAAAGAGCACCTTGTCCACAAATCCCATTCATTTTTTTCCGCCCACGTTACCTCGTTTCCATGGGCTTCTCATCCCTCAAAGAATTTTAAATTTTAAAATTTGGAAAATTGCCAAAATCTCGCTTCAACTCGCTCTGTTAAAGGTTCTGATTGTGGATAATAATGAAAGAGCACCTTGTCCACAAATCCCATTCATTTTTGTCCGCCCACGTTACCTCGTTTCCATGGGCTTCTCATCCCTCAGAGAATTTAAAATTTTAAAATTTGGAAAATTGCCAAAATCTCGCTTCAACTCGCTCTGTTAAAGGTTCTGATTGTGGATAATAATGAAGGAGCACCTTGTCCACAAATCCTATTAATTTTTGTCCGCCCACGTTACCTCGTTTCCATGGGCTTCTCATCCCTCAGAGAATTTAAAATTTTAAAATTTGGAAAATTGCCAAAATCTCGTTTTAACTCGCTCTGTTAAAGGTTCTGATTGTGGATAATAATGAAGGAGCACCTTGTGCACAAACCCCATTCATTTTTGTCCGCCCACGTTACCTCGTTTCCATGGGCTTCTCATCCCTCAGAGAATTTAAAATTTTAAAATTTGGAAAATTGCCAAAATCTCGCTTCAACTCGCTCTGTTAAAGGTTCTGATTGTGGATAATAATGAAGGAGCACCTTGTCCACAAATCCTATTCATTTTTGTCCGCCCACGTTACCTTGGTTCCATGGGATCATCCCTCAAAGAATTTTAAATTTTAAAATTTGGAAAATTGCCAAAATCTCGCTTCAACTCGCTCTGTTAAAGGTTCTGATTGTGGATAATAATGAAGGAGCACCTTGTCCACAAATCCTATTAATTTTTGTCCGCCCACGTTACCTCGTTTCCATGGGCTTCTCATCCCTCAGAGAATTTTAAATTTTAAACTTTGGAAAATTGCCAAAATCTCGCTTCAACTCGCTCTGTTAAAGGTTCTGATTGTGGATAATAATGAAGGAGCACCTTTTACACAAATCCTATTCATTTTGGTCCGCCCACGTTACCTTGGTTCCATGGGATCATCCCTCAAAGAATTTTAAATTTTAAAATTTGGAAAATTGCCAAAATCTCGCTTCAACTCGCTCTGTTAAAGGTTCTGATTGTGGATAATAATGAAGGAGCACCTTGTCCACAAATCCTATTCATTTTTGTCCGCCCACGTTACCTTGGTTCCATGGGCTTCTCATCCCTCAGAGAATTTTAAATTTTAAACTTTGGAAAATTGCCAAAATCTCGCTTCAACTCGCTCTGTTAAAGGTTCTGATTGTGGATAATAATGAAGGAGCACCTTGTCCACAAATCCTATTCATTTTTGTCCGCCCACGTTACCTCGTTTCCATGGGCTTCTCATCCCTCAGAGAATTTTAAATTTTAAAATTTGGAAAATTGCCAAAATCTTGCTTCAACTCGCTCTGTTAAAGGTTCTGATTGTGGATAATAATGAAGGAGCACCTTGTCCACAAATCCTATTCATTTTTGTCCGCCCACGTTACCTCGTTTCCATGGGCTTCTCATCCCTCAGAGAATTTAAAATTTTAAATTTGGAAAATTGCCAAAATCTCGCTTCAACTCGCTCTGTTAAAGGTTCTGATTGTGGATAATAATGAAGGAGCACCTTGTCCACAAATCCTATTCATTTTTGTCCGCCCACGTTACCTTGGTTCCATGGGATCATCCCTCAAAGAATTTTAAATTTTAAAATTTGGAAAATTGCCAAAATCTCGCTTCAACTCGCTCTGTTAAAGGTTCTGATTGTGGATAATAATGAAGGAGCACCTTGTCCACAAATCCCATTCATTTTTGTCCGCCCACGTTACCTTGGTTCCATGGGATCATCCCTCAAAGAATTTAAAATTTTAAAATTTGGAAAATTGCCAAAATCTCGCTTCAACTCGCTCTGTTAAAGGTTCTGATTGTGGATAATAATGAAGGAGCACCTTGTCCACAAATCCTATTCATTTTTGTCCGCCCACGTTACCTCGTTTCCATGGGCTTCTTATCCCTCAGAGAATTTAAAATTTTAAAATTTGGAAAATTGCCAAAATCTCGCTTGAACTCGCTCTGTTAAAGGTTCTGATTGTGGATAATAATGAAGGAGCACCTTGTCCACAAATCCTATTCATTTTTGTCCGCCCACGTTACCTCGTTTCCATGGGCTTCTTATCCCTCAGAGAATTTAAAATTTTAAAATTTGGAAAATTGCCAAAATCTCGCTTCAACTCGCTCTGTTAAAGGTTCTGATTGTGGATAATAATGAATGAGCACCATGTCCACAAATCCTATTCATTTTTGTCCGCCCACGTTACCTTGGTTCCATGGGATCATCCCTCAAAGAATTTTAAATTTTAAAATTTGGAAAATTGCCAAAATCTCGCTTCAACTCGCTCTGTTAAAGGTTCTGATTGTGGATAATAATGAAGGAGCACCTTGTCCACAAATCCTATTCATTTTTGTCCGCCCACGTTACCTCGTTTCCATGGGCTTCTCATCCCTCAGAGAATTTTAAATTTTAAACTTTGGAAAATTGCCAAAATCTCGCTTCAACTCGCTCTGTTAAAGGTTCTGATTGTGGATAATAATGAAGGAGCACCTTGTCCACAAATCCTATTCATTTTTGTCCGCCCACGTTACCTTGGTTCCATGGGATCATCCCTCAAAGAATTTTAAATTTTAAAATTTGGAAAATTGCCAAAATCTCGCTTCAACTCGCTCTGTTAAAGGTTCTGATTGTGGATAATAATGAAGGAGCACCTTGTCCACAAATCCTATTAATTTTTGTCCGCCCACGTTACCTTGGTTCCATGGGATCATCCCTCAAAGAATTTTAAATTTTAAAATTTGGAAAATTGCCAAAATCTCGCTTCAACTCGCTCTGTTAAAGGTTCTGATTATGGATAATAATGAAAGAGCACCTTGTCCACAAGTCCTATTCATTTTTGTCCGCCCACGTTACCTCGTTTCCATGGGCTTCTCATCCCTCAGAGAATTTAAAATTTTAAAATTTGGAAAATTGCCAAAATCTCGCTTCAACTCGCTCTGTTAAAGGTTCTGATTGTGGATAATAATGAAGGAGCACCTTGTCCACAAATCCTATTAATTTTTGTCCGCCCACGTTACCTCGTTTCCATGGGCTTCTCATCCCTCAGAGAATTTAAAATTTTAAAATTTGGAAAATTGCCAAAATCTCGTTTTAACTCGCTCTGTTAAAGGTTCTGATTGTGGATAATAATGAAGGAGCACCTTGTGCACAAATCCTATTTATTTTTGTCCGCCCACGTTACCTCGTTTCCATGGGCTTCTCATCCCTCAGAGAATTTTAAATTCTAAAATTTGAAAAATTGCCAAAATCTCGCTTCAACTCGCTCTGTTAAAGGTTCTGATTGTGGATAATAATGAAGGAGCACCTTGTCCACAAATCCTATTAATTTTTGTCCGCCCACGTTACCTCGTTTCCATGGGCTTCTCTTCCCTCAGAGAATTTTAAATTTTAAACTTTGGAAAATTGCCAAAATCTCGCTTCAACTCGCTCTGTTAAAGGTTCTGATTGTGGATAATAATGAAGGAGCACCTTGTCCACAAATCCTATTCATTTTTGTCCGCCCACGTTACCTCGTTTCCATGGGCTTCTCATCCCTCAGAGAATTTTAAATTTTAAAATTTGGAAAATTGCCAAAATCTCGCTTCAACTCGCTCTGTTAAAGGTTCTGATTGTGGATAATAATGAAGGAGCACCTTGTCCACAAATCCTATTAATTTTTGTCCGCCCACGTTACCTCGTTTCCATGGGCTTCTCATCCCTCAGAGAATTTAAAATTTTAAAATTTGGAAAATTGCCAAAATCTCGCTTCAACTCGCTCTGTTAAAGGTTCTGATTGTGGATAATAATGAAGGAGCACCTTTTACACAAATCCTATTCATTTTTGTCCGCCCACGTTACCTTGGTTCCATGGGATCATCCCTCAAAGAATTTTAAATTTTAAAATTTGGAAAATTGCCAAAATCTCGCTTCAACTCGCTCTGTTAAAGGTTCTGATTGTGGATAATAATGAAGGAGCACCTTGTCCACAAATCCTATTCATTTTTGTCCGCCCACGTTACCTCGTTTCCATGGGCTTCTCATCCCTCAGAGAATTTAAAATTTTAAAATTTGGAAAATTGCCAAAATCTCGCTTCAACTCGCTCTGTTAAAGGTTCTGATTGTGGATAATAATGAAGGAGCACCTTGTCCACAAATCCTAATCATTTTTTTTTCGCCCACGTTGCCTTGTTCTTTTAATAAAGGGCACATTTCCTTTTGGAAATTAGTTTTTTTTCGAAGCCTATAAAAGTCTTTGTATATAATTTTTTTTTACAATGACTTTATATTTGGAAATAGTATGACCTAGGCAAGCTAGTATATTTTTTCTGGTCCATTTTGTCAAAAAATGGGTCTTTTATTCCATTTTGAAGGCATACACCAAATTTTCAATGTCTAACATAGTTATGTTAGTACGCTACCAGAGCTCTGTTAATTGGTATGGTTTGTGTCTAGGGTTATAAATTTTAAAATTTATCTTCACACACATTAATTTTTTTACCAAGTCAATTTGTATTTAAAAACATGTGAGCAATGTGTTGCTTTATATATTTTTTAATAGATGTGTTTTTATATGGTTGTGTGTGTGCGGGATTAATACTTTTACAGCCGTATTAATGAAAAATATTTGTGATTTATATACATTTTCTATGGTATTTTTGTATGAACACGGAGTTAAACTTATTGTTTTAGTTCTTATAACCAAGATATAAACATGTACTGGTAGATTAAAAAATTAGAAAAGCTTGAATATTTTGATGAAATTTGAATATCATTAGGCACAACAAAACGATGCGAATGGAAACTTCTTCGTGTTTCAATATTTTTCAACAATCAAAATACCCAACCATTCGACGAGTTGGAGAAGTAATGTTTTATTGATGAAAATAACTTATAATATTTAAATATGCAACCAGAAAAAGCAGAATAGATTATAAAGGGTCTTCATTTAAAGTTTCCTATCTTTAAATTTAAATAAAACCAAGTGTATGTGAGATGTCACTGAAATTTTGTATTCGGATGAAAGGCCTTCGATGCCATTATACATGTAGTATAACATCGGGAAAATGTGGGTAGCTTTGCTGGGTAGCGTGCATCCGAAATGTCAAATTTTCAATGAATCTGGCGCATAAGTCAGGCTGACTTTGACCGATGGCATGGGATAGGTTGACTTTGAGCGGCGCAGTGGTTTTGGCTAGACTAGACTGGCGGCTTAAGAAATTGCACGATCTCGCTGGCCAGTTTACATCAACTCCACGTGCGATGATCAAGCCGCTTGTGGAGAATGTCTGTGGCATACGGCACCGTCGATTGCAGCCACGTCATTGCTGGACATATCATCCAATTTAGGCCATAAGAAAAAAATATGTCAATCGGGGCACCCGACTGGTAAACCTTATTCCAGTAGTGCCAGCCGTTTTTCATGTCAGCTCTTGTTTAAAATATAATTAAGATTGAAAATTGTTGTTAAAAGTACCTAAAAACGAAATTTTTCAGTTTTCTACGATACCATTTCATACCATATATATCGGCTAAAAACATATTACTGATAAACATGCGTCCGAAAAAGGTTTTTTTAACTTAGATTTTTGAAACGAATTTCCGCCATTCGTTGTCATCTTTGGTTGCCTTTTTAAAAGAAATGAATTCAAAGCTTTGTGTTCATAAGCTCCCCAAAACTTTTAACACTGCCTCATATAATTGAGTCAAAAAATTTTATTTTAATTTTTTAAAAAAGTTTCTTGACGTAGGTTCAACAATAATATGTTTTTTTAATCGATATATACCGATATAAAAATTAATAAATGACAGAAAACTGAAAATATTTTTAAACAAGAGCTATTCAAAAAAAGCTGTTGGCACCACTGGATTTAGCGTACTTAAATTAGGTTTACCCACCGTGTGCCCCGCTTGTTAAAAATAGTTTCCGATTCAAGCACAATTTAATTATCGACCTACTATGCTCGCCGTTGACGGTGATGGCGCTATTGTAAGACCCGGCATATTTAAGAAACGCAGAGATTTTAATTGTACGAGTGAATTAAATATGTAATAAACAAAACTTTTATACTTTTAAGCCTATGAATATGAATATGAGTATGTAGTAATGTACTCGTATGTTTATAATTAATATCTATTCTACTATTGTACCAGTGTGTAGCATGTTCTTTTAGATATTTAAATGTAGTTTAATATCTATTTGTAGTTGTTCATGGGTGATTCGCAGTAATAAACATTTTGTTTTTTTTTCGTTTTTGTGTTATTTTTAGAATACGATATTATTGTATATGAAATGAAAATAAGCCAACAGTCAATAGTCGTAGTTGTAAAAGTTCTAGTAGTAAAATATGTAAATCGTTTATGTATCTATGGTTATATGTACCTACATATTAGTATATTTTCTGAATACGGATACATGTCAAAGGTAGCTGAACTTTATACTATTACAAAAAATTACTGCCACAAAACAAAAACAATAGAAAATATCAAGTGATAGTCAACTAGAGAAAGCAATATTTATTTCCACAAAACAATCGATTGCACTTTTATTGAGGAGAGGAACACTGGTTTAAAAATAGATTTGTTGTTTGTCCTTGCAGCGAATCTTTGTGTCACTGAACATTTTACATTTTTAAAATTATTTTCTAAAACTTTACGAATTAAAAGAAATCGAAAAATAGTTTTCAATAAATTATTTTTAATATTTCTTTCCTCATGAGCGGATACAAATTAACAGATTCTGCATTAAATAGATGTGTATGAAATTATTTACAAGATGACCCGGTAAAATTACTGCTAAAACTTAGCCTAAACTAGTTCAGGTGATAATCCAAAGTATATAGTATGTACAGGGTGTCCGCCGGGAAGGTATACTACTTTGTTTGTTTATAATTTTTGATTAAATGCAAGAGAATGAATCGTATATTGATAAATGTTTTATTTAATGTCAACAATTATGTATGGAATACAATATCAGATAAATATTCGCCTCTGTTAGCCTCAAAAATGCGAGCCCTTTTGAACACATTATTCATTACATTCTCACAAATTTCACGAGGTATTTCATTAATTTCATCACGAATATTTTGTTTGGGTTGCTCCTGCGTTTCTGGTTTGTGTGCATAAACCTTGCTTTTCAGATATCTCCACAAAAAGAAGTCCGGAGCAGTCAAATTAGGCGACCGTGGAGGCCAATCAACATCACCATTCTTTGAAATAACTTGTTGTGGAAAGTAGTCGCGCAGTAATTCCATTGTAATCCTGGCTGAATGCGATGTGGCACCATCTTGTTGAAACCACATGTTAGTCAAGCCCAAAGCTTGCAGTTGTGGCGTTAAAAAGTTTTCAATCATATCACAATATCGCTCCCCATTGACAGTTACCGTTACGCCGAATGCAAAGGTGACTGATGAATAATTTGAGGGTTTTCCATTGCCCAGAACCGACTATTCTGTTTATTCACATATCCATTCAAATGAGAATGTTGTCCGTCACTCATTATGATTATTTCATGAAAATCGTGGTTGTCATGGGCGAGCTGCAGCATTAAATTGGCATATGTATGTACAGCGGCGTAAATGTTCTTCTGGAAGAAGCTCGTGAGTCAACTGAATCTTAAATGGAAACGAATGCAAATCTTTGTGCAAAAATTGTGGCCAAAGTTGTTTTCAGCCGATATTGCCCTACGTTGTGGTCCATGCTTGGGCAGACCTATCAGCTACAGTCCCTCTTTCTTCGAAATCATTCAGTACACGATAATTAGTGCGTCTTGTTGGCACGTTGTTTCTCCCAAAAACTTCACGTATCTTTCTCATCGTCACAGTAATCGATGATTGATTTTGATAAAATGTTTTTACAATTAAAACGCGTTGGTTTACCGAATATTTTTCCATAATAAATTTGCCACAACTCTACTTCACGACTGCCAAATATGAACTGTCAAGACTAATGTTTCCAAAATGGCGGCAAAACAAAGTGGTATACCTTCCCGGCGGACACCCTGTACATACATAAGCCAAAGACTTATAAGTTTTGGAAGTATAAAATTATGATCTATTTTATACATGAATATATCTCTTATTTTAATAGTATTTTTATTATTAAGTAATTTATAACACAAAGTAAAGGGTGATTCAAGTTGACGACATGCTAGATGGCAAATTATAAGCAAGTGCTTTCAAATCTGCAGTCATTTAACTGACCGGTTTAAAATCATGTGATTTCAATATTTTTTGTGGGAAATCACTTTAGCGAAAAGTAATTTTCAGAACAGGCCTGTTAATTACTAGAAACAAATGCATCTACGTTACCTATTTGGTGGAATTTATATCCTGTTGCGCAATGTCATCGAGTGACAATCGTCTTGCCACGAGAGTCGACTCAGCAATTTATCCGATATAATCAACACAACCGTAATAAATTAAAAAGAGGAGATTCTATAAAAGATTAGTGGTCTCTTTAACTATGTTTTTATTGATAAGACGGTGTGACAGTGAAAATATAGGCCTACTTGAGTAGATAATTTTGTTATTTTTATAAATTCGATTACATCCTCAAAACCGAAAGATCATGGACAAACAAAGTGGAAGCTAAAGCAATTTTTGCACGGATTTTAAAATTTTAAACGGTGTTGAATAAGGGAGGAAGTCAGGCTTCCTTACGTCGGAGAGGATTGAGCTGACTATCAATATTGCACCTGCAGCCGCTCTATAATAAAATTGTAACAAGACCGTGTCTGTACGAGAAATATTTTTTAAATACAAAACTTACACAGAACTGAAGTCTAGTAACCTTGTCCTATTTACAATTAGTGTTTAATTTATAATTATTCCTTAATGATATATAAGTATGTAAAAAGAAATGAGTTTTAGGAATTTTTTGTCCTTCTGTCAGAAAACCCATCATGCAAAAACTACTTGATGGATGTTATTTACAGTGAGAAAAACATAACTTATTTTAATAGAGACTCTAAATACCGAGTAATTTTAAATAAAGACTTATTTGGTAATTGAACAAACATGTACATAAATATTGTTTTATCTTCATTAATTATTATTTAAAATTTTTAGAACAATTTGTGCTCTGATTGTTAGTTAAGATCAAATTATGTTTGTTTGTAATTACTTTTAGGTAATGGAGAAGCTAGTTGGTGCTTCTCACAAATAAAAGGAGCCTTAGATGATGATGTGACCGATGCAGATATTATATCTTGCGTTGAATTTAATCACGATGGCGAGTTGCTGGCAACTGGTGATAAAGGTGGACGTGTCGTTATTTTTCAGGTGAATTGACAAGCTCTCTTATTTTGTCATAACACATTAATAAAATCTATTTAAAAAACAGCGAGATCCTGCATCTAAAACGGCAAATCCACGACGTGGTGAATACAATGTCTATTCGACATTCCAATCGCATGAACCTGAATTTGATTATCTGAAATCGTTGGAGATTGAAGAGAAAATCAATAAAATTCGATGGCTAAGAAGAAAAAATCCTGCACACTTCCTACTCTCAACTAATGACAAAACGGTTAAACTGTGGAAAGTCAGCGAGCGCGACAAATCCTTCGAAGGCTATAATACCAAAGAGGAGAATGGCCTAACAAGGGATCCACAAAATGTAACCGCCTTACGAGTTCCTTCTGTTAAGCAAATCCCTCTTATGGTCGAAGCATCACCCAGACGTATTTTCGCCAATGCCCACACCTATCACATCAATTCAATTAGTGTTAATTCAGATCAAGAGACTTATCTATCGGCAGATGACTTACGAATTAATCTGTGGCATTTGGAAGTGACCGATCAAAGTTTCAATATTGTTGACATTAAGCCGACCAATATGGAAGAATTGACCGAAGTGATAACAGCTGCTGAATTCCATCCAACCGAGTGTAATGTCTTTGTGTACTCAAGTTCAAAGGGCACAATACGTTTGTGTGATATGCGTTCATCGGCACTTTGCGATCGGCATAGTAAGCAATTCGAAGAACCTGAAAATCCTACAAATCGTAGTTTTTTTAGTGAGATCATTAGTTCAATTAGTGATGTGAAACTAAGCAATTCAGGTCGCTACATGATCTCAAGAGATTATTTGAGTATTAAGGTATGGGATTTGCATATGGAAACAAAGCCCATTGAAACCTATCCGGTAAGTGTACTAATAAATGATTTTCTCTTCGTAAAAATCAATTATTATATGTTTTAACAAATATAAGGTATATCGAAAGTGCCTTTTCCATGGGCAGACTACCGTTGAGTTTTACAAGTTAAAAAAAATACAGCCGAAAAAAAAACTTTAGACACATATAAAAAAGTTATTAAACTAGTTGCATCGATTTTCAAATTACATCTGTTAACTCCTACAAGTGCGTCCATTTGATGCCCCACCTCTCCTCATTTTAAATGTAACTAATTATAATAATCAAAATGATATTTTATTAATTCCTTTTACAAATATCTCAATTATAATTAATAATGAAAATAACTATCAGTGCGTTGTTCCGAACCCGCAATATTTTATTCGAACGTGTAAATATCGAAATGTTTTAGCTGTTCGTATTCCACATCCGAATAATTTCTTTCATTCTATTCAGAATAAAAAAGGTTGGTGGAATGAATTAGAATCAGGGTGTCTTTTCTATTAAAACTTTATTTAAAAATTAAAATTACAATTGCTCATTAAAATTTTAAAGTTTTTTTTTTTACAATTTTCAATTATTTCCCACAATAAATTTTAAAAGCACATGGACGTCTGAACAGACATTTTTGAAGGCTCTTGCTTATATATCATTTAAGCGAAAACATTTGTTTTCATAAACATTAATTTCGAAAAATGGAAAAATATGTGGAATGCAGATCTGCTAATTTCCGAGTTAATAAATTTAGAGTATTTTTGAAATTCCACACGTTTTCATTCCCCTTGGAAAAAAATATATGAGTTCATAAGCAACATATATCTATAAAGTCCTTCACCATTCCTACTTCCGATTTCATTGTCTTTATCTATTTCCGTGTTTATAATTTTTGATTAAAAAAAGAAAACTATTGCCGCTTCTCCATATCATAAAATGAACAAGTTTTTTGTGGAAAATAAATTTATTTTCATTTGCCAGTTTGATCAAATAATTTTCAAGGCAAATGTTTGTTTAAGTATGATCACAAGGAAAACATGTTTGCCATATTTTATTTGACACCATTTTACAGGTGTTAGAAGAAACAAAAATATTCAAATTAATTAGCGTGATTTGAAAACAAAACAAATTTGCTTTGAAAAAAAATGTTTGGCAAATATGTTTAACCCATTAATACATACGGTCCCTTTAAAGGGACGTTGGTATTTTCCCACTTTGCGTCTAAATGTTTGAATAAAAATTTGAATTAAGTAGGCTTTGACTTTTGTGAACATGTGTTTTGTTATACATATGTATGTATATGCATTCAGTTAAAATAAATAGTGTTGTGTGGTTTATTTTGTACAAGCAATGAAAACCGGTAAAAACAAAAATCTCAAATCACGTAGAAGGTAATTTAAATTTTAATAAAAGCTTTATTTTCTAACTCTTCGAGCTGATATTTATTAAAAAGTGTTTAAATTTTAATATAATTTATTAATAAGTTAAAAAATAATTTTGGAATCTACGCAATGTGGAATAGTTTCCAAGGTCCCCTAAAAGGGACGTTATGCTCTCTGAAAAGTTTTTATGTATATTTTGTTACAGCCTTACAGCGGCCGAAATATTAGAAGAATTAGAAGCAATCGATGATGATTTACAAGATATTCATATTTATGAGATTCCTCGCATAGATGGAAATGAGCCTGATCAAGATTCTGATTCAAGTGATGACTATTATGAAGGAAATCATCTCAATCATCTTGGGACAAAATTGCTGAACACAGAATGTGAAATTAACATATAGAAAATGGTGATAAGGGTATATAACGAATGGGATGAAAGCGACGATGAACCAATTTTAAAATATGCTAGGACCAGTGCCAGAAATTCTAACCTTGCATCTAAGGCAAACTGGTTCAAAGTTGATCCCAGTTATCAAATTGAAACCGAGTTCGAGACACAGGTTCGAAGTATTGAGGTTCAATCCACAAAAACCCCATTCGATTTTTTTCAACTATTTTTTTCTGATGATATACCATCTCATTGTGTACAACAGACTTATTTATATGCTCTTCAGAAAAGTGTTGAATTGAATGTATGTTTGGATGAAATGAAAGTGTTCATTGGAGGTAGTTTGATGTCTGGATATACAAAATATCCAAACAAACGACTTTACTGCTCTGGCAAAGAAGATACGCCGAAGCTAATATAGCATGCGCCTCAACAGATTTGAAAAAATCTTGAATAATTTTCATGTAAATGATAACTCAAAACTTCAGAGCAGTGACCGGCTTTTCAAAATTCGACCTTTAATTGATCCACTAAATATATCATTTATTAAATATGGTGTACTACAAGAAAATCTTTCAATTGATGAAAGTATGATCCCTTATTATGCAAAACAATATATTCGCGGCAATCCAATTAGATTTGGATTTAAAAACTGGGCTTTGAATACAAGTGATGGGTATATGCTCAGTTTGACATATATATGGGGAAAAAGGCAGATGTCGTGTCACAAGGCTTCGGTGTAGGTGGCGATAAGGTTGTAGAATTAATCACAAAAGCTAATATCCCAAGAAATAAAGGATTCAAAGTAAGATTCCAAAAATTCTTAACTTTTTTCTAGTTCGTCTAAGTATATTTTTCTTTTGTTTACAAGATTTTCTTTGACAACTATTTTACATCCGTTAACTTACTATGTCATTTGTCGAACATGGGTTTGTGCGCAACTGGCACAATAAGAGATGGCCGTATAGAGAAAAGCCCGCTTCGTTCCATTGCCGAGATGAAAAAGGAACAAAGAGGATCAACAGATTTTCGTTTTTCCAGCAATGAGAGCATATTGCTAATGAGATGGAAAGATAATAATGTGGTTACCATCGGAACGAATTACGACAACAGCGAATTGGGAACATGCTGACGATATGTCAGAAAAGAAGGTGCAATAAATTTAGTCCAGCCAAAAGTTATCCAACATTATAATAGAGGAATGGGCGGTGTGGATAAGATGGACCAATTGGTAGCTGCATATCGATCACGAATCAGACAGCGCAAGTGGTGGTGGCCAATATTTTCATATTTATTGGACGCATCTCTAGTAAATGGATGGCTGCTCATGCGAAAAATTTATCCAAATGATTCAAATTGTGTCAGTTTGCTTCAGTTTCGACTATATATAACTATATCCTTGTTGTAAACCTTCGGAGTGCCCACTCTGACCATATAGTTGAATATTCCAAAACGGATAAGCGATGTGCAAATTGTGGCAAAAAGTCCAATTTTATATGTATAAAATGCAAGAAAGGCCTTCACCCAAAAGAATGTTTTAAAAGATTTCACTCTCGAACTGCATATTCAACCTTGTAAAACTGACGTTTAACTTTTTTTTAAATAAAAAATTTAAAAATTAATTCAATACTCCTTTTTAATAACAAATTAATAATAAAAAAGTTTCAAAAGTTGCTGGGGAGCTTTATACTAATGGGTTAAACAAATTTGGTGAACACTTTTGACTCCTGTGACCATACCGTATCACATATAAAACGTTTATTTTTTATATTGTTTTTTAAACTAACTCCCCTTTTGTTTTTATTATTTTTACAGGTTCATGAATATTTAAGGGCTAAGCTGTGTTCTCTATATGAGAATGATTGCATTTTTGACAAATTCGAATGCTGTTGGAATGGCAAAGATACCTCAATAATGACCGGCAGTTATAATAACTTTTTCCGTGTATTTGATCGTAATACAAAAAAAGATGTCACTTTAGAAGCTTCCAGAGACATTATTAAACCGAAAACTGTGCTAAAGCCACGCAAAGTTTGTACTGGCGGCAAACGAAAAAAAGATGAAATCAGTGTTGATTGTTTAGATTTCAATAAGAAAATATTACATACCGCTTGGCATCCGCAAGAAAATATAATAGCTGTTGCAGCCACCAATAATCTGTTCATATTTCAGGATAAATTCTAGCCTACATTCATCTCTTATAATATAGTTATTATGTACTCTATATACACTATAACTTTTCTCTAAACAAAGAAAGAAAAAAAAAACATTTAAACAAAACGGAAAACAAGCCTTTCAAATTTAGATTTCTTAAAGAAATAGAAAAAAAAAACGAAAACAAGTGTCGTTTATTATTCTATTGCAACAAATTATTATTTCTTAAATATCCTTAGTTTTTTTTATCTGTACTCCATCCACAAACACACTCCTATACCATAACCTTTCAATTTGTATGTAATTTAAGCAATGATTTTTATCAACCAAATTTTTCTAAAGGGTTATACAAAACTTTATAGATTTAACATTGTTTAATTTTTTGTTACTGGACTTCTCAGCCTGCACTTATTTTCCCAACCCTTTAGCTTTGTTTGCTTAATAGAAATCTGCAGTAAATTTAAAACTTTTGATTAAGTTGATTTTTCTTAGTTTATCTCTGAAGCCTGTCTATCTATCTATCCATCTATCTATCTTAAAGCGGTATTGTATTTTACTTTTCGTTTTAATATCTCTTATTAACTATATTTTAAATAATATCATCTGCCATAGTGTCAAAATATAAAAATGCCTTTTTTAACACGTATTCTTAAATAATTTTTGTTTTTATATAGGGAATACTTTATTTTATATAAACTCAAGAATTTTAAAATTTAAGTATCTAGCGTTTTATTTTTTAGTTAAGCGCTATTTTTGTAATGTTATGAAAAGAATATGAGTAAAAATACAAAATTAAAATAAAAACAAAACCAAACTATAAATAAAGTAAAATCCTCCTCATTCAGCTTAATATCCATTCCTGTCCTATAAAATCACAAGAAAAAAGCAAATGGAAGTATAAGGAAATAAAAATAAACTTTAATAAAAACTTAATGCGTATGAATCTGAAACAAAAAGAATTTTTATTATTTTTTTAATTACATGACTATGTTAATATTAAAGGAAATTTATACATGAAATAGTGCCATGAAATTTTTGTTTGTTGTCAATAGCTAAAGAGAGGCGCTTGTTTCTCTCTAGCGTAGAAACAAAAACTTTAGGACACTAATTTCAAGAAAAATTTCATCAATGTACATGTAGTGTTATTGTAATTGCTGTAAATTACGGAAAGTGTTTTCCAAAAACAAATGAAAAGAAAAATAAGAGATTCATAGAAATTTCACGAAAAGAAAAATAAAATTATCATCCATCAGATAATATTTGCTTCAAGTAATTATATAAATCAAATCAACAAACGACAAAAATTAATAAAATTTAAAACTGATTCAAAACAACGGTTTTGACTGTTAAGCTTTATTATGTAAATCATAATTTTTTTAATACTAAAAACCTTTACAAACCTTTTGTTTTGCGTTAAACTTTAATATTATTTTAACAGTCAAAATATTTAAAGAAAGTGGACTCAAAGATATTTTAAAGCAAAAAATAAAAATAATAAAAGAACTTGTAAAACGAATTAATAATTTTAAGCAAAAATGAAATAAACATAGACATATACAGGCATGTTCTGAAATCACTTGGATTTAAATCGGGAACCGTTTTGAAATCACACGGACGATTTGATGCTGTTCTGCAAACCGCACGATTTTGTGTTTTTCGAAAACACGAGAAAACATCTGATTTTCAATGTTGTGTTTTGTTTGTTTATTCTGTTACATTTTTAATCAATACTAAAAATGCCGGGTGTTTGTTACTTTATTAGCAGTAATTACTTTAAGAAATAATATTTAAAAATTTAGCGTCAAATAAAAGTTCACAAACAAAAAAACGAAGATGAAAAACATCAGTATAACAAAAAGTTAGTGCAATCATTACGATGTTGCCATTGGTTTCATTGATGAAATTTGCTTACATTTTGAATTTACGTATTTATAAATTTGCACAGAAATAATTCGACTATTGACTGTTATTAAATTTTTTACCAACAATAAATTTTCGGGTCTGTTCTGTAAACCGAATCCGAGTAAATCAGGCATGTTCTGAAAATCACTTTTTTTGTAAAAGTGATTTCAAATCAAGAAAAGGTGTTCTGTGCACAAAATTTTTTGAAATCTCATGATTTAAAACCGGTAAAAACGAATTTCTATTTTTGGTGTTCTCTAAACCGAAAACACATAATTTTACTCGGTCTTAAATCGAGTAAACATGCTTGGTCGAAAGCAAATAAAATGTGCAAATATTCTAATAAATAACTAAAGAAACATAAAGCAATTATCATTTAAAATTTAAAGTCTTTTATTTTATTAATATTAATAAAATTACTTGAGGTTATGTAAACTATGCATAAAAAAATAGATTTTAAAAACCACTAAAATTTGTTAATATTTTTGTTCCAAGTATGAAGTAAAATGATTGAATGAATAAAAAAAAACACTTTTTCTGATAAACTTGTAGAACTACTATGTAAATGCTATTGAAATTGTAACTTAACATAGACCTGTTTTAATTTCAAATATCTTGCTAATTTATTCTATTACCAGCTGACTTTGACGTTCAAATTTTTCATTCGCACTTTATTTTGAATGTTGCCAAACCGAGTAATTTATAGAACACCAAATAGCTTTCTGCTCGGTTTTAAAAATGTATCGTTTTTAAAAACGATTCGGTTTACAGAACAGACCCGTTTGTCTTAAATAAAGACATGATGCTATAAATATAATATATCTTACATGATTTTGAATGTGTCACTTTGGCAAACCTCAACAATATATTCGAAAAAATAAACCATCCTACCGCTAAAGAAAAAAGTAAATCATGAACATTGCCAAAGAAAGCAAAACTGTTTTTTTTTAACAAGCAGTGTCCTTAAAAATTGTTAAATATTTATGTTTTTATGCGCATAAAACCTAATTTTATTACAAAAATAAATAGAAAACACATTGTATCAAATATTCCATAACATTTTCATTAATGTCTATACGAAATACTTGAAGAAAATAAGCAAGTGGTTTTAAAACAATTGTCATTTAGTTGACCGGTTTAACACCACGTGATTTCAATATTTTGCGTGATTCAAAATATTTAGACAAAAAGTAATTTTCAGAACAGGCCTGATATAAATTTAATGCTGCGCTCATTTCACATAATTAAGAATTATCGTTTATCTACCTAAATGAATACTTATGTAATTTATTTGACAAAAAGCCAAATTTAGCATAAAATCTATAACACGGGTATAAGAATTTTTGATTCTTTTTAAAACAAATTAAAAACTAAGATCAGCTGAAAATGAAGTTCAGAAAGGTGAGCTCGATTATAACTTAATTAATTCCGAAATTATCCTGTAAATACTTAAGGTATGGTCAGATTAGGCAAAGTACCTAATTTTCAAAATTGGGTTTTATTTTTTCCATTCCCGAAAATGCATGTTATATGGGACACTTCGTCATTCATCTAAGTCATATACTCAAAAAAATTAAAGTGAATCCAGGGTGCAAATTACAGCATTCGATACTGAACGAAATTAAAATGGCCTTAATTTGCAAAAACCAAATTCTGTTTGACAGAAAACTCCTTGCGCAATGAAAATGTCGATAGTGCTTGCAGTTCAAAATACCAATTAGACATTCAATATTCGTTAAACGATCGTCAGCGAAGATCGAACATCGAACGCAGCTCATAATCAGGGCCAAAAATATTTAATGAAGGCGGAAAAATTAGATTAAAGATGACAACATAATGTCAAGCTAAACTATAAAAACCTAAAAAATGAATTAGCTAATTCTGAAATTTACATATTTGAAACATTTGTACTTCGAAAATTGTTCCATCTAAATCTAAACAGGTTATCGGGTTAAGGGGAAATTTTGAAAATCGTTGATATTTAAATACTTTATTTAGCTTCCCAGAATAATTTCTTATTCGCCTACCCTTTTCATGCTTAATATTACCGTAAAAGACCTAAAATGTCGTTTCTTTCGCCTTTGTATTTTTTCAACTTCTAAGTTGTGATTTACGTAATTTTATTACAAATTCAATACAGTTAGTTACTTTACCTGCAAGACATTCACATACATATTATTTATATTCATCTCAAATAGTTTTATTAAAAAATATGTCATTTAATATTTTCAAATGAAAATAAATAATATTGTATATTTTTTATAGTCAGGAAGTATCAGACATTATTTGCACTTTTATTTATATTAGCCTCTATTTGTAATTAGTTTTGTAAATAATTTGAATAAACAATTTATAGAACTAAACAAAATCACGTTAAAATTAACGAACACAATATACACAGATTACAGTAAAAATGTGGAGTAAAACCACACAAATATTATACACTCGGCTACATTTTCATACATTAACACAAAATTGAAGAACAGGAATATTTTCAAAATAAATATACGCATAATTAAATTTTTAAACTACTAACATTAACAAAACAATTTAAAACAAAACGAATTGCTAAAAGATAATTTAATTAAGAAATTGAAAAAATAATGAAAATAATAAAAATATACTATTTAGTTTTGCAAGCAAAGAAAATTGAATAATTAATAAAAAACAAATGTTAAATAAAAATGATAAATTATGATTAAAACAATTTGTGGTTTTAATGCTAAAAACAAACAAAAAAACTCGCTAAGTTATGTTTCAGTTTGGAGAATGTGTGCGGATAGGTCCTTACTTTAACACAAAGGGACCGGATTTGCGGATTTACCCGAACCTAGCAGGTGGCCTCTATATATATATTGGCCATGTTCCGACACTCCTAACTCGCACAAAATTTGCGATTGTTATTTCAACTCGCATATAAGGTGTTCTGTAACTCGCATTCGCAAGAATTTTGGTGAGTTCAAGTCGCAAGAGTATACTGAAGTGAACTGCTGTATTTAAA
This sequence comes from Phania funesta, assembly GCA_963932375.1. Taxonomy (NCBI): domain Eukaryota; kingdom Metazoa; phylum Arthropoda; class Insecta; order Diptera; family Tachinidae; genus Phania; species Phania funesta. Next base: position 38,441,380 of record OZ010652.1, on the reverse strand, counting down.
CTAAACGGGTTTTTAAAGAAACTACAAAGTTATGAATAAATCAAATTAATAGTGTTTTCTTTTTATTTTAGTTAAAACTAATGACAATTTGTAACAAATTTTTTCTAAAAACAAGACATTTAAAAACGTTCTTTTTTGCTTCTGCAACTTTTGCCTCTGTATTTCTTCTTTTGCACTGGCGATTTCAATAAACAGCTGATACGAGTCATCTTCGAAAAATATACGCAGCTAGCACTGTAATTAATTCAAATGAAATGGCCGGGTATTTTTTTTAATATTCTCGGTTCAGTTATTAGAAATATTAAAAATACAGAGTTTTCTTTTAAAACTTTTCAAAAGCAAATCGCAAGTAAAACGCGTGAGTTGCAGAACATGCAGAAATAAGTTTGGCAATTTGCTACTCGCATGCGATTGACACTCTAGCGAGTGTCAGAACATGCCCATATATATATATATATATATAAATGCATTTTTTGCTTGACATGTCAACCCCTAATTTTTTCAAAAGCACTTAGCGTGGCGTCGACGTGCATTCGAGCAGTAGGAGAACAGTTTTTGCATAGGGCATTATAATTGACGTATTTAATACTTTTCCATGCAGCCTGCTCAGTTAGTGAAATTCCTGGTTTTGCATCATTTTTTTTTATATCAGGGACAACAAAAACACCTGCTGTAATTTAAAGATATACGTATATCTTCTCATCCTTAGCCGGAATCCGATGTCGGAACCTTGTTTAAAAAAAATTGATTTTGTTCGTTCCAAAAGTTTTGTACTTCCATTCCAATTACTTCGTTTTTTTCTTTTAAAAAATTCCATATGTTTTCAACAATGTTCAAATCGGGGCTAGAACGGTCCTTTATGGCAAGAGAAATAGTCGTGTTTAAATTTTTCTTGTTAGTCACAAAATTGTAAATGTTACACTAGACCCGCATACATACGGATTGATTAACAATTCGTAATTATAGAATAAAATGTGTCTCCAATGTCTTCGTTCACGATTCTGTTATTTAAAAACTTAACAAAATTCGTTCTATGTTGATTTAAAATCTTTGTGTGTAAACTTAACGTCAGAAAGAGACCGGTAATAAAGTTTAGCTTTGCATTTGTTTCATAACTATATTATTTGGCTTAGCCAAAACCAAGAATGGTCAAAACAACGTGAGAATTCTTAAAAATTACAGTTATAAATATATAACTTAAATTACAAATTCTGCTCACGGCACTCTCGGCTTTAAGTATATGAGCGTGTTATCGATTTAATTTAACGAACAAAATACAAGACAAAACAGAAACGGCTAAGCCAAAGACTTTATTTCATTAAAAATTTTTTAGTTTCAGTTCAAGAAGCACCACTCTGCGGTGAACACGCGAATTTGAATGGATAAACAAAATTGAGTGGATAACAAAGAAAAAAACCTTTAATAAAATCGAACTCAAAGAGTGCAAACGGTTAAGAAGTGAGGGAACGCAGGCGCACAAACGAAAAGCAATAACAAAATTAAAGCCAAACAAGTTTACTGTCGGTACAATTTCGCATAATACAATAAGTGGTGACGCAGAGTAGTAGTAAGGCTAGTGTGTTGTTGGTGTATGTGTGAGAGTACAAAGAAATTTCTTCATTCCACTAAGTGATTCATTAAATTTTGTTCAAAACGAAAAAAACCATAATATTTTCTTTTGAAACATAATGCAGCTCGAAAAGAAAACATGAAAATGCTTTTAAAATTTTAAGAGAACAAAAGAATTTAAATTTTCATTTAAACAGAAAAATACCACGTTGTCACAAAATTACATACAAACATTTGTTTTTATCTATAAATATTTCTTTCACATTTTGTGTCTAAAATGACATTGACTAAGTTGTGTGCACTAAGCGGAAGTCTTTGTGGCAGTGTAACTCTGAGCAACTTTAAAATATTTAATTGGTGTTTTAATACAATTTTATTTGTATTATATTTACATTTTCCTTCACAAACTAGTAAGTTTCAAAACAGTAACCATTTTAATCGCAATCAATTGCTGAGTTCTTTTTGTATTTGTAAATGCAATAAGCTTTTATTCGTGTATTAAAGTTTCCCTTTCAAGTTTACTGAAGTAAAAACAAAAATAATAAATACTGAAAACAAGCCAGCATAGAAGATAAAAAAAAGAAATTCACTTTCGTGCAAAACTAGTGAAACTGGTCTACTTTAGTTGTGTTATATTTTATCTAAAAAAAAATCATTTGTTGAATTCACAAGCCGCCTGTATTGTTGTATACTTTGTATAATTGCATTAGTTTACAAGATTGTAACTTGTTTTTGGTAATTTTTATTGGAAATATGATATATTTTTTTGATCTTTTTACATCTCTTGCATTATATTTTTTGCTATCGATCCTAAATTAGACCCACATAATTTTTGTTACTTAGGAGGCCATATATATTTTACTAGCAGCGGATATTACGTTTAATTCAGCTCAAACGCATATTAAACATTTTTTAAATTAAATTGTAACTGTATTTTTGGCATAATTTTGTCAAAAAATTAACACAAGAAAGTTATATTTTTTGTTCATTTCAACAATCCGCACAAAAACATAAATGTGAAAATAAGGCTAAGTTCCCATCAAAAATGGTCGTCTGTTAAAAATACTGAGTTAAAAATGAGGACCAAGTTCTTGATACGTACGATACCATCGGATTACTAGGCAACTTGCCACTTTTAACACATTTTCAGATTATTCTGATTGCTTCTTCCCCAAGACCTATCTGTGTACTAAATATAAGCTCTCTATCTGATTTGGAAGTTCCCTGTAATATTTATGAGTGAGTCACCTTCATATCTGGGGAAGCTTTTATGGTAAAACTCCCAAACTATGAGGTTACATGTATGTAGAGGGATTCTTGTATGTTTCAAGTTTGATTATTATTATGATTAAAGGAAGCAAAGTTTTAAGGGGGGTAAAAACAGCTCGAATAGGTTCGAGTAATATACATACTGTGTACATTAGCCTAGACTTCTGCGCCTTAATAACTTATTTTGATAGCAATAAGTTAAAAATTTGCCGAAATTTGAGAACAAAAACTATGAAACGTACACCTAATCCTTTATTTACATGGTCCAGAGGATACTTGTAAAGAAAAAAGACTAGTTATAGGATAATTTTAGATTATTTCAACAACCCCAAATGGAATAGATATTTGGAACGAATTTCCGGCTGTATGCTCATAAATAATTTGTTCTAAACGTGGCAACTGCAAAAATTTATTTATTTTTTGCTCCCTTAAAAAAAGAGTTTCGACTAGGAAACCTGTTGGAAGATATTGTGGAAAATTGTGATCACTCATTAGGAGATACAAATTTCGTGATAACGGAAGCATCTATATTTATTAAACAACTCAGTGATGGAGAGTAAAAAGGGAAAAAAAGCAAATAAGACTTTAAGTAGCCTCAAAACGAAGTACACTGAATATATTAAAATAGCGGCTAATAAGGTGAACAATCGTAAATCATAATTTCTATAATAATTTGGAGACTGCAAATAAGAAGGTGGATCTTGTGGAAACTATTTAAACATTCTTATTATTATTATTACTTCTTTATTTAGTATAATTTGTTAAATCTTTGAGTTAATAAATTTGATAAATTGAAATAAATTTAAGCTAAATTTTTTTTTTTTTATTAAAAATCGTATTTCCAATGGGGTTTCGGCATCAATCGATATACACGTTATAGTTATCCGTCTAATATGTCTGTTTAGGGTATCTAAAGTTATAAGTCGATTTATGCAAAATTTAACTTTAGTGGCTTACAGAGTTATTGTATTTAAGCTCTTGATATATACTGCTTCGAATGCTTTTAAAATTTTCTAGTTCTATCTTTGTGGTTACCGATGAATTAGATTAATATACATGTATTTATATCGACTCTTTCATATAAGAGAAAAAATAAAAAATATACACTCTTTGGTAAAGTGGTGAATATTTAACTGTTTTAGATTATTTAGTCATCCGAAAATGTTTACACATTCACATTAATATTTTCCCTAGATGTATTATTAAAAATATAAATTTGCCTAAGTTCTTATCATTCCTTTACAGTACTGTTAGTTTAAAAAGAACATTCATGATTTTGTCTGTGCATCAAAACAAAAGACTTAAGACACAAACAGAAACTTTGCACTTTTTATGTCTTGAAACACATTTTAAAGAACAATCTTTTACAGATATTTGAAACGATTTCCGTCATCCCTTGGACGCAAACCGGTTTCGGCTATGTGCCATCTTTAGTGTCATTTTTCGTTCCAAATATCTATATGAAATCAGACTGTTGGAAAATTAAACCAAAAATACCATCTCTTAATTCGGTATAATGGATTTAAGTATATGTGGTATTTTCTCTGTTCAAAAATAAATCAAATAGATCTTATTAACTCACGTTACAAATCATAACATATTGAAATTAATTAAGCGATTGTAAATCCATCGCAGCAAATATACTAATAACTACAGTATTCCCTCGATAAGTCTCGTCTCAATTTAAGCTTGTTAAGATATTTGTTCCTTACCAATTCGACTTCTGTCAGCCTTCAATTTATATACCCTAAAATACTTATAGACAAAAAATGGGAGAATCCCAATATATAAATTAAATGTTTTTTGTTTGTATGATTTGAATACATAGATGCGTTAACTCAGAAGTGAAATTTTACAAGTAAAACACATTAAAAAAAAAAAACAATTCTATAAGCATTTTTATTTTTGTAAAGTAATTTACTTGTTAATTATTGAGAAATGGACCCCTGGTATTAAAATTTTTAATTTTGGATTTGTTAGTTTTGTAACTTGTTAATAAATACAAGTTTTATATATGCCTACATATGAACGTGAAATGAAAGTTCTATAAATATGAGTAATTTAAAAATCAATTTACGTTATTTCCATCTACGTCGTCATTTTTTAAAATCAAGCACGACGTTATCGGAGGTTTTCTTTAAATAAATATGTTATGTTGTATGCTATCCGTGAAAACGGGAGAGTGTGAATAAATAACTAGTTCTTTCCTAAAGACATTGCATGAAAATGTGTGCAAAAAAAAAAGAAAATTAATAAGCAGTGGGTGTGATGTACATTTTTTAAAATCTGATTGAATTACAGTGCGCCCTCGTTGTGTGCAATCTTCAATAACCATAACTCCTCGCCTATTGCAACAATCGACGTTTTTAGGTTATAGATTCTATTAGCGCAAAATTTAAAATTTTTCCAAGTGTTTTTGAAACAAAGAAGACCGAACCCATCAGTTTCTTTGGAAATATTGAAAGCACAAGAGCTACATGGTGCAGCTGCGGCACTCCATAGCGATTAAAGTCTAGTATAACGTTACCAGAAATAAATTTTTTAACATATACCACTTTTCACGCAATATATAAGAGAAAAAGGTGTCGTGATCAATTTGGTTATATTTACTTGCCAAATTCTGGCAATTCTATGTTTAAAACCGGTCCAGATTATAGATCCGTTCTTCGGACTAATAACCGGCTCGAAAAGCTTTCTATAGAACAAGTTTCAACTCCAAATTATACGAGAGCTGGCGTTCTATAACAGCTGGCTACATAATGCGCTATTTTAAACACATAATTATAAGTATTTTTAAGTTAACCAACCTAACGAGACCATAAAATTTGAATTCATAAGAATACCCTGTTGTTTTAGAGATAACTTTCTATACGCATTTTGCTGATGGCTTAAGCCAGCTTCATGAGAAAACCTTTAGCCACATTTTTAGAACAACTAGAAATGTCTTAAGCTTGAGTTTCTTTAAACCAATTTAGAGTGTTAAAAAAATTCAAAACAAAAATATTCAAGTTTTAACAGTGTTACCGAAAACAAGTAATACTTCAATTTTTCTAAAATTTTTGTATAGGAAAATGTTATTTTTTAATAGTTTTGGGCGGGTAAATTTTGCAATAAATCTAAGTGACTAAAGCAGCATATTATATTTCAGATGCTACAGTTAACTTTGATGACGAGGAAGGCCCTTATCAGGGAAAATACTTAGGAAAAATTAATTCATACCATCATCAGGTAAATTCAAATTAAAAACCCAATGTACATATCTATTTTAAATTTGTCGTTTATGTGAAGGTTTCTGGTGATATTTATGCTGTTAATGAATACACTTTTCTAATCGTGGGATTTAATTATGATGGTAATGGTGCTGATACATTCTTTTGGGCGGGAGCTTCTAATCGACCGGGCCCACAAGGTTTTATTGTGCCCGATGAATATGGCAAGTTAGTACCAAACTAATTTAATCTTAACTGATCACTGTCAAACTAATTGCTAAAATTTTGTTTTAGAACCAACATTTTAGATCGTTATCACAACAAGGATTTTACCCTGACATTGCCGGATCGTAAGAAAATTACCGAAATAAAATGGCTGTCGGTATATGATTTGAACAATCAAAATAATTTCGGTGATGTTTATATACCTGAGGAGTTTGAACCCCCACGAGCCCAAAGTGGAGGCACCTTTTCGAAACGTAGTCATAATGTTACTAGTACGGAAATTGAAATATTGGATTCGAAAACTATAAAAATAATAGATTTTACATATGATGGTAGAGGAAAAAGAACCTTTTTCTGGGCTGGTGTTGGTGCACAGCCATCAAGTCGTGGTAGTAAAATACCGGATGAGAGTGGCTAGTAAGTAGTTGGATCTCAATTTTTCTTTTATAAAGTTATGCATATGTCAAGTCTTTTCTAAATATATATAACATACTCTAAATAAATTTAATTTTGAAAATATATCTGTTTTAGCCTAGACCCCATACGAAAATACGATAAGGAAACTATAACTCTGGAACTGCCAGGAGATAAAACCGTTTTTGATGTTGATTGGATCAGTATATATGATTTGGCCGATAACGAAAATTATGGTCATGTTTTAATAGCCGATAATTTGAATGTGCCACCATCTCTAGTGAAAATAACACCATACGAATTTTCCCTGCCTAATTGCCAGCAATTACATAAAAACTTACAAGTATCCTGGGAAGTTTTTGGGCCACAAATAACACTACAGCTTTCTGGGCAAGTAGAAAAAAATGACTATATGTCTTTTGGTCTCTCGGGCTCAGAGACTTCTTCACAAATGATTGGAGGCGATGTAGTAGTGGCTTATATAGATGAAATTCGAGGTTATTCTGTAGATTACAATATAACTTCATTGGCTCCTTGTGTACAAGTGTTGGGTCAAAACAAAGGCGTGTGTCGTGATGATATTGTAGGTGGTTTAAATGATTTTCAATTGAATACATATAGTCGCAAGGATGGCATTAATACTATAACATTCAGAAGAACCTTAATATCATGTGAGTAGTTTAGTTTTTTTGTTTTAAATTCGAACAATATAGTAATATACTTCTAGCGGATCATGGTGATAAGGAGATACGTTTAGATAAAAGCAATTATATTATATGGGCTTTGGGTCAATTAGATTCAAATTACGAACCCGCTTTTCACACATATTATCCCAAAAGTGATGTTTTAATTGACTTCAATACCACAGAACCAGTTAATGACTGTTTTAGTTTCACCAAACGTACGGATGTACCCATTCAGACCTGGGAAAAAGTCAAAATATTTGATCCGTAATTAGTTTTGATTTAAATTTAATTGCGAATTATAAATAATATAAATTATATTTATTTTTAAGAACTGTTCGAGTCTTTAATTCATATTTGGGTCCTTCCGGAGGATTGAAAGGTTATCAAGGTATCACAGGTTAGTAGTATTGGTTCCATGTTTTTTCGTTACGTTTGTTTTTATTATCGAAATTTAATTTATATAGGTCATGTTTCTAGCGGCTTGGCGTGGTATATAAATGGTTATATGATACCAGAATTGTATCTAAAAAGAGGCCTTACATACGTATTTAGGGTAAGTTTAAAAAATGTAGCACATAAAAACAATATTGTGAAAATTACAGTCAGTGAAAAACTCATAAATGTGCAATTCGTGTTGAATGCCATAAAAATAATTGGTAATTTTAGAATATCTTACAAGGCTGGCTATTCGTTAGTTTATAAAAAAAGTTGACAAGTATATTCTATAATTACCTACAATAATCGAAAACGGACTAACGGATTACAAATAAATCGCTAGTAAAAGAATGCCAAAGGAGATATTTCGATTATAATTGTACTAATTTCTTTAAAGGTAAGAGGTGGCAATAATCCCCATTCAGCAGATAATTATCATCCACTAGTCATAACTGATGAACCCCGCGGTGGTTACGACCGTCTTAGTGATGCCAAACAGAGTGAAATTCGAGTTCTAGCCGGTGTTGAATTTACGCGACGTGGTCGTCCGAAACCAACAGCTGCAGGACCACTATGTATATCACGGTACCCGGCTGGATATGATCGCCGATTAGACGATAATTTTCCTAGTTTCAAAAAGTTTAATCGTTCTCTTGTTACTGAATGTCCCTACGAAGAACCAGCCATGTTGGAAATAACACCAAATATAACATGGCCCGATGTTGTGTACTACAATAGTTTCACACATGCCAACATGGGCTGGAAGATACATATTATTGACAGTTATAATAATGTGAGAAATAATGGGAATGTATTAAGGGCAAACTGCCACTTTATAATAGTTGGAATAATAATAACAGTGATTTATTTTAGATTTTGAAATTGACTGAGTTTCTAAACTATATTTTATGTTGCAATAGTTATTTAAACACTAACATTTTATAATATGTACACAATCATGTTCGTTTCTTTTATTTGTCCATATCTTTTAAATAACAAATTTAAAAAAGAAGTTTAAACAAATAGTTAATAACTTATTTCTTTTTTGTATATTAAACATGTATGTAAAATTATGTACGTATTTATGTATATTGTATCATGCTTTTAACTTCCTTGTAGAAGAGTTCCAAGAATAATTTATAATAAATATATTGTAGTATGGAATTTGTTTAATAAATACATTGATTCTTTATAATAAATATTGGCATTTTCCATTAATTCATATATTTATATTCGTAGTACTTATGTAGTATGATAAATAGAAATTGTGTATGAGTAAGTATATGTTAATAACATGTTGATAATCAGATCAATGAACTAAGTTCTATAATAATAAACTTTATGTTAAGCTACTTTTTATATTTTAATAACTTTATAAGCTCAGTAATGCAACTAGTAACAACTGTCGTTTATTTTTACATACATAACTTTTAAATTAAGATTGTTTTGGTAAATATTAAAAGAAGATATAATTTATACAGTTATTCGAATAATATCACTTTATTATATATTTCACATATTTTGTTTAATAGGGAATATATTTTATTAATTTTAACAGTACTTAAATTTCACATTTTCGAAAGTTCAAGGTTCATGATCTTTAACAAAGTTTTCTAGACATTTTGGTATTTGATTACGATACGGTATGCGGTATTTGCTTATAATTGTGGCAGCTAAACATTTAAGATTAATATAATTTATAAGAGGTATTGTATTTGCCGAATTAAGTGAAATCAAATTATAAGAACGTTCGTCCGATTTATTGGGTTGATCTAAATCAGCACCGTGATCGAGTAATATTTTTATAATCTGAGAGAAAATAAGAGAAAAGTAACAAAACGTTTAATAAGATTCAATTTATGCTTCCACATTATATTATTAAGAAAACATAAAATTAAACATATTTAATTTTATCTTTGATTAATATATGAAATGAAGTTATGATATGATCACAATTTTCGATTACATTTCTGCAACACGTAGGTTTCGATGTTGCTTTCGGACCACAAGGCACATCAAATAATTATTCTTTGAAGTGCATTTAGTAAATCTGCCTTGGATTTTAAAATCCCCAAATTCGACAATTTTGCTTGTTTACAAATCAGTTGAGCTGATAATATGGTTTATCACTGAACCATATTCTCTTCTAAAAGCCGACTTGGTCACGTATTCATTCGATAAACACACAACGCTGTTGATAATTGCTCGCCTTCAATTCCTGAGTCATTGGTCGACGAGAAATAAATATGTCGCCTACACTTTCACGAACTCTGTCATTATCCTCGTCCGAACGCCAGGGCCGAAGTGTTTCCGTGCTACTTACTGATACAGAATGTTTGAACTTCTGGCCAAATTCCAAATTGAGTACTCGGAAGGTCGATTTTATACACCAACATATTTTAAAAATATGCTGCGATAACTCAAATACGTTCTTCCGTTGTGTAATGTTTCGAAAAATCTCAACTCTGCTTTTTTGTTATTATAAAAAACTATTGTTTTTAATAATTACTTGTGAAGTCATGTATGACACGTTCATTGTACAAATCGATTAACTCCACTTTTTGAAAAATCTTTAATTAAAGGTCAAATCACTGGGTTTAGTCCTAACTTTTAAGATTTGTAAAAACTTTTATGAATAATAAAAGTTAACTTCATTAGAAGTCCCACTTTTTTGGTCATTGAATAATAAATAATTTATTTCAGAGGCCATAATCTAATGTAAAGCGTATTAATAAACAGATTCAAATTGCCGCATGATCAAGTACTTATGAAGTCAATCTGATGTTACTTTAAAACGATTTATCACCGAAAATCTGGTTGAACAAATAAGTTATAGTTTCCATCGGATTGTTCAGATTTCAGCAGTAAAAATTTGGCAACAATCATACTTATTGATGGGAGAATAAGTTGTATGCTTGATACTTGGACGTTTATTATATCCTAAGGATAGGTCTGCTACAAGAGGAAAACAGAGACTTAATGGAAATTTATTCCTCCTATAAGCATGATTAGTACACAGAAATTGGCAACAAATCTAATTGACGAGTCTTCCCAGCTAATGTATACTGTAACGCAAATGCATGGTTGCGGCAAGACACTAATTTTCTTCTGTTGAGTATTATATCGTCATAGCAAAAAATAATTATGCAGAAAAAAGTTTACAGGTAGTTTAAAATGAAGTTTTATTAAAACGATTTATTAAATATTTATTTGTTACAATGCATTCTGCTAGTATTCCTAAATTGTGAAGCAATTATTATTAATAAAATCTCCTGGAAATCTACCCAATTCTACTATTTCATCATATTTCAAATTTTAACTCATATGATTATTTTGCTACTTTGATTGCATAATAACGTGTTTTTATTTTGCGGATTAATAAAATACTTTTCCACATTAAATTAGTAAAATGAACAAACTAAGCCAGCTTTTATTTTATTAAGGGCCCAACTTTTCTTTAATCTATTTATCTTTCAAAGTTGAAAATAATCAGTACGGGGCCTACTGCGTTGATTCTTGGTTTGATATTCCGACAGGATGATTTGATGTAGAGAACGAAACATGACACTGAAGGTGGCACATAGCCTAAACCGGTTTGCCTTCAAAACCAAATTCGACAAGGAATGACGGTTAGTAACCATTTTTCTTTATAACCGTTGGAAGATATTTAATAAAAATTGTACATAGGCAGAGCTGGGAGTTTTAAATCGATATACAATCTCGTAACTCGTACATGACTCTCCAAAGTTAATAAATGTAGCTACAGAATTTTTTAAGAAATTGTAAAATAAGTACAAAAAATCATGCATGTGTTATCTGTTTTAGTTGAAGAGATATTTGAGCACAACAATAACCTTAATATGTGATGCGGTAAAAAATGTTTGCGAAATATGGGATGTACACAACAAATATCTATCTAATATGTTTGCTTTACCTCATTGTTAAAATTATAAGGTTGAGCTGCTATATGTAATGGCGTTGATTTGACTTCATTTTTTGCATTCACATTTATACCACATTCCAGTAACAACTTAATGACCACAGCATTCGGAAAAATAACCTTGAAAAGATAGTAAACAATTCAAAGTATATTCAAGTGTACCTCATTCCATTATTAAACTTACATTTAAATTTTCGTCATTCAATAAACCGCTCTTAATTACATTCAAACGTGATACACATACATGTAACAATGAATCATTTGTACATGCACTGGTTATATTTTCCTGAATCAATTTACGAACTGCCAAGTATACAACGCGTTTTTCATCCGGTGTCCTTGTATTTGCAATAAGTAAATAAATCGTATGAGCTATACATTTAAAAATACTATCGAAATTTTCTTGTTGTCTTCTTGATATAGGACGTATTTGTAAAAGAGCATGACATTGTGCGACCGTGCCCGTAAGTAATTTAAACACAGTCAAAATATCTTTAAATTGCGGTAGGGATTCATTGAGAAAATTATTTTGATTTAAATCTGTATTCCGTTCGTGTAACTCTAGCATAAGCCTTACTAATGCTTGTGCCGCAAAACATGTATCAAAAAAGAGCAGAGTATTATGTTTGACCCTTATTTCGAGTAGCAGAGTCCACAGCTGTATGCAACGCTGAAGCTGCAGGGAATCAGCGTATGATGCGCCACGAAATGTGAGACGAAAAAGTGTGTCCTTGTGAGTGATGCCGAGTATACGCTCACATATCAAAAGGCTTTGTATACGCATAGCATCCATATCTGTGGCAATGTAATCGAGTTCTGCTAAAGTTGTAAATTCACTGTTGAAACAATACGCCTCACGCAAAGGAACCATGGGAAGTTTTTCTAAATAAATAAACGTTACAATTTTAAATTAAAAAAAATTAAATTTTCATTTTTCGTTAAAATTTAGTATAAGATGAAGTCAATGTTAAAATTTTACCTATATAGGGATTTTGAGACGCTCTTAAATGATGCGCCAAACGCCAGTGTAGAATAGTCACACGACTTTCGTTGTGTTCGTCCAGAAATGTGGAACCTTAAAACAATGTCGATGATAAATTTAGTAACAAATACGCTACATGAATATATCTAACCTAACCTATTAATTCGTGCGCTTCTGCCAATCTCTTAACGGAATATTCCAAATTATTTCTTAAATAATCGAAAATTTGATGAGCGCCCTTAAGGCAAGCTGTACGTAAAGCATCGTCGCCATGGCGGCTTATAGCATAGGGATTGGCACCATGTTCCAGTAACAATTTCGTTGTTTCCAGTCTATTTACGTGTTATAATAAATATTACATCAAAATAGGAGACACTATATGCAAGTTTACTTAATTACCTGTGTTCTTGTATGGCATAGTGTAATGCTGTTTTACCTTGAGTGTCAACAGCATTGATATCACATCCTTTTTTTATAAGTAGTAGACATAACTCGGGAGATTGTACGGAATTTATCAAACAAGTTCCCCCATTCATATTCGGTTTCTTGATATCGGCTCCATTTTCAGCAAGAAATTTAACTAGATAAGTATTTTGTTTACGTTTAGTAGTTTTTAATAGAAAGGGATATGTTAACGGATATTGCCATATCTTACCCATTTCAATGTGTGTCATATAACATGCACTACGAATAGGTGTTGATCCGGTATCCGAAGTAGCGTTTATGTCGCTGCCGACACGCAGTAGATACTTAACCATAGGTAAATTATTAGATACAGCTGCACACCATAGCGGAGTAACTAAATGATACGAACGATCTTCTGGCGCCTCGAACAAACCTTTCTGTTCAATATCAGCTTCACATATCGTTACTAAATATTCAGTAATGGGGACACAACCTCTACTGCAGGCTATAAAAAGGGGTGGTGAGCCGCCACGCATGCGTCGTACGATTTCGCGACGTGTTTCTCGACTATAACTAAAATTTAGCAAAATAAATATATTTATTTATAATTTTAATAATCATCACTTATTTATATTCAGTATCCTAGCATTGGCCTTTCAGAGTTCAATTATAACCCTAGATTAATTATTCATACTGCTAATGGTAAGTTTAAAGCATCAATGATAAGAAGTTTCCAATTAGTATAAATAAATAAAAGCCGTTTAAGAGTTATACAAAATTAAAAGAAGTAAAGAACGAGAAGAAGATATTTCAACTAAAATCTAATATCCATGCACGTTTAAACCTTAACGAAATCAATTCCCGAAGAATAAAAACTAACTTCGCGAAATTAACCAACGATATATAAAATCGCTAAACAACACAATAGTTCCTCGTTTTCATACTATTCACAATACCCCAACCACCTATGTATATTTATTTATAAAATAATTTACACTAATTAAACAAAAACAAAAGGAAAACACTCAAAACAAAAGAATGCAATTCAAATGACATGCGATAACCCACAAGGTGAATGAACAACCCATCATAAAAATCTGAACAAAATTCTTATTTCACAAAAGCACAAAATGCATAATTAAGCAAAATATGTGTATTGTATTCAAATCCGCACAAATACCTAAATGTGAAACAAACCTACTAGTTTTCTCTATGATTATTTTCCATATTATAAATTAAAAAAAAAATTATTTTAATAAAGATTTTTAGTCATGCAGACCACGTCACTTCTCGGTTTCTTCCAGAATTGTTAATGAATTTAGCTTGTTAGTCTCCTTCCAAATCGTCGTTACTGATTTTTGCTAAACACGAGTATGCTGTAAGTTTTTCTTTTTGTTGTGTAACGTTAAGCTTATAATAGGCACCAGTGCTGAACTGTGTCATGTTAGCATAATTTAGGAGATAAAACAGATATTTCTGATTCAGACGAATCCAAGGGTCTTTAGATGTAAAGAGAGATTTGATAAATTCAGCCAGCGTGAGTGAGTTGTACAGGCCGTGAATGGAACTGACAAAACTATACTACAACATATAAGTTTCGACAAGATTTAACGTCAAAAAGTGCTGTCTATAGTCAGTCAGCTTACTATAGGCAGCATTATCCTTTAAAATCTGATACAAAGTAGTAACAGAACCACTTTTTCTCTTTTCATTCAAAGGGCAAATGGTGTATGGCGTCTTATACTCTGAATGTTCTGTTTCTTCAGATACCCAAATGATTAAATAGGTTATCCGAGTGGAGTTAGAAAATTCTCAAAAACTCGTTTCAACTCGCTCTTTTAAAGACTCTGAATGTCCACAAATCCTTTTCATTACCGATGTGCTACATTTCCCTAAGAGAATTTTAAAATTTATATAATTTCAAAAAAACTCGATTCAACTCTTTAGAGATTCTGATTAGGGGAATAATGAAGCAACGCCTTGACCACAAATCTTAATCAATTTCATCCGCCTACGTTAACTTAATTCCCTGTGTCCATCCCTCAGAGGACTTTTAATTTTATAATTTGCCAAATTAACAAAAACCTGTTTCAACTGGTTTTGTTAAATGTTCCGATTATGGATAATAATGAAGGAGCACCTTGTCCACAAATCCTATTTATTTTTGCCCGCCCATGTTACCTCGTTTCTATGGGTTTTTCACCCCTCAGGGAACTTAAAAGAAAAGTATTCAGCTTTTTTTGTGAAATTGTAGTTAAACTAACAATATATGTCCATACATATGTATTTTCATTTTACTTATGTAGTTAAGATTACATTTCATTTCCATTATATCGTGTAAACATCTTATTTTAAAACTAAAGATTTTGCGTAAAAGTGATATAAAAAAATTGAATACCAAAAAGTCGGAATTAATTAAAATTTCAAAAACCCATTTAAAAATCTGAAATTCACCAAAATAATTGTAAGTTCCAAAAGACTCTAATTTGACCAAAAACCCGTAATTTCATAAAAGCTATCTAATGAAATTGTTAAATTGCACTAGACAACCAAAATTTATAATTTTACAAAAAAAAATTGCCTTGGTTATAAACTAAGAACGAAGAACAAAACGAATTGCCTCACTCCTTATCATTCTTCTTTCCCTACTCACACATAAACTCAAGATTATTTAAACAAAACTATCCCAATGTAAATGGTGACAAAACACAATGGATAAAGCAAGAAACTAAAGAACTACAATTAAAATGAGTTTAATGATTTGAAAACATATGTATAATATTTAGGTGGTAGGGGCACTTTAGGAAATTATTTAGCTGTGTAAATGAAGCAATTAATAATATAAAATTATTGGTTTAATCGTAATGAAAGCAAACCATGAACTCACCTTTCCAGTTCTTCTCTTAATCTTTTTGATATTGTAGAATTCTCAGAACATTTGCGAATTTCTTCGTGCAAATCATAACTGAGTTTAGCTATCTTCAGTTGAATTGACGGTACGGGGCAACGGGAACTAGAATATTTACCAGTAACATCAGCATCTGATTTAACAAAACCCACAAAATTCGCAAGCGGTGAGGGATTATCCATTTTTCTTTGAAATCTAACCGCAAATTAGTGGTTGATTATGAAATCGGTGCAGTCTTTGTTTAAATTTAAAAGCGTTTTTATGAAATTAAATGGGCTGGCCACTAATGGGTTATACTTTGACACCAATTAAAGCAATCGTTATTAGTAACTTGCTACACCACCACCTTCTCTGGATACTTCTTTGTAACTTAAGGTAATATTTTTATTTTTGTGTTACATACATATGTAGTATGTAGGTGTACCTTTGCACACACAGGCTATTATTGTAGGGCGAAATTCAGAGTATTGTTGCAATCTTTGTTTTTTCTTCTTATTTTTGTGTTTTTTATTTAACTGTCTGCTAAACTATTTCTTTCCTCTAACAAAAGTGAAAGTATTTTTGTTTTGAAATCAGATCAATATTTTTATTTATATATTTGCAATCCACTTGTTTAATATACATTCCATATTTTGCAAATTTTTATTTGGAGTCTCTCCACAATTTTACTTTCTTTTTTTAGTTTTAAACGTAAATTAATAATTTTGTTTCCTTTACTCTTTTTAATTAACTATTTAAAAAAATCTTCGTTAATTAGGTAAAAGTGCCAAAGAATTTATTTATATCCACCAACTATAGAAATAAAAAAAAACAACAAATATATTTTTGACAGACAAAACAAAATTGATAATTCAAAAACGCTGCCAGATTATTTTAAAATAGTATATAATTCTCTTTCTGAATAGAAAGAAAAAACGAACTCATCCCTAAAGATTGAAATTACTTAACAATTAATAGTATATAATTTTTACAAACATATTCTACTCTGTATTCCGAATCGGCAATATTTCATTCTATAGTGGAAATTTATCAATGTCTTGACTAGCCATAAATATGTTCGCATAATAAAAGAACCTCTTCAAAATAACGAGAGAAAATGTGTTCGTGGTCTTCTGTTTAAGGAAACCGTATATATGTTCTTATGACGGGTGTTTACAGACGAACACACACACACAAATATACATACTTTTTTATGTTCCCTGTGTATTTTGTTTGTGGAATGGCACGACAGAATTGTGCGAACTATTGTTCGGACAACTCGGTTTGAACATGAAGCCACCGAAATATTCGGTGGCTAAACAGATTTATGGTTAGTCAAGATGCTATATTAGCTGTTCCAGGGTAGACTAAAGAGGTATACTCACCAGCGCAGCTGAGTAGTTTTTGAACTGATTGGATTTTAAATTCCATATAGAAAAAAATGTTTCGCCATTTCCGATACATTTTTTATATAAAGAATTTGGCATCGGCAAAGAAGCCGGAAATACTTTGAATTCGCCCGTCAGTCTACCTGTTATCAATTTGCCCTTAGCTGTTCTGTTTTCCCTTTCATTAATTTCAAATTTCATATATATATATATATATATATATATATATATATATATATATATATATATATATATATATATATATATATATATATATATATATACACAATTTCATATACATATATGAAATGCAGAGCAGCTAATTTTGAATCATTCAATTTCGTGTTTTTACAATTCCAAACGTTTTCATTCCATCCGGAATACAGAAGAGATACGATTGCCACTTTATGAGTATTGCCAGTAAAAAAAATAATTGCTAGAGATTTTTTTTTCAAAACTATATAATGTAACATGCAGTCTACATGTAACATAATATCTAAAATTTTTTATTAATCAATCTCCAAATTCAATCGCAGGAAGATTACCAACTAAGAACGTTGGAACACTACAGATAACTTCTAACATAAACTATTGTTAACGATCAACTTTGGGCTCCGATTTTACTAGATCTTTTTCACAATTTAACTTTTCTTTCGTTATGTTTTAAGCATTTTCATTTGTGTTTCTAATTTTGGCTATTTTAATTCGCTTATATTCTTACGTTTAACCTTTTTCTCCCAACCAAATTTGACAAGGGATGACGGAAATTCGTTCCAAAAATCTACATCATAACACCCTGTCGGAATATCAAATCAAGAATCTTTTTAAATGTGTTTATTTGTCGGTTATTTAACTTGTAGTTTCCTTTAAATAAAACACTGAAGAATTTTATTTTACATACTGTTACTTTATTTAAAACTTAAATATAACGTTTATTTTTTTATCACGATGTTCGCACTTTACGTTTTACTCAATACTAACTAGCTTAGCTACTAAGTCTTTTTCAACATTAGTCATATATTTTCCCGAAATTTCAAGAATACTTCTTTTCTGCTGTTTTTATGTGTATTCAATTCCCTGGTAAATTGTATAAGCTTACATACCGTCTGGATCAGCCACAAATTTATTCGCACATGGAGAGCTTCGGCATAACAATGGGAAGGATTTATCCGTGGTCTTTTGTGTAGAGATACGTTTAGATGTTACTTTTCAGTGAGCATTACATTTTGTTTCTCATCGAGGTTGTTCTCAGCAGGCTAGACTACACAGGTAAGCTCAGTAGCGCAGCTGAATACTTTTTTCGAACTTATTAGATGTAAAATCCCATTTAAAATAATGTTTCGCCATTTCTAGTACCTTTTTTATATATGGATTTTATTTATTTATTTATTTAACCAATTATTCGACCCCTTGAGGGCTATATATGAATAATGTAGATCAAGAATAATGAAAAGAATAAAATTTGATATGTACATAAGTATTCAATTTACATACGAAAGTATGAAAGTAAATAAATATAATACTATTCAGTAAAACGCATTATACATATGTATATGTTATTAAAAAAGTAATGTATATGCATGTAACAATTTTGAGATTCTATAATCGTAATTGTATGTAGGTAAATATATATCTATTTAATATTCTTTCTTTTACACTTTAATAATTTTCAAATAGGTCAATAAATTTCAGTTTAAAAGTTGTCTTTTAGGTATTAAATCTTTCTAAATTTGATGGCAAAGCATTTCATAGTCTACAGGTCATAGTCTATTTTGATATACAGGGTTAACAATTCACTTCCTCTTGCAACACCTTCAACAAACGCATTAAAATCCGAACGGATTTCACCCGGCTTATTAAGGTTACTACTTCAAAATGAGGAAGATACCAAGTTCTAGAGCACACACCAGCAGCTTAAATGGGCGACAATTTACGTACATACGCTTAAGACAAATAATCCTTCATGATGGCTTTAAGTAATTGTCACGCTACTATAATAGTCGAGTTTGAAATCTATCACCAACCTTCTTCGTCTAATTATTCAGTAGCTCTTTTTTAGACTCAATAACCGCCGTTTCAAAATAATTGACCACCAAAATCATGCAACATTTTGTTTTGGTTGCATTGCAAACACAAATTGGAATCAGATGACTTACCTCTCATTTTACCAAACACAACCCAACTCAAAGGTGTATTAGCTGCATAAGAGCCATTTTGTTCCAGAGGCACGATTTCATCAGGAAGCCCCATATGGCAATGATCCAAACCAATCAAAACTATAACAGTACCGCCATTATATAATTTAATAAGCAAATTAGGATGAGCACTTAAATCCATATTTAAGCTTTGAGCTGGCAATTTTTAATTTGAAACTCCATATACGTTTTGCAACGCGTATTTTCTCCGATTTCCGACTCCACTTACGTGCATATTAACCGCAATTCCAAATTGCTCTTTCCAGCATACCAATGTAAATTGTTTTTCTCTTGCTTCTAAACACCCAGTCGATTCAGCAAGAAGCCGTCCACCATAGTAAGAATGACCATATAATACTACTAGTAGCACTCCAAACAACAGCACACATTTTTCTCCATGTTTAGACATACATCTAATGACAGATTGCCATTATTTTTTTGAACCACTTGAATTTGCTGCCTCAGGCAACCAACCAACCAACTGCTGAACATCACAAGCAATTGTAATTGGCCATAACCAAATATGTGGACAGATATAATTGGTAATTAAAGATCATCCATTACAAATTACATGTACTTGGACTTGTAATTAATTACTAACTGTAATTGTAGCGCCCAAGTCGGGTAGTATCTTTATATTAAATATAAACCTGTGCAGCTTAATGAATATTGGTATACAACATTTATTGGTTAAGCGTAAGCATTTCCTAAAATATTAAATATTTGTCTCGTCTGACCTTAATGTTACAAATGAAAAACTCATTTTGTGTAAAACTATTAAAATCAACGTTTGCTCTTTGTGACTGGCGCGGTTGGATTTTCTCCCTTATAAAAATTTTTGAGCAATTCCATAGCCTCATCAGCTCTTAAGCCACCCTTAATATTTAACCGGTGACCCACAACTTGTGCCACATCAACTACTGTCTTACCGCCAAAACGATCGTTGGAACAACCAAATATAATTTCTTTAATTTTAAGATCATGCAGTGCTGCCGAACACATTATACACGGTTCCACGGTCACAACCACTGATATATGGGGGAATATTTTGCTATGATCTAAATTATTTGATGAACAGTATCTTAAAACCTGATCAATGCAAATGAATTCCGCATGACGAGTGGCGTTCTTTGTGGCATTAACTTGATTACCTCCACGAGCAATAATGACACCATTGTATATAAAAACGCAACCCACTGGTACCTCTCCTAAGGAAAGAGCTAATCGAGCTTCCTCAAAAGCCTCTTCCATAAAGTTGTCAACAGTCATGTTTAGCGGGATTAAAAATAAAAATATTTTATTTGAAAAATGAACTGAAAATGTGTTTGTTTACGAAAATTTTCCTTAAATGTTTGCTCACTATGGTTGCCAACTGTTCAAAATTAAATAAATATTAAGAATAGGAATTTCTTTTAAAAGTTTACCCTGCATTTACAAAGGAAAGTACTTTCATGAAATTTCTGTATACGTATTACAAATAAAATTTCAAAGAAATCTTCAACTTTCATGAAAATTTCTTGTTCACTCCCAGAGGAAAGTGAAAGTTTATTTGTAAAATGTTTTCGAAGAGAAAAGTTGTTGCAATAATTCTACAAATGAAAAGACTACAATTGGAAAATGATAACAAAACATGAGTGATGTTTTGTTTAATACTGAAGTAGGAGTTGCCAAACCATTCGCACACACAAATTTATAGGGCAATACTTTTAAATGATTATTATAGTTAATTTTTTTGGTAATATCATTATAGACAATCAACAGTTGTGTTCTTTAAGCATATTTGATAAACAAATTTTAAGTATATTTTCGTATGTGTACAAAATAATTAAATTTTGCAATTATTATTTTACCACAATCCCGCAAATTTGTATATCTCCCTTAATAGGCAACAGTGTTAAGCCCTTGTCATTTTACTTTCAACAAAACGTCAAAAAATCGCTTTCATCTAAATTTTTTTGAAATCTGAGTGGAAAGTAAAAAAAAGTTTGAGTGTGTTAGTGAAAAAGTGTGAGTGGTTTCCGACTTTCTTGCAATTACTTTCCTTTGTAAACGGTAGGTTACTTAAAAATGATAAAAAACTACAATTGACTAAAAGATGCAAGTTTTAACAGTAAATTGTAGCTGCATACTGCCCACTTCGATAAAGCGAAAAATCGAGAGTTAATAATTAATTAAAAAACTTCTAGATCCGACCTCGAACATTCATCGGACATTTTTTTGCTATACTTTTAAAGTTGAAACTACGTAACCTTTTTGATATATGTATATATATATATATATATATATATATATATATATATATATATATATTTCATAGACTTATAAATTTTCAACAAAGTACCATAAATTTAGGGTTGTATAACTAATTCTTAAACGCTTGAGGGTTTTAATATATTTTTCCCTCAATGATGACATACATACATAGGTCTGCTTAGATAAGCAAATTTTTAGAAAATCCTCATTGGTACATTCCCGTGAGCACTTCGTCGTGTTATAAACCATATAATACCCATAGTATGAACGGTAGTATGTGGTGTTTTATAATCTGCTCACTCATTAAAATGATATGTCATAAGCCTCCATCTGCGAAAAATGTCCTAGCTGTATTGTCATATTGGTGTTTCCAGCGCCTACATTTGGCGCATCAATGGTTAGACCCTCTTTTCTATTATTTGACTTTCTTTCCCGAGAAACCTGCTTTCGGCACTTTTGACGGTTAGACTAAGTAGCGTTTTCGATGTTCTTTTGCTACACATGTATATGTTTAAAATTAAACGTTCATCTTTCGCAAAATTTTTAATTTTCTTAAAGCAGATGCCGATAATTTTAATTTTTGCTTCTAGCGCAATACAATAAAGTCAAAATGGCTGCCAAACTGCATACATTGTACAAATAAAAGAAATATAAAGCTGCCTTTTTAAATGAATGTTCCATTTCAATATGACTCGCAATAGTTTCTGTAATAACAATTAATGGGTAATTGACTGAAATGCTATTCTAACTACATGTAATTAAAATTGTGGGTTTATTAATTATAACTAAATAGAATTGAGGAAAAACCAAAATATTTCGGAAATAGTTATCTAGAATTCACAAATTCATACCACTCAACAAAAACACGGATATATACAGGTATATGTATGTTACCTATCAATATATGTATATGGCTAGCTATGTGACAATAACATAAAACATTTCTTCGATAAGGTGCAATATTTTTAATATCAAGGTAAGATGAGTGACTAATTAGCTACAAGGGCAAATATGTGTATACATTTCGCACATAAATATGTTTCTAGTGCAATTGTACAAAATTAGTTCAGAGTATAACTACATATTACATGTAAAATAATTATAGTGAAAAAGTAATTGACATCCTTCAGTCTACTGGGTATATGAGTTTTCTGTCATCAAATTTCCAATTTTTCCACCTATCGTTGTAAGTATATCAAAATAAAATCCTGTAAATTTGTACAAATTACCAAGCGCGCGAACATATATAATTATCTATTAATATTAAATCGAATTTTATATTACTACTAGTGAATCCGGGCAAATATTTTGTCATTGTAATATTAAGTTTAAAACATTTCATTACGACCACGCGGCAAGCAATGAACCCAAAATTGGAGCAACTCAGGCAAACACAAAAAGATCTGTCCATCCGTTTATGATTTTACTAAACAAGTATAGACGGAATACGTATGTACGTGAGGGTTTATATAGTCTAATAATTATCAGTTCGAAAATTGTTATTAATGGTAAAAAGAAATAAGGTTAATTTAAACCATATATTTAATTAAATATAGAACATTTCATCTATACACTAATCTTAATATACTAATACTAATAAAATCAATTTCCAAACTACTTTTCTGCTAAATATTTTTCTAATTCTGAAGAAGACAAGATGTTAAAACGCGTCTTTACAGCATTCATAGATTTCATCAATTTATTTCGAAGTACAGCCGAGATAATATTTAAAAACTCTTCCACCTTTGAAAAGACAGTTGAATGAAATAATAAATAACATACCAGCAAGAGCTTATCAACTCACCGTCAACTCACTTTCCTTATGACCATACTTAACAAACTGGCATTGCGGCGCATGTTTGACATGTTCCTTCCACGGATCATCGGTAGGATCCCAACCGTGTAATTGTTTGCTACAAACAAAACATGTAACAGCATCGTCTTCCTCTTTGTTATTGTTTCCCGTCCAGTAAAAACCAGCTTCAGCCATTTTTACTATGCTGCAAGATGAATTTTCATCATAAGGCCACTTTTCGAAACTATCAATGCGATGCTTTTCCATTACATATACTTCTTTGTATTTCTCAAACTTATCAGAAATACATGTAGACATCTTTTTTTCAATTTTGGCAAATAAAATATTACACAATTTTCGTTCTTTTTAAATATTATTAAAGTATTTACTTTTTTAAGCACAGGGTACCCTGTGTTTTAAAGCGTCACTATCGCGGTCACTGTTAGAGCTGTAAAACAATCGTAATACTATGGATAGTTTTATTTATAGTGAACTATCGATGAATTTTCTGATAGGGTTACTATCGATAAAAAAGTAATCAACAAATTAAGGAGGTTAATAAGTACGGCAGCTTTGAAAAAAAAATTTTTTTCGCCGTCTGTTGACTTGTTTACACATACACATATATAAAAAAAATCAAATGTATTTTTTTCACATTAGGCGTAATATTTTCCATGCTAAAATTAAATAAAACAAATTAGCACAAATAGTGAAATTCAACAGCTTTGATACAAAAAAATTTTGCATTTATGATTTGTTCACGAACAATATCCGCTAATTTATCGAACAAATACAAATTGTAAACATGAATTACGAAGCGATGACCCAACTGATCTTGATTTTTATTTATGTAAATTATTTATTAGAAAGGATGTGAAACATTTTAAACTTTTTATAAAATTGTTTATGCTCTGTCAAAAGTTTTTGTCATGAGTTTTGTTTTTCCTATCTACCTTTATATGTATATATCAGTTATACGTTGAAAATGCCATTTTCTTATTTTAAAATTTCTGTGCGATACATGCAGCTTAACATATGATAGTAAATTAAAATCAAATAATTGTCAAATGTTGGCGCACTACCCTACTGACACATCGAACAAAATGTTCAAATTTTAAATTGAAATTGCAAGTGTGATTTAAAATTTTAAAGTATTAAATTTGGAATAGAAATTGAAAACATAAAATTTTTGGTGATTTGTACACTTCACTATAAATGTAGCAAGAAATGGAGCACGAACAATTCACAAGTACAAATCATAAGAGTATAAACAGCTTTAGTAAATAGTTGGTAAAAATATAATAATTTAAAATAATGTTTTTTATTTTAAGTTAATTAACTAAAAGTTTCCATAACAAATTTGTTAAATAAATTAAAAACCTTTTTATGAATAAAGATTTAATATTTTAGCATTCTTCTAAGAATTCGATTCTTTTACTATTAAATACTATCGATAGTTTTATAGCTAGCTACCAAACTATCGATAATTTTGCAGCTCTAGTCTTTGTGAAATTGTTAGGTTTTTTGTAGTTATTCATTTGAATTGGCAACTCTAGCCTTAGTTGGTAAAAAGGTGTGTCATGTAAATTGTATTTAAGCATACAAAACAGTGTTAGTAACCGGTTTCTCTATATAAGTAATTAAACATGTTTTATAGTAATGTTAAATGAAGCTTGAATTATTTTGATTTAAAGATGATTGGATTTATATTTCCATATAAAAAGTTGACGGCCCTTTTTTATAAATGAAGATTTACATCCACAAAGAACCCGGAAATGCTTTTACGTTGCCATGGTTTATTCTACAACTTTAAATAATTATGAGTAACCTTGTCTCAAAACTGAAAAAACCGCCGAAATGGCGGCATTATTTCTCTAATCCATACATAAATAGTTTTTGGTGTTGTGAAAAAGTCGTTAAAATAAATTATGAAATGTTAAGTGATAGTGCATTACGGAAAATTCAATTAAGTAATTATATTCCATGCGGAATTTCAAGTATGTAAGTAAATTACAATACCATTAATTAAAATTTAAAGAACAACTAAAATATTTTTGTTCCTTCATCTAAGATGTACGGGGTATAAGTTATTCATTCCATTTTTAATTTCTGCAATAGTAATTTTCAATCTCATATCTTTACTAGATTTATTTGGCTTAAACCTAGATTAGGGCAGCAAAATGACAAAAATGTTTACGTTGTAGAAACTGCCGTTTTAAGAGAGAGAAACGATAAAGTAAAAAAGCCGGTGGCTACCGGGTTTCGAAGTTGTTATGTACTCTCAAAATGTTTATATAAAATACGCAATATTTCGCAACGGAATGGGAACAAATGGCTACCTGATAAAAGCTGGTCAAATTTCTTAAGGAACCCCAATACACATCTCTAAAATAATTAACCCACTTTTTTATATACATATTTACACAATAATTTCGCGTCTTTTATCTGCTTTAGGAAGTTTTTCAACAGAAAACGGAAAGTAAACTTTAAAATTAATACAATTGCCAATAAGAAAAAAGAAAACCATTTTTTTCAAAAAATCACGGGAGCCGATATTAGAAAAAATTAAAAATGATCAACGATATTTTGTCACAAAATATCTATAGTTTCTTACACAAAAAGCAGAATTCACTTCGTTCTAAACATATATGTATGTATGTAAACCCGAAAAATATAGTACTTACAATTTAAGTTCATAAAATTATACTCCGGCCCTATGAGTGTTTCCTCACAGCATACATTTTTATTATATATTACATTAACCCCCCTGAGTCTATCATTATAGAAATATAATCAGCATTAAGTACGGGTTTGTATTATTTCTATTTATTTAGTACATATAAAACCCGAATGCAGTTTAGAAAAATATAAAAAATATAATAAACAAAAATTTAAGCCCAGCTTATATTTCTATTGAATTTTTTAATTGGTACATTAAATTGTACTCCTTTCATTTCTTAAATATTTTATTAAATCTTCTTTGATCAAAAAATTTTCCGCTTTCTCTGGCCAATTAGTATTATTTACTGATCTTGGGCTCGGATGAGGTAAAAGCAACAAACGTTTATATTTGCAATAGTCTGATTTCTTTAGAGTATCAAAGACATAACATCCAACGGCTACAATAATTTCCGGTTGTATTAATTCAAGAATTTGTTCGGTGGTTTTTAAGCACTCATCGCGAATTTGTTGCTTATACGGGCCTTTTAATTCATTTGGTGTAATATTACTGCCATTGCTGCTGAAAAACGCAAGTGGACAAAAGTTATGCACAAAGCATTGCTCAAAAAATGTAGCAAGAGAATCGTTTGATAATTTTTGAAATAAAGTCCATAGACGTTTACCACTTGGTTCTTCACGTATACTTTCCAAACCCTTAACGGGTCTTTTGGGATGAATTATTGGAGGCTCATCGACGGCACCACAAAGCCGCATCGTGTGTTTTACGGTAGAAATGTTACCAAAAGGTACCTGAAAAAATCGAAAATTTCAATTTTATAAACAGCAGCATGTTTTTATTTTTAAATAGGATGTTAATTTAGTACAATATTTACATTTTAAGCATTTCACATTTGTAACTTTAGCTTAAAAGAAAGTTGAACATATAATGTAAGTACTATATTGTACTAAAATATGCTTCTAAGGTTGTCGAAAAGAATTGTACCTCATTTTTGACTTGATTGAAAACTACGACTAAAAAATAATTGCTACATAAGATACAGACATATGTATATATCTTATATTAATACAATTTTGGTTTTAGAAACCTCACTAGCAAGAAATATGTAGGGCAATTAATGCAGAATTTCAGAAGTAAAAAGTTGCTCTTTATACACATATTAGACTTTTAAATTTTCACTTCGTAAAAAACTATTGTTTAACACGTTAAGTGCCACGTCAGTCACTGGTGACTAACACCGACCTTTCCGTTTAGGCCGCATCAGTCACCGGTGACTGACAGTATAAAATATGATAATAAAGGGAAAATTTAAACAATTTTTCAGAAAACTTTAATGGATTTTATTGAAACAAGTTAAAAATAAAAAGGGTTGTCCTTCGCAAGTGTCACAAAATGTTATAACCTGTTTGGTTAAATTTCGTGCTCTGTGCCACATTCTCTTCATAGCACGATTTGCAATATTTTCGCACTGTTGAAACTCGCGCGGCCTGACGGGGAAGTCGCTATAAAACCGCGTGGCACTCAACGTGTTAAAGAAAGCACACAGGTTAACAGACATCCTTAAATAGAAAAACATTTCAATATGTTTATTTTGGTATATACAGCGAGCACTTTTGTAAATTGTAAGTTAATAGATAAATTAATAAGCACTTACTCCTGTTTGCACCATACCATGCGGACCTGGATTCAAACCAAAAAATAATAATTTCTTTCGTCCATGAAGATATTTTTGTAGAAACTTGCAATGTATATGGGATGCATATTCGATCGGATTGTAAATATAAGTAACTTCTGGTGTTCTTTGATAACATTCAAGTTTTTTATTTAACTCCACCTCTAATGTATAATATTGATTCCAAAATGCTGTTATATTGATTTGTACTGACATTTTAACACAAATATTCTTATTAAAGTTGTTGCTAAAAATGCAAACTTCTACAAAATGTTCTTGTTTCTAAAAACATATAAATGCAATACAAATCTTTAACATTGCTGTTCCAAGTACAATGCGTTTCCCGGCAACATCTTTTATCAAGAATTAAAAAAAAAACAAATGTATATTAATTTCAAGCCACTTTCCAAGCAATGTATATCAGATTTAAGAATTGACTGTTGGATTTTGCATTAGATTGATTAAAAGTTAAAACTTTGATAACACTTCCTCGAGCTAACACTTTTCAACATATTTTCGTTTTAATGCTAACGCCATAAAATAGCAAATTAAAACAAATTATAACAATACATTTTAAGGAAATTTTCAAAACGTGGCGCTGAAGTACATATTTCAATGCTTAAAATCTGCTGCGACACTAGGAATATGTTTTTGCGCTGTTATATTTCTCAAATTATGTGCTTTGTCACAATAGTATACACAAATTAAAGCTTACCCCAGTCTGCCCCATGCCATCATGTCCCGGGTTCATACCAATAAAAAGCAATTTCTTTCTACCCTTAAGAAATTTTCTTAAATAGTCACAATGTAGTTGTGCCGCATATTCTAACGGATTGTAAATGTGCGTTATTTGACTATCTGGTTTTAGAAGACGTAATTTTTCATTTAACTGGCATTCCAAATTCAATACGTTTTGCCACAGCGTTGTGGTAAATAAATGTGATGTTTTTGAGATCATACAATTGTTGTTTGTATTCAGTTGCACAATTTTGTTTGTAGCAACAGCACTGGTTGCCTTTTTGGTCAACTTATTTTTTAACATGGATCTTTTTAAATTTAATAAATATATAAATAAAGGGGAGCTTTGATTCGGTTTATTTTTTAAAATTTGTTTACAAAGTTTATTTAAGTCAGCTGTTATAAGTATTCCCCAGGAATTAATAACATTTCGTTCGAACAGGGTGTCTTTGTAACATTTAAAGTACATATATTTAAACATCTAACGGTATTTTTGCTTGCAAAATTGCCGAAATTCTATTTAAGTTTATACCCTTCCCTGAAGATGTGCAGTAGGCAATATCGATACACATATTGGCCGATACGAATTTATGTTAATTGAAAGTAGGGCAAATTTTTAGAAATAAATAAAATTCTTCATATCATGTTACTGTATGTTTGCTTTAACATTTTATATGTTTTATTCTGTTAGAATACACATAAGCATATTTGATTTTGAGCAAAAGGTGTCTTCGGAGTTTAAACGATTGTTTATCTCTCAAGTTATTTCCTAATGGGTCACATAATAAATAAGACCCATTAGTATTTGACATTAATCATTCGTAATACATTACGGAAGACGTTTGTTTATTCATGCATTAGAAGATTGCCGATTTATCTTAATGCTTATTAACAACAAGACAGAAAGGATTGCTCAGATCGAAAAACAACATCAAATCACCCTCTCCGAACATCAAATCAAGAATAAATAAAATGTGTAATGCATGATGTACATATCTCACTCTAAATAACCGCGATGCATGTTTTTATAATACTTGCCTCGTTTACCTCGTCAATTAAAGAACATGTTGGGTTTTTTGATTTGTCACTGCTTTTGATTTAGTGTGCGATGCGTATGTTAATATTTCGTTGTATCGGCAATAAAAATATCGCCGATACCGATATATAGGAAAACCTGAAATATTACCGATATATCGGGGTCGGTATAGGATGCATTCCTAGTGGAAAGTACGTCGTTCCGTTTGTAATTTCTACAATATTCATTTCCCACTTGTTGAAGTATATATGTACGTACATATTTCCTGGATCTTTATAGGCAGGGTAATTAATTTAATGGTGCCCACCTATCCGAAGTGAAAATCAACTTTTTTAAGGCTCTAGATAACCTAGGTTATCCACAATTTGGCGAGATACAGTTTTGCTTTATTTTGTATCTAAGTGATTATCAAGATCTGCTATAATATTACCAACTTGAGAGCTCCAGATAACTTAACTGACCTGAATGTTGACTGAATTGAAAATTCAATAAACAAGCAAACAAATTTCAAAAAGTTGTAAAAGGGACTTGTGTCACAGTTTTTAAGATTTATCACATGGAATCCATTTCTATGAAAACTAAGAATTCTTGATAGTTTTAATTTTAATGTATTTTTTTATAATTTGCCCACATCATTTAAAAAATGTATACAAAGTAACTTTCGTCAACTTGTCGAATAATAATGATTAATCATGTGCTACAAAATTATATATTATGTCAGCCTGTGTATCTCTATAGAAGACTTTCATTTATTGGTCGTGAATCCTCTGTTATGCACAACAAAAAAGTTAGCATATAGTTTGTTCAAAAAACGTTTGCTAAAATGTGGCTAACGGGCTGCTAACCATTTACTAACTATTAGGAAACAGCACAAGCCTTTCGTTTATAAATTGGTTACAGCCATGTTTTCCAAAATAACCAATCATGATAAGTTCTGCTCTGTAAATTACAAAATGGAATATCACACTATAAACATTTTTCTAGAATTTGGTATTTCGGGAAATATTGGAATAATGCTGCCTCTGCTCTGTTTAACGTTTCATATTAAAAATTTAAAAAACTAGCCAAGCTAAACTCACCAGCGCAGTTGCGTATTTTTTTTTAACTGATTGGATGTCAAATTCCATAAAAAATGTTTGGCCATTTCCGGTACATTTTTTTATAATTGCAAGTTTGACATTGCACCAACAAATTTCAATTTCAGTAAAAATTTAAAATTTTACCATAAAAGTCCAAATTATACAATAATTGAAAGAAAAATTGAAAACTTACCAAAAAATTCAAAATCGCGAAAAATTAAAGAAAAAATTCACAAAAATTCAATAAAAAACTTAGAAATCCATTAAAAAATCTATACATGCCTAAAATAATTTTAATTTTCAAACAACCTAAGTTTGATAAAAAAAACCATACTTTAAAGTTTAACGACAAATTTTATCCAACGGCTGAAAGCTCTAAATTTTATCCAAAATTCAAAGTTTTACTACAAATCTAATTCCGTTATTAGCTACAATTTGCCAAAATATTTAGGATTTATCAAAAATTCGAAACAGCTTGTATTAAAACGAAAGAAGAGTTTAAATATAAAATAACACGACTAAAACTGGGGTCCTAAGTTAAAGATCGGAAGAAAACCTTTCCACTGAAAAATCTGTAGTACATAATTAATAGTTCATACTTTTGTGAAGAGTATATAAGATTCGGCACAGCCAAATGTTTTATATTCGTTAAAAAGTAAAAAAAATAAAAAGCAAAAACAAAAAGTTTAGCAAATAAAGTTGATTATTAATTTCAACAGTTGTGATTGCGCGTGTACCCGCGAGCAGGCTTGTCGCTGAAAAATTTCAAAAAGGGGCACAAAAAGCGTATTTTCCTAAAACAGAGGTTACACCCATTATTAAAAAACGTATAAATCGAAAAAGATAAATTATTAACATATCGTCGCAAAAGGTGCAAAATTTTATATGAAGTTTTTTTTCCTAACAAAACGGAATCAATAAAAAAACACGATTTTGATTTTTTTTTGGTAAGGGACCCTAAAAACATTATTTTAAATAGTTAATTTTTTTGATTTTTTTTTAAATTGTTTAAAATTATGAAATTGAATTTTAAACGATAGTTTTAAAAAACTTCTCATCGTACTTATAATTCTAATTTGTACTTCATATTTTGCAACAATATATATTTAATTTTTTAAATTTTAAAATCGTATCGTCAAATAAATTTAGAAGTCGGGTAGCTAACATACAGGAAATTATTTATATACATAATCCACCCCTTTTTTGACTACGTTTCCGATTCCAGTTACGCCAGTTTCGAAAAAGGTATTCAAATAAAAAAATTGAATCGTAAAAAAAGAAGAAACCCAACTGTTTCGGAGCGTTTGAAATAGGAATAGAGAAAATCAGCAATTTTATAAACATTTGAAAAAAGGTAAATTTAGGGCCTTATTTTATAAAACGCAATTTTAAACCACAACAAATTTCCAACATTTCAAAACATTTTTATTGTTTTTCATGAAACCTTTTTGTACTTATCAACGCCATAAAATATGAAGCGTGTATTTTCTTTTCAAAAACCAAAAATTTACATGAAAAACATTAAAGAATTTTAAAAATGTTTGAAATTTGTTTTTCATATCAATTGTTTTGCATTTTATAAAATAAGGCGCTTAGTGCAATAAAACTGTGATTCAATAATTAAATAAAATATGAATTATTCCTGGAACTTTACATAATTAAAACGTATTATTGTTAGAAAAGAACATCGTTTTCGATTTGCAATAAATTAAATAAAACTTTCACATTTCAGTATCAACAGAATCACATTAAAAATATTTAAGAACATTAATAATTTTTAATGAAGCTATACCAGAGTTAGAATGCATATGGTTTTAAATTTCACATAAACTCACGCATTTAAAAAAAGAAAATGATTCAGTCCTTTTTGTTTAGGTTTTTTTTTCTTATGTACATTAAAAGAAATCCTTGATAAATAATATGAATTATATTGTTTTATACATATTGTTACAAGGTAATGATCTAAGATATGTGAAACGACCTATTGTACAAACACGCAATGTTATAAACATAAAACAAAAACAATTGCGTAGCGAAAATTCCCCGAACCGCGAATCAATGTAGAAACAAAAACAACTTCTACAGAAAGAAAAAGTAAACAAAAGATACACATGCACACACAAACCCATATACATAACTACTAAGACAGCAAATGAAATAAATGATGCACAATCTCCCGTATGTTCGGGACATTTCAAGAAGCGGCCGTGATCTGTGTATAAAGGCGCCGTCTTAATTGCCGAATAAAATCATAAAGGACTGTGTATTTTAATTATTACAATTAAACGAACCCTACAAATTAACGTTTATTGGGTAATAAACGTAACAATATATTATTGATTATATATCTATTTTTAATAATTTTTAAATTTATTTGTATAGACTCTTCGCTAGACATAAATTTTTTCGCGAGCAAGTCAAATGCGGCATAAAAATAAATATCTTTTAGTTTTATATAAAAAGTATGGCGTTATTGTCTCATGACATCATTTATATTAAATACAAAATCCATATGAATTTTTAAATCGCCTTTATTTGCTTTAGTTTTATTCTAAAACTTGTTATACAGTAGTACGCAAGCATAAAAAAAATAACATCCAAATTTTGTTCAGTGCATTGAGAGCGAATGAATATATGTGTTTGTCTAATTCTGAGCTAAACAAACAAAAATCGAAAGTCTCTCTGCCAACTAATTAACACTAACAAAAACGTAGGTAGCTGCGCTCGTAATGCAAAATACACACAAATGTACAAATTTTTATCGAAACGGAATGTAGAATATCAAAATTGCAAAATGGAGACAATTTCAATTCGAATCGAAATGTAAAAAATAGGTGATAATTTTTTAACTATTATAGTTTTATTTTTTAATTAAATCTTTTGGTAGTTTTAAAAGAAGTGTTAACAAAGTGTCATAGGCATCAAAAAAGGCTCAAATTGGGTATTTTAGTATCACAACGGCAACGCTGCCCTTTAGACCATTGTTTTCATAAACAAGAGATTGCTTTTATTATTGAACATATCATACATAATAATTATAGAGGATATAGTTAACAGTATAAAAATAATAATATATGTCACATCAAGAATAAAAATACTTCTGTCGATTTTTGGAACCAATTTCCGTCCTACCTTCAAAATTGTGGATTTAGTAGTTTTTTATTTTTGATGAAAATGTCAATGAAATTGTCAATCAGTGGGACCTGAAAACCATTATTTCAGTTAAACAAAGTAAAGGCTAAAATAGAAAAGCCGATTTCTTTTAAAGCTCATGACGTTTTTTAATATTAGTTTTTTTTTGTGCTGGCGTCTTTAGACCGAACACGTGACTATAGTTGTTTATGGGCAAATGGTCCACGGTATTTGAAGGGGAAGTGCGTGTGTTCGCGTCAACTCAGAAACGGGTCTAAAAGAAGCACATATTGCTATTTTCACAAATAATTCTCTTTTCATGGAAATTTCTACCCAGGCTTGTTCTGGAATATTTTGAAACACTTCAGAAACTGGCGAGTGGTAATAAGGTTTCTTTGTATTTAATGCCTTTGCACTTGATGAGTTAGACAGGTGGCCTCTGGCATTCCGCTGTTTCGTCCATGGAAACTTTGTGGCGCTAACTGGCCAGCGGTTATGTTACTGATCAGAAGTGAGAAACAGGTAACAGCAAGGGTATCTTACATTGTTTCACAAATTCCAGAAATTATATAGAAATGACCTTCGACTTTTGATTGGGTTTCTGTCCGGTGATTTTAGATTTCACTTACCTTGGTGGAGAAGCTTGAGAAAGGTAAAACAACAAAACCAATTTTTATGTAAATTTATTGTTTTAATTACTCACTGAAGGCATGTTTTTTCGTCTGAGCTTTTGTTTGGAATTTACCCGGCAGGCTTTTTCGACCTCAGTACTGACCTCTATTAGGAGAGGTATGTACAGAATGGTTTAATAAATTATCTGAGGCACAAATATGCATAAGACGACCGTCACTGCAATCAGATCGAACCATTTTAATTGTTAATATTAATTTTAACTGATCACTTGGAAAATATTTCTTAAGTTTATTACCTGCTATAAAGTGTGGAATATAATTATTGAAAACTAAGTAAGATATAAACAGTTTGTATCATTGCCTCGAGTTTCTTCTCGAGATTACAAATTGCTTTTTATTTTCATTCGTTTACTTAGAAACTACATACTTGTTATGGCATTTCTTTTTAAGTTATTTTAAAATAAATTATTTTTACTTTTAGATACTGCGTATTATGTACCTGACCTATAATCAAATTTTAAACTGCTTAAATATATAATTAAAATTGACAATTTATGAAATTCTTTTAAAATTGTAAAATTATCTTAAAGAATACGACCATTTTTCTTTTTTTTGTAAAAAAGAAATAAAAGAACCAACACCATACCCAATTCATTTTCTTATGTAAAGCGGGTTTCAATACGGGCGGGTCGATGTTGACAGTCTTTGGTGGTGTCTGTCAATTATGTTGTTTGTTATTGAGCCATTTGTCCCTGTCATATATTCCGAGTGAAATTCGAAAACACTCGGAAATGAACAATTGGGAAATTAGCTGTTCTGGATTCCAAACACTTTTTCTTTTTTCGAAATTATTAGACAATGTTTATGAAAGCACATGTTCTCGCTTAAGTTAACAAGCAACAGTTCTGAGACAAGTATGTTTATACGTCCCATATGCATTTTAAAATTTATTGTGAAAATAAATTAAAATTTAATACAAAATTGTCCTAACATTTCAATAAAGTTTTAATTGAAGATAATCTGGTTCTAATTCATTCCATTAAAATTATTACTTGAAATAAAACGAAAGACATTATTCGGAAGTGGAATATAGAACTTCCAAAACATTCGGAAATTTCTACTTTCAAATAAAACATTGCGGATTCGGAATACAGAATGGCACCAGTTGAAGACAAATCACAATGGCAAGTTAAATGATTGCACGGCACATCCAAATGAGCGTTTGATAAAGGAAACAAACTTTAGCTAAAAAATCAGCTATGGCGACGAGCCGTATTTTCGGATTAATAGATACTTTGTACTTCATCAACCGAAATTGCGACGCTTCAAAGCGAGGTTAACCATTTTTATTGCGCCATATTTCTTCGAAAAAAACCGTAACCGTAAGGCCATCAACGGCGAGCGCAGCAGATTATTGACTACCAATTGCTTTTGGTTATAGTACACGACATATAATTCTAACAAAACGGCCTTACAATTGTCATTCTGCATGAACATTTTGGGAGTATGGTAGACCACTCGCTGAGGCAACGTAAATTACCCACCACCATCGTGCGATTTGACTTCGCTGAACCTTTTATTACGGGGGTTTTATAAAATCGCAGGTATAATAGCGAAAAGGCCAAATCGACAGATGTCATCAAAGTTAACACTACGCAGACCATTATGCATTCGTAATGGTTTCTATGAGCCTTTATTCCATTCCATTTTAACACCGACCGGCCCTTATTGGGAAACCCTTGCAGTAACTAAATATATATGTATGCAAAATACTTGCCTAAATCTAAAAAATAAATATTGCTTTTCATTATTTGTTATGCCTGCAAGATGTAGGAATAATTGACTACAAGCTAAATATGTAAAAGAAATCAGTTTCATGTGCCGGCGTTTTGCAGGCATAACAAACAAACATATTTAATATTACACACTTAAAGGATAATGAAATTAAATTGGTAGAGCAGCAGAGGACCAGAGAAGTGCCATCACTTATTTAAGACTTCTACGTCTGTTGCTAATATTTGACCATTCTACTGGTATCGAGGACGACACATCATACTTGGTTGTTGCACAATTTTGCAATTTTTGTGTACGTTCGCAACGGCGGCTTACGGACCAATAGGTGAAACCCTTAGGACATCTAAAGATTTGTCCTTCTAAGTCTTGAGTTTGTGCCGAGTATTGACACTTAACAAAGAGTTGAGCACATTCATCATTATTTAAAGCAAAATGACCTTCATTAGGGCAAAGCGGAGCAGTTGAACGTATTTGAACCTAAAATCGGAATTTAAATAAAAGTTTATTTGTTACTTAAAACTTAATTCAAACTCACCATATGACTGTGCTTGTATTCCTCCTCAAATAAAGCCGTTTGTGTCCGAGACTGTGTTGCACAATTGTCATCTGATTTCGGTTCATCACATCTATTTAAATCTTCATGGTATACCGTGGCATTCGGGCATTTAAAGACAACTATACTCTGGTCATAACTATCAGCTTTTTCAGTACATTGATAGAACATGTTGCAGTGTTTAGGATGACGTCGGAATCCTGTTGGACATATGTAAAGATTTTGACCTTCACTGGTTAGCGGACAAGGAGATGTAGTATTGGGGAAAGTTTCTGGTTGTGTGGTAGTTACACCGGTAACTGGTTCAAGTGTTGTTGATTCGGGTTTTGTAGCGGTTGTTGTGTCCTTAGAATCTTCTGTAGTTTCTACTGGCCTGTCAAAAGTAGTACTTTCTTGAGGCTGAGTCGTAGTTGTGGTGGTATCTTTAGGATTTTCAGATGTTGTAGTTTCTGGATTTTCCATAGTTGTAGTGTCGTTAGGATTTTCAGGTGTTGTTATTGTTTCCGGTTTAGCTGTGGTAGTAGTGTCTGGTGGATTTTCAGATGTCGTCGTTTCTGGTTTTCCCATTGCAGTGGTATCCGTGGAAGTTTCTGTCGTTGTTGTTTCAGGTTTACTTGTAGTTGTAGTCTCCGATGTTGTGGACGTTATTGTTACTGTAGTGGTGTCTTTATTATTCTCAGTTGTGCTTGATTCAATTGGTAGGGGATGTTCGGTTGTAGTTGCGCCTGAAGAGCAATTTTCTGATACTTTGTCGGCATAGTTGCATGTTTCTAACGAAGTATCCCAGACAGTACCGTTGGGACAACGGAAACTATATACCTCATATTTACCATTTTTATCTGCATCTACACAACGATAATACCGGTTACAGTCAGCAGCATCTGAAAAGAAGCCCTCACCAGTGCAAATATGATTGATGGGCTCTATTGTGGTACTTTCATATTGTTCGGAGGTTGTAGGTATTAATGAAGTATCTGTAGTAGTAGGTACATAGCCGGGCTTGTCGCTCGGTTTCATAGTAGTAGGATAGGAAGTTGTTACTTCTGTAGTTGTAGGGGCAATCGTGGTCGTGGTGGTTTCTTTTTCTGGTTTATCAGAACTTTGCGTAATGGTATTTGGATTTTCAGTAGTAGCTGATGTATTCGATGTAGTTGGCTCATAACCTGGTTGGTTTGTCGACCCTTCGGTAGAGGCAGGTTTTGCAACCGTACTAGTTTCTACAGGCGCTGATGTAGTTTTTATTGTAGTATTATCAATAGGCATATAGGTTGTTGTTTCATATCCACTTGTAATAGATCCCATTTCTTCTAATTGTCCTTTACAGCGCTTTACATTTGCAGAATGATCACATGTTTGTTTGTCTTCACTCCAGCCTGTACCTTTGCCGCACATGAACTCATATTGTTCTAATTTATTACCATTCATTGTGCATCTGTAAAATTTGCGACAATTATCGGGATCGGCCATAAATCCTGCACTATTGCATTTCTTTCCAGGTGGAAGATTCGGAACTGGGGTGGTAGAAATTGGTTGTATTGTTGTGGTATGCTCCGTAGTTGGGGATGGAATATCTGTTGAAATGCTGGCAGATTCAGTAGTAGGATTTATAATGGGCATAGTTGTGTGCGTAATTGTGGATGGTTTTAATGGTGACATTGTAGTTGTCTCATAATTCGTTGAAGGTTTATCATATTCTGTTGTATTTTGTAGGGAAGACGTTGAAGTCGGTTTAGATGACGCATATTCTGTTGTTGGATTTTCTAATTCTGGTTCACTAGTTTGTCCCTTACACCGATTAATATTTTCTTCATAATCGCATGTTTGTATAGCTTCATTCCATCCAGTGCCTTTAGCACACATAAACTCATGTTTGGAGTAACCATTACCGCTCTTTTCACAACGATAGAATTTTCGGCAAATATCTGGATCAGCCATGAAACCTACTCCGTTACATTCCCTTCCTGCAGGAAGATTGGGAATAGTTGTTGTTGATATCGGTTGTATAGTTGTGGTGTAATCTGTTATAGTGGTTGGCTGAGTAGTTGAAGAGTGCGTGGTTGGTTTTTCTGACCCTATCGTTGATGTTTCATAAGTTGTTGTGGTTTTAGTTGTGGATGTAGGTTTCTCATACTCTGGAGTAGCTGTAGGTTTCTCATAATCCACTGTAGTACTTTCGCTTGTTGTTGGCTTATAAGTAGTAGTTGCTTCGGTAGCCGATTGTTCAGTTTGTCCCTGGCAGCGTTCGATATTATTTTTATGATCACAAGTTTGTTTTTGTTCACTCCAACCAGTATCCGGGGCACACATGAATTCATGTTTAGAGTAATTATTGCCGCTCTTTTCGCAACGATAGAACTTACGACAATTATCAGGATCAGCCATGAAACCATCACCTTTACATATTGTACCTGGAGGCAAATTAGGGATTGGTGCTGAAGTAGATTGTAAAGTTGTAGTGTAATCTGTAGGAGTAGACGTAGATGTAGGATGTGTGGAAGGTCTTTGCGTAGAAGGTTTTAATGTTATTGGCTTTTCAGAGTTTACAGAAGTAGACATCATTGCTGTAGATACGTATTTTTCTGTTGTTGTTGTGCTCTGATATTCCAAAGTAGTTGTCTCCGGACCTGGTTCCTCAGTTTGACCCTGACAACGATCTACATTATCACGATGATCACATGTTTGAATTTTTTCATTCCACGCCGTATCTATATCACATTTAAACTCATGTCTTTCATAGCTTTCCAAAGTTTGAATACAACGGTAGAATTTGCGACAGTTATCCGGATCGGCCATAAATCCTTCTCCTTGACATTTCGTACCTGGTGGTAGATTTTGTATCGGCGCGATGGTGGTGTGTTGTATTGTGGTTGTCAATTCACCAGTTGGCATAGATTCTGTTGTCATAATCGGTTTTGTTGTGGACATACTAGTTGTGGTTTTATCACGACATTTCGCATCTGCCACATTAGAAGGATGATTACAACTTTCAATTTCTGCATCCCATACGGTGTTATTGCCACAGTTGAAAGTATACTTTTCAAAACTTCCCCTATCGTTGTTAACACATCTGTAGAACCTTTGGCAGTCTTGGTTATCTCCGAAGAAACCTTCTTTGGAACATTTTGCATTAAATGATATGGGTTTGTTTGGACTGGGTTTTACAGTAGTTGTATTCGGCTGGTAACTTGGTTTAGTTGTTGTTATGTTTTGTGAAGCTTGTGTTGTTGTTTGGTGGTCTGGTTTTTTAGTTGTTATCTCTTGTGGTAGTTCTGTGGTTGGTGCATATCCAGGTTTGATAGTTGTTGTAGACATTGTTGCTTGAACGGTAGAGTTGTATCCAGATTGCGATTCAGTCATTTCATGCGAAGTTTCTGTAGTCGGGTGGTACCCCGGCTTAGTTGTTGTTGGCCCTTGTGGTGTTTGGGTAGTAGATTGATTTTCAGGCTTGGCAGCTGTTGTAGTATGAGGCTTCTGAGAAGGTGGCAAATAACCTGGACCTGCAGTAACATGTTCAGGTTTCTGCGTGGATGAATTTTCAGCACCGGTGTTCGAGTTGCATTTATTTAAATCATGGTTACATGTCTGCAATTCACTGTCCCATATAGTACCTTTACCGCATCTGAATGAATACTGTGTAAATCCTCCATTGCCATTGTCTACACAGCGATAGAAACGGGAACAATCATTGACGTCTCCTTTGAAACCTTCGCTGTTACAAATACCACTCGCAGTAGGTTTATTTGATGTTGTTCCTTCCATTACAGGGATCTGTGTAGAAATCGGTTTTACTGTTGTGGGATTTTGTGCTGATGAACTAGATGTAGGTTTTTGCTCTGAAGGTTTGCTAGTAGTGCTACTCTGTGGTCGCCATGTAGTTGTCTCCGTTGTTGCTTGCACTGTTCCGGATTCAGATGCTGATGTAGATCCCCAATGTGAGTCTGCCCCACAGTTTTTGTTTTTGACTGCCCAGGCATGATTACAGCCTTGTATTTGGCTATCCCATACGGTACCAGGTCCACAAGTAAATCCTATTTTGTCATATCCCCCTTTACCATTTTTAACGCAACGGTAGAATTTAGCACAGTCTTTGGAATCTGGCAAATACTGATCATTTGCTTTGCAAGTTCCAGTGGAGTTTTGGTGTGTTACAGTGGATCCAGATCCCTGATTGCTAGACTGTTGAGAAGATGAACTTACTTGTGATGAATTTGATGTTGCTTGTTGTGTTGTGGATTGAGTAGTACTAGATTCGTGTGATATTGATGATGCAGCTGAAGTGGATGATTGAGACGATGAAGCTGATTCTGAGCCTTGTGCTGTAGATTGGATGTTGCTAGACTCTTGTGTTGTAGATGACGAACTTGACTCTGAGCCTTGCGTTGTAGTTTGGCTATTGCTGGGTTCTTGTGTTGTAGATGATGAACTTGCTTCAGAAGATTGATTACTTGATGATGATGAGGAACCAGATTGAGAAGAAGATTGGTTGCTATTATTTTGCTCTGTTGCTGAAGAACTGGATGATTCTATTGTGGAATTTGAGGAACTAGATTGATTATTAGATGAAGATGAAGATGTAGATGTAGATGTGGATGCAGAACCTGATGATGATGCTTGACTGCTGCTACTAGTAGAAGACTGAGATCCGCTAGATTCTGTTGACGATCCTTGATTATTTGTACCAGTTGAGTTTTGAGAAGTATTGGTTATTATTTTGCAATTTAAGTTTTGAACTTGCGCTGGATGATCACAACTGTTCGCTGAAGGGTTCCATACAGTAGCTGGTGGGCAATTAAACGATACTTTTTTATAGCCTCCTTTACCATCATTAACACATCTATAGAATTTATTGCAATCTTCTTTGTCTTCCAAAAATGTTTCTTCACTTTCGCAATGAGTTGCTGGTGTAAATGGTTTTGAATTTGATTCCGTTGTAGATAAGGAGGACCCATTTTGAATATTACTGCTTGATGATCCCTCTTGTGATTGATTAGATGAACTATTATTATTATTATTAGTAGATGAGTGGTTTTCTCCTGTTGTTGTCGAAGAACCTTGTTGTGATTCTGTTTCTGAAGTAGATGAAGAATTTTGATTTTGATTATTAGTGCTAGAAGATCCTGATGATGATGTGCCAGTTTGAGAGCTTGATCCTTGACTATTTGATGTGGTTTGATTAGATGATACAGTCTGATTATTGTTGTTTGAAATTGATGAAGAGGAGCTTGAACCTTGACTATTTGACGTTGAAGATGATTGATTCGATCCGGAATTAGTGGAAGACTCTTGTTGAGTCGTTGATGAAGATTGACTAGATTCTGTAGGTGTTACGGACGATGATGCAGAATTTTCAGTATTTGCCATTACTTTACATTGTTCTTTTTGTACGTGCGTGGGATGATTGCAACCTTTTGAATCAGGATCCCAAACCGTACCAGGACCACAATCAAAGGCGATCGTATCGAACCCACCATAACCATTACCTACACATCGATAGAAACGTGTACAGTTGTATTTATCCTGAAGATATGTTTCAGAATCCTGACATTTCCCAATAGGATTTGATGGATTTTGTGGTTTGGAATTGTTAGACGATGCAGCAGATTGATTGTTTGTTTCACTTGACTGATTATTGGAAGAACTTGAGCCAATCTGTTGAGATCCAGTTTGATTATTATTTGATGACGCCGATTGATTGTTTGAAGAGTTAGAGCCAATTTGGTTTTGGTTGTGATTAGTGTTGTTACTTTGAGTCTGGTTATTTACAATTTGTGTAGAATTTTCATTATTAGAGGAAGACGAAGAACTTTCTGTACTGCTGGATTGCGTACTAGATTGTTGAGATATTGATGATGATGATGACGAGGATGAGGACGACGACGATGACGATGAAGAGCTCGATGAAGAGGATGAACTAGTAACATTTTGCTGTGAACTTGTGCTATTTTGATAACTAGACTGTGATGATTGTGTTGATGTCTGCTGATTGTCATACTCATCCATTTGTATTCCTTGTTTACCTTGACACCCGCTATTAGCACGTACATTTGACAAGTGATTACATGATTGCAATGATTCATCCCATGCTGTGCCATCTGAACACCGGAAGCCAATTTTATTAAATGTACGACCATTCGAAATACAACGATAAAATACTGTGCAATCATCTGGATCACTCATAAATCCATCATCTTCGCATGGTGGCCCTTGGTCATTATCTGTACTGCTGCTGCTGCCGCTGCTCGTGCCGGCTGAGCGTGCTGATGAAGTTGAAAAGGAAATTACCGAAACACCACTTAATCCTGTTAGGCCATAATTTCGCCAATGATTGTATGCGCTATCCATTGCGT
The DNA here is from genome assembly GCA_963932375.1 of Phania funesta. Lineage (NCBI taxonomy): Eukaryota > Metazoa > Arthropoda > Insecta > Diptera > Tachinidae > Phania > Phania funesta. Next base: position 38,398,065 of record OZ010652.1, on the reverse strand, counting down.
TACCATTATTGGCAATACCACCCTTAACTTTGGCTTCATTGAGAACATACATTAAACGACTATCAATACTATCATCATCGATTGAACTATTAATAGCATCACCAAAATAACTGCCTTGTCTCTTGCCACCTGCTCCAACTGCAGCCGTTGCTTCAGCAATAATATTATCATCACTTGCCAATGTATCAATTTCATTTATATATTGTTGACATTCCTCGCGATTGGCCAGCATAGCTGGCATACACAAATTCAGATCGTGGGAAAATATTGTACCTTTTTTGCACTTTAGCAAATATGCTTTAATGTAGCCATTTGTTTGAGTTTCACAGCGATAGTACAATTGACATTCATGATTGTGTGCATATAAACCATCCGCTGGACACATGAATACTTCTGGCATTTCAATATTGTTTGCGTTAGTTGTGCTGGTGTCTAGGCTGCTGCTGCTTTTGGTGACATCGCCTTCTTCACCATGGTAGATGGAATTTTCATTGTCATCGTAGTGGTTTTGTAGTAGTGTGGGTGATGCTTCCACTTCTGAAATATAAAGAACGAAATGATTGTCTGTAAATGAAGTAAAATTTTTTGCATTTATTTGAAATAACAGGATGTTAGATGTAATACCATTGCAGTTGTAGCAAAAGTAGTTTTGTTCCTGTTGCAAACAATATATTTTTGTTTTTCCAAGTAAACGGAAATAAGGTAAAGATTTAAATCTTCGTTAAGATTAGGAAGGTAGGATTATTTAAGATTGCATATAATTTAAATTTAAGAGCAAATTTGAATATGATTATTAAATTGTAATTCAGCAACAAATAAATAGTAAAGACATCTGTGGAGCCAATGAATAATGGAATAAGTCAAATGTTTCTAGAAGATCCAAAAGAAGATTGTATTTGTAACTGCGGGCTTGCTAGGTGAATTTTCGGACTTTTATTGTAACGCATACGTAGATAAGAGTTAAAGATATTCTAAATTTAATGGGCGATTTAGATTGATGCAGACAAAGACAAGTTAAGCATGGTATGAATTTGGGCTATCACCATTATACTCAAACATACGATTTTTTGGGTATTTTCTTGACATATCGTACAGATTAGACCAAAATATGTGGCAAAGACTTAACATAATTACAAGCTATGGCTTTAGGCTACAATATAAATTCTGCGAAATTCTGGGACTATGCTCTGGTAACCGCTAAGCGGCTGGTTTTTAAATATCCAAGGCACTATCATCCTCCCTTGGTTCATAAAATCTTACTTCACGCTCCTGATATTAAACAAAATAGCTTACGATTAATCGGTGAGCTTTCTGAAGGGTCAAGAAAGAAGTACATAAAAGTATTTATACTGAAGATTTAAACGTAAAACTTCAGGCATCGTGACAAATACCGATTTGATAAACAGATTGCTTTTAAGCTTAGATCCTTTTATTTCAGGAAAAAGAAAAGTGCCTAGCAAACAGGAGCCAGCGAAAATCAGCTATCGATTTGATTGATAATCCAATATAAAAGTTATGTATGTTTTTTAATATTGGATTTCTTTTTGTTGATTTTTGTTTGTGAGCTATGTACATAACATTCTAAATCTTTAATTTTATAAAAACTGAAAAAAACTAAAAAATATTTTGACACTTTTTTTTGGTCGTAGTGGGTGGATAGGTGCTTAACCACGCCCAATTTTACACTCTAGAGATAAGGAAAATTGTTGGTCAGTTATCATTATTTTTATTTTATGTTTTTAGGGAGGGAATGGGCGTGCACGTGTCCAGCAGCGCACATTTTTACATATTAAGATCTACACTCTTCACAGAACTCACAGTAAAAGTTTTATCCCGATATGTCCACTAAAATCATTTTTGACCGCATTTCCCATATAAATGCAACCACTGTGCAGTGTTTGTACTTTGGCTAAATGTATAAATAAACCCTGCAAATAAAATAATAACAAGTTGCGATTTGAGATAGCCCGATAACTGACTGTAATAAGACTGAAGCAAATGTGGTAGGATTCGTACTAGTTGCAAATGGACACAAATAAGCAAAATCGGCAACACTTGTTAATGAGAGAAGCTCGGTTTTATGAGAATAACGAATTAACAGAAACAACAATATTAAGGCGCTCACTTTTACTACTCTGCCTGATTGCTCAGAACAAAAACCAAAGGTTCCCATTGATTTTGTGCATCGTATTAATATAATTTCATTTTGAAACCATTTCAGTATAAAATATAACACAAAACTTTGTGGTTTTCATATAAATAATAATTTTGTATAATAAATTATTGTTAATGTATTGTTAAAAGTCAATACAGAGAATGCAAGTAGTATACAATTATTTGTATTGATCTATTTATGAACAACAAAATTAAAGGCTGTAAATATACATATATACATACATATAATAATTAATAGTTAGGCTCCTATATAACTAGTCGATAGTTCGTTGTAATAGTAAAGTTCTAACCACAGACTCCATCTTTTAGCTGGGTACTTACACAGAAATTCACATATAGAGCAATATTGTGTAATTCTAGGTTTCATTTGAAAGTAACATTTTTTTCGACTATGTGTTACAAAGGATTTTTTGTATTAAAAAAACATTTAATTTTCATATCGCCAAACATTTGCTTTGCATGTTTTATTACGATTCGTTGTAATTTTATTGTAGCCCAAAAATTATTGTAATTCACTTCAACAATATGTTGTAAATGTGAAAAAAATTAAGGCTTACTGTATGTGAATTGAACCAGTTCAATACAAATTTCCTTATACATATATCTTACATGATATATGTATGTATTTATTTGAAAAATCGAATAATATTAGTATACTCGAATTACCTTTTATTTTAAGTGGACAGTTGCCTTACGTAGTGAAAATTTAATTCACTAATAAGTGTATATCGTCACCTTAAATGCAAACGGACGTAACTACACTTTACGATTTTTTACAGAAGAAGCAAAAAACGTTATAAAATCAAGAAAAATAAAGTATTCTTGGCAATTTTTTGCGAAATATACTTAAAATGTAGATACTTATTTATTTCTTAACAATTTATTTTCTTTTATATTTAAGCATTTATGTTAAATACGTCCGTTTGACTTGTTTTTTTTCTGAAACAAGCAGACGTAACTACACTTAAGTAATTTTTGGATGTACCAGCAATAATGGTAAAGTTTCCAAGATTTTTAATAAAAATACTTATTTTTTATTTAAGTGGCTACATTTGATTGAAAAATGGGAAAAAGATTCATGACATTCCTTTTTAGACTAACAAGTATGTATGTATGTAAAAAATTAGCAGGCGATTAAAAAAAATACAAAAGCAAATAATATGATATTATAAACTAATTAATTTTCGAAAGGAATACAGTCATAAAAGTTATGACGATCAGCTAGTATCGATGGTTTTAAGTCTTGGAGATGTTGCCACTTTTTCTTCGTTATTTTAATTCTCTGAGTATGTAGTTGAGTGGGAGAATTTTCACCCAGTTCTTTGTGGAAGTCGGTTATATTAATTTTGAAATAAATAACACCAGTGCAATCATATGGCACAGCACGAATCATATTTACTTTCGGATCACCAGATTTTTTACCTGCTTACAAAAATTTCAAATAAAATTTTTAAGTAAAAATGGTAATAAATTATTCGATACTTTACCTGGTCTTATTGATAAATAATCTTTTGGAACGGTATCAAAGTCAAGAAAATATTCATGGCTTAAATCATGCACTTGTAGGGGAAAGGGATTTTTTCGAGCTTCTTTTATTAACTCTACCAGTTGCGATGGCAAATTTATTTGCCTATAATTTATTGTTCTCTGAATTAAAGAGTGAGTTGAGTCACACTCCATTTAAGTGTGACCAACTATTAAGTATTTGTGTTCAACTGTTACATTGCTTTGCACGCATAGAAAACACAGAGCATTAGATAAGAACATTTCGATTTTGGTGAGAGCGCCCATCAGAATAGATAATAATATGATTTGTTTCAGAAAGTTTATTAATTACATTATCTGAATGTTTTATTATAATTGTTGCAAACGTAGATGCGACGAGGTTGCCTCTGTTTCATCCCAAACATAATTATCTGATTCATGGGTGGTTACATTATATATTGGAAAGTTATGCACTTGTAATTTCATTTTGTAATACGAAGCTTTTGCGTTTGATTGAGGAAACAATTTCACTGCTTGCATGTCTATACAAAAAAGTAAACATATTCCTGACTTCGCGTTTTCAATGTCGTTTTTTGTAATCACCACTTTCAAAGTTATGTTAGGAATATATTCGCAATTCATTATGTATCATTAAAAAAAAACGATCTTTTATACAAATTATTTCATACATTTTTTTATAGATTTAACACGAAACTACGTAGTACAAATAAAACACGACATAGAACAAATTCAAAGAACCGTCAATATGTACTTTTGGTTACGAGCTTACACAATACAGATGTTCGATGATGTATGTATGTACAGATTTAAATTTACATATTAATATGTCAAGGCTAACTTCATTAAAAATTTACGTTGAAGTTAAAGTAGATTTATGCGAAGTTTTTCCTCCTATATACTTCCATACAAGAGTAGATACGTCCGTTTGCAGTAAGAAATATATACTTTTGTAGTTACGTCCGTTTGAATTTCTTCAATAAAGTAGTAATCTTTTATCGCAGGGGTCTAAAAATTTGTAGTTTAATAAAAGGGACCATGAGCAATCAAAATCTCGAATTTGAATTTTTGTTTAGTTACGTCCGTTTGCATTTTAGGTGACGATATATTCACTAATAAGTGTATATATTTTTTATTGGTACTATTTTGAATATTGCGGCCTCTTTAAGCAGATGTTTGATATTGAGTGATAAAAAATAATATTCCCCTCCAAAATAAATTAAAGAAAAACATATTGCGAAACAAAAAGTTTAAAAATGTTTTATTTTCTTTAAAACTTGCCCACCAAGAGCTTGGCTTAACACCAGTATACATTTACAAATGCCTAAACCGTTTTGCTTTTCATTCTTCCGTTTGATTGCTTTATTAGAAAACTCTTGTTTTTTCGGAAAAAGCAGTACTATTTGGCCCTCATAAACTAAACTACTTATATTTCTAACTTGCTTAATCTATCGGTCTGTAACACATGTTCCTTAACTAAAATTAAGAAAAGTAATAACTACATTCCCTTTTCATTATTTTGGAAGTAGGAAAAATTATATAAAATTTTTACTAAATCTACGGTCTCATTAGTAAAACATTTGCCCCATTTTTTTTATATTTGCACAACATTTTTTCAAAGCAATATAAAATGTGTTTTGTGGTCACACTAGTTTTTTTACAAGAAGGAAAAATTAATGAAAGGGAAAGAAAGACAATGGAAAAAGGGCATAGTGACGAATAACAATTTCCTGATTAGTAGTTTCAGATTTAGACCTAAAATATTTTTATAATAGCATCTCTTAGTATCACGGCTAATAACTCAGTATAACAAAATCATATATTTTGTTACTCCGAAAAATATTCACAAAGGTTATCAAAGTAGTTAAAAAAATGTACGTGTCTCGGCAAGTTGCTGTAGCACGTTAGAATTCTCAGAGAATTTTCAGAAATTCGGTTTTTAAGTTTTAAATTTTTTTAAAGCAATATCTTGGAAACCGTAACAGATAGCGAGCCGAATTTTTCACAAGATGTATAATTTTATAGCCGAAATTTGATTATTTCTTATATGAGGTCGTCCCTTGATTTTTTAACTTTTTCTGATTTCTTGTAAAAATTGCCTCTAAATACTGTGTAATACTAAATTCAGCAAAATTCGTTGCGCCCATTTCTCCGTCTAACCGAATTTGGTATTATGTCTGCAAGTGTGTCAGTAATGCGAATACAATTTAAGCATTAACAACAACAAATAAGGCAAATAACCATTGAGTGCTGTGTATTACACAACTATTTATTTATTGAGTCCAAAAAGTTGTTGATTATTATACTGATGATGGCGATCTAATTTTCGCTGAATAGTGCAGTAAGCACACGGCCAAAACTTTCCGAATCTGCAAATGCGCCGATTCTGGAGAAGGAAAGTTGCATTTTGAATATAAAAATATATAGAAATCTTGCCGCTAACAAAATATAAAAATAAAACATTCAACTAATTCTTAATGCTTCTAATTTATTTTGAATTCCGTCAAAAATTTCGCCATTAATAGCACATTTAATAATGGTTAAAATCAAGATATATGTATATATCGAAATGTCTCCCAGTAACCGTACTGTTTCATAGAATTGAAAAAATAAACAAAAATATATGTTACTACTTTTGTTCGTTCAATTTTCGTACTTTTCGGATTTACAAAAAGTAGTATGAAATTTAAAGTCTTTTCGAAATTTGGTAATATTTTCATCTTTTTCAGTTTAATTTATTCAAATTTCTCATCTGGCATTTTTGTTTGCTTCGGCTTAATCTTAAACAAATTTATTGCCCAGAAACGAGTCAAATATTTGCCGTTGAGTGGTCATAGTACGTTTACATTAGAACCAATTCTTTTTGCTGGAAAGCAATTTTATTTGGCAAAAATTTAGTTTTTTGCTCCCAAAACAAATTGGGGCCAGTCGGCAAACAAATACTTACCACTTTTAGTCAAATTAATGACTAATGTGACCGTACATTAATTTGAATAGAATTATAAAATGTTATTATTCTATTTCTATATCTTGATATTTTATATATTTCAAGGTCAAAAAATAACTCTTATCTAAGTGGGAAGATTGTTTAAAGAAGATTGTTTTAATTATGTGCAGGATTTTCCAATAAGGGCGAGTAATATTTCTTTGTTTCCTATACTATTGTATGTCATTCTGATTATGAATGAAGCATGGTATAGTTAAAATATCCTGCGCGCCTAATAGGTGGCACGGATGTGTGAGATCCGATTTTAATAAGCAGTTCGTTCACTATAGATCCGGGCGAATCTTAGCAACGGCTTGGTATGTGTTGACTTTCAGTGGCTCTGTTGATTGCGGAGGACTTGATATTTCAGAAAAACTCACAAGATAACTTCTGGCGGAATCAAATATCACGATATTTGTGGCGTAACGTAACCTCCGCGAGAGATTTCCATACCCTGAAATTGGTTAAGTAGAGTATCTATTATGGCGTTCACTGTGTGGTATGCAATACCGTCTTGCTAGAAATACATATTATTCACGTTCATAACGCTTAACTTGTGTGCAATGAAATTTAGTGTCATAGATTCAAACTTAGCTAACTTCAGCAAGTGAATTGAGAAGATGTCCCATATCAGTTGCTCAGTTTAAGGGTTCAAACAATTAATAGTTTGCATAGAGAATAAAGAATAGAATACAAATTTTTGTGATCATTTTGTTACTGCAAAATTATTTTCTTAGCTATTATGCTTATGAAAATGTATTTGCAGAAATGCTGCGGTATTTTCATTTCATAAAATGTACTGGCTAAAGTACAACACCGCTGAATTGTCCATCCCTGAGATTAGGAAAAAATTACTGCGCTATTTGAAAGGTTCCTATATGTAAAAATACAACTGTTAAATTTGCTTTATATTACTGTCAATCAAGACAACCAGCAGGGATTTTAGGGCCATTATTACAACTTGCCTTTAAAGTTCGTGTTAATAAAAGGTAACTTTAGCAAACGTGAGCAATAAAGTAATCTTTAACTATTATATGTCAAACAAGGTTTCTTGTAAAATAAAATTAATCTTTTTGAAAATATGGCAGAGGAAGAGCTATAACAGACAACTTTTAACAAAAGAATTTGGTTTTTAAGAATACATATTGGCAACGACTTACTTTTATTTATTTGTTTAATGGCAAAAAACCATTGTTATATTGTTATTTTCAAAAGTATTTCCTAGCTTTTTAGTTTAAAATAACCGCGATCGTTTTTATTTTTGATTTGCAAACTGAATTAAATTTTTTTTTGTTGTTGAAGATATGGCAACTCCTATCTATAAACCTTATGTTCAGAGTTAAATGTTTCCCTTTAGCTTGTCGGACAGTTTTATCTTAAAGTACACTCATAATAACGAAAATCGAATAATCTGTCGGATAACATCTTAACTTTAACTATCGGCAAGCTGTTATAACAGCTCTTCGTGTGTTTTTTGTTTCACAAATAAAATCATAAAGTGTATTTTTATTCGTTACACAGCAAATCCTTTTACAGCCTTGCAAATTGTTTATACTGAAAATAAATCAATGTTTCAGATTTGAAAATGCATAAACGACGAGGAAAAACATTTAAATTTTGTTTTATAACATCAAGTTACATATAACAAGTCAGTTTTATTTAAATATTGCAATAGAATAAAAATCGCTTAAAAAAGTTTGAAAATAAAAACATAAATTGCAATTTTTTTGTTACGAATTTTGTATTAAACATAAAACACAATGGGAAATATACAGCAAACATTGTCGCCTACCAAATTTTGAATAACAATAAATTATCAGTTTATAGCGAATGCCTTTAGCCATTATTTTTTGAAAAAATAGCAAAAGAGAGCGTAAATAAAAAAGCGGAAGTTACGCCATTTCAATTTTGACAAAATCAATGGTGGCTTGTCGATTTCCTTTGGGCAAAACATCATGAGTGTTTATTGGGTTGTTTTGTATGTACTGTAATATCTAACAACTCAATATAAAAAAATTCTACATAAAAAGTAACCTTTCGCCCGGAAAAATCATAAAAATTGTTAGAGTGTAACAGTTTGTTACGCTGATGAATTTTTATACATAATTCTTTTTTTTTGGGGGGCTTTTTTTTAACAATTTCGAGGACGACTGACTATTTGTATGAACATTTGGCGCCTAAACATTTGGTAATTACATTACCTACATAGTATGTACGCATGCAGGATTGTACATACTGTTGTACATACATATATGAATGTATGAGCGTATATGCATTTAGTTGCATTTGTTTTAGTTTTTCTGGTTATTTTTTATTGTTTTTTTTTTTTAACAAGAACTATTTACTATTGGTAGGAAGTTATTAAATCATATTTTTATACAGGAAATATTTTTATAATTGAATTGGAACAAAATGTAAATTAAATTCATAACTGTTTTTATGTGGTTTTATAATGGCTTTTGCTATTTGAAAGGTTTATTATTGGAACCAATACATATGAATGCGTATTCAAATATCTATTACTTTATTTTCGACTCAGTATTTTATGGCTTGAAACTGTTCGACTTACAAAAAAGATACTACAGACCCAACAAAGTGTAGCAAAGTTGTTAGACAAATGTCTTTGCTCTAAATTCTATAAAAGTATTGCATTTCGAGTAGCCTTAGAATAATAAAAGACCTATGAAGTTTCCGGGGTATAATGGATTACACATACTTTGTATACACTAAAAGAAATGGGGCAAAAAACGGGAGTATAGTTTGGAGCCTTATGCAAGGTGCTTGTTTTTAGTAGCATAGAACTCTTAATTGAAATAAAACACTGATAAATATTGTTAGTTGGCATGAATTTGGCATTGTTCAAAATGCAGTTCTTTTCCACTTTTATTTGAATATGATTTCTGGCATATGGCCATCTCGGCTGGCTCGGAGAAAATCACATCGAGAAGTTTATTTTTCGATTAGTTTTTGTAGCAGTGGAGGTCGTATGTCAGTGATAACGTGGTAAATGATGTCTGTCAAAGCATTAATGGACTGTGGCTTCTCGGCTCCACAAAAAGAGAAGTAACTTGTTCACCGAACATTTTTTTAAATAAATCAATTATAGCACGCGCTGTGTGGCATATTGCACCATTTTTTTGAAGCCACAGCTACTCTACATTAAGGGCATTAAATTTTGGTACAAAATAGTCAGTGAGCATGACCCTGTAGCGCTCACCATTAACTGTAACGTTCTGGCCGGAAATATTTACCAATGATTTTACTAGCCTTTAAAGTACTCCAAATAGTGACTTTCTTTTCATATAAAGGGTTTTCGATAATGACTTGTAAATTATCTTCACTCCAAATTCATCCAATAATGAAAAAAATTTTAATTTGCGATGAGTTTCTTGAGCTGAACTATGTTTTTCGTAAAAAAAATAAGCGCAATTTGCAGGCTTAATAAAATGGAAAACAAAACTAAGCACAAAGCAAGTAACAGCTGCCAAACTGGTGCACATATCAAGCAGTTTTGCTAACTTAAAGTTCTATACCTCTAAAGCACGTGATACACCATCTAAAATATCTCAACTTTGCGAAAGATATATGTCTCGCATTTCACATATATAACGACATGCAAAGTAAAATCAATGACCTTGTGCAGCAATAAAATATGTTGATAAGTTCTGCTATTACGATAGTAAACCAAGGTATACTAGGATATGCCCACCAAGCTAAGAAATTTTAACGCATGTGTAAAATCCCCGCTGATGTACGAAAGCGTAAAATGACCTATTTAGAAAAAAATAGTTTTCATCTCAAAACGCTTCGTTTTGAAAGAAGGCGCACGTTGTTAATTCGGAACACATTTGTTTTTAGCTCTAATTCCAACTTATAAAAATTTCGATTTTTATAGTTAATACCAGATGCGCTGCAATTGTACCAATTCTTTTTCAATTAGAAACTCAAACGAATATTTCCATAATAGTTAAAGAGTTTATAAAGTGTTACCTCACCTTTTAAGCACTATATTCCTTTCAGAGGAGATTAACAAAATAGAAATAAGCAGAAAATATCTATAACTTCTTGTTCCATAAATATCTGTTAAAAAGATTCTTTTTTTTGTAAGAACAATTACAACAAACAAAATCAAATTCCCAAAATCAAAAAAGAGAGATTAAAAAAATCTTTTACTTTGTACGCGCTACTTTCAAGTCATTTTGATTCGATAATATTTTCATTCGTTATTTTTATCAAAGTATAAAACAGACTACCATCCCTGATAATAAAATTACCAACCTCATTTTAATTTTTTATATTTTTATTTTCCGTCAAATAATTCATTTTATCTTTTAATCCAAATTCGAAATGCAATAAATATAAAAAAAATTCAAAAAAAAATTCTTGCATCATGCAAATTGTAGAGTATCGCATTACATTGCCCCTCACTTTGCAGGAATATCAAGTAGCTCAATTATTTACCATAAATGAAAGTTTAAGAGCGGAACACAATGGTGGTGCCGACGTTGTGGTTATTCGTAATGAACCCTTTACCAATTATCCTTTACTCAATGGCAAAAAGTTTGCTGCCGGGAAATATACTTTGAAAACTTATAAATGTGCATCGTCAATTCCAAAATTTATAAAATCGTTCTTATCCCAAGCAGTAATGGAACTGCATGAGGAGGCCTGGGACGCATATCCCTACTGTCGTACGGAACTTACGAGTTCTCTTTATTTGAAAGAACGTTTCTACATCAGAATCGAATCTTTACATGTGGGCAATGATTGTGGGTCTCAAGATAATGTGCATGAATTGCCTGCAGAGATGTTAAAACGACGCAAGGTGGTTTTCATTGACATAGCCAACGATATTGTTTCTCCCAAGGATTACAAAGTCGACGAAGATCCTACCAAGTTCCAGTCTTTGAAGACGGGTCGAGGTCCCCTGAAAGATTTATTGTGGCGCGAAACTTGTGAACCGGTTATGACTTGTTATAAATTGGTTAGTTGTGAGTTTAAATCATTTGGTTTACAAAATACTTTCGAAACGTTACTGCAAAAATTTGAAAGACGTATTTTTACAAATTTTCATCGGCGTTTATTTTGCTTAATCGATCATTGGTATGATTTAAGTTTGGAAGATGTGAGAGCTAGAGAAGAGAAACGTGCTGATGAAAGTTGTGATAAGACAAATGAAATCAAAAGAAGTGAAGTTATTACAACAAAAGAGAAAGAAAGAGAAGAAGATAATTTCAAGGGAAATATTGACTTAAACTCATAAATATTACAGTTGGTTTGTAAATATTAAAATCGTACATCATTAATCCCACGAACTCCGAGGAGGAGTGTTAATTCTAAAAAATAACTCTTAAATAAAATTAAATTTTATTTAAAGCAAAGTCCGTAATTGTTCCAACTCATTAAGTAATTGTGTGAACAAGTTTAAATATATTTATCCCCGCTTTATACAGCACCTACTAAGTAGGGCACTTCATTTTTTTTAACTTTTTTGACAAAAAATTTTAATTTAGTATCAAATACTGCATTCTATTCTAGGCGATTAATTGCTTGGTTAATAATAATATAGGTATCATCACTTAGCTGTAACTTAAGGGTGATTTGTTTATCTAGTGTAACCGTCTTATTAAGTGGGCCATAGGCCCATTGAAAAACACAGTTCGTGATAAAGTTGCTTAAAGGACTAAAATACCAAGATGTTTATCTTTCAGCTTCGAAGTTTAGGTTGGCTTAAAGGGTTAATTATAGTAGAATTAGGCACCCTGGCCTTCATGTAACGTGTTGTTCGGCCAGGGGGTATTGATGTACCCCTGTTCATTTACCACGTCCAGGTTCGAGCTATCTCTCACATTGATCGGCTATCTCGTTGCTACGAATGTCCTCTTGTCATGTTGAATACTCGGGTCAGAGGTTCAATACACGTCATTACACATCTCGACTTCACCACTTTTGAACCAGGGGCCTTAATCGAGTGAATCATTACATTAATTATTTTCAATTTCAATTAAATTTTACCCATTACACCTAATTTGTAATTAGAAAAAACCAAATAGTAATTATAAGTAATCGGTAATTGGGCCTGTAATTAGTTAAAAAATTTAGTTGGTAACGCCCAAGTCTAATTATAATACATGCCGTCAATGGAACAGGACTTACGTTGCGTTGGCATATGCATTTTATTCGTCTGACTCAAAAACTCAACAGAGGACTCTAACGTGTATGAAATATTTCCACTCTCTTCATGCTTAGTGCTTATCAAAAGAACAGATATTGTTTGGAATACAACAATTACTGTTGTTCTCAATGAAGTCTAACACTGATACTTTCAACTTAGTTACAATTTACTTGTACTCATCTAAGCAAACTCTTTTAGTAAATGTGCCTTTGCCGCTTACGACAATTATATTAAACACCCTTAAAGCCAAAGCATTTAGGAAACATGACAAATTAAATATTTATTGAGTTTTTGACATCCATTTTATGTACAAAATCGATGATTTTTTTTATTTCGACCCAAAATTTACCAGTTTAATATTGAGTGTGTTTTATAAAATTAAATGAAAATGTTCTCTGGCCCTTGTTTAGTTTGATAATGTCCCAAGGGATTTTTGGGGAGCAGGCAAGCAAGTGAGTGTGTGTGAAAATATATTTGTAGGTTTTTTTAATAATGGTTCGCTCGAATGTTCTAAGCAATTTAAATTAATGGTCACAAAATAAAATTTTATTGCATGATTTTTGCTCTTATTTTACTGTAAAGGCAGTAGGACAGACCAGTATTGCTGGCCTCCTGTCAAATATCGTGTAAAATTTTATGTCGCTTTATTGAATTTCTTGTCTGTGCTACGAGTATTACAAAAATAAATGAAAATTATTTATAATGAAGTACACTTAGGTAAATTATAAAATTTGATTTAGTCGCCTTTAGACTGTACTTTCCTTGCTGGAGGATGAGTTAATTGTACGAATTTTTTTTTTTTTAATTAGTCTAATGGGAATTGGTGAAATATTTAAATGCTATTTCGTTACTGCATTCCTTGGTATAAACATCTGTAGCAGGGCTTGTATAACTCTGAAGCACAGAACAGTGAATAGAAAAATTATTCTACAGGGTGTCTGGTAGCAGATTTATATTTTCAAACTTAAATAAAAAACGTAATAATTGTCATTGTACGATGGAATGGAAATGCGGATTTTATTTTTTAAAGAGTATGTCATCCAGATGTCTTCCGTCGAGTTCAACACATTGTTCAAAACGGAGCCTTGTGTTCTACGCCACACGATGCAATAAACTTGGTTCAATTGAGCTGACTTGTCGTCGAATATTTTCCTTTAAAGCCACAAGAGATTGGGGATTGTCATTACAAACCCTCTCTAAAAAAATCCATGAGAGTTAGATCGGGCGACCTCGGTGGCCATGTGATGTCCCCAAAGCGACTGATCAGTTTTTGGGGGAAATTTTCCTGAAGCAAATTCATCCTGTTGAAACCACGTGTGTAAAGAGTACGATGGATGATCTTGCAGGTTTGGCAAAAAGAATTCCATAATCATGCGTCGATAAATTTCACCGTTGACATTCGTGGCCTGGCCTCGAGAATTTTCGAAAAAAAAATAATAATTATCTTATGCGTGGATAAGGTACACCAAACAGTTACCCTGGGGCAATGCAATGGGGTTTGATGTTTCAATCAAGGCTTGCGGGTTCTTTGAGACCAGTAACGGCAGTTTTGCTTGTTGACGGGGCCGTTTAAATGAAAATGAGCCTCGTCGCTCCAAAAAAAGGGATTTACAGTGCGAAAACGCTCCAACATCGTTTCAGAAAAATTTTTCCGTAAATCAAAGTTTTCAGTTCTTAACCGATTTGTATTTTAAAAGGATGGAACTTCAGATCCTTTTTTAAAATTTCCTAAATAATCGCTCGTTGAAGTCCCAGTGAAGCTGCACTTTTCCGTATTAAAAGTCGCGGATTTTTACGTAAACTGCTTTCAACCAGTTCAATGTGTTCGGGAGTCCTTGAAGATCGACTGGGCCCTGGCGGTAGGACATTCATAGCCGACGTAGTTGCGCGGAATCTCTGTACCCACGAACGAATTAAATTTACACTCCGTCCATTACGTATTCGCCGAATACCGAAATTTGAACAAAATTATCGGCTCTTAAAAAATTTCTTCACAAATCTGCACAATCGATAATTCCAACGCCACCACAATCTGCACAATCGATAATTCCCTCCGCACCGTTTAATACTTTTTGAAATAATCGTATTTAAAAATATAAATTTGCCACCATATAAATGAAGATCTCCTAGCTTGCTAAAAACTTTGTAATGACTTGATATTACTTTGGGAGTGGCCAAATAAGGACTTGAAGAATAGGTCCCTAGCAAACGCGCCAAATGTTGATTTTTCCCCGTGAGTGCAGAACGTTCTCTGTTCTGCGATGACCATATATATATATGGGTTCCTGTCGATGGCGTTTCTGGTTTCTTTGTAGGATGTAAACGATCTAGTTCCATTTGGTTTTTTAATAGTACTTGCAATTGGCTGTTATTTGGTTTTGGTCCACAATCTATTAATCTTTATTGCATTTGAAGTTGGGCATTATATTACGCAGGAATTGTTGCCAAGCACTGGCACCTTCTGGACGCCTCGGGGTCTTGCATCTTTCTACGATTTTTCCATAGAAAAATGTGAGCAATTTATTCTTAGTTTTTCTCATATTTTCTGTACATATGTTTATAGAAAAACATACGACCCCTTTTCAAAAGTACGGATTATTATAACAATTTTACATTATTTTTTTTATTAATGCAACCTCTAGATATGGAGCCTTAATCTGTTTTCAACACTTCATTTTTGTTATGGTTTTTGTTTTATCCTTAGGGCAATATTACAATTATTATTTGCCATAAATTTATCATTTTCAGTGACTTTTTAACTACATTTTCCTCTTCATTTTTATTTGTACCCCTGAAATCTTTGCAAACATTTGAATCTGTTCCAAGCCTTCGTAAAACCACACGTATAAAACATGGAAAGTAAAATAGATGAACAGAAAAAGTAGAATTCAAATATCATACGCACGACTGAACTGAACTGTTTTATTTCTCACTTTCTAACATTTGTTCAGATTTTTTTAGTTTGTTTTTCTAACATTTTTCTATTTGCTTTTTGCAATTGTGGTACCCAGCATCAGTTTAAAGTATTTGTAAGTTAATTTTTGGTGCACCGACATAAGTACAGGAGTAAAAATAAACTCGTATACGGCAATACGTTCTTTGCTTCTTTATAAATCTAAGTTTATTTTAGTGCAATTTTTGTATGCAGTTTAATTTTTTTCAACTATAAGTTTTTTTCTTGTTTCGATTCTTTGTCAAATGTAATAATTGTGTTAACATGCGATTTCAAAATTAAAAAGAATAAGAAAAAAGCAAAACCTAATCTACTGGTTTTATAGAAAATTGCATTTTCTGTTACGTTTTTTAGATTTCATGCAAAATTCTTTTGGTTCCTTTTCGCAGTCATTTTTTCTTAGTCTATTTTGGTGTCCGTTTACAACTTAAGGATAACATCATCTTTATCTATGTTGGTCATGCATAATAATGTGTTGACTTGGTTGACTGTGGAAGACAAATACATGCTTTCTTATAAATTCATATCTCTACTTATACACTGGCCCTTAAGAATCAAATAGAGCACAAATATATGATTATTAACTAAACTCACTTATAAGCTTTATATTTTAATGCAACTACACACACAGACACACAAATATTTGTGTGGGGAATGTACAATAGTATTCCAATTGTAAGGAAAATCCGGATCATGATAGTGTGTGGTTTTAATGGAAGCGTTTAACCATGAAAATAGCTTTAGGCAATGTATGACAAAACTTAAGATTGTTAAAAAAAACACGTTGGCAGCAAATGGGACTGTCATATTTCGAAATTGAGTATTGTCAATAATGATAAATGAAGCATAATGAAACTACTTAACATTTTAAATGCCTCCTTATATTTGCTAAAGAACAAATTATGAAGGCGCAATCTTAATTATTCTACAACAAATACCTGAAAGTTTTAAATTCTGTCATTACTGTGATCTTTTATTCAGAGCTGCATAATTTCCATTTTGGAGCATTGCGAAAAATCTCAAATTCAAATATTTCTAGTCAAAAATTGTATAAAAATTCGTACTGATTTTTCTTCACTAGCAAAATAATCTGAGATTTTCGATTTCAATTTGTAGAGAAAAATGTTGAGTATTTTCGAATTAATTTTTTTCAGAGAAAAATCTGATTAATTTTCGTGAAGGAAACTTGTTTCTATAGAAAAGATCTTACACATAATCGAATAATATTTTTCTATAGAAGAACTGTGAGAAATTTCTGAACAATACTCATAAATAAGTTTTAAGAATTTTTCGAACAATATTCGAAGTACAATTTTTCAAACAGCTTTATTCTACAGTAAATTTTTAAAATTTGTACCTAATTTTTTTTTAATTTCACACAATTTTGCCATAGAAAAATTTTTTATACAGAAAAATTGTGCAATTTACGAATAATATATTTTTAAAGAAAAATTGTCAGGAATTTTTAAACAGTATTTTGGTGAGGAGTTTTCGAGCACTATTTTCAAAGAATAATTTTCTACAGAAAAATTGTGAAAAAATTTACGAACAACTTTTTCAACAGCATCTTTCTACAGAAACATTTTGAAAAATTTTTCAAGTAGCATTTTTCTATAGAAAAGTTTTTAAACAGATTTTTTTATAAAAAATAATCTTGACAAAATTTTAAGTTTTCTCCAGAAACATTTAAAAAAGTTTTCGAAAAAATGTTAGATAAATTATGAAACATTTTCCAATAATATTTTTAAATAGAAAAATTTTGAAAAATTTTAAAATAATATTTTTGTATAGAAATGTTGTGAGGAATGTGTGAAACATTTGTAGAATATCATTTTTCTAAAAAAAATGTTTGCGTTGAATACCAATTTTTCCATAAAAATTATGAAAAATTAAAAGAAAAATTACTGTAGAAAAGTTTTGGGAATTAATATCTTAAATTAAAAATTATTTTTTAAATATAGTCAGAAATTAGCAAACTAATATTTTTCAATACAAAATTATACAAACTCTTTCCCAGCAATTTGCTAAACTATACTTTTTCTACTACACAAGCGCACGAGTATATTTGTGAAGAGTGAGGAAACTTGAGTTAGACAAAAACAATTTTTAGATATTTCATTATTTCTTCTGTGGCACCATTAACTTTAGTTTTCTTTAAGCTAGGTGTGATATAGGAGTGTAGTTGCACATACACAATTTTTTAATTTTACAAATTATTTTTGTTACTAGTTCACCCCACATTTGAACGCAATTTATTTTCAACTTTTTTATTGAGCTCGTAAAGAAATTGCACAAAATGTTGCACAATTTTGTTGGTGTTATTGCAATATAAAAATTGTAAAAGAAGACAAGTAAAACAATTTTAAAATAAAAGCAAAAATGTTAGACAGAAGTTGTTAAAAGAGAATTTTTTAACAATTTCTTACAAAAGAATACCAGTTGGTATCAAAAAGTTTAGTTGATTTTCCTTTTTAAATTCTTTCAACTACTTTTCTGTTTGCATTGTTATTGCAAACCTCTCTATTGCTGCCTCTCTACAAAATCTCAAGGCAAATAAATTATATTATGACGTCTGTCAGTAGCAGAAGTAGTGTGAAGTAAACTCCATTTATCCAAAATATTGATGGATCAGAAGTTTCTACAACTTTAGTTATGTGCACGAGAACTTCTTTGACTGAGACTTATTTATTTAGTTCGCTTTCTATGTGTTTTTTTTATTCGGGCAAAAATATAATTCATTTCAAAAGTTTGTAGTGTTTTTTCTAAGTAAGAAAAATATATGACTATAAAAATGATTTCCTATTTTCAAAGATATTTTTTATAATATATTTGCAATCAACTTTATAGCATTTTGACAATGTTCGCATTATATTTGAAAGTACTTTGATAGTTTCATCAGACATTATTGTTTTTTTCTTTTTATTTGGGAAGAGAATCCCATCAATATTTTTGTTTACATTAAAATGTACATCATGTTGATTTAACTGGTTGCCATCTGTGATTAAGTGCGATAATTTAAACAATTTAAACATGTTTCGGTTTCAACGTTTTGATAAACATTTACATGAGAAATTGCTATTGAAAAACTTTTAGCATTGCACGTACTAAACTCTGGACTGATAGAAAAGCATTCAATCGAGTTCAAGAACAAACTTGTTTCGAAAATGAACATTGAATGATTGTTTTCTAATCACAGATTGATTAAACACGAAAAAGCATTATATGTTTTTAATAACATTTTATGGCTAGTATTGTTATATTGTTTTTGTGTAGTGAAAATTCTGTGTTTGTAAATAGAATTTCAGTAAAAGTTATATTGCTCAATACCAGCATGTTAAAATATTTATTTATTGATTAAATGTAAGCAAGAACTTGTTTATCATAACTAGGTAAGGTTTAAAATATATAAAAATAACCATAATGCAATTGCCACAACCATATATTGTGTTAGAAATCCTAATATAGTTATCGTGACCATACTACAACCATATTTTTTCTCTGCGTGCTATTGTTCTTTTTTGTAGTAATTTACCATTACTGAATTTATATAACTTCGCTTTGTTGCTAAAAACTCTTAAATAACTAAAACTTTTACTCTTAGTATAAATTTCGTCTGCAGAGTGTCGTGTATTGTGTTTAAAATGCATTTCTACAAAACAATTTCTTAAACATTTTTTAGCTACATCATATATTTTTTTTAATAATTTGTGTGCTGTTTTAAATTTTGATGAATTCATTTTCTAAATTGTTTGAATACGTGGAATAATTTACTTCCAATTTTTGTCTTAACTTGCTATGCAGCATCTCAACTTGCTGACTGAATATGCGTTAGGAAGAACCTCTTCATCATTTTGTAACAAAATTTTAAATTGCAACATATTGTATTTGAATGAAGGTTGCTTTGTTAAAATATCAACAAATTACGATAAACACCCGCGGTTCCAAGTACTCATAATAACAAATAGCACCAAGTGTAAAACAGCAGTTGCAAAGAAGTAACACATGTGAAAAATTAAAGCTGTGTGTGTGTGTATGTGTTAAAAAGTTTACAAGGCGGCAAACTATTCATACATACTCGTATAAATGATTAAATGATGAGAGTTCCAAAAGATGTTTACACTAAAAACAGTTACAAACGTACAAACCTACATAAATAGATATGAACATACGTACGTACATGTGTTAGATGTTGGAAGATTTAATTTTATACTGCTACAACAAGGAGTAAACATTGTAAATCGAAGGACACAATGGGTCCTCACCTGATCATTAAAAAGTTTTGTTGTCTTTTTTTTTGTAAATGTTTATTACTAAACAATTTTCGTATTTTCTAAATCTGAAAAATGCTTTCGAAAATTAAATTTAAGTTTGAGCATCAATAACATGTTAGTTTTATACTGAACTTGTACTAGTTTTTATTGCGACTAATGCTTTGCTTTTGTAATTCACCGAATCAAACGTGATCAATCAATAATTTTGTGTTGAAATTGTTAGCCTCAGACTATACGAAATTGGCAGGAAACCATAATTTGAAGTTGCTATCTTTGTTTAGAAATATTGTTACATTTTTAACCGACAGCTGGCAGGCACAACTGAGTGCATTGTAAGAAGTTCTCACCCCTATCTCCTCGTGGTGGCGACTGGTAAATAAGTCTTACAATCTCTAATCCACGGTGGAAGAGCATACGCGAGGAATGCGAAGCCAAGTGGACGCTTGGTCTCTAGTATGCGAATTCTGCATGTCAGTCGATATCCAGTTCTAATACAGACTTATCCGTGCATATGGAACTCTGTGTGTGTGGACAACTTTTTCTCCATTGCATGAATCAGGAAGCCTCGCATGAGGCGGAGAGGTTAATATCTAAAGAAAATCTGGTTTTAATTGGCCAAGGGATGAGTGCGGAAGAGATGGACAAGAATGCCTCGCGAGGTACTTCTTTACAGATACTTCTAAGGCGTTGGACCCTGAGATTCCGATAGGGATGGGCAATAAAGCCTCGCGAGAAGTGTAGAGGTTAACCTCTGTTGGAACTTCAGAGTGTACTGGCCAATGGAGAAATTTTCAAGAGATGGAGAAGAAAACCGCGCAAGGGCTAGACGGGTCAGTCTCTAAAGTCAAAACGGGGTCGTTAAAACCCTACTTGACAGTTTACGCTTAACAAACTAACATTAAAACCAGTCTTCAAGGATTCTTCTTAATAAGAGCGCACATTGTATGTGAATGTCCAGCACTGGCAAACATGAGGTCCGTAGTTCTAGGCAGACACTTGGTAAATGTGAATGCTATAAGGGACCCAAGTTTTAGACAAATGCTAACAATTACAAGAGACTCAGTGATTAGGAATAAGGCCGGCATCGTAAGGCAGTCGTAAATTACAAATCGGTTGCCTGAAATCAATTCGTGGAAAGAAGGAATCGAAAAGATACACAACGTTAGGGGTCTGCATTCTATTTTCACTATATGTGTTCTAAAACTTGCGATGGGAGAACCAATTATTGACAGTTTCCTGAGAAATTGAAATGCAGCTTTGTAGAATTTGATTGGGTTTTCCGAATATTTAATATTTTAAATATTTCAAAAGTATAGTTGAGTTATCTTTCTTTTCAACTAAAACAATCATATGTACTCGTAGGTATGTAGTTCGTTGAAAAAGTCGATATGGCATTTTCGACACTTTTTTTTCCGACAAAATGTAACATTATTTTCCATAAATTTTTTATTCTATTTTGCCGTGTGGCACCTCCTATAGAGTGTATACAATTATTATCGAATATCTAGAGAACAATAATATAAGGTAACTATATAGTAGTGATGGTTTTTCCAATTTGTCAAAATTCTCAGCTGTTAAAATATTCAGTAATGTTTGCAATTTCATGTTGCATCATTTCACGCTTGCCAAACGTGTATAAATTATTGAAAAATATTATACAAATTCCGGGTCAGTTGTAAATATTCAATATGAATTACGCCGTGAAGTCGATCGTCGTCATGGCTTTAGTGCGCTGGCAGTTCGTGGTATTGTAGGAAAATTTGATCATGAGTATATGTTTCTTGACCTTAAGCCAAAAACCAGACCGATCGGTGCAAGATTGGTACTTAGCCACCGTAGCGGCCAGTATTGAAGAAGACGCAGCGCAGCATTGCTGATTCTGGTAATATTGGTCGGCGATGCTACCTAGCACTTCCAGCGAAACCGGGCGGTCATTTGAATGACACATAAACTTAGCTTCAAAATAAAGCTAGAACAAATTTTATATCCCACTCCGATGTTCTGTTCGTTTTCTGACCTTATAATCTGGTCACCGTTAATAGCTGCCTTCAAATTTTGTGCACAGAAATTTATTACTAACGTGGAAAAATTGATAAAATTGGAACAGTGAGTATAAAACTTGCTAGACAAAGTAACATTCCTATATTATGAGTGACCAATTTTGTTGGTATAATACATAGTAGATCCAAAATTAAGCGAGATTGAGACAGTAGGCGTGGTCAATATTTATCTTCTTATACCGGGAAATCTATAATATTAGGACTTTTAAAGCAATTCCAACAATGGCGTGGCGACTTAATTACAAATAATTGATTTCCTGACGAAGGTTGAAGAGCACCGTTTTGCTTTGCAGTATAGACAGCAATGCAACTTAATTTAAATATTTAAAAATAACACATACTTAAGTAATGGTCTATGTTAGCCCATAGTGTTTTGCCTCATATTATCGAGTAGTTACTCACTGGCAAGGAAAGTAATAATGTGGTTACTTATTGCATATAAGAGGATGACGACAAAGTTGGCGGTTGTGGAGTAGCTTGAAATGCAAACATTGAATATTTATTTTATTGTTACTCCTACAAGTACTTGTACGAGTACAATATATTACAAAACTAAACTATTGTTATAACTAAACTTTGTGATAATAAACGAGGCAAAGGTAGTCCGACTACCAACGAGAGAAATTTCTAATTTTACAATATACTCTTGCTTTGTTTACCACCAATGTTTGTTCTTCTTGTATTGCTACATGATTGTGTTTCATTGTTCCACTGGTGGTTCAACACAGGAGTAAACTGTTGTCGCAGATTTTGTACGTTCTACTGATGAAGTGAATAGCTCTTTATAACTGCATTCATTCGATAGTGTGTTATGATATGGAAAATGTTCAAAATTATAAAACAATAGTTTTAATTAACCGATCTTTAGAAGTAACTTGTTCCATACAAAATGTTTCTTTATTCGCTCACTTTGTAATTAAAAGGTTAACGTAGGCTGTTTTTTGTTGTATTGTTACAATAGGAGTTCTTGTATGTAGGAACATTTTAAGTGACAATAGAAAAGAAAAATATTTTTTATTGGAATGAATATGTGACAATGGAAACAATCAAACAAAAGATAAAAGCCTTTCACGAGTAAAACACAATTATCAATATATGTCTTAAAGGCAAAGTGAATTGTTTAATAGAATTTTTAAGCTTTCATTGTTACATGGCTTAAATCAGTAACGAGCTTGTTCCAAATAGCATTCAACATCTTAAACTTAAACTGGATACAATCCTCGAAGGACGTAAAATTTATGAAAGCGCATATCAGCTTTTTGAAAAAACAATTTGAGTTTTAGCCGTGTAAACTTTCTAATGTTAAATGTACCAAAATAGAAAAAGTGCCGCTTCCAATTCTAATGTTTTCTCTTCATACGTCATAATAACTGATCATACGTCATAATAGTTGATGTTGCCAGTAAGAATGATTGTTTCATATTCCTAAACGGATGTTTACAATGGCTAAACATTTTTTGGCGGCATACAATAGCCCTTTATTGGCCGTCAGCTGACAGGCAGAAAAATAAGGATTTCAGCAACTGTCAGAAGTTCTGACATATACCTCATCGTGGTGGTGGCCGGTAACAGGTACGTGTTAACGCTCTCTTATAAAAAATATCTAATCCCCGCGGTGGAACAGCATACGTAAGGGATGCGTAATCTCTAGTAAGCGAACTTTGGATACCAGTCGATCTGCAATTTTAATACAAACTTCTCATGCATATGGAGCTCTGTGTGGGTGGATATTTTTTCCCTATTGCAGATATGAATCAGAAAGCCTCGCAAGAGACGGAGAGGTTAATCTCTGAAAAAACTCTGGTTTTAATTTGCCAAAGGAGGAATCCGAGCATGTCTCGCGAGGGGTGGGTGGGCCAATCTTTAAAGGTAATGGGCTATGAAGCCTCGCAAAAGGTGCAGAGACTAGTCTCTGTAGGAACTCCGCTTATTGTTGGCCAAAGGAGGAATTCTGACGAGATGGAAAAAAGGTTAGCAAATTGTGGACGGGTCAGTCTACAATGATACTCCTGAGAAAGAGGCTGATACGGTAGCGCGTATTGGTATACGCCATATAAAATAACGGGAAGAAACTTGTTGAATGTGAATCACACGGTGGAACTAAGCTCTTACACAAATGCTAGCAACTACAAGAGACTCCGTGATGAGGAAGAATGTCGACAGTTACTCGTCAACACGCTGAAATCGCTAGAGTCAAGAGTGAAGGGTGGAAGTAGCATGAGACTTGAGACTAAGGTAGCCGTTAATTTCAAATCGGTTGCCTGAAGGATTCAATAATAAAAAAATAGGCTTTTATTGTTCATGTATTTGCTTCGGTTTTTTTTGCAAATAATCGATCAACCCTCGAAACCGTTAATCGCAACAAAATAATAGGTTGTTAATTGTAATTTTTTCTCTAAAAAAATATAACATTTATGAAAAACAGCAAGTTGGTTTTTAAATATGTTGCACAAAAAACTGTCGAATATATATAATTTTTTACTCTCAACTTAAAGTTCCAAGCGAAATATTACCCTTTTCTACATTGTTTATGCAAACAAGAGTTTCAATTCATATGTTTATTTCGGTGTTGAAATTATATATAATTATTTTTATTCCATTGTAATCGAAAAAAATGCATCATATTCTGATGGTTTAGGCAACATGAAAAAAGAACTACCAATTTATAAGGCAACATTTTTTCAGAAAGAAAAACGCCATAATATTATCATTTTTTAATCAACTGCTTAAAAGTATATTAAAGTTAAAGAAAATTGTCTATATTTTCCATTAACTTGTAACCTTGCTGCAAAACGATTAAGACAAGTCGAACTTTTTTATTATTATTTCTTCTTGCTTTCTTTTTGCAATTATATGACGTGAAATTTAAACTTTCTCATTTAATTGCTGATGTTGCAATCTTTTTTGTATACACTTTTTTTGCTTTTACCCGTTCTCTTGATTTTATTTCTTTTTGTAGAGTTTTCAGTTTTCTAAAGAAAAGACACTTGGTGACACAGAATAACTTTGACTGCGTTTGTCTTAAGTTTTCTTTTTTATTGTTTTTTTTTGCTTTCAGTAGAGTCTTTTTAGATTCCTTTTCAGAACATAATAGTGTTGCAATTAAATTAAATATTTAAATTGATTACAGTTACTCATTGTGTTTTACAATTAATGTTGTTTTATATATGTATGAATGCATGTGTATGTGCGAGATTTGTACATACACATACAAAAAATAATTGAAACAGTGTTGGAAAGGAATTTATTATTTCGTAAGGAATACTTCTTGAAATGTAAGATATTAAAATGAAACCTAATTGCACTAGACTAGATTAGGAAGTGCACTTAGGTCTCTGTTGTGGTGTCGCCTTTATTTTAACGCCAGGCGATGTAAAGCAGATTTGGTGTTTAATTATCGTTAAGCACAAGCATATGAATTTATTGCCATAATGAATGCTTCGAGTGCAAAACTCTACTATGTCCAGGGAGGCAGAGCGAGAGAGATAGGAAGATTGGCTTAGAAGTCGTTTATTCGATCGATCCTAGAGAACTAACTAGCGGTAGCCACTAGCCATCGAGTTAGTATGAACAACGAACAAACTATTTGTCGCTCATGAATACGGCTCGTGGAGACCGTTCTTGTTCATGTGCAAGCATCGTTGTCAGAACGTTTGTTCGAGCAACCATGTTCATTTTATGTCATTTTAGTAGTGCTCTCTTCACTCTCAATAAGAGCAAAGACAATACAGGCGCACAACCGCAAAAATATACAATGTGAACTCTTTGCTAGACTTAAAATAATGATGAATCGGAACATGAACATCAATAAGTCTCGCCACATAGAAGAACATGAACATTTTAGTAGTGTTGCTCTACCGACGTTTTGTTTTCTTGTGTTGTTCAAATATATGGCTGGAGACATACTGTAATTATTTGGGAACTAAAATTTTTTTGTGTTGATTAATTTTCCAACAGTGAAATTAATTACTCGGATTGAGTTTACACCCAGCCCAAAGTTGGCTCCAAAAGGCGGCCTAGAATAAGCGATTGACAAGCAAATTTATATAATTAATAGGCAAGACGACTTTTTGTTAATCCTCTTACGATCACATTATACAGCCAATTTTAACAAAAAGTATAACATTTGAAAGGCACAAATTAAAAAATAAAAAAAACATGTTTGTGTACGTATGTTTTCCAATGATTGTTGGCGGAGCTAGTTCTGCCACAAACATTTTAAATGTCTTTTTCTTATTTGTTTAATAACTTTACTCACCACTCACATTAGATGAATGTAGAGTGGTCGAATTTTGACCCGTAGGCAAATTCTCGCATAATATTAATAGCAAGGCGGAGTCAAGTTAAAAATTAAATGATTTAATTCTTTTCAGTTTTATAATTTCCAACACTGATTCAGTGGGCGAGTTTTTATGTTGTTTTCATAATTTTCTTATAACTGAAGCTCTCCATAACTTTTAGTGTAAAGAAAAGTTTTATTTCATAAAATGTAGTTGCCAATCTTGCTACCAGTAGTTGGTTGGTTCGTTAATTGTTTTTACCCACATTGCAGAGAAAACCCCGATTTCGAATTTGTTTAGATTTACAATAATTAGGTTTTCCTCAGTTTACACAATCTTTTGCGAATTACAGAGATATAAACCAATTGGAATCGGGCGGCTTTATATAAACCAGATAAAAATAAATCTATATCACTTCCATTTGCTTCTACTCGAAAAATTCCATTAAAAATGGTACCCAACATTCGGTTAAGCCGTACCACTATCAGTAGCTGTACTTGGTTCTTTCTTAGACGATTGTGTTTTCTAAGAAAAAAGCAGACAAGAAGTAGTATCCTTGCTGCAGTATTCTTGAATATTGTCATTGTCTTTATAATGTCTACTATATTTTTTTTTGGTAATTATCTCCAGTTTTCTGTTGCTATATTCCAATGACAATGAAAGTGTTTCAACACCAGGAACAGTTTTATATTGTCGGCTTTAACACTGAGTGAATTCTAGTCAAAATGAATAAATATCTAAAAGAATAAAAGGGCTGGTTGGTTGTTAGTTGACTGCAGGAATGAAGATGTTCGTTCGTTTTTTCGTCTACTTTATTTTAGTTTCGAAAACAGCAATTTAATTTAATGAAGTTAAATTGTATAAATATAATTATGTCATGAATGGAAATGGCTGACAAAATGTAACTGAAATCAAAATACAAAAAAAGTTTACATTTTCAAACATCTTTTCAATGTCACAGTTTTAGATTTTACATTGTAAACATGTGTTAAGTTTGTTTTTAGCGAAATAAATTAAATGAAGTAACAATAAAAAGAACATTTGTCTTTTGTTGCATTGAAATCAATTTTTTTTAAAGGCGAATGACTTAAAAAGAATAATATTATTGCAGTATTAAGCGCTGAGAAATCTTTTAAAGCGGTGGCCGTATTGCAGTAAAAAATGCAGTTTAGTGATTTTTTAACAAAGGTGTACATTTTCATGCGTTAAAGTGCTCTGTAATAAGGGTATCAAACGATCTGTGTGCGTTACAATCAATAATGTATTCTTGTAGAGACGATATTATGGTTGTTGTGACATATTTAACTCAGCGACCAGTCGCCGTTGTTGATGGTCACTAACTTTGAATTCAAGTTTCAGTTGAATCGTAAACGAAAATTGCATCAAGTTAAAGCCAGCAAAATACTGAGTTGTTGTGTACGGCAAGGAATCGACTGCCTAGGGCAAGCAAATCTTTATCATTTTGACTATAATTTTAAAACAATATTCCATTTTTTGTAAGTTTATTTATTGAATTAGGTTTTTTATGGCTTTTGGGATGATACTCGTATACAACAACAATAGTAACGTGAGTCCCATTTATCTCTATTAGTTGCCCTCGTCTACATTTGCACAACAATTACAGACACCAAATTACACCTCGATGAAGTAAATTTCTTAAGGCATGTTTATTGATACAATCATCTGCAAATGCCTACATAAATCAGTTAAAAGGCCAGCAAACAAATTATAGGAGCCAAACAAAAGGAATTAAGGAAAAATAACAGCAATGGAAAGACTCGTTTAGCTACATAGTCTTACCTTAACTGCGCCTTTGAGCGAGTCTAGCTTAGTTAAAGTCAAAAGCAAGTTATTTGTTTCAAAAAAAAAAAAAAAAAACATTTGCTGTGAATGGCGTGACAACATGTGGAAAACTTGAACTTCCAGAAGAATATGCGCAGCTGAGGAAGGATTTAAGTCAAGGTTTGCCACAAAATTATTGCCGACTGTTAGTAACGAGCTTATTGTGGTTTCAATTTCATTCGCAAATTAAAATCAAATAGAGCCTTCCTTTGTGTTTACCAAGGCAGCTTAATGCAATAAAGTTTACTTTGTGGTGAAATCTAAAAATAATTTTAAACACATGCAATTTAATTTTTTAGTATTATTTCAGGACTTAATTCATATAATTTATAGGCATAAAAATAAAATTTTTTCGCTTTGCAAAAACAGATAAATATATGACTTTGAATATAGCTACATACATATAATTGAAGAGATTACCAAGACTAGATAATTTGGTATAGAATAACATTGTGTTTTAGTAACTTTTTATTAAAATAAATTTGTCATAGCATTCTTTTCCTCTTTTGAAAAAAACAATGATGCCAGCTCTTTCGGATTAAAAAGAGAAATTTTGCAACATATCTCCCAAGATGAGCCAATGATGAAATGGCTGTGTGGACATCTGTATGGGCATAAATTTCTTTCACTAGGCTCCAACGCTATTTAAACTGGGACGCCAGAAAGCTTAAAAAACTGAATTGTATTTTGCAATAAATATATTGTAATTATGTTTCTTCTTCTCTTGATTAAATCCATTGTTGAAGTTTTAGTTATTTTGAAACATTTCTTTGGAAAAAGCAATTAAATATACATATTACAGGGATGTTCTGAAAATCACGGGGTTTCAAATCACGTACCGTGTTGAAATCACGCAGTAGATATGATGCTATTCTGCAAATCCCTCGATTTCACGTTTTTCGACGTGGTTTCAATTTTTCGAAAACACGAGTAAATAGCTGATTTTTAAATCTTGTCGTTTTGTGTTTGTATATTTTGTTACATTCTTAATCGAAATATTAAATAAGTTGAAATGCCGGAAGCGAGTTTTTTCCGTATACATACAAAATAAGTTTTATACCCATTTGTGATTTTGCTGGGCCAATTTGAAGCAAGACATTAAACTATGTTGTTATTGCAGCCCAAAATGACAAGGACAATATCTGAATGCCCTCTTATCACAAAAATGAAACTGGAAGTGTCTGCGAAACATATTTTGTATTTCAGTTTTGAATGTTCTAGTGTTTTTCTAAGTTTACTAAAATATTTCATATGTTTTACACAATGACTCAAGATGTGGAAGTAAGTAGTTTGAAGAATAATTTCCAAGTTTTATTGTGTTTTATCGTTGTACTCTGCTCTGAAAGATTCTTATTGATTTTCAATTTCAACAAATAATTTAAATATTAATATTAATCTTAACATTAATCCAAAATATAATAGATGTGGTGTAATTCTGAGGGATGCAGAAATAAATAAAACTTCACAAACCACAAAAAGAAGATAAAAATAAATGCCAATATCTACAAAATACAAATACAAAAATTTAGAAGTTGCCATTTTAACAACAGTAAATTAATAATATTAAGTAGGTTCATTTTTAGGCATAAGTTCGTTGTCTTTATTTTTTCTATTAAGAAAGAAAATTTGTTTGATATAATAACTTTGAAAAAAGTAAAAGTTAAAATTTGATTATGCAATTAGCAGAATGGTATAAAAGAAAAACGAACTTATACCTAAAAATAAAATTACTTAATACAAATAAAGAACATGAGAGTATAAGTTCGACAAATCTTACATGACTTCTTAAGATTGTGTATCCTTACAACTCTAGAAATACCTTCGAAAAAACAAACCAGCTGACAATAACTTTCGCTTGAATTCTAAGAGAAAAAACACTGATTTGCGGCTTAAGTGTAAAATGAAAAGCACTAAATTGAAGATCCTCAAAAAAAGACGCTAAATTCAAAGTAATGAGCGCTAAGTGTGGAAAGAAAAGGGCCAAATTGGCTTTGCAAGCCACAAACAAAACTTAAGTCCAAATTCTGTTGCCACACAGTGGGCCGATTAAAAAAATAGAGTTTATTGTAAAACATACGGAAACCACAAGAACTAAAACGGATGCGCTTGAATTATAAATATGTACATATGTGAGCTTATGTATTTATTTTGAAATTTATAATATGTAAAAAATGTTTTTAAAATTGCAACAATTATATTTTTTATGAATTAAATTTTTGGGATTTTATTCTTTTTTATTATATGAATGAAATTTAAATAAATACATATTTAACAATGGTGGAATTCACTCTGGGTAGCACATTTTCAAGTAATGCAAGTACGCTGTAACACTTTGCCACAGTCACGCGAGTGTCCTTTTTTGAGGGTGAAGTACATAAATGGTAAAAGCTAATTTTTGAAGTACTTATTAAAAAAGGTATCATATTAATTATTAAGAATTTATTGAAAAGTTTTAACCGACTACAAATGACTTATTTAATGACTTCCACCTCCAAAACCATTCCATCGAACCGAACCTTTTTTATTGAACATCAATAATAAATCATCATGTGTCAGTCCTTATATGTACGTATTGTAACAAGCTATAAAGTCCACCAAGAAAACAATCTTATAGAGGGTCCAAAAATGACTTGAGGCCCTAATTGTGTTGGACCGAATCAAATTCGCTAAAAAAATTTGAAGTCACAAAAAAAATTTACAAAAAATCCAAAAATAATGAAAAATTCGAAAATTTGCAAATAAAATCGTAAAATTGCAAAATTAATTTTAAGGTTATTAAAAAATCTAAAATTCTGTCTCAATTTCTAAAAAATTTAAAACTCAAATAATTTCGGAAATTCACCACATCTTAGAAAGTATACTAAACAAAAATGTGAAATAAAACGCTTAAAATGCTTTTCAAACTTTACAATGATTTTTTGTGTTGTAAATTCGCTGAAGTATTGCAAAACCCAGTTAAATTAATTCTGTTATAGTGGTGTTACACTTACAATTGTGAGTTCCGCTGTTATTAAAAAATTAATCAAATATAATTTTGGTAATTACTCTTCCGTGTATAAATTAAACAAGATTTTGTTGGACGATTTCAGAATATTTTTTTTACCGAGGGAGAATAAAAGAAATTTGCCAACCCTGCAAAGAAGTTAGTGGAACTGTAAGTGCAGGATTGCTTAAATAAAGTAGTTGTTCTAAAAGAAGGTTCTCTAACTAAATTAACGATCCTTGACTGGTTCCCATGGTCACCTAGGAGCCAACGGAAAACGTGTTGGTACAGTTGTTCTGTCTGCGGGATAAGTGATCGAGTGATAGAGCGTATACTAGGATTCCATGCTGCGTAGATGTGTCTATTCGATATCAGTGTTGAAGCTTAAATTAATTGTTCTTAAAATGAGCACAATTATTTGTTATTTGGAAATTTTATTTCTTTATTTAAATTTAGCCAAAAAGAAGCAAGTGAATGAAATATATCTTCAAACAAAAAAACAAATATTATTTGCTACTTAATTATATTTTTTTGCCAGTAAAATTTGCTAATATTTCTTAAATTTATTCGTGCAATCTATAACGTATAAGGTAAAATTCCTTTTGCTGTATTTTACTTGTGATCATTTATCTTAACAAATTATGCATTTGCCACAGCAGTAGCTGTATCAGTAGCAGTCTGATGTGATAAAGTCTTTTTACATACAATTACGTATAACGTACGTATGTAGTTTATAAAGGGTGTCGCGAAATTTATGCAAGATTTTAATCTACCACCATTTGTATGCTTGCCAACAGAAAGAGTTTGACAGATGGGAGTTGACAAAATGGAGCACTATGAAAAAGAACAACACGTTTTAATTGTTTAAATAATGTTTTCTTCATAATGAAACTTTCACCTGAATAGATTCGCTAATCGTTACAATTGCCGCATTTGGAATTTAGAGAATCTACATGAGATTGCTGTGAAACATAAGTATCCACAACGTGTCACTGCAATAATAGTAATGATTTGTTTACAACCATATAATCCAATCAATCATAATTTGTTGCTATTAGATTCGATGGTTACCTCAACCCTATACGTTTCATGGGTCATTGAGTTTTATGACTGGGTTACCACAATACGTTTGTTGATAAGTATTGGTATTGTAAGACATCCAGTCTTGCCGGTAGGAACACGTTTATATACCGAGCCGCTTGATGCAAGAACAGACGCTCATTTCTAGTCGCATCAAAATTAGTAGCGAACTGCGGAGGGTGCTGGTTGTTTAACACCGCCAGTAACTGGTCATGTCACTTAGAGTATCCTTGACACTCAGAATTTATGTGGTGACCGGTGCGA
Source organism: Phania funesta (assembly GCA_963932375.1). Lineage (NCBI taxonomy): Eukaryota > Metazoa > Arthropoda > Insecta > Diptera > Tachinidae > Phania > Phania funesta. The sequence continues at coordinate 38,365,493 of OZ010652.1, read as the reverse complement.
TTCGGACTCCTTCTGAAACGCAACTCTCGAACCCCGCTGACTCTTCCCCATTACATAACTGCGGGACGTATGACTATCCGCAACCTCTGACGCATCCGGTAGCATTCAGCTCTGCTTTACAATATATTATACGCAATTGGCTCCAATTCGGATCCAGTTTATTTGAGTATCGTACTTAATTTAATCTAGTATGTATAGTATACATGTAAACTATTATTGAAGGAATAAACGAATTTCCGTCATCCATTGTCAAATTTGGTTTGGTGACCAACCGGCTTCGGCTATGTGCCATCTTCGGTGTCATTTTTCGTTCTGAGAAGTTTGCATCAATTCGATGACGGAAATTCATTCTAAAAATCTACATCAACACATACTGGAACGGTGTTTTCTAATTCAAATCTTGCATAATTTGTGTCACCTTATACTCGAAGGTAAGCAACCAATCAAGCGACCAGACGTTCATTCATTAGCAAAAGATACTATCCCGACTATCTGACTGACAAGCTAAACAGCATCAATTTCAAACAGCAGTTTAAGATAAATTTACATTTTTCAACACCGTTCCAGCAACCAAACAGTCAACAATTCAAACAAACATTCAGGCAACAAATTAAAAAAAAAGAAAAGGAAGAAAGAGAAACGTTTTTTATGAACACATATCTCTACTAACACCTGTACTCGTTTACTGCAAATACGATTGAATATTTAATGACAAATAGCAGATGGATGGAGGTAAAGAGGAATAGAGTGGTATGAAAAAAAAGGATGAAGATTTTAATTTGGTTTTCCTCTTCAATGCAAAGTTTCCTAATCATTGTCATGGTTGTTACCACTGACTAACTGCCTGGTTGTCAGGTACATACATAGCGGTTGCAAGTTAGAATGAAAGATGATAATTATTCTAGCGTGTTGCAAACTATGTAATTGAGTTTAGAACATTTCTTTTTCCTTATATTGCTTCTTTTCCTTCCATCAGAGAAAAAAGTGTAATTAGTAAAAGATTTTCTTTGCCAAACGTAGTTTTTAGTGGAAAAATATTTTTTATTTTCATAGAATTGAAAAAAGGCTTGTTAATTTTATTTTAATTTATACCATGAATTTAATTTATGGACGGTTTAATGAGTTGAGGAAATACAAAATAACGGCAAATTAATTAAACATTTTTATATTTTTGTATTGAAATTTCTAGTTGTGGCAATTTATTTTCAAATGCTTTGTTGTGTTTATTCAACTAAATTGCAATTTAGCAAATTCGAGTAAAAATAAATAATTTTAATTAAATATTATATTTGTATGTATGCTTTTTGTTTAGGAAAAATTATTTTTGATATTAACTAAAACTAATTAAGTTAAATTGCATTGAAAACAGAAAATTTATTATTTAAATATTTTAGAAATTAAATGTCAGCTATGATTCCACATAATTAATTCGAAAGGGCAATTGTGGTGAATGAATTTAAATTAATTGAATAAATTGGTGTCTCTTTGGCAGAATTTAAAACTTTTTACAAAAGCTGTTGTTGTTTAAATATACGAGTATGTCTTCGTAAACAGATAACTATAAATGTAACATCGCTATTTAAATTTATTATATCTTTCTTAACCCTTTAGACAGAAGTAATATAATAGTGAAATGTGTCGCTTCTATTAGTGGTACGATCCGTTCTTCTTAAGTGGTACAGAAGCGAGAGGTGGATAAAATCTTTTTAGTAACAAAAGCTATATAAGTAAAATTAGTGTCACTTGGAATATAATTACCCTGCGAGAAATTTGTGCCAACTTGTCTAGATTAACCTGTCCCGTCACTTCAGAAAATAGTAGGTCTAACACAAAAAGAAATGTTCTGTGACCGGTTAAAATAGCACAGTACACAAATTACAACTGAGTCCAGTGCTATAGTAACCGAAGCTGGACTAGATTCGTTGCGTCTATTCAGTGACTTTTGACACAGTGTTTGAAAAATCTAAATATTCCCCTCCTTTGACAACACCATGTAAAAGAGACACCTCCCTTTTATGCTAAGTGTTAGAACTAGCCCAGAAGAACTCGCCATTTGACATTTTCTGTGTCAGTTCCGCACTCTCTAGGGTATCTCTCCTTGAAGTAGAAAAATCATCCAAGTCATCGCTTTCAGCTTCATCCTGCAAACACTTTCGAATATTTTCAGAGTTCAGAATTTTCAAAAAATTGTAAAAAATCAGTAAACGAGTTTTAGCACCCAGTGGTACATATATGTACCACCTGTCAGGACCGGTGGAACATACATATATGTACCTACCCTAAAACTTTTTGTATAAATGAGCATAGAGTTAAAAATGTCAACCAACTCTTTGCTATTTGAAGAAACTCTTTCTCATTTTATCTCAATTATTTTTTTTAATATAAAATTGCAATTTATCCGTTGTGCGATAAGCTAGTCTCTATGCGTGTTTCGTTGTTTCCTTAAGCCAGCTCATCAGGAACCCTTTACCCAAATTTTTGGAAAAACTAGAAATGTCTTATGCTTGAAAATTTTTTAACCAAATGAGATGTTTTAAGAAGTTTAAATAAAAACATTGAAGCTTTAGCAAAACGCAGCAGACAAACGTTTTGGTTTAGCAGACAAACGTTTTAGTTTTATTGCATTCATCTCTTTTTATTTTATTTGGTAACATAATTTTAAATATGACAAAATCGGTAGACGTGTCTCTCTTCAAAAAATTCACCGATTGAGCACGTGTCTATGAAAAATTCATAACAAGTATGGTGCAACCGAAAACCAAAGAATGTGAATATTACAACTCTTTGGAATGTTCAAAATTTGGGGTAGTACATTGTGTGCCACTCTTACCGAAAGGGTTAACCAACTAAGGTATTGTTAACAAGAATACGCTACGCTATAAAATGAAAAGAGTTAAAAACGTTTACAAACTGCAGACACAATCTTGCATTTTCAATCCCATTTAGTTTAAGGAAGACTGCGAAGATATTTATTGTGGGGTTATTGTATTGCTAATGTCAAATAAATATAGATCTCGTTTAATATCGTGAATTTGAATCAGGCTTGGGAACTTAACTTTCCTAGCAATTACAATTAAAGCAAAAGGTCATTAGCAAATGAGCAGATAATAAATTATAATTTGTATTTCAAAAAAAGAGTACGATAAAAAATACACTACTCAGTAGAAAAACGCTGATGACGTGTGTATCGTCATAGAAAATGGATATCTTCCATTCTGCTAGTGTTCAAAACTTAACTTTTTCAGTACTCTAAAAAAATATATAATAAAAAAAGTTTTCCTTTCTTAATTGAAATAATAAAAAACGAATTGGATGGAACCCGAATAAATTATTCTCTTAATTCTTTAAATTTTTCGGTCGAAAAAATCGTAAACAAATATATTTAAAAATTATATATTATTATATGTAATAACTGAAAATGTTCAACTTATTTAAACACCAACCAAATAGATTAGCAACAAATATAGAGTCAATGCAACATTTCAAAATCATATGATATGAAATTTTATTATATTTAAAACCACATTTTTATGTTGAAATTACTAACAACGAAAATACAATATTAAATGTTAATACAATAGTACAAGGGTGTTGTGAATTGGACAATTGTTTCTGAGAGACTTTTTAATATATATATGACATACAGGAATAAAACTTTAAAATGATATTATATGATTCAATTTCTATGGTCTTTTTCCTATTTTTAGTTCTGAGGTCACTGAGTCAGTTATACATATACACTTTAAGAAAATAAGTATGGATCTAGTAAGAAAACTTAACTTGAAGATGTATCAACAGTTTTTTATCAAAGAAAATATTGGTTAATTTAACTCTGTATTCTTACACCAGCATAGTTCTTCAGCATATCTACATTCCTTCGATGCTTGTGCCTAACGTGCCGTGCCGTCTTGACTATCCATAAATCTGTTCTGCCATCGTACAAATTCCTGTTCGCACAGGCGTTTGGCTCGGCAAGACCGTCGCTGTTGATGATCTGTTAGTGTTCAAACAGCGTTGTCCGAACACTTGTTCGAACAACTTTGTTATGCCATCACACAAAGCAAATACACACAGCAAAATAAAAAATATGTATGTGCGTACACGACTGTAAAAACCCGTACAAAAACTATGCTGAGAAAAAGGAACAAATATAATTAAATTCTAATTAATTACGCCTACTTTTTTTGATAGTGTCTCTTTTATATAAAGCATTTGTAATCTTGTTTTCGAAATTAGACCTTTTCTATTGAAGTCAGTATCACTAAAACTAACCATACGAAGTGGGCGTGTCAGTTTTCCGAACGCCCCAATTTTGTATGGCCATTTTTCCGTTGCATACAAGTTTTAAGAAAATATAAAATTGGATTTTGATCGTCTTAGATTGGCGAAAAGCTATCAAAAATTTCACTTGGATAGATTAGCAACTATAAATTAGTCCTGCTAAAGTGAATTTGAAAACAAAATATTTTATTTATATTTTTGTTCAGGTCAGTCGATATACTTTTTTCAAGATAATGTGTATGTAAACATGCCAACTTTGAGACGGTTCTTGGAGGAAAAGTCTGACCCTATAGAACTACCGTGTGCTACAAGTGATAATTACTGTCGGAGAAATCATTCTTCAATGAAAAATATATTATTTTGGATACAGAGCTTTCTTTGCTTTTCAGAAGATGCAGTCGCGTATATTTTTAATCATTATAAAGCAAACAAACATCAAAAATATTTATTTGTTTAAAATCAACGTTTAAACTTGCTGCTATGTTACAAAATCACATCTACTATATTTATCAATCGTCTTGTCAAAAATATGCGAACTTTTTTTATTTTCTCTTTTTCTGCTGCTACAAATTGTTGTACTGTGTTCACAAAATACTTTAAAATGACTGCATTGTTGGTTTGCAGCTTTTATCAGCACACGCAATTAGTATTCATCCTTTTTTTTACAATATTCAAAATGTGCTATAGCAGCACACAAATTTGTTTAATTAATTTCGCTAGTATTTATTTCTAGTTTGTTTAGTGCTGCTGCGAACAGCAGTAAACAAATTTTCGTTTCTCTAACTGCGAGTAACTGTGATTTGCTAATTTGTATTGTGTGTGTGCTAATTTGTAATGTGTCTGGATGTTTGTAATGTATAATGAAAGCCGAACACAATATAACACATCTAGACTCAGTTAAAAAAACAAAGATTTGTTTACTGGTGTTAACAGCACCATTTTATTACTAGCGACATCAACACAAAAACGGAGTTTGTATGCATTTGCCTTGCCTTGTTGCCTATTTGAGAGCATAAATCCATTAGATAATTTTCTTTTTTCTTTGAAGCACAGTGTAATTAGTTTAGTTTTGATTTATTTTATATAAACAATTTATTTACGAGAATTTGACCAAAAACACTGTGTGTGGCCCAGTTTCGGCAATATTTTTTTGTTTAATTTAAATAACTGTTATTTATTAAACAATTTATTTAAAAGCTCTCACATAAAGCCGGTTATCAGTTTCACATAAAGAACAAGAAATTAAATTTTATTGTTAATAAATTGAAAACTGGCAGATACAAAAGTTATATATTGGCAGGCAGAACGGCTGGCTTGCACTCTACATAGATTTAAATTAAAAACAAAACAGAAAGAAAACACGTATTCAAATATTTTTTAAAACTTTTTTAATTTACCCCCCAGGCCTTCATACTTTCATAAAGCAAAAGCAATAAAAATACGTAACCATATTTTTCGCTTTGCTTTGCAAAAATCTTTCTCTAGATGAATGTTAGTTGGAGTAAACAAATAAAAAAAACAATAATTAACAAATTGTTTTTAAAACTTTTCATTTTATAGAAAACATGAAAGAATATGGCAGCAATGTTTTTAACATAGGTCACTGTGTATTGTTGTTGTTGTATTATTCTGAACCTTTTAAATTAATTGTTACGTTGTTGTTATGCTGCTAAATCTTGAAAAAAAACAAACAAAAAAATTATAAAAAAATTAAGTAAATACAAAAAAATGTATCTGCAAAATTGTATATTTTCAATTCGCATGATTGCAATTTTACTCGTAAAGTACAACGTCGACAAACATAAATTGTTGAATTTATTTCAATGCATTTTTCTGTTTTTTTGCAGAAATTACTTCATGTAACCCGCTAGTTCATAGAGGGATATTGGTAGAGTTATCTCTAAGGGAATTGTCATATTACCTATCCAAAAGCATATATGTATAGAAAGGTCAATGGATATTCCCTGAATTAGGCCATTTACCATGGGCTGAGTTAGGAAATATTCTATAGGTTACTCCATGAAACCTTTTGCAAGTCGAACTAATAATGAAACATGTTTATTCAGGCGGCAATCCAGAATAGCAGGGGGAAAAACTGAAAAGTTCATTTAATATGAACGGGATGGCGTAGTCTTTTATTTCCATTATTCTTGACACTAATTATGTTTTTAGTAGAATATTTCAATTAAGCAGATGCCGAAAAATTTTAAATAACATTTTCTTTTCCATTTTCTTATTTAAACGTGGTTTTAAACTAAATTTTTCATTAAAAGAGACATTTAGCCAATAGTTATAAAATTAATTTATATATATTAATGATCAGTTCATTATATAGAAAGTTCATTAGTTTCGACTACACTATTCGATTTCTTCCTTAACAAAAGCTTTTTATAATATATTAAGACATGGACCTTAATTACGTCAATTTGGTTTAAAATTGAGTTATAAAATTTGGTGTTTATACATATGCAATTTAGCTTACTCAGTTAGCATTTGTTTACATGACCCGACATTGATGTAAGTTAAGTTTCCTTGCTAGGTGTAAATAAATAAAAACACTTTTTTAAACTTCAAACTTCAAATACAATTTTATTTCACAAATTTTAATATTTAATTTTATTTCAACCGTTCACAATCGATATGCAGCAAAGACTCCTGTTTCATTTCGTTTAATCTTAAAGAAGACTTAAAATTCTTTTACAATAAATTGCTTAGTTACCAAAAATCAATCAATTCGATTTCCTATTGGTTAAATCGATCAAAGTTAAAATATATTGAAAAGATTAATAAGCAAAAATTATATTGACCCAATTTACATTGTATTGAAAATCATATTAAGCAAATTTTATATTTCGCAATTCTCATAAACCAGGAAATGTAATTCGATATTTAAAAGTTCAATAGTATAAAAAGTTTAATGACATAAAAAGTTCTACAACTTAAAATAAATTTAATTGCTGGTTTCAGCAATGTTGTTTACTCCTCCCTCTTTAAAAATCTGCGTCCCGCAGATCACGTGTGTTGGTTGAGAAGTGACTCCAGTTGAGGCAATAGCTTGGACAACGGGCAAATTCAGATTCCTCGTCATTTTGTACCACAACACTCCGATACAGATTCCTAGGATGATTATTATGCCAGTCTGGCTAAAAAAGTTCAAATTCATCTTGGTTCCAAGGTGTTGTAGGCTATCGATATTGGTGAGGCTGATGTTGTGAACTTGTTCGATATTAACCAACAACTTCTCGTCTGTTACGCTTGTTAGGACAGGAGGAAGTGGTTGCGTTTTGATACTCGATGTGCTGGAGAATGTCTCGTTGCCGATTAGTAACGTTTCATTAGAAAGTTGAATCAGGTAGGTGCCATTTAATATTTCAGTTTGATACGGACCTTTTATTAAACCCACGAAGTTGGTTAGGAAAATAGTGTCTGGTGTTAACATTTCAACAATTTGATTTTGCGTGATACTGTAGCGGCAGCTAGCGTTACCTCCTTTAAGAATTCGAGGTATGCAGGTTTCTTCAGCCAGTTGAGCAAGAGATGATTTTTCACAAACCGTTGCTTGGTTTATAGTTAGGCATTGACTTTTCACACCGTACGTTTCATTCTGGCTAATTAAAATTTCATTATATGGTAATTCAATTTGCTTCCCTCCTCTAATTGTTGTTCGGGCAATAAGTCGGTGATAGGGGCTTGCCTTCAGCTTTGGTATGGATAAGACGTATAGCAAAAGAGACCCATTAGTATATATAGATGGATTGCCGTATTCTATAGCTTCTACTGCGTTGGCGTAGGGCAAGGTTTCCATCTCGGTGATTATGTTTTCGACTTCCGCCCTATCCAATAAGTTCGTGTTAACGATTCCGCTTTTGGCCAGTTGGCACGCTCGCACAATTTCATTAATGATATCCTTAAGAATAAGGACTTGGTTAACAGTGTCTTGTCCGACTCGCTCAACTTCTTTGCCATTGCTTATTTCATTCATTTTGTTGATAAGACTGTTGGTTTTCCGCACGATGTCGTCCGTGGTCTTAAGGAGTTGTGAATTTATTTTATACTGTTCATTATTGTTGTGAACTATTTCGTTTTGGCTTTTCAAAACTGCATTCCAGTCTGCTGCGTCTGGGTTGCCTGCTACCCATTTCCAGGCGGAACCTATCCAATCAATTGATCTTCTTATTTTCCTTTGTACACTCCCCAGTTCCATTAGCCTATCGTGTACTTGACCCAGATGATAGTTGATAATTTCTTTGGTTTTGCTTGGAGGTATTAGCTTTTCAACCAACAACGTGACATTCTCAGCCATCTTCGTATACTCATCTAGATTTGCAACATGAACCAGCTTAAAGTTGCCGTTGATTGTCCATGCGTTGCCTGCTCGTATGGTGACTATGGGGGCGTCGTAATGGTATACCTGTGCTGCACTCGATGTGTTAATACCCATGTGTATGAGGGTGAAAATATATATTGGTAGAAACATTTTCTGTAAAATAATAATTCTTAATGGTTAGGAAATACTAAGGGTATGTAAATGCAAAGCAGTTTTTTTTTTATTTTTTTTTTTATTTTTTCTTATAAATATTTAGGTATTTTTTCCTAATTTATTTAGTGATTTTTTGTCATAAATATTCTCTTTTTTTTTATAATTCTGCATCAGCCAGTTTTTGAATAGTTTCTTGGTTCACTCGGAACACTAAGTGATGAACTTATACCCTGCCGCCGTTGCATATATATGCCTTTATGCAACTTACCAAGCAGAGCATCAGCTCATCTCCCGAATACTGTCCAGGCCTAGCTGATGTTCTCTATATTATGTTATATGACAATTATATAATACATTTTTCAATTTTACGCGTCAATTGCGCTTTTTATTTTCATTATATTGTGAAAGGAAGTAAAGGAATATATTTTAAATTTAATCTTCTTATACGTTCTTTTTAAGATTTTTAATGTGAGCTTTATGGATCCTTTTACCACTTGCCGTTCGTACTGTTACCCTGTTGTCTTTTTCTACTATCTCTTTTCTGTAAACTGGCTTATTTTTGGCTTTTATATTTTTTATTTTAACAAATATTGCGTCACCTGTTTTGTATTTTCTAGGCAAAGAACGTTTTTTATTCATACGTTTGGTTCTTTCTTTTACATTTCTTTTAATAAGTTTTCGGAGGTCTTTATTAATTTTAGAACGTGCTTCAATCAGCTTGTCCATATCAGAAGTTCCTATTCTGTTAAAGAACACATCGCTGGGTCTTTTGCCAGTTACTGAGTGTATAGTACTATTGTATCTGTCTACCGCGACATATATTAATTCTTGTACGCTAAGTTCGGAATAATCTGTCTTCAAACACCTATAGATTTCAATTAGCGTTGAGTGCAGACGCTCCACTTGTCCATTTACTTCACTACGTTGCGATGGCGTCAGGTAAATTTTTATTCCTAATCTTTCTAGGAAGTCCCTAATCAAAGGACTAAGAAAACTTCTTTCATTGTCTGTTACTAAAATCTTCGGTGCTGTAAAATAGTGAAGAATTTTAACTAATTTTTCTCTGATGTGTAATACAGACCTGTCACTTATGTGAAAAAGTTTTGCAAACTTGGAGAATTTGTCTAGCACAGACAAGAATTTTTGATCTTGTATCTCAAATATATCCATGTGCAAAATTTCACATGGCATAAGTGGGATGGGTGTTTCTTGAAATTGAGGTTTGAAAGGGTTTCTGTCGTATTTATTGCCTTTGCATATTTCACAACGATCTACAAAACTTTTTATCAAAGCGTACATTCTAGGGAAGTAATATTTATCTAATATCTGTTTCCTATTTTCTTTGGCGTTTCTATGCGCTCTTTGATGTTCTTTCTGAATTACTTCGAATTGGTGGTCTTCCAAACTAATGTTTGTAAGCATATTTCGGGAGCTTTAATACCATTAATTATATTAGGCTTCAATAATTTTCTGAGAATGCTTAGAAGCTTTTCTTTATTCCATTCGGGCGATGAAACGTAGTGTCGATGAACGTTATTATGAGGCGTTTCTTGTGATTGCAAATCGGGGCCAAATTTAAAAATTATTTGATTTCTGAAAACATTGATTGGAACTTCTACATGCGGCATAAGGTCAGATCCATCTTGATCGGCGCTGTGTACAGTTGAGTCAGTTGATTCAGTATCATAATCTCTTGCTTCTGATGCTGTTCTTGTAGTTTCTGAGTGTTTATCTTCTACCTCAGAGGCTGTTTCGGTACGCTGTGAATCACCTTCGCTGGCTGTTTCAGTAGATTCGTCGCTGATATGGTTAACACTAGTTTTCAATCTAGAGAGAGCATCTGCAACAAAATTTGATCTACCTGGTTTGTAGATTAATTCGTGATTATACTCCTCTATGCGTGCCTTCCATCTTTTTAATTTTGCACTAAAATTCCTGTTACCTAAGGCAAAAGTAAGAGGCTGATGGTCGGTGTAAATTTTTATTTTTTTCGCACCATATAAATAATTTCTGAGATTGTCTAGTGCCCATATAATAGCCAACATTTCTTTTTCATTTGTGGCATATCCTTCTTCTGTTTTATTTAGCGACCTAGATATGTATGCGATAGGTTTATCTTTACCGATTTCGCCCTGTGAAAGAACAGCTCCAATTGCGTAGTTGGAGGCATCAGTGGTTAGGTTAAATGGTTTATCGAAATCAGGGAATTCAAGAATATCAGCTGTAGTTAAAAGATTTTTTAATTTTTGAAAAGCCAAGAGTGTCTCGCCATCCAATGTTATTGGTACCTTTCTCGATTGCGTAGCTTTAACCTGCGCGTTTTCGCCTCTCGTCAAATTTGTTAGAGGCTTTGCCACCTTGGCATAGTCCCTAATGAAGCGCCTGTAATAGGATGTCATTCCTAAAAAGCTTTTAAGCTCTTTTAAGTTGCAAGGAGGCAGGAGTTTTTTAATAGCGTCAACTTTTTTTGGGTCTGGCTTTATACCTTCGGAACTGACCAGGTAACCTAAAAATTCCACTTCTGTCTGCAGAAAATGAGTTTTTTCAATGTTCACTTTTAGATTTGCTTCTTCCAATCTTTTAAAAATTGTTTCCACATTGTATAAAGTTTCCACCTCACTACGCCCAAACACAATTATATCGTCTATGTAGACGTAGCACATTTTTCCTATATATTCCTTTAAGACGTCATCAATCATTCGTTGAAAGATCGCAGGCGCATTCTTCAGACCGAATGGCAGGCGGAGGAACTCGAATTTGCCATTCATAGTTGAAAATGCAGTTTTTGGAATGTCTGAGCTCTTCATGGGAACCTGGTGAAAACCTGAAGTCAAATCAATCGTAGTGAAATATTTGGCATTGCCTAGACTTGCCAAAGTTGCGTTGATATCTGGAATGGGGTAGGCATCGGCGACGGTTGCAGCATTTAAGCGCTTGTAGTCAATGACAAGACGGTATTGTTTTTCACCGTCTGAATTTGGTTTTTTTGACACAATCCAAATGGGAGAATTATAGGGGCTTTTGGAAGGACGAATTATACCGTCTGACAACAATTTTGCAATTTGTCTTTCCACCTCTTCCCTCATTGCTGCTGGGTAAGGATAACTCTTAGTATAGATAGGATCAGGCGTGGTTGTTTTAATTTCTGCCCGCACACTTGTGGCTGCAGCTTGTCTATCATCCAGTGGCCCAAATAAAGTTTTATACTTATCAAGAAGATTAATAATTTTATCTCTCATTTCAATAGGCACAGGCTCGCTAAGCACGTGGTTTAAGCTATCAGAAATTTTGGCTTTAATGGGTATAGTAATTTTCCTTTTTAACAATAAAATATTTTCTTTCCTATCAACAATGGCTTCGAGAGACTTAAGGCTATCATCTCCTATTATTCCGTCAAAGGTATTGAGACCTGGCAAAACGTAAAATGTGATAGGATCTAATACACCGTATTGTGCAAAAAATTTTCCTGTTATTTTCTTTGTGATTTTAATTTTTCCTCCTGCAGTTTTAACAGTGAATGGTTTGGACAATGTTATACTTCCGGCAGACAGAGCTGAGTTGCAAAAATTTTTGTTCGAGCCGGTATCGATCAAAAATTCTAATATATTGTGGTTTTTTGTTACGTATTCTATGTAAGGTAGGCTTGAGGGCCTACCTCCATAAAATTTTTCTCTGCTGCAAGGCTATCAAAATCATGAAGTAATTCGTCTTCCTGTTTAGGAGCTGATTCTTCCTGATCATGAAGGGAGTTCAAATGAAACAGACGTGGTTGTTTGTCCTTTCTGTACATTTCTGTCGCAGTTCTTTTTTCCGTTAATTTTGGGCGATTCATATAATCAATTTTACGAGTCTGGATTGATCGGTCTATATCCATTGGTTCGGCGTTGTGATTATTAGCTTTGGGGAAATGTGCTGGTTTAAACCTTGAATCGAATGAGTTATAACGGTAATTATTATTCCTATGCTGCCAATTAAAGTTATTAGGTCTGTTATTGGTGAGAAAAGCTTTAGGGGGTCTTGGTGGAGTGGTTGTGACCTGTTGAGGTTGCACATGAAGGTTTGGTCGCGGTTGACTTTTTGGATGTAGAATATTATTTCTCATGGTAAGATTTTGCAGTTCTAAACATGCCGAGTATGCCTCTGGTAAGGTCTTTGGACGCTGAATTATAACCATTTTTGATAATTCGGGGTTAAGTCCACGTATAAAAATGTCTAACGCCCTATTTCTATGGGTGGTTATCAAAGCATTAACCGTTTCTTCACTAAATGATTCAGTTTTGAGCTTATTTATTATCAATGACAGTTGATGGTTAACTGTCGAATAGAACTCATCTACTTTTGATGAGCCTTGTGAAAGTTGGTTAAGTTGATGTTCGAGGGTTTGAATGTCCCTCTTATCTGCGTAGTGAAGCGAGAGTATCCTTTTTACATCTTGCCAATCACTATCGAAGATATTATAGGAGACCCAAGCAGCATCTGCCTCTCCTATTACTTTCTGTCTTATGCTCTGCATAATAGAGCGATAGATTGGTTTATCCCTCACAATAGCAAAATCCTTTAATACCATCTCGACGGCATGTACCCATGATACATATTGTAATGGATTGCCATCAAAAGTTCTAAGCTCCTTCACACTATCAGGTAACCTACTTATAGTTTTAAGATCCTCTTCGTTACGTGGTGGCTGCAAAATTGGAGCCGCTTCTTCTACAATAGCAAATTCATTTCGCCCCGTTTGCTCCAACGAATTTATTCTAATCCTAAGCTCATTTAAATCATTAGCCTGCTCTATCCTAGCTAATCTATTTTCCATAGACTTTGCCTGTTCTAACAATCGATTAACCGCTCCAGTGAGGGCAGTAACAGTATCTCTTATTTCGTCCATAATTACTTTGTAAAAAAAAGAAATGTGGTAAAAGGATTCACTCACCTGAAAAGTTTATCAGCAACGGGATTGGATACACTTCCACTTCCTTTATATTTTAATTTTTTTCACTTTATGAAAAAATTTTTTGTAATTTTTAGTTTATACTTATATTTTTTTAAAATTTTCTTTTTTGATAAACTGCAATGCTTTTTTAAATTTTTTTATTTATTTTTTATTAAACTCTTTCAATTGAATTTTCCGATTCAATTTTTTCAATTTAATTTTTTTAATTTAATTTTTTCAATTTAATTTTTAATCTGAATTTTTCAGTTTACTTTTTTCATTTAAAAAATTTTTTATACAATTTTTCAATTTAAAATTTTTTTTTTTTTTTTAATTCAATTTTTCAATTTCAATTTTTAATTTTAATTTTCAATTAACTTTTTCATTTAAAAAAAAAAATTTTTTCCAATTTAATTTTTTGAATTAAATTTTTCAATTAAAAAACAAATTTTCTCAATTCACACTTCTATAAACTTTATTTAATAAAAAAATTAAATTTTTTCAGAGGGATAATATCCCCTGTGAGTCCTTGCTGCTACCGACGCGATCTAGCTAGGAAACCTGTTATCCTCGCGGAAGGTCCGTATTTTTCCTTTTTGGCACCCCACTTTGATTTTCGCGGGAGCCTACTGCGGTACGGATTGCTTCACTTTCACTCTGATAACCTTTCATGATTTTTTGTTAAATTGGAATCACCAGGAATATCAGTTTGGTGAAGGAGGATGCCTTTGATTAATTTTATTATAATAATTAATTTTTTTATAGATCCTGGAGTGCTCCGTAGAGATCGCAGGATATTTATTAATTTATTTTATTTCTGGAGAGCTCCGTAGTGATCGCAGAAATTTTTTATTTTTTATAAGGAGACCTTAAATCATGTCCCTGCTCGGGCGCCAGTTAAGTTTCCTTGCTAGGTGTAAATAAATAAAAACACTTTTTTAAACTTCAAACTTCAAATACAATTTTATTTCACAAATTTTAATATTTAATTTTATTTCAACCGTTCACAATCGATATGCAGCAAAGACTCCTGTTTCATTTCGTTTAATCTTAAAGAAGACTTAAAATTCTTTTACAATAAATTGCTTAGTTACCAAAAATCAATCAATTCGATTTCCTATTGGTTAAATCGATCAAAGTTAAAATATATTGAAAAGATTAATAAGCAAAAATTATATTGACCCAATTTACATTGTATTGAAAATCATATTAAGCAAATTTTATATTTCGCAATTCTCATAAACCAGGAAATGTAATTCGATATTTAAAAGTTCAATAGTATAAAAAGTTTAATGACATAAAAAGTTCTACAACTTAAAATAAATTTAATTGCTGGTTTCAGCAATGTTGTTTACTTGTACAATCATGTGATATGCATTTTTACGTAAAAAATTTCCAATTAGCACCATAATGTGAAGGAGATAGTTAAATTGGTAACAATTAAATTTGTTATCCCTTTTTTATATATCGTGGTAATGTTGTTGCAAGTTGTCTGATCTAGTGTTAATAATACAGAATTTTGCGGTCACACTTCACTAGGATTGCATGCCAAATTCCTCAATTTATTAATTGGGTTTTTGTATGATAAATTAAGTGCAATTAAGCCCTTAGTTGCGAAAACTTCGTATTTGCGCAATTCAGGTGCATATCTGAACATTCTATAATACTCTGGAGATTTAACTACATTGAATCAGCGATCTTTTTGCATTTTTTCTTCATTAATGGTCCAAACATAGGAAGATTAGTACCATGTGCTGTCCATTTGAGCTTAGAATTAAAGCCTTGGTTATTTTTAAATATTTGATTAAGTGTTGGGAAAAAATCTAAATTTAGTGAACATTGGCCACTGCTGCCAATATTGTTATTGATGAGACTTAGTAAGCTTGAGAGACAAATATACATTTGCAAAAAAAAGGAGATTCCAAAACCGTAAAAAGTAAACCGCAATTTCATAATAAGTAGAGTTTTATAGTATAGAGAAGTTCGACAACCGTTCAACTACGAATTTTAAATCTAATTAGTGACTATGCGGCCATTTTTGCCTACGGCATTTACAATTTGGTTTACATGTGTATCTCAAAGTATTTTAAAAGTTAATTATTTAATATTTTCTATATCAGGAACTGGTAATCTTAAATTAAATAATGGAACAAAATTTCTTAACAAACCTGAACTTGAAAATATTTGTGCACTTGAATATCCCTATTCTATTGAAGTGTGGTTCTTGTAGGGCAGCCAATAAATAAACTAGTCTTGTATACACCAGCACCGCACTAGTCTCTACCTCTACTTCAGGGCTCATGCTGCGACCCGCAGGGAATATTTTGCCTTGTAGGTTTTTTTGTTTGATGGAATATATTTTGGCCCATATAATTTTATAGACCAGTAAATGCATTTGAAAACTTTTAAAATAAAAATAAAAATTAGACACACAGTTCTAACACATACATATATGCAATGGACACAGTTTGACTCATATTGGGTTGTTAATAAAGTTGCATTCCTTATTTTAGGGGTTTGATAAGTTCTATTTGTTTGGGTTTTATTTTAATACACTAATAATTCATTCTGACTTAAGAATATTGATTTTACTGGATTAATAAATTAACGCAAGCTGTTATTTTGCCCCGTTACCTTAAAGGAAAACAATGCATTCGTAACGAATGAAAATACAGCTGTTTTTCTCTAACATCACTTCTATGCGAACAAGGAATTTCACGGCAAGTTAAATAGCCAACACTATGGAAGCATTTAAAAGAGAAAAACAAATATCGATTCGAATTTGAGTACATCAAAATCGTTCGCTTACTATTTTCTGTGTTCTTCGAAAAGCTGAGTTCCTTTGTTACTTAATAAAAACTACATTTTATATGACTTAATCTTTAAGCTTTTCAATAGTCATTACTATACCGCAACAATCCAATTCAATTCAATTCAATGCAATTCGAAAAAAATTCCTTCATAAAAAGTTGTAATAATTTTCAAGTATCACCTCATAAAATCGTAAATAAATGATCAACTATAATAAAAAAAAGCTGCAGTGGAAAATATGCAAAAAAATTATACTTTGTAATAAATTAAACTGACTTTTTCACACACTATTGATTTGTGGAGATATAAAAAAAATGTAAACACCAAACTTAAATAAAAAAATGAGGAGTGTTTTTTTAACTCGTTGTAAACGACTAGGAATTATTTAACAATTAAATTGTAGTTACTCTTTGGACGTATGCAGACGAGACTGCATTTATTGGTGTTAATAATGATCCGAAGGTTGCATCTTAACAACTCCAGTCCGAGATTCATGAGCGTAAGGATAAATATTTCAATGGATGATTATGTAACGTTTTCCCTCAGAATGAAAAATTGTCCACCAATAAATACAACAAATACCAATCTCCGACATAGATACATGTTCAACTTGGTGTCGCCTTATTGAGGCAAAAATAACGGCCATAAAACATAGAACACTGCAACTATAATGGTTAATAGCTCCTAACTCAACCCTGACTTTGGAATAAAAAGTTCTTTTATATAAAGCCAATATGGACATATACCTGCAAACAAATCAGCTACACTGGTTAATAAGTCTTCACTCAATCTTGGCTTTGGAATGCAATGTCCTTTAATAGAAAACTATTATAAAGCCAATATAGTCAGATGGTATTCAGCTGTGGGGTACTGCTTGCGCATTAAATATCCAGAAGCTGAAAAGAAGATAGTCCAGGATGTTACGACTTATCGCCTGCGCCCCATGGTATATAAGAAATGAAGATATCCATAGAGATATGAAAGTTACCACTGTCCAGGATGAAAAAAAACATACGCGTCAACATACGTAAAGGTTCCACCCAACACTCTAGCACTCGATTTATTGCAATTTTATGGACATCATATATTAATAAAAATAGACACGGCTCTCTCTACCCGATCATAGATAGTAGATTTGTACTTGAGTCCAATAAATTAGTTATTACATTGGTAATAATTTATCAGTAATATCTTAGAGATAAGATTTGAATGCTTATTGAAATATTCAATTAAGTAAATACTAATGTTAGAAAAATGTAACGTATTAAATATTATGGATTGTCTCATATGCTGCAAATTCCGCACGTAAAATAAAATATGCCAAAAAAAATCATACTTTTGCACTGATTTCTACTTCAAAACTTATACACAAAAAATCGTTCGCGCCTCTAATCAATTAGGCCTACGCAACGGACAATAAAAATATCTTGTACATGTTGATAAAAACAAAATAGAGAACAAAAATGGTCAGTTTCTATTTTATTGTTCGTGGATTATGTAATTTACCATCTTGACTAGTCAGAAATCTGGTCTCACATGAAACGAGCGTCGGCAGAATATGGAACAGAAATTTATTCTGTTTGGAGAATACGTTTAAATATTATTATTAAGTTTGGACATAATTTTATGTTTGGCTTCAAGATTCTTTTGGTATTTCGGGGTAGAGTTTAAGTATAGTTTTTTACAATTGTGCGCATATATATTTTTTTTATAATCGCTTTGCGCGAAGAACTGAACTGGTTGAGCACGAACATACCATCAACAGTGACCCGTCTTCACGAGCCAAATTACTGTGCCAGGAGAAATCTGTTCGATGGCTGAACAGATTTATGGCTAGTCAAGACGGAATGTATAATATTATTTTTTTCTTGCCTTAATTATTAATAAAATACCAGTTTTCAAAATTGATGCAAAAAATATTTTATTTCATAAATTCAACCTTTAATTACTCGTGCAATTAAAACATGTACAATCAATGTTACTCGCGCTCCCATCGTTTTTAATTTTTTACAATAACAAAAAACGCAAATAAAGATTGTTTTTGATACTAATTTTATTCGAAATGATGTTCTTAAATAAAACGACAAGAATAAGACAAATTTACCAACTTTGAACGTGAACTACAGAAAAATGTGCGACCTAGAAGAAGGAGTGAAGTGATAGAGACTATTAAAAAAATATATATAAAAAGTAAATTTAAACCACTTTTTGTTTGTTATCTTTAAACAACTGGATAGATCAGTTGTATCTTGTGCGGATGTAGAAAAAGTTGATCAATTTGAAGAAATTTCTATACCTTGTGCATGGCGAGAAACAGACAGCCTCGGATTCACATGCACTCTTTCCTTTAACATACATGCTTTGGCTGATTATTTTCCGAATCACCTTTGAATTTGGAGAGTCGATAATTTAAGGCCATCGAGGCTACGCGCAATCGCTAATGAACAGAACATTTTATGACTTTTGATATTTCGACCTTAGTATCAATCGTGTAACATGCCACAGTGATTTGCCATCAGTGACTGACTAACAAACGGATGATATGGCAGTTATAGATTGCCAAGATTGACGCGTTCTTACTAGAAAAACCTTTAAAAAATGTTAACGACCCATATGTACAATTATTGCACAAGGATTGTTGGTGAAAGTCGTAGTTGGTCAGAAAATAAATTATTTTCTTAATTTGAATTATATATGTATTTTGTTCCTTGTAAAAACTTAAACTATTTCACCACTTTTATTGAAAAATTTCCCAAATTTAAAAAATCCCTATAAAAATTTCATATTTTACGTCTGAGGAATCTTGGATATGTCTTATTGGAAAAATTTTCACTTGAATGTTGTTTTTTTTTTTTATAAGAAACATAAACATAAATTTCTTTTGTCTGATAAACATTTTTGGCATATAATACAGGACCGTTAGATATCTGATCAAGAACAGTGATTGTGGGTTATAATATTGCATTTTAACATGCCAAAAGAATAATAAACAAAATCTAATTTTTCTAATGAAAAAATAAAATTTCTGCCGGTAATGTACACAGTGTCACATTAATTGACATTTCTAAAAAAAAAAAAAAATAGAAACGTATTCACTACGCAATTCAATGCCTAAAAGAAACGTAGACAACTTCGTTTAATGACCTCTTTTTGTATGACAAACGAGCGAATCGCCTAGAATATTTGTACAGAAATCAGTAACAAAAATTTAGTGATTTCTATATAAATTCTCTGGACGAGTCGCTCGTTTTCACATTTATGTTTTTGTACGGATCGTTTGTACAAATTCCTACATATATTTGTTTTCCGTTGTCTATGCAAATCCCCCTAGATTTTTCTGATTATTTAATACCCTAGCCATACCTCTCTAGCTATAGTGGAAGTGTGCTATACAAATAAGGGGGCACCATAGACCCCCTAGATGAAAAGTGCCCGTTTTTAAATTTTTTTTGGTTAGTTATACTTCCAGACCTCCCCTCTATACCAAATTTCATATCTCTAGCTATAGTGGAAGGGCCATAATATTGATGAGCGAGTGAGTCAGTGAATAGGTACTAAAACCTCCATATTTCGGTAAGCTTTTATGGTAAAACTCCCAAACTATGAGGTTACTAGTATGTAGAGTCCTTATGTTTGAAGTTCCATTATTTTATGACTAAAAGAAGTAAAATTATGATGGGGTAAAAAGTGCCCGAATGGTTTCGTATAATATACACACTGTGTGCATTAGGCCTGAACTTGGCCTGGTGCACTACCGTGCGCCTTAATTCAAAATACAACTTGAACAAATATTTATAATTTCTGCGCTATATAAATTTAAATATTACTACATTGCAGCAGAATTTATAAAGTTCCAGTAAAAAGAATTTCAGCAGCAAAGAAAATGTTGATTCCATTTTATTTTGAAATACATACAAGAGTTAAAATAACATTTAAATTTTTATTAAGTGCAACTGAACAGCAGAAATGCAAAAAATTATTCATAACATTATTTATTCATTGAATGTTTGTGTTCTTATATTTCGTTTATTTTTAGATACATCTGTGTTGGACTAATAATGTGCAATTTTAAATATTTTTGGTAGACAGGTATTTATATTTGTACAAGTTTAATTTATTAAAGCAAACTCTTTTTATTTTTAAAATAAGTTAGCTCTGCGGGGTTAATTACCTAGAGCAGTGACTTACAAACTTTTTTCTCCGCGCACCACCCGATATATATCTCTAAGATTTTAGAAAACGAACGTAAAACAGTCATTGTGAATAAAAGGGTTTCCAATATGGGCGGTTTAAAGTTGAAATGTAATAAAACAAGCTGTGTGAGAGTTATTAAAAAAATTAATTAAAAGGCTTGTAAACTTTGTACTTTGATTAAACACCAAAAGAATTTTACATATTTTCTCTTTTAAGAAAATTTTTTGGTTGGAGTTATTATATTATTTTTGTATAGTTAAAATACTTTTTCGTGGTTAGAATTTTAGTAAAACTTATACAGATTAACTTAACCTTGTTGGAATTCTTATGGACGAAAGTCGGTTGTTTAATATAAAAACAATTAATGTTTTTCGCAACAAAAATAATGTTTAAAATACTTTCTAAATACATATCATATGCTAGCCATAACAATATATTGTTGTGGAGAACATAATATAGGTGTCGTGACCATGCCTGTTTTTCTTTGAGTATATATACCATTATGTGCTATACGACTTCGCATAATAGCATGAAGCCGAAAGCTTTAATTTTCGAAGATCTTAACTTTGAGGACAAGTTCAGAATACTCTGCAAATAAAAATGCTGGAAACAGTGTCAACGATTTGAAACATAATTTTAAGCCGATCACAATTGTGACATTAAATATGACGCTTGCGGCGTGACCAACGTGGTTTTCGAAGAAATACGGCGTCGCATAGTACGCGCTCGTAAAGCTCCAAAATAGTCTTTAAAGCACCGGCGTACATGGAAGTTGTTTTCCATTTTCGGTCGGTTATATTTAGGTTGTATAATTAGTAAGGAGATAACCGTTTTAAAACACCAATGCACTTGAATGGCAATCTCAATAATGTGTTTAACATCACGCTGGATTTTCATGCCAAGCACTTTAAAAGCTTGTGATTCCTTAATACTTCTATCACTCATAATTACAGAGTGAGCAACATAAATAGTCATGCGTCTGTGAGTAAGCAGACCAAATTCAGAGATTGTCAGAAGATCCTTATTGAGTGTAACATTCATATTCTGCCTGACGACCGATTATAAGCTTCGAAAGGTTTGGTCTATTACTGAATAAAAATGAATGGTAAATGATGCTGTCATCCGCCAAAGAGTAGATAAGTTTGAAAATTTGACATAGAAAGTAATTAAAAAAAATAAGAAACAGTATAGGAGAAAGTACAGAGCTTTGCATTACCCTTGAGTTTATATTCAACTCATGTAATAAAATCCCAATTATCCGTCGATCCTGGAGAAAGCTTGATATTTGTCGAGAGAAATCCTTATCCACACTCAAATCAGTTAGAATGATAGATAGAAAGATTATTGTTGATATTAAGTTTTTATTAAAAATACAACAAAAGCAATAGAGACAGTTCAAATATGAAATCTTTAGAACTCTAGAGGAACGCTAGGAGGGCTCTCGTTGAACGTAATCTATGGAAAGTATTTTGCGATCGCTAGGTAAATTGCTCAATTTTAAATATATTATAAGATGCAAGTTTACTATACTTTCTATAACTTGAGATATGGCAGAACAAAATGCAGTTGTGCCGTATTTTGCAGGGTTGTTGGCCTCACTATTTTTATGGATTGATGTTGCCTTCTAACATGTTGGTAATTCACAAGCACTTTACGACTTTTTAAATAGTTTAGCTAATTGACGTGGTAATATCGAAGAGCACTGTTTTTAAAACCAGTGCTGAAATACCATCCAACCCGGGAGGCTTAATAATATTTAGGCTCATGCTAATTCCCCGCTTACTTTAACCTCCCATTTATATACAATTAGGAGTAATTTTTGTTATGAATTATCTCTGTCCAATATAAAATTTCCAATTTTATATATTTATTCAAATTAAAAAGAAAAAATCCATTACATTCGTTAGTTACGTGTATTTATAAATTGTTGTGGTTTTAACTATAAAATGTGGTAAAACAACAAACTAAAAACTCTTGTTCGTATATGTTTGTAAATTTAAATTAAATTCAAAATGGAATCGAAGTACAAAAATATAAGTTTGAAACACTTAATAAAAAGCAATTTATACATGTCCTTCAATTTAATAAATATATAAAGAAATCTTTTTTATACTTTTAAATCCGTAAAAATATTTTTAACATACCTTGTGCTGCAATTTGTTGAGCTTTTAGTAATAAAATACCAATTACTACTGCTGTAACTATTTTCGAATTATGCCATTTAGTTGTTATTGTAACTGCTGCTACAGATGCTGCGTGTCTTGTTGTTGCCAAAGGAAATGGCGTCATTTTTGGCGCCATTTCAAAATGTCTACTGTAACGTTATTTTTCCTTTTAATTCTCTGTGTGAATATTTGTTTTATCTAAAAGTAAAGAAATTGAAATGAAGAAGAGCAAAATGTGAAAAAACTTTATAATAAATTTATTTTAAATTACTATTCTTTCAATTAGTTTCACTGCGGCAATAACAATATTTAGCTGTAAATTTTATGCTTAATAAATTTCAAATCAATTTAGCTAATTTGTTGCGACGAATAAGGGAAAGATGGCAAGCCAAACTGAAAGCGTAAGAATTATAAATTAAATTTATACTTAATTAGAATGATGTCACAAATACCGTTCGAGCAGAATAACATAAATTACTTTTGTTGTGTTATGGAATTATTTTTACTAGCTATACTGTCAGGCATGCGATGGAAGCCGAACCGATTTGAAATGTAATCGTAAGCCAGAAAAGAAGAAATTTGTTTTATGTGTGATAAAAAACGTATCGATTTCATATCCCAATTTTGTTTCATTTTTAAATGTTTACAATAAAAAAAAATTTAAAAGACGAAGCCGATTATATCTAGTCCGTCGGCAGCTTAAAAAATATTTTCGGAGGCGACAAACAAAACAAACAAAAATCATTAAAACACGCTCTCTGTGAAAAAAATGACATATTTTTCTAATTTTAAACTGTTTTATTCTGATATTTTAATTGCATTAACAATGCAAACTTCGTAGAAGAAATTGACTTTTGTCAGCGGCGACTATGTATTTTCAATACGTGTCGACGGCGAATTTAGCCGCTTTTATATAATCATTATCTATGTGAAAATATTGACAGAAAAAATTTGGGGACTCATCAAAACTATTAAATTTGCCAGAAAAAATGTAAATTGAAAGTAATTATAGGTTTAAAACCTTTAATGAACTTATAGATATACTTGGCTTACATTTTTTATCCAACTCAATTTGAGTGAACCATTACAAGCAGCATGTATAAACCATCGGATGATGGGGTTATGTCAAATTGAATGTACTCAAGTTTTAAAGGCTCAAATAGAATTGTGCCAAACTATGGCGCGTGATGAATTGAAGCAGAAGCAAAAGATCGAATCAGAAAATAATATAACCAAGACTATAACTAATGAAAATCGGTAAGGCATATGAAATTTCCTGTTGCCTCAAAATCACCATTGAGACTTGAAAATCATACCTGAGCCAAAAACTCGAGTGGAAATTTAAACGCCTTCGCTAGACACACAGATATTTATAAAAGTCTACCAGTTGTCAGTAACACTCGTCGATGACCACATAACTTTTCGGTCACCAGAGCTCAAATTTGCAATTTGCAATTGACATAAAAAAATTACCTAACTTAATCGTAATACTAGATTTATGGTAAGGAGCTTGAATTGGTTGCTTTCGTTCCTCTTGGAAGATATCTGAAATTGTTATGATCCCAAAACCAGGGCTTGCTAGCCAAATTTCGTCATACAGACCAATTGCTTACTTCAAATTTTGTCGATGCTATTTGAGAAAATATTCCTACTGAGTGCATCTGTTTACCTTAACAACGTGTGACACGTTATCCCGGTACATCAGTTTGGATTTCGTGCGAAGCATAGTACTATCGAGCAAGTTCATAGCATTGTAACATTTATTAGATCGGCCTTTTAGAACAAATAATATTGTTCGGCCTTATTCGTAGGTCTTTCCCAGACGTTTGATAAAGTTTGGCAGGATGGGTACTCATCGAAATCTTGAGACTACTTTCTGAAAATACTCAAGCTTTTTAAAAGCTACCTGACAGATAGAAAATTTAAAGTAAGACGCACCACTAACTTTTCCCAAAGCATTTATGGTGTCATTGGGTGTATGGATAGTATCCGACTAGTAAAGCCATTTAAACAGGATCACTTATATTTTTCTTCTTTATAACTCATAGGTTTTGCCTTGTAAATAATAGATATGTGTGTCGATTAATCTTTCTTATATAAATACATTTTATTTTAATGTAGGTGGGATATCGAAGCAGAGCACTTACGTTTTGGGTCCCTTTTCGACTCCCTTCGCTCCTCAAATTGATTTAAGGCAACCGATTTGTAATTACGATTACCTTACTTTTAAACAATGGCTGATGTGCGCTCATTTAGTTTAGGAATCTAGGTTCTATTTAATGGGATGCAGAACTAATTCCCAGCATAATCATTGTCGGTCTGTGAGAAATAATTTTTCGTCTTTTTGGTCGGTTTGAAATCTTTTGTTTCTTATATTAAAATAATAATTTTTAAATTTTTATTTTTCATAATTCATATACGAGTAGGTACATATATGACAAAATATTTCCTTTCCCCTTTAATACTTTTGTGATTTATTTGACTAATGTAAATAGCGCAACTAAAATAAAACAAAACCAACTATCACTAAGAAGTAAAAGATACTGGAAGAATAAAGCCTAAATCACACAACTTTTATGGTTCTTCACTGACAAGGAAGTCGAATTTACGCAAAAAAAAGGAAAAGACGGAATCCTCTTTAATAAGTTGATTGTTCCTCTCTTTAGTTTTTGCTCCATTTTTTTAAATAAGTTCCTTAGCAAAAAAACTATGGAATTGTACAAAATACATTTCCTTTGTAAATTCTTGCTTATTTCTTTAATATGAAATGTTAAGAAAATCTCTAGCAGTGTCCTTTTAAGGTTGCTTGTTCATTCAGTTTTTTATTCCTGTTGGAAAATTTGTGTGCCATTTTTTTTTCTCACTTTTTTTGTGCTTTGCTAAGCTCTGTAGTTCTCTCTTTGCTACTCTCGACATTCTTTAACTCCAACAGAGGTTTCCTTATAATCCTGTCAACACTTTGTTCTCGTTTGTAACAGGAATTTATTATTATCGCTTTGGTCATGCCAGTGGCCATTTTTCTATCCCGTGCAGTGGTAATGTGGTAAAATGATAATGACGAAGAGACGGAAATAGTAAAAGTAACTCATTGTTTTTTTCTTATGTTATTGTTGCTATGGACCTCCTGGTACTTCAAGGAATTAAAAGAAATTATACCGATACACATACACAGACACACGTGCACATCTTTTATGTGTAAGTGGTTCGAGAATTATAGTAAATATTTTATCCAACTTTGTGTTTTTAAAGGAAAGTATGAGCAGAAGATAATTGTAACACCTCATAGTAGTGGTAATATTCATTTTCCATAGCCTATCGAGCACAATGGGTTGAAAAAAATAAGTATTTAAATAACTGTTTTTTTTTTAATTAACATTCAAAATAAAAACAACTTATGAAGAAATTTCTAGTTTAGTCCGATAGTTTCGACACTGCTGAAGTTTCATAATTAATAGCAGTCATTGACTGTAGGGAAGTTTTGAAAGACTGTGCAGTAAATGCGCAATTTCAAAAGGTCAATTGAATAATCGGTTAAGTTTAGGAAAGTTACGTCTTTTCGTTTTTATCTTTTGCAACAGTCAGTATTGGGCAAAACTTACTGTCGGAGTAGTGTCAAAAAGGCCTATCTATCTCTCTATCTGGCTGTATGAATAATTGCTCAAGCTTAAATCGCTCAGAAGATCCAAATTCACAAACGCCTCAACATAGTTGTATAAATATGGGCTGATTATTCACTAACTTTTTTCATGGTTTTATAAATTTGGGAGAATTTGGCAATTTTTTTACAATGGACTGACTATTGCCTAAGTTCTGCAAATCTCTAAAATTGCCCGAAATTCTGGTTTGTTATTTTTTCGTTGATTGGCTTCAAAGTTTTACAAATTACCGAATATATGAGAAGTAGGAAAAACGTTCGTATTAAATTTTCGCCATTAGTGGGTTAAATGTGGGTTAAATAGATGATGTTTGCAATAGATACCAACTCAGTAGAAAGACACAGGGAGTGCTGATGATGTATATAGTGGCACAGAAAATGCATGTATGCATGTCTAATAATTAACTATTTCAGTATATCTAAAAATTATCGTATTAAAAATATGAACAAGATATATTTAAATTTTTCGCTCAATTATTGAAAACTTCAGTTCTACAAATTCGTTAAAATAAATAATTTTTAGGTATTTTATCAATATGATGAATGTCGCAATGTTTATTTACTTAAGTTTCTATGCATTGCTTGGCCGTTTACGGATATACGCTAAAAAGAAAATTATTGTTCCTGGCCGTCAGCCGATAATGCAGAGAAGATTTGAAAAAGTTGGCCGAAGGCCAACAATGCCGAAAATCTTTCGTAAGCGTAGACGCTTTTGCAGAAAAAGCGTTGGCAAGCCAAGCCGGTTTTGGGCATGCACAAGAGGTCAACATTTTTTGGTTGTTAATTTTAGATTTTATGTGATTTTCATTTGGATGATAATTAACCTCCTAAGTCTCCACCTCTTAAACCATTTCTAATACAGTCGCTGATTTAATCCTTTTCCAAATGAAAATCTCAAATAATTCGTGCCTTGTTTAAAATTTGTTTTCCCAACAGAAGAGAGCAAAAAACAACAAAGAATTATAAATATAAAGAATTATAAAGAGTATTCAGATAACACAATTTATGTCAAGAAGTATGGCCTTCGTAGCACACATATGTAGTTACAATAAACTATAAATTAAAAATTAGGTAAAAAGTAATTTGAAAATGCGTTTAGAAGTAATTACGTATGTGGTAAAATCAGTCGAAGATAACGTTGCACCATTTTCTAACAATAAGTTGCAGGTTTTGCTTAACGTTTAATTTTTATTCAATCTCATATAAGAATATATATGTTCAATTTTATCGTTAATTAAATTAATTAACTGCAATATATCATTTATATATCTGTAAGGTTTTTCACAAATTTTCCCATAGTGCTACTAGGAACAAAAAAAAGTGTAAAGTGTTACGCTACAAAACAAAAAGGAAGTATAAGTGTAACAGTGTGGGGCTGTAGTTTATGGTCAAGTGTATAAATTCAATGCACTTATTCTGCAAAGTACAGTGTCTTACGAGTATTAGTTAGTAAAGTGTAATTCAACTTGACTACACCATCTCATTAAAAAAGTGTATTCAAATTGACGTAAGAATAGAGAGAATATAGTGTATTTTGTTACAGTACAGTAACAAAAGGAATATATTTCTTATTTATTGTTGTTTCTCTTAAAAGCTTTCCTTTAAACGTTATGCTCTAAACACATAGACCACAGCGAGCTACAGACTACAATCTGTCAAAAGTAAAATACACACGTTCATATGAAGGCGATTTTTTTGGAGGCATATCAGCTACACGACTACTAGACTAGAATTGTCGCTGTCGCCAATTTAAACTAATTTCTACGACAATTGACAAATAAAGTGTTGACAATTTACAAAGAACGCATAGAAAAAAATCAGCTTGAATATATGGAATGAATTATATTTATATACATTTAAAAACAAGTTATTTTACCTGGAAGGTGCGAAAAAAGTACTTTTCGGCCAGACCTGTTAAAATAAATTTTTATTTGATTTTCTTTTTGACCATATTC
Organism: Phania funesta; assembly: GCA_963932375.1. Classification (NCBI taxonomy): domain Eukaryota; kingdom Metazoa; phylum Arthropoda; class Insecta; order Diptera; family Tachinidae; genus Phania; species Phania funesta. The sequence goes on along the minus strand of OZ010652.1, from coordinate 38,337,022 downwards.
AGTTTCTTCTGTTTCAGTTTCTTAAATGAGTGATTTTGCGTTAAGGCAAACAAAGTTGAAGTGGCAACATTGTTCGCGAAACACATACTAATAATGCAACACCAATCTTCCTATCAGCTGTTTATGACGTAGCTGCCGCCTTCAAAAAAATTAAGTAGCTGACTACATGGCGACATTTGAAGTCAATTGCATTTGTAGCCAATAAGCTTTGTAGTCTGCTGTGGTCTATGTGTTTAGGGCATTAATTTTATGTCAGCTGTTTCTAAAAGTACGACCGTGTTTACGCAGGTTGGGGAAATGGTGTATATGCACTTTTCAGTTTTGTAATCAGCAGACATTCACGTGACCCACTGTTTTCTTTTCTGTTGGTAGTTTCTTATCGCCATTATTCTTGTTTTCTCATTGAAACTTTGGCAAATTCTATTAATGTTTCAAGACACTCGAGGAGACAGTGAGTGCGCGTAGAAGACATTACAAGTACAGAAAAGAAAACTTATTACAAAAAGTCATTAAGTTTCGCGGAATCAAAAAAAGTTCTTAGTTTTTTTCTATTAATTGATATACAAGAGTAAAAAATTCCCGAACAGTAGAGAGCCCTACAATATTCATTTGTCTTTTTTAAATAGGTGAAATGATTTAATTTATTTGTTTGTTCAATGTTACAATACAAATACATTTTATATTGGAATATATAGAAATATTGTACTTATGTCGAGTGTCACAGCTCGAGCGAAATATATATTGCTTTATGTTTAAAGCACGCCATTGCCGGTGGTTTTGCAGCTGAAACCAAAAGAATTTCATTTTCATATTCCCTTAACGAATGCTGTTCCCAGTCTGACCGGAGTGTCGACCCAAACGCGACTAACTGTCTATAATCGACCCAATTTCTTCAGAATTGTTGACCACTCTTCGAACTGTTGTCACATTAGGTATATTTTCCCGACCGAAAATTTTGCGAGATTTACAAGCGGTTTCAGCGTAATGGGGTTTTACAATGTCAACGCGTTTTTTTGTGTAGTGTTCCATTTTTAATAATCGTAGCAATCATAGGTGACAGTTGTTCAATATCTAAAAGATATTGAACAACTACAATATTTAAGTAGTGCATTTTTATTGAGACTCCATATATAATACTATTATCACACATTCACCTTAATTGTGGTCATTTAATTGACAGCTGAAACGTATTATGTTTGTAAAAGCTTGTGTTTGTGAATTCCCATAAATGGGGAACAATTCGGTTTTAAAGTAAATGTTTATAAAAATTATTTATTTGAAGAGAAATTATTTATTTAACACGTATTTTCATAAAATATAAATATACTAACCATCAATTTTACCTAGTATTTTCTTTTATTTTCGTTTTAGTTCTTTCTATACAGAGTTTGACAACTGCCATGAAAAATAAAATGTAGTTCTTGATTTTGCCATTCAACACAGTTTTTTTTAGTTCACTCAACACACTTTCCCAGAGTTGCATTGGCAATTTGACATTATTAATGGTGGAATTAAGTACTAATTGCATTTGTATTAGTTGCGTAAATTTCCTGGTTGTGCAATTAAGGGTTATGTCTGAATATAGTATAAGCATGTTTCTCAACAATAGATTCCTTTCTTGGCATTAGTATTCTTTATCCTTTTAAAATCTTTACTATCAGCCAATATCAGAAAATATCAAAACTGTTTTCGAATTAGTGTAAACGCTAGAGACTAATGGCATTTTCCTTTCAAGCAACTATGGTATATGTACTATATGTTGCCATTTATGCCTGAGCTAAAAGTTCAGGGTGATATATTACTCCTTTTTACAACTGTATTAACTTCTTTTTTTATGTGTTAAACTTTCTTTTTTATTGTATTTGGAAGCGTAAAAATGTATATCTTTCTGAGAATTTGGGTAAGCTGAAAAAACTGATACCTATTTATAAGGAAATATTTTTTCAGATAGAAAACTGCCATAAATTTGTGGTCAAAACTTAGTGCCATCTACAAGTAATTTCATAAATAGTAGTCATCTTTTCAACGATGCTTCTTCTTTCTATGCTGCACAAACTTCCTAACAAATTTAATATACCTTGAAATATCAATAACTTTAATATTGTTCTACTAGTGAAAACAGAAAGTACTGCATCCCATCAAGTGTCATAAAGTACGAACAAGTAAAAAGTATTAAAAGGGAAAAAGAAAAGGAACTTTTCACTTAACAAAAATTAGCAAAAACTCCAGCAAAAAAAAAAAAAAAACTTTAATAATACAAGTCAAATGATAGAACTTAATTAGTAGTCATAATGGCAGAATATAACATAATTACTAAGAAAGCCAGGAAAGTGTGCGCTAATATACGAGGAGGATACGAACAAAAGCTCGTTTAATTAAGTACGAGGGAAAAGTGATTATTAGTTAACAATTTCAATCTATAATTTTTTTGAAGCTTTGAAAATCAGTTTTGATAATTAAAAATCATTAGCTAAGTTCGAAATTAACTGCATTAATTATCTCTTCATTAACTTCGAAGAAAGTTGCGCCGCGGGTCATCTTCATTTTGCATTTTTCAATCAAAAATCTTTAAACCTGCATTTTGGCATTTTGGGGGGGATAAAATCGAACAAATGCAGATATACCTGCACTTCTAGCAATTAAACTCAAAATTAAAATCACAACCGCTACATTTCACTTCATTAAGTAATTTTCACGTTCTGGAATATATATAGCCTTGCTTGTACATAGACCCAGCATTATAGTGGATCCAGCATTTTTAATATTTATAAAAACCTTAGCTGTATCATGTATTTCTTTACTAAATATAATAATTTAAAATTACTCAAGTTGCGTGATTTAAATCTAAAATTTTTGTTTAACATTTTTTGTATGTAAGTTATTACTAAATCCGCAATATATTAATAATAACAATAACAACTATTTGCAAACAAAAAAAACCTCATGTAAAACCATTACCTCAACATCATGTAACAATAAATGTATGTACGAAATAAATAAAAAAATAATAAATATAAAATAAAATTCATCATCATCGCCAGAATGATCGGATAACATGGTCATACATAAAACTGTCCCATCAAATAGCTGGAAACATATTGTTGCTGTTGCAGTTTTCTTTGTTATACCTGTCATGTCAAAAACGATATTGTAAATAAGTGTAATGCAGCATGTCAATTCCCAGTAGTCGGCGTAATGAGCGTTATTTTTGAGCAACAGAATTGTGATTTTAATAATATGAATGACATTGCCACTGTCCGATTTGCCGTTTGCTACTAAAAGCACCATTTGTATAACACGCTTTTTAGTGATGGCACGATTAACCGCTACAGGCTTATTTATTCGAAAACGCCGGCGAGCGCAACAGAGCCATTTTCAACGACTTTCTCCTTACTCAATTAGATGAATTGGAACTCGAGAATATGGTGCACTGGGCGAAAAACTCGTCCGATTTAGCCATTGCAGTCTTCTTTTCCTGGAGGATTTTAAATGCACTCTTGACGCCTTCAAAGAGAACATCTATCAGGCATGCGGTAACCTATCGCCAGAAGTCCTGCCAAGAGAGATTAAAGATGTCAAATCAGGTACCAATTCTAGCGGTAGCCACTTGGCCGATAGCATTTTCTCAACTGAATTACAGAAACAACACACAATTTATTTTGGTGTCTCACACCTTTCTGAAAAAATCTCTTAACTGTACGAACTAATTCGTGGCTGACAGAATTCTAGTAGAAAGTAAAACACCAACAGTTGATAATTTTCGAACTGCTGGGAATTTTTATCATTTTGAACAGACAACATACCGTTTCTACGTTGTAACGCGACAGCTTATTTATTCATGTTTTTTCGGTTATTGATTGGTTGTTGTATAAAAAAGTGCATATTTCTTTTCATTGTGTTTTTAAATAAAATATTTAAATTTTATTTTACTTCATTTCCCTCACATATGAGTGCAAGTCACCTGCTAACTTAAGCGCCACTCAAATGTTTTTTTTAATATTAAGTATCTTTTTTTTTTAATTTTTTATAATAATTTTAAACGTGTAGTTTTGCACGATTTTCATTTGACGCTTTTGTTGCTGTAGTTGTTATCATGTAAACACATTAAAGTTTTTGTACTGAAATCGAACTGAGAGGACAATGTGCATACATACGAGTACATACATACATGTACAAAAAATGAAAAGTTCAAATGACTAAAAAGCGTTAAAATAAAAGCAAAGAGAAAATATTGTTTTATCGACCATTTGCCATCTCATTACCTTGTCAATTTTTGTTTAAATCTCCAAACAGCTTGTGGTACTACGTATACAAAGAGCTAAAAGTATTTAAAGGAATGAATTGTTAATGAGAGTAGATTGTGAAATATTGATAATAAGAAAAATATAAAAATAAAATAAATTTATTTGCAGATATAAAGAGAAAAAGAAACGAATTTATAGTAATAAAAAAGAAATAATTTATAAATAAATTTGCATACGAAATTTTACCGTGTGGGGAGAATCAACAACTTGTTTATTGCAGTTAGTTGTAGACCTTGTGAGAGACGAATTGCGGTTCTGTCCTTAACAAAGTTAACAAAAATAATAAAATAATTTAATATCGACTTAAGCTCGATTTAAAGTTCTTACAACCTTCATTGAAGGTGTAAAGTTCATAATTTCAACAATATTAATTTCCGACCCCACAAACATACATAAATATTCTGGACCCTTATAAGTCCATATAATTGATCAGCGCGTACGACGATTTTTTGCTATCAAAATATTCATTACTCTTGTGAAAACTGAAAATTCACCCAAAAATTGAAATGTATCGAAAAATTGCAACAATAAAAAAAATTAATTAAAAAAACCCCATTGTTTTACAAAAAATACCAAAATTTTTAAATTTCACTAAATTTTGACATTTCGCCACAAAATTTCACTACCACATGACGAAAATTCCATATAACTCATTTCATGGAAAAATGCATTAATGTAATGTTAGTCTCTTCATGAAAAACGCAGAAATTTGGCCTAAATTCGATGGGACCACAATAACATCAAACAATTTAAATTTTATTCCAAATTTGCTAAAGGTTAAAATATTTCGCAAAAATTTTTAAATACACAAAAATTCGTTAAAAAAAAACATAAAAAGCATTAAAAAATACTAACTTAACGAAAAAACAAAAATTAAAAAATTATTAAAAATCAAAATTTAATAAAAAAATTATAAATTTATAAAAATCATCGCGCTTATAAAATTTTTTTATTGGAATTAGCAATCTAAATATAAAAACCAAAACAACTTACAAAAAATAATAATTCCGCTCAACCGAACATTCACCGGAAAATTCCGAAATAAACGAAGTTTCTCTCAAAATTTTAAATTTATTAAAAAATCCAAAATTTCACAAAAATAATATACGAGTAATTACCTATGAATTTGATATCACCAATCTGCTATTTAAATAAAAATTTTATATCTCATCAAAACATGGAAATTTCACTCAATAATCGAAAATTGATCAAGAACCAAATCATACAAACAATTTCAAATCGCATCAAAGTTCGTATTTTACCAAAAAGTCGTCAAAGTATTTATATTTGAAATTCTATCAAAAATTTAAAATTACCCACAAAATTTTAAAATTGCGAAAAAATTGCTCAAGCAATTATAATGAAAATTACGACAAAACTGCGGTTTTACGAAAAGTCATAGAAAAATCGAAGTTCGATAGAAATAGAAAATTTATTAACAAATCAAATAAATTTAAAACAATTTAACAAATTTAAAATCACTACTAAACATAAATTTCACCAAAACCCAAAATTTTACCTAATAATAAAAAAAATCTTCAGCATTCCAATATTTTTAGTAGTTCCTAATTTTACTTGGTGCGGTCCTTTTACCCTTGTTTTATTGCGAGCTGCACAATCGGATTTGCTGTTGTTCTTTTTCGCTTTAGTTATGAATAAATTTGAGTTAATTGGAAGATATTTAAAAAAAATTACCATTATGTTAAAAAATGCAACATAATCAGACATAAAAAGAGTGCAAAATAACTTTAAGATCGCACCCTTTTAAAGCACTTTATGGTAGGGAATAAAAATAACGTTGTTTTCACTTGCATTTTATGCACATTTTATTTTGAAGCTGACTTCTGTTACGGCCTTTGCTGCTGGTCTTATTCAATTTGCTGCTCTATTGTCGTTATAACGGGGAAAATGCAGAATGTCATTATTGATTGAGTTCTACAATACCCATTCATGCATGTGTTTAATTGACGGCATGTAATGAAATTCAATTAACACACGATAATGTGAATATATTCATTGGATGGCGCATTTAAACATGCAACATGCAACATCCAACCAAAGTATGTATTAATATCTACATCAATCTATTCATACATTTAGCGCCTGCACGTAATATTTTGAAGTATTTTATATAATACAAGTCTAAGGACAATTTTATATTTAAAACGCAAAAAGAATTATAAATAATTTTGTTTTGAAGTTTTGTCCACCGTTTAAAATTTTACAACTGATTAGCGGAAAGATTTATTCTTAAAACTTAAATCGCAATTATTATTAATAGTTTTTACTTCAATCCTTTATGTTTCCTGTCACACAAAATAACTTTTTTTTCTTATTGTTCACTTACGTCAAGTAGTGCTCAATGAAAATTTGATATAAAAATTATTACAATGATGATGGTGAACATCGTTCCTGGCTGACTTCACATTAAAATTCATCAAATATTTTCGCCAAAAGTGAAAAATATAAAACTTTCACCATGTAATAAAATGAAGACAAACAGCCATCTTATCAGCCAGTCATTCATTCATTCATTCAATCAGTCATTGGTAGGCTATAAAGGTAATGTTAACAAAAAGGCTGAATCTCATGGTTTTATTCTTGGTTTTTTATACTTTCTTCTTTTCTTTAATGTGCCTTCCGAAGAGATGATTTGATGTAAGTTTTTTTCTCGGAACTGGAGAATTGCGTGAATACATTTGTCTATTAAATGCAGACAAAATTTCATCATTAAGAAGAGTATGAAATTAAATATTAAAAATTAATTGTATTTCTTTTAAGAAGGACTACTTTTGTTGAGCAGAATAAAAAAAACAAGTTAAGTCAAGAAGCAGCGTTTATTTTACAATGTAATGTAAAATGGAATACAGACCAAAAAGTTATTTACTCGTATAAAAAAAAATATATTTGTTTCTTTTATAATATGAATTTTCGTTAAGATGGACGAAATTATTCGTCCTATGGACCAAAGCTTGAATGGCCTCAATCTACAATACAATGATGGAAAATGTATTTTCGACTATTAGAATATATTGCCACCAAACAATCTCTAGAGTCCTAATCATCTGAACTAAAGTATTTAAATCGAAATTGTTGCGACAATCCAGCTTCTTACATTTGGTCCCAACATTTTACAGCTCAATGATTTCTGTTTACATACAATGAACTTGAGTCCAAAATATACTCGCAGGTTGTACATAAAACACAACGTCTTATTTTACTAATTTAAAATTAAATTTAATGTCTTGAAGGTCACTACCATTAGAAGCACCTCGACAACATTTTGTGTCCACAGGGCGGTTCTTTTCTACCCCTAGCATCATGAATTTAATTTTAACCCACCATTGCTGCTCAGCAAATAATAGCCACAGAAGTTGTTTGACACAAAAGTTAATTGTCGACAATTATCGCACTCAAAAAGACCTTTGAAGAATTTTTTTCCGGGACACAATGTGTAGTTCGATCATACAACAGCTTTTACGTTTATAACGCTCCTTTGTTAAAAATATGATGTTCAAATTATCAAGAAAATAAATATCAAATTATGAATTTTTCTTGACATTTTTTTGAGTTTAATTTATTAAATTCTTCAAGCTTCAAGGTCTTTTTATAAAAAAAACCCTTTTATTCTTTTCGATTTTTCGCCATTTTGTGCTGAGCTCTTGATTCGAATATGTGATTATAGGCAACAAATTCTAGTTTAAAGATTTTTTCTTTAATAAAGTAAGTGTAAAGGCCGCAATGCGTGCATGGCGATATAAGCTTTCTGATGGCTTAAGTCGAATGGGTTCATACCTAAATAAAATAAATTTTTCCGATACGTATTAAATTCTATTCAAACAGAGTCCTCCTATGCCAATATTGCTCTATAGCAGTAAAACGGCGAATTGCAACAACTAATGCGCCTACGTAATATCAGAAGTGTCTTATTTTCAAATCCGGAGCTGTTAAACACTGATGCTTTTCTACTTTGCCAGCTCACTGCATCCCCATCCAAAGCAAATAAAAAAAAAAATTATGGACATTTATTGCCTTAGTTTTGCTTTCCTTACAAGTTATGTTAGCACGCAGTATTTTTTGACGAATTTCTAAAAATTACCTTCCTTTGCGCAGTTACACTGGATGCGCCTTTCAAAATAATTACACACAATACTTCTCTGTCAATGTCCTCTTTATGGTTGCCGTATTTGGGGTTTATTACCTACCAGACCTGTTAACTTTTTAAAAATATTTATAAAAATACCTAAATAAACAATTGAAAACACCACATATGTATTTAATTGCAGGGTATCTCAATAAATATTAATTAATTATACCCTTCAATTTTATAGTCATTTGAAAAATGTGTATTTAATTGTTTAACAAGATAGACAATTTGTTGTTTTATTTCATATCTTTCTTGACAGACATGTGTGGTGTTGTTATTGTGCTTTTTGACATTATTCGACAGGCTTTGTGTCTGAGTAGATCACCTTGGGTTGTGATGGGGTCGATTGAAGTTTGGTTTTTTGTCTTCTTTACTTTGATGCTGGCAGAAACGTGACTTTAAATAAATAAATAAAAATATAATTTGTTGAAGGTGTGTATTTTTTAAGGTTGTTTTTTTAATCGTATTTTTCTTTTTGCTGTGGTCCCGCTGTTAAGAAGAAATCTGTGCCAAAAGTTGAATGAACCTTATCATTTTTGTTTTTTTGTGCATAACAAGATTTACGAGCATTAACATACCTACACGTCTTATCTGAAAGATGTTGATTTTAAATTAGCATCTTATACGGAAGCGTGTCTATACAGACCGGTACTCGTATTTAAGATGATTATTTATGACACAAAAGCCGGTAAGACGATAAGTTTTTATAACTTGAAATCAAAATGTGGATTAAGAAAATTATTAAATTTAATTAGAAATGTTAATAAAAAGAGAATATAAGCGTGGCACGAGCAAATAAGGTCGTTAAAATAAAACAATATTGGATATATTTGACGAACATTTTGTAGCTTACGTGTCCGGGAACATGTATGTATGTAAAGTTACATTCAGCCGTTATTACTGAGATAAATATTGTAGGCTCTGGGGTAGTAGAATATGGGTGGTGCGACGGTACTAAATTTGCCGTACATTGACTTTTATAGTACAGAAGTGGTCATAATAAAGAGGAGGAGAATACAAATATTTTATTGTTCTCCTGGGGTATGTCAGATTGGTACCATGGCAAGAAACAGCCCTTTGGACTATAAAGCGTCGCCTCATATCACAGCAAGATTGTATTTCATTCTCGATGCAACGCAAGTTGTTTAGAGAACAGAACAAGATTCTTCTTACCTTTCTATCAAAAGTAAATTCATCGTCCAGTTGCAGAAATTGCCTCGTAAGAAAAGCATACTGCAATAAGGGTGGATAGATATTCACCGTTTGTAGCGGCCAGGTTATTCTGGTGGCGTCTGTCAAAGCTGTTGTTTATTATTCAGTCACTGATTCCAAATTACTACGGCGAGTTACACGATTGAGCATCATGTCCAACTGTTAAATCTTGATTAACAAAATGAGTTTTCGAAACGCGTTAAGGCAGACACGGTGGATCTTCAAAGTCGACTTCGTGGTCATGTTCAATACGAATGGTTCTGTAAATACCTGTACATCAAGAGAGTGACGGTTCGGCTAAGAATATCGCCGTTGTCTGTGAAGGTGTGCAGTAGAACTGAGGCAGTTGGTTATTCGCCGTGCGCAAGATCTGGAAGTTTTGCTGACTTCAACTCAACGAACTTTGCATCGAGGCTGGCGCCTACATTCGTACACGATCTACACGGAGTCAAAGTTCATGACCACCCAGTTTGTTTACTAAGTGGACTTCAGTTCATTTGGAACAAAACCCTATAGCTACGTTAAAACCCAAAGTTACGGTATATAGGACACGGCCAACCCTTACAGAGTTCACCGCGTGGCAATACTTCCACAAAAAATTATTATATGCTGCGAATCGCTTGCTTAAAATCAACTTAGTTTAGAGTATAGATTAATGATAACCCATTTAATTGTGTCTGAATTGAACGATATTGACGTAGACTGCATCTGGTTCCAGTAGAACGGTGCCAGCATCATGTCTGGCGAAAATGACGTCGATTGGGTACAAACACCGTGAGTTTTAATCCTACTAGGCTTTTTCGAGTAGGGATTTCTAAAGTCAAAGTCTACGCCAATATGCCGTGATCTATGAGGCAGAACTATTGATAATTAGACTTCTCATTTCTGGTTCACTGTGTTAAGCCGCAGAGGATAAGGGATACATGGGTCTTTCAAATAAAAACTATATGAACGAAATGAAAAGTTTCACTTCAAAATTGTGTCTTTTTAAGAGGAATAATTTTAAAGTTGGCAATGCTGTTTGATATGTGCGCCATTTTGACAGCTGTTGCAGGTTTTTTTTGTTAGTTTATTTTATCATTTCGTCATGGATAAACTGATTGCAGAACAACGCGTGCAAGTTTGGGATAGTGGCTCGAAACAAAATTGCTGTACGAGTATATCCCGAATTTCACAAAAAAATTTAATACCGTCATGAAGCTAATTTTTGGTGGAATCACCGAAAAACCATTCCACCCACAGAAAGTTATTGATTGGTGTGTCGGTGAAATCATTGGTTCTTCTTTCTTCCAATAACAATACCGTTCCAAAGTTTACAGTTAATGAGACCTCTACGAGGCCATGATCACTGACTATTTTGTACCACAATCGAATGTCTTTAATTAAGAGGAGCTGTGGTTTCAAAAAGATTGGAAGATGCCACACGGCGCGTACCGTAATATTTATTTTTATCAAAGGAAACGTTAGGTAAACGAATAATTTCACGTAATTGCCCTCCAATGTCATGGGAAGTATCTGTTCTACGCCGATAAAACACAGACAACTGACGCCACATATTCACCACGTTATTAGTGACATACGGCCTTCTGTACTGCAAAATGTAATCGAAAATTGGAGGTAGTCAAATGCCAGAAATCATATTCAAATATAAATGCAAAGAAATTATATATGGAATAAAGAGGAATTCCTGGCAGCTAACACCATTTATCTGTCTTTTATTTCACTTTAAAGTTCTATACTACTAAAAGATCGGGCGCTTGGACGTCCATGGATCGTTTGAAAATCAATAGCTTGCAGGTAGTAATAATAAATATAACGGATTTAAATTCGCCAAATTAGAGGTTTCAATATAACTTCAATATATACTTCTATTTACGGACAAAAGTTTGTGAGCCTGAGAGAAATGCGTTCAGGGAAAAATTTGGACGGAGGAAATTAATATAAAGCCATTGTATTCTTCATACCAAGCAAAAACTATAAGTAAATATTTGTACGAATATCCGTTTCGTCGTTATAAATTTTGAATATTTAAGCCACAGTTAAACAATATAACACCAAACCCAACAAAAAAAAAAACACAATGAGCAAAAATGAAACATGAGAGACAGAAGAAAGCCAAAAAAATGAAACGGAATTAATCGCATGCAAATTCAGTTTATGTTTACCCGCATAATTGGTGTGAATTTACGATTCATTTAGTTGCCACAGAGAATGGACACATAGTCAGTCATTTGGCCGTTATAAGTTTGCCTATATTCAAAGCGTAACAAACTTTAAACGAGGCAAAATTGAACAACAAAAATTGTCTCTTAACAAGCATAAAATACGAAATACAAAACCATCCCCCAATACAAAAAAATAAAAAATCATTAAACGAAACAAACGAACAAGCAGGAATACAGAGATTTAGGCTTTCGAGAATACTTTGTTTAACATGAAAAATTGTAGCCGAAAGCTTAAAAGGAACAACAAAACAAAAAAACTCTCTGGTTCGCTGGTACTTTTGGTTGTTTTATTAACTCATTATTCTTCATCATGGTGGTGGGGTCTGACGAATAATGTTGATTTACAAACACATATTTTTTACTTCTCGTACTTTACAATGACATTGACTTTATTATCCTGTTATTTCGAAATTACTGTGGTACTAGTTGTTGCTGTTCTTGATAACTCAACAGCCATTTAGTTCACTCATTGAGTCCCTAAAGTCATCCAGCCCGCCTAAAAGTTATTTGAGTTGGTCATTATACCGATAAAAGAAATAAAACGGAATAATTTAAGGTTTTCCTTTTTTGCTAAAGTATTTGCTGTTTTACTTAGCGATACTTAAGTTGGCGACAAAATGGTATTTTAAAATGTTTTGCAAAAATTTGCCCATTATGAAGAATATTTTTGTGCTTGTCCTTGTTGGTAAACGTACTTGCTTTTTGCTCGTTTTTATTTAAGGACTATAAAGTGACTTTTTAAATACTTTTGATTCGTTGTTGTGCCAGTGAAACTAGTCATTTGCATACCACAGAAATGTTTTCTAGATGGCTAAATTAATGGGGATTATAAAATAATTAGTAGAAACTCTATTAAAGTCAGTAGGAGTGTGGTAAAAGTCGTATAATTTTTAAGTTTCAAAGTGAAAATAAATTGTAACGATTTTCATATATTTTTGATAGTTTCATTAGGAGTTTTAACAGCCTCTTTTATGGAAAATTCTCGCTAAAGAAATTCATTAAAAAGGTAAATAAAATGATTAGGATTTAAAAAAAAATTATAAAAGAATTGAAGAATTACCAATATAATCTTGGCTTTAGGAGACGATGAGACTCATTACGCTCATGCCCGTGCCAATATTTGAAGAGAGCTTTGAGAGCTACAGGAGGGACTTTCAATCAAATTTCCAGTGAATTATTTAGTCAATGTGTCTAAGTTTTTTCAGTCAATGCCTCTGACCGGTGTGGCACTTGTGCGTAATTTCAATGTTTTTGCCGCAATGCGACTGCCAAATTGCTCTTCTTATTCGAAGCATATGTGATTGTAAGCTTATGTAATTTCGTATATGCCCAATTTCAACTGTGTATTTTTTCTCGTTGCCTCTAATGTTTTCTGGGAATATTGCTTTTGCTTCACAGGCTTTCATTGCCGGATCATTTCCTCGCTCATTAAAAAATACGCAATGGTATTTTATCATATGCCAGCTAATCGTAATTCACATTTTTGCAGTCCAAGTTAGTTCTTGATTTGGTACCATTTCCGTTTTTTCCTTTTAAATGCTCCATGATTGCACGTACCCGCGCCTGGAGTACCGCTTAGCTGGTAAGTTTTTGCATTTGGTTCGTCTACAAAGACTTCCGGGCTTATTTAATTTCCTAGTATACATTTGTTTATATTCATAAAAAGTCCTTTTCATGAAGATATATTGTGAACCTTAGCACCATCAACACTGATATTTCAACTAGAAAGCTAAAAATTTGTTATAATTTTCCTCAGTCTCTTGTTCATCAATTTCTTATAAGATTTGCAAAGTTGATTACCAGGCCAAGGGATCACAAAGAAATTAAGTCGACATTTTGGTTGCGACAGTCAAGCGTTAGCATACAGAAATTAATTGCAGGGGCTTTCAGATGTTATGTGTTGGCTGGAGAAAATTAATTTGTTTATTAGGTATTACCAATGTAATAGCTGGTTTATTGTATTCAAATTTTAACACGTTGAGTGCCACGCGGTTTAATAGCGACTTCCCCGTCAGGTCGCGCGAGTTTCAGCAAATCATGCTTTGAAGAAAAGGCGACACAGAGTGGCAGAAAAATAGCACAAAATTTGACCAAACAGGTTACAACATTTTGTGACACTTGCGACGTACAACCAAGTTCTCTGAAAATATGATAAATTTTTACCTTTATTATCATATTTTATACTGTCAGTCACCGGTGACTGATGCGGCCTAAAGGGAAAGGTCGGTGTCAGTCAACGGTGACTGATGTGACACTCAACGTGTTAAAAGATTATCTACTATTGTTAGAGTCTTATCGCCAAGCTCAATATGTCAGTTTTTTTGAGTCTCTAGTGCCCATGAAATTGCAGTAAATCGCGTGCTAGAGTACTAGGATGAACCATTTGTTTGTTTACGTATTTGGACGTGTATGTTTTTGCTACTTCCTGGACAGTGGGAACTTCTAGATCTCTGTGTATATTTTTATTTCATATGTACCAGAGGGCGCATACGATACGTCGTAAGATCATAGACTGTCTTTTTTGTAACTTCTGAATATTTGATGCGCAAGTAGTACCCCACAGCTGAATACCTTATATCCGTATTGGTTTTTTAATGGATTTGTATTGTGCGACTGAAGTTGTTAAGATGCAATCTTCAGATCATTATTAACACTTATAAATGCATAGTCACCTGTAAACGTTGACATATATGTTTTTGCGCATGTTAGCATATCCGCTGTATAGATGAGATATAATAGCGGCCCTAGTATACTACCTTGAGGGACACCTGCAGAAATTTCACCTCTTTTTTAAGAAAATTGATCCTTTGACCTTACCTTAAACGTTCTAATTGTTAAATAGCTCTTCAGAAGAAAGTCAAACTGATGGTCCGGGATGGTGTTTTGATAGGTAAGATACGGTTTTAAACTCGAAGCTAATAATTTTCCAAAAAATGTTGATAAAATCCACAGCAGGCTAATGGGCCTGTACGACGTAATCTGACTTAAGTCCTTGCTTGGTTTAGGGACCATTACAATTTCAGACATCTTCCGAGAGCATGGAAAGAGGCCAATTCGCAACATTGCATTAAATACGATTAGTAAAATTCTCACAGCATAATTATCATGTATCCAGCAATACGATTAGGCCCGAGTGCTTTTCTCATATTTAGTGAGTTAATTGTCGATTTTAATAACGGTAGCCGAAAATTCATAGGAACAATCACAGTGTCACCGATATTTGGAATAGTGAAATAAAATACAAATTTATCTCAGGGGACAAAGGCATAATGTAAATCGACCTTTTGAAAAAAATGTTGTCATGTGGCAACAAACATTTTGCTGACATTTAACCATTGAATTATTACTGTCAATTTTTAAATTCAAGAATATATTTTGTAATTAAAATCAAAACGCAACCAAAGTTAGTTAGAACACAAAAATAACAAGGGACCCCTTTTATACTCAGAATTATCTAGGTAATGCCTCTTAAGATAGTTCTGGTTAGAATACTTATAAACTTAGTAATTTCGGGCTTGCCGAGTTTCTGCAGGCTCTTCGATTATTTCTCACCGTTTCGTTGTTCCACAATTTCATACGGGCTTAAACTTTGACCGTGACAGTACATATTGATTCATTACCAAACACTGTTTTTGTTATTGTCCTGGCACCCAGCTTATGCATAGTCGTCATTGATCACTTTTTTACAGTCGAATCATTCTTTTGGACTCAATTGCCTTAATAGTCGTTTGGCTATTAGAAAAGATGTTAACAGGAGTTGTCTCACTGAGCGAGTTAAGGTGTCAAAAAGTTGGTAGTACATTTCGATCTCTGGTTCCTCTAAAAAGATTTCCCATTTTCTCCCTATCTTAGAGCTTTTGATGCAGCAATTGGTCCCCACAGGTATCTGCGCTATGGTTACGTTTTACCAGGAGTGTGGTATCAGTGTGTTTCCTATTTAGATGGTACGAGACTACCAGGCAATAAATAAATCAAAACGCATCTTGCCTTCTTAGAGGGAAGATTTTTCGCTCTCCCAAGAAAAAAATTATTAAGTAATATAATTAATATTTAAAATTGAATTCAATATTTGAAATTGAAGATACAAAATTTCAGCATAGTCGAATTTATTTCTCTTGGTTTTATTTAGCACCCCTATAGTTTTTTTCATTTCTGCCATCGCCGAACTCAAATTGCAACGTCTGCCATTGACAAATAATTTTTTATTATATTAAAACTTAACTGCACTCTTGCAAGGATCCACGAGATGTATTATTGTCGCTTGTAAATATTCTTTGAAGCGCTTCAGAGTATTGTTCTACTTCAACAAAATAAAAGCAAACAAAAAATCAAAGAGAAATAAATGAAATTGCAAACGTGAAATATACTTAAATCATCTTTTGGCAAAGGTTTAAGGTTAAAGCAACAAAATGGAAAAATAAATATAAAAAATAAAATAAAAAATATGCCTTTTAAAGCATGCATAAACATGTTTTATTTTTTGTTTCTACCCTGCGACCAAATGGTCAGTCAATTCTATAAAATTTAATTTTATTTTGTTCAACTTTTTTCTTTTTGTTACCAACTTTACAAATATAAAATAAGACCTCCTTCAGTTTCAACCTTTTGACAAAAATCACTGCCGGCTACTGAAACACACAAGGACAGATGGACAAACAGATTAACACACAGCTATACCAAGCAGTATAGCGGCAAAGGTTCTTCCATTGGGGATTTCAAATTATATTTAAATTCTGTTTATTTTGAATTGTTTGAATATCCAAATTTATCTTCCCAATGGATTTTAAATTGTTTTAGTAATTAATTTAACTCGTGTATTTTTTCTGTGTTTTTATTTGGTTTTTCACAACAAATGTTTATAATTGTTGTGATTTTATATTTGATTTTGTTGTTTTTTTCTTTCATTTATTTGAATAAAATAAAAATAAAATATTAAAATCCAATCAAATTGTCACTTAATTATAATAATAAAGTTTAAACCCTTTTTGTTGTCGCAAAGGGGAAAAAGGGATTAAATTTGTTTTTACTTAATTACATGAAAAAATCACAACCAAATGACTGGCTGACTGTTGTTATAATATAATGAAGATGCGTATTAATACTTACTTGTTAGTGGGAAATGTAAATAATATTATGATAATTATAGCTTCGACGGAAGCGTTTTTAGGAAACCAAAATAACTTAGTGTATATTTATTTACCTACAAAAATTGAAGCGTTGTAGTTAATAGAATTCTACACTCCTCCGCCATAGAATTAGGAATTGATTTTATGTAACCATACAACAATAATTTATATTCGATTTTTAAGTTTCAAAATGGAATACACTACATTCTCGGATTAAACACATATATGCAAAACGGAGAGTAATATATTACTATACTACCAACTAGCAGTCCGGGCATCCACAGGCTAGGGTATTGTTGGTACTATATATTTGTACGATTACCAACACTTTTGTGGTGTTGTATAACTTTACATTGTGTTAACTTGTTGTTCATATATTTCTTTAGCAAATGTTATAAATTTACTAGTCAGAAGAATTACTTACTTAAAAAAGCGCTTTTTATATTTTTTTACGTTTTGCAATACTATAGTGTCGTGTTTTCTTAGAGGTTGGCAATTCTGCTCATGTTTGACAGATGTTACATGTTTTGGCTTTAGTTTGATTTTCCATTTCACCTGAATAACGACTGCAAATTTTGTGACCGGGCTCAAAACAAAACTGCTGTTGATCCCGAATTTCACAAGAACATTTTATTCACCGATGAAATTAATTTTGGTAAATAAGCCAAACTACCGCACTTGGGTAGTTTAATTTTTTTTTAGTAATTATCTATGATTTTTTTTTTTATATTTTGGATTTTCTGGTAAATTTAAGATTATTTCATGATTTTGCGATTTCGAAGTGAAATCTGGTGAGTTTTCGACTTTTTATAGGTTTTTGCTATAAAAATCTTAATTTTGATGAATTATTAGTGAAATTTGTGAATCTTTTCGACGTGTTCATCGTTTTTTTGCATCTTTAGCGTAAATAAATTTGTGAACAATTTTCAACTATTTGTTTTTTAAATAATTTTTTTTTGAGTTTTGCAACTTTCCGGTAAGTTTAAAATTTTCGCTGACTCCCTGATTTTTGCATATTTTTTTTTAATGAAAATAAAGTTATTATGGTGATTTTTGCTAATTTCTTAATTTAGTTTTTGGGAAGATTTCGATTACGACGACTTATAAGAAAAAATCTATTTCAAGAACAGGCAGATATATGGACGAATATCCATATTTTTTTGATAATTATTTAAGGACTGTTAAATTGGTTTGCGTATACTTCATATAATTTTGATAGGCAGAGGTTTATTTCTTGTTACTGAATTAGCCTCCAACTTTGTTTTAAACTGCTACAATGCAATTAAAAATGATATTGTAACTTAAATTACCGACAATGTTAACCAATGCCTTCACTCGTTGTAGTGAAAACCACGCAGAGTCTGTGGTGGAAATTGAAACATCGACCCCCAGTCTGATAGGCTAGCACACTACTCACTAGCCTAACTAGGTACCCAGCTTCCAACCATTCTTTTACTTTATTTAACAGTATGTGTTCATAATTTTTTTTCTAATTTCGTTGAGAATAATTTTATTAAAATGTGAAAACCTTTACAAATTTCCATTAAAAGATTTTAAAAATTTTCCTACCGACGATTTTCCTCTGATAACAAACAAAAATTTTAATTTCTATTTTACCGGTAAGAAACAAGAATAATAAAACAAACGAAAGAAGTTGTGCAGTACATTTCAAAGTAGCTTATCAAATGCCTAAGAAAATTAAACAATGCTAAATAAATATAAGAAGACATCGTAGTTTACAATATAAAAAAAAAAGAACTAGCGTGTAAAATGTGCCTGATATTCAAAATACAGTGGGTAAGAAAAACTTAGAAGGGGGAAAGAAATAGATTGAAAATTATCAACAAATTTGAAAATAGTTGCATGAGAAATGCGATACAATGAATGAAGTTTTTACTAAAACATTTCACTGACTACTGAGGAGTAATAAATTTTAGAGTATCCTTCTTCCCACGTTGACTACTGTTTTGTTCATTGTCTAAAACTAAATGAATTTATCACTAATAACGTAAAAGTTCTGTATTGCAGTGTTTGTTCTCTTATTACGGCAGAGAAATTTATAGCAAATAAATCCTCAGAAGAAAAGCGAAACATGAATTTTAAGTTAAACCTAACAAACAAAAGAAAAAAAAAAATTAGACAGAAAACTTAAGAAATGTGTGAAAAGAAGTAAAAGCGTTACAAATATTAAAACCATAGTTGCAGATGAAAAAGGCAGAAAAAGAGTGGCGCACAAGAAAATTAAGTGGAATTAAAATCCAAAATCTATCAAAGACAAAAAAGTTTTTCCTAAAAGAGGTAGAAGATTTATGGCGACAATTTAGACAACACTACGCTAGGCATAAAGTATGCCCGCGTAATGGTGAATCAAACCGCCTAGGCGAATTTTGTCTAAACTGAAACATTATTACCGTTCTCTTTGAATAGAAATTTTGCTCAAAATGTTCCTTCTAATCCCATAACCTACGATAGAGTAATTTTTTTTACGCTTAAACTTGGACATACCTTATAGTGTTGCAAAGTGCTTTTAAACAGTGGAAAAAATTCACTGACAATGAATTTATAAAATTAAGTAGATATCAGAAATATTTCTCTCCTTCAGGTTTTGATAAAGAATTTTCAGTTTCGACTTTATTCCATTTTTCTTTTTTGCTCTTCATGTTGCTAGAAAAGGACAAACGATCCAGATTTTATTGTATGACATAAAGTAGTAAATCTTGTTTATTTCCATACGAACACGCCAAAGAAAATTAAACGTGATAAACTCTTCCAAATGCCTAAAGGTATTTCGGTGGAAAGGCACAAATTAACAAAAAGAAGTGCCATTTTATGCAAATTTATTTCGCAACAACTTTGCTGAAACACGCACACACACACGCGCATACATTATTATTTTTGTCTTTTTTAACGTATTTTAAATGTCCAGATAAAAGTCCATCATTTAGTAAATTTTTTTTTTGTTGTTGCGCGAATTGGTGTCACTGAAAATCTTTTAATCTAATATTTTGTTAATATATCATTTCGTTATATGTATCGTATCGTACGTTTTGTAATAATATGCAGCATTTGGTTGAATTTAATCTGTATTTAAATACGGTAGCACATGTTTTGGCATAAAGCGTAAAGATTAAATTTCAAAATTATCCGTTAAACGACAAAACGTTTTGAAAGAAATTCGTGTGATTTTTTAGTAGTATTGAATTTCAAATTGCAATAAAACGTAGATATATGTAAACTTGGCTTTATTCGAAAGATAATTCTTGCCAATTTTATGTGAATATGGTTTCGTACATATGGTCACCTCGGCAGGAAGTCCAATCAGGAAGTCCAATTTCCGATCACTTTTTGCAGCACTGGAAACTGTATGTCAGTGATAACCTGTCAAATGTTGTCTTTCAAGACATCAAGCGCCTGTGGCTAATCGGCGTTCACTAGAGACTTCACCTAGTCCCACAGAAATAGCCCTGTGGTGTTAAATCACATAATTTTTGATGCTAATTTAGGCGCGGAATTATTCCGCAGCTCATCTACATTAGTCAATTGTGATCAATCCCTGTAGCGCACCAAACAGTGAATTTCTCTAGACGTATTGGCTTGTGGATTAATTTCAATCCAAATGCGGCAGTTTTGCTTATTGACGTATCCATTCAGTCAAAATTAAATTGAATCGTTACAGGAAATTTTCTTATGAAATTCGGGATCAACAGCAATTTTGTTTTGAGCCCATTCGTTAAATGTGCGGCGTGCCTGGGTGTTGTGCGGCTTCAATTTTTGCCCGCAAAACCAAATCTTTCTGCAAAATGTAATAAAATATTTTGAATATAATGAAATGTTTTACGCTCCCTTAAACTTTAAGCCCCCTAAATTTTATGGTCCCTTAAATATTTAAATCAAGAAAAAAAACCCACAAGAACATTCAAAGGTTAATTTAAAAATTGATGAAATTGTTGATGTTCGTTCTGTTTAACTGAAGCACCAGCTCAATTTTTTATTTCGAAATAATGATTTCTCCCTCTCTCTCTCTCTCTTTCTCTTGAAACGGCCTTAGGCTGTCAAAACTAATGCTCCAGTAATGTTAATTTTATAGATAAAAATATTTTATATGCAAAAATACTTGCAAACATTTACATAAATTTCTGTATGAGTATGTATATTTTAATATGGCTTATTATAGTAGTCCAATAGTCATTGTCATTCTCATTGTGTCCTTATTACAGAGTATTATAATGTGTGCTTATTTATGTGTGCGTGAGTTGGTATGTGGGAGTGTTTAATGATGTTTGGTGATGATTATGGTCAGATGAAATAATAGAATTGTTCTATCTTTTGCTGGTCATGTTTTTATATGTCACATGATAATAAAACTAAGGCCTTTTAAAATATTATTAATATTGTCACATTGGGATTTTCTTTTTTTTGCTTCCATTTTTATTTTTTTATAATTTCGTTTTATTATTTTTTTATTGGCTTTTATGCAAATTATTATGAGCGGGCAAACAAATGTTTTATTAAGTAAATTTATTGTTTCAGTTTAATAACAAAGTAGGAGAAGCTGGGAAAATGAATGTAAACACAATTTTAATTTTTCGTTTTAAATATTATTAAATGCTGAATAAGTATATGCTCCTTCAATAGGGATGGATTGATATTAAAGTTCAGATAGCCAATAAATTCGCGTAAGAGAGCTTCTTGGAATATACTTTTAAATTAAGCACAAAATCTAACGGGATTAAATTGTAACCCTGCCCTTAAATTACTCGTTTATATAGTGCAGATCTTTACATCTAATTTTAGCTCCTAGAATTTGGTCATCGTTTTAAACGAAATACGGACAGATAATGCCGCCGCCCCAGTATGGCAGTATTGCAAATTTGTGTAGCTGCGTGCTCCAGAAACCTGGCAGTAAATACGACGATATCTGGGAAAGGGCCTGATGTAATGCGCGATTCAAAAACAGTTATTGAAAATTTGTGCACATTTGTAGAGACAGTAGCGATTTTCTCGTTAATTTTTGTGTTACGTACACATAGAAGTATTGACTGCGTCTTAACTCAACCAGTCCAATCGAATTCGGATGTTAAACTTTAATTGCTGACCATTTAATTTTCGGTAAAAAATTTTATAAATAATTTATTTTCGCATATCTTCTTTTTCAAATCTTGAACTTTTAAAATCACATTGTAAATAATTCGAATTTTTATTGAAGATCTCTAATCATGTTAATGTCAAGTTATTGTTTTCTGGATTTTAAAATTTCAATTTATTGACATGAAGAACTTGAATCTGTCCTGGTAGGAAAGAGAGTAAATGATTTTAATATGCAGTGGAAAATTTATCGATAACTTGAATACTAATTAAACAAATATTTTTTACTGGCGCATAAATCCGAATATTATGTTTATTATGTTGGATATTAAAATAAAAATATAATTTTAATTAAATTTCACTAGCGCAAATAATATCACGTGTTTTTAATTTCAATTTCAAATATTCCTTGCTATTAACTTTTTAAAGCAAAACATTAACTACACAGGCTTTTTTTAAATGCTAAAACTATTCCAAATTAAGGCGCACGGTATTGCGCCAGGCCAAGTTCAGGCCTATAGCACACAGTGTGTATATTACATGAAACCATTCGAGCTCTTTTTACCTCATTATAGCTTTGCTTCTCTTAATCATAAAATAATGAAACTTGAAACATAAGGACTCTACGTATAGGTTATCTCATAGGCCAAGTTTTTTTAAAAAGCTGCCCGAGATATGAAGGCGGGCACTTTTTATTTGGGTGGCTAAGTTTCCCCTTATTTGTATGGGTCCCTTCCACTATAGCTAGAGAGCTGAATTTTGGTATTTAGTTAGGCCTAGGGTTCCCACTTATTTGTAAGGGCCACTTTCACTATAGGTAGAAAGCTGATACTTGATAAAACCTAACCGCTTGTAAGCTTTAAGTTAACAGTACAAACAAAAATAACTTGGAAAAAGTACTCAGATCCGCACAAAAACATAAATGTGAAAATAAGGCCAAGAGTGCCTATCCAAAAATGTCGGCCGTAAAAAGTACTGAAATCAAAATTAGGACCAAGTTCTTCATATGTACAATACGATCCCATATCTAGGCAACTTGCAAGCGTGGAAATATTTTTCTTTCTAATATGATAAAGGATTATGGGAAAAATGTCACCATGCTTGCAATGCTTAGAAATTGAATGGTATTGTTCATATGAAGAACTTGGTCCTAATTTTCACATTCATGTTTTTGTTCAGATAATTTATTATAATTATCTCCTACGCCAAAAGAATAAATCTATGATTAAGCTCTTAAAGATATGCCAATATTTTAATTCAAACAAAATTAATTCAACAAAAAACATATTTTCTTATTGGAATAGTTAATGAAATGAAAGTAAAATTAAACGAAAAAAGTAGAATCAGTTGTAAAAAAATAATAACCGATTCCGCTGTTCAAAAACACACATAATGAATGCATTAAAACGCGATAAACATAATTAAGGAAAGGGAAATGGTTCGCAACAACAAAACAAAAAGAACAAAAATTACGAGTATCGTAATGAATGTGCGTGTTAAAAAGAAATTAATTATGAGGTGTAGATTGTTGCCTTATTTACTATGATTAAGTTATGTACAAGACACGCTTATTTATTCAAATATTTGCACGCAAACACTCATATATACGAATACTATTACAAGTACGTATAGTTAAAAAGTACAAGAGTTTTTATAAATGAAATGAAAATATTTTACGATGGGTGTGAAAATGGCTCATAAAAACAACAAAGTGGAATAAAAGAACACAAAAGCAACCAACAGGAATATTAATGGTTACAACGTAAGTCTTTTAACTGTGTTTTCTCATTTCTTAAACTTACAGGGTTTAAAGGAATTATTTAATAAAAAAATATAAAAAGCAAGATAGCTATAATCGGCTGTGCCGAATCATATATACCCTTTACAAATGTATGAACTACTAAAAATCTACTACCGGTGCAAAGGATTGTTTGGGATATTTAAATTTTAGTCTCCGGTTTTAGTCGTATTATTTAACATTTAAACTCTCCTTTCGTCTTAATAGAAGCATTTTCGATTGGTTAGTTTTTCTTTTCTCTGAATTTTTGAGAATTTCTACATTGTTTGGTGAATTGTAGATAACAACGGAATTAGGTTTTAGTAAAATTTCCAATATTTGCTTTGAGTAAATATTTTTTTTAAACTTTATTCTAGTTTTTTTACCTTTATTATAATTATGTTTGTCTAATTTTTCCAAGCTCCAGGTCTTCAATAAAATTTCCTTTATTATAAAGTATAATAAATATTAATTTTATTTTATTCAATATTTCGCTACGCCTTTGTGTAGCATCGTCAGGATGCTAATTGAAAAATAATACGACTATAACCGGATGCCAAAATGAAATATCTCAAACTATCGTTTACACCGGGAAAAATCTTGGTATAGTTGTAAAAGTTCATGATTTTGTGAAGGGTATAATAGATTCCGCACAGCGGAATATAACTCTCTTACCTTTTTTATTTTAAATTTTTCTATTGTGTTTAATTTAATTTTAGTTTTTTTTAATATTATTTTATATTATTACTTACTTTATTATTTAAGCGAATAATTTATTCTTGTTCAAGTTCGATTTTTATTTTTCAATTAAGAAAGAAAAAAATGTTTATTATATAAATTTAAGTTATAAGTCATTAGCAGAATGCAGTGCGCATTTTTTCTGCCAATACGCCCGTCATCAGCATTCTCTGCGTCTTGCTACTGAGTCAGTGGCTGTTGTGAACATCAACTATTTAACCCAACGATTAGAACGAAGTCTACTCCACTGTAATTTTACTCGTTGTATTCTTAATATACTCTTTTTTAATTTTTGCTTAAGCCAACTCTCAACAAAGAAAGCAATAGAAAATAAACTTGAGCGTGAATAAATTATTCGCTTAACTACAGATTTGAGTTCGATAAATTCGTTTAAATAATATATTTTATGTAAATTGTCTTTATTTTAATTTACTACGTTTTTTATTTATTTTATTGCTTTTTTTGATAATTAATTTTTTTTTAAATTTACTGTTAAATTGCAATTACTTAAAAAATTATTTGGTAAGGTAAATGTTTTTATAAAAATATTAATCGCGAACTTAGCCTGCTCCTTGGCGATAACTTACAGTTTATAAAAAACTTTTCGGTGATTTAAATTTTCTGTACAAGTTGTTGGAAAACTAAAATTTTTATAGAGACAGCTTGAATTTTCTGTGTCTGGTGACGAAAATTTTCGATTAATCTTATATTTATAATATTCTGTAACTTTCCATAGAAATATTTTCTACTTTAATTTTGTATTGGAAATGTGTCGATAACTTTGATTTTCTATACAACATACGTCCATACCTTTAATTTTCGATAGAAAATTTTCCGCTAGCTATAATTTTCTATAGAGCATTTTTCGATAACTTAAGTATTCGATATCTTTCATTTTATACTAAAAGCTATCGGTAACATTAATTTTCCATAAAAAATGTCGATAACTATAATTATCTATGCACACAATTTCGATAAATTTAATTTTTTAGACAATGTTTAAATAACTTTAATTTTCGATAAGAGTAATTTTTTATAAAATTTTTTTCGATAACATGAATTTTCTATCGACAATTTTCCGAATTCAAACTTTATACAGCCCAACCAAATTTTCAGCAGTATATTTTTGTTACCATATATTGTCTAAAAAATTATTTTCTAGGTCACTTTTTTAGGAATATTAGTTTTCTAAAGAATATTTTTCGACAGCCTTAATTTTCCGATAGTGATAATTTTCTTATGAAAATCCTACCAGTGCCTTAATTTATTATTGGACACTTCTAGGGAAGTGTCAAGCGAGAAATAAATTTTCTAGTCCAATTTTTCAATTATTGTAAATCTCTATTTTGATAATATTAATTAATTTTTTTATTAACTTAAATATTACTCAGGATATTCTAGGAAAAATTTATTTTTTAACAAATAAATTTCGAGAACTTAATCCCGATTTACTGGCTTCGACCATTCCTCTGAATAACATTTGATTAAGGATTATAAGGTTTAGTATAGTAATTTATTAAATGAAAATTAAAAGCATTTTAAGATCAACGTTGATTAATCGTAATTTAGCACAAAGTGTAGGGTATTTTAGGAATGAACACATCCTTTTAAAATACTATTTTCAAGTTTTACATTACAATGCCATGCATTTGCTTAATTATACAGAGATACGAGTACAAGAGTAACAAAAGCAAATCTACACAATAAGAATTTCACACAGCAAAAACATTTGCAAAAGAAAATTTATGAATATTTCTGTAACTTTTCAAAGGACGTTGCCATAGTTTTTATTCCTTCTTCCACAACTTTAAAAAATACTCTTGTGTTTTGGTAAGTGTGAGCGTGTTTGTGTTCAATTTAAACTTTTTGATATTTTTTGTTGCCATAAATTTCTTCGTCTATTTTTGTTGTTATAGCCATTATATCGTGGTTGATTTTTTGTTGGTGGTTTTGCAGCATAATAAAACATGTTAGAAATAAAATCTAAGTGAAGAAAGTTCTAAAAAAACATGTTTAAGGAGTGTCATCCATGATGAATCACGCAAAAAATGTAAAAATTATTCTTTTTTACGCTGCTTTCTTCTTGCGAAATACAGCACTCCCCTGTGATGGCTAATAAGTTGTTATTTTTGATGTGTTGTTTTTTTTTCTATTTTCTCTTTATGTTCTTTGAAGTTTGTAACTTTTTGAGGCATGTTATAAGGATATAAGAGCGGCGGTATTGAAATAAAGTGAACCAAGCTCTGTGTGAGGTAATCACGAACATATTTTTTCCTTGATACAAAGACCTATGTGTGACAATTTGCGTGGAATATGATATTATTCAAATTTTACCCGTGACTTTGCATGGTGCCCGGAGAGGACCAATTTTCAAGATACTGCCGCATAGATCCGGCAGCTTCATTGAACATAGAACACCAGATATCACACGCAAAAAAAGTGGGGTTGATGTAGCCATTATCTAAGGGATGATTAAATTACACAGTAAAGAAATTATATTTTTATACTTAGATACGAATACATGCGACAAAAGCGATCGACTGCTTAAGAGTCGACGAACTAACCATTTAAGCCACAGCACACTCATACTTTAGTTAAACACCAACAAAATTTTACATATTATGTTCATCAAGAACATTTTATGGTTAGAGTTTCTATATTATTTTTGTATATTTAAAATACTTTGTTTGTGGTTAGAAGCTTAGTAAAAACTATATTGTTCAACGTAACCATGATGCAATTTTTATGGAAGGGGAACATTTAATGGTTAAATTTAAACAGCACCTAATTAATATATTAAATGTTTGCAAATAACCATTGTATGTCTGCCACAACATTATATTGTTGTAGAGAACATAATATGGTTGTCGTTACCATGCTGTAGCTCGTACTCTAGCGAAAACATGATGGATATTGCTGCAAGTTGTTCCAAATAAAGCTCAGAATTTATCGTATAATTTAAAAAAAACACCGAAGAATTGTATATATATACTCGTATGCATTTATTAATGTTTTGTAAATGATAAAATACATTTTCAGTTGTCCTTGTATACTAAATTTTATTTCAAATTAAATGCATCTGTTTTTCCACCATTATCTCAATCTTAATTTGGAAACTCTATCCGGCATTTTCACCTTCAATGAAAACCCAACTACAATCAAAGAGTAAAGTGTCAAACTATTACATGCACCAATAATATAAAAGAGAAGCAAGAATCGGACATAACAGTTAGAACATCAACACATAAACAACTTGCAGGTAATCAATTACAATTTCCAAAGCAACCGAGAAAAAACGTAAGAACAGTGAGTAACCAATATTTTCCTTCTTTTTTTGTGTATTTGTTCAATTCTGTTATTTGTTTACTTTTTGTTGTTGACTTTTGTTTTTTTTTTATGATTCAACACAAAAGGACAATTATCGAGCGAACAATATCACACATGAGTAACTTCAGAGCAGAGGAAGAAAAAAAGTTTTGTATTGGTTCAATTTTCTTTGGAAACTGTTGGTAAATGATGGACGAAAAATCGGTGGCAAAAAATCACAAATAAAAAGTGTTTTGGTATCCTTTACTTAAGTATAGTGGTGAGGTGACATTTATCTAAATTTGCCATTTATTTATTCTCGATTCTATTAAACGAATGAATTTCTAAAGTTCTGATCTCATGTTTGAAAAAAAAAACACTCGTACGTTCCTTTACCAAAAGTATTTCCAGACAATGTTCTGTTCGGCTGCTGTCCGTTTCTGAGGCTGAAGACGACTTTTAAAGGATAACGATTTAACATGTTTCTTGAGATAATAACTGAATTGGCGAAGGTACTAAGGGTTTCAAGGCAAACAAAATTCTTAAAGTGCTTACAATACAGTGCAAAAAACGCTGACATTAATTATTGCTTTACGAATTCATCTTAAAATGCAGAAATTAATGAGTAAAATTGGCGTTGCCTTCTAAACAAACTTTATTTTGTAGCGGCTTAAATGACATAATCACGACAACTATATCATGTTCTCAACAATAATACTATTGTTGTGGCTAAAATATTATGGTTATTTGGAAATATTTTAAAGATTATGTTAGTTGCGGTACATTAAATGATTTCATGCATAAAAATTGCAATCCGATTGAGTTGAACAATACAATATTTACTAAATTTCTAACCGCAAACAAACTATTTTAACTATGCAAAAATAAATTTTATTATATTTCTTTGACCTCTTAATTTAGTTTTAGTTCTAATATGCTTTTAAATGAACAAATTTTATTTATTATTTTAATATTTCGCTACGGTTCAAACATTCCGTAAGTTTTACCTAAATATTAAGTGTGTTTTAGTCACTGCATTGTCACCAAGTAGTTTCATAAAAGCAAATTGATGTAAAAAAATATTATGTTATACAGAAAACTACCACAGCAAAATTTTTAAAATTTCATATCAGGCATGGTCCAAAATATCTAATCTAATTTATTATAGCTCAGGTCGAATTTTTATACAAAATTACATCGCAAAAAAATGTTATAAAAGTTGGATTTGATTGAGATGACGAAACAGCCCATTAGTCACATGTCTGTGGACACTAACTTAATGCAGTGATTAGGCACCAAAGATTTAATAGGGCCCTTGAGGTCTATGGAAATTCTGCTAGTAAATGCTTACGAGATGGGAAAAATTGTCATCAGGGAAATAGTGGATTCTTACTAATATCTGCTCTTTCTGTTTGAAGCAAAGGAGCTAGCATGGGCCGTCTTTACGCAATTTTTTACCTTAGTTGTCGTAGCCTTAAAATTTTGCACTTTTTTTAAGTTTATTGCTTCGGAGGCTTTGATTAATAACTCTGATGCGTGTTCTAAAATAATACTTGATTTGCGGATTCTATTACTTCGATAGTTACAGAAAATGTTACCATCTGTTGGCTTTATTATTGAATTGAGAAATCTTAGGG
The DNA here is from genome assembly GCA_963932375.1 of Phania funesta. Taxonomy (NCBI): domain Eukaryota; kingdom Metazoa; phylum Arthropoda; class Insecta; order Diptera; family Tachinidae; genus Phania; species Phania funesta. The sequence goes on along the minus strand of OZ010652.1, from coordinate 38,307,465 downwards.
TACTGCTACACGTACAATATATATTGCTATCGCTATCCGCGATTCGAGTTACAAAATATTGAGCTATTCTGCGATATCGTATTGTGATGTGTGTAAAGATGAATGCATATTTAACAAGCAGAAATACAAATCGATTTTTAAAAGAAGTTGATTTTACACTCAACAGGGCACTGTTAGTAAGAGTAATTTTGACCTTATTCTCAGAAGCCTAACCAGGTCCATTAAACACCTTTACATGAAATCTGCTCCAATGGATAATTAACCAATATATTTTGGTATAAAATCTAAAATCATGGATACTATTAATTATGAACTCATTTCCAGTGCCAATTAAGAAATATTTTTTCGCAAATATAATTTTTTTTAATTTATTTCTAAAAAGTTCTAAAATTATTTCTGAAATTAAAATGCAATCACGCATAGAGGCGTATAAGGAACACTATTTGTATGTAGTGGGGGGATGCTGGTTCTTATCACTGTTTGTCTCTACATGTATTAAATTCCGCAATATTATGGATCCCTTAAAGCAGTTTTTTTATATTGGGGGTTTTATGGACTTGGCTCCTGAAAATAAGATCAATATTACTCTCACTGTTAAATTACCAACAATGAATGCTCTGTTGAGTGTAAAATCAACTATTTTCGTATTGTGATCAAAAATTCGGAAGTAAATTTGGATTTCTGGTTACTTTTCTAGCCCTATTTTATACCGGCACGGCCACCTGCGCTAGGGTTCCGTTTAATCTGAAGTATTTGAGTGGAATTAGTGTGCTTTGCTTCACTTATTCGTTTCCATGTAGTTGACTATTGCTGCTATTGTCTGTTGATGGGTCGGTCGATTTGTGGTTTCGATTGAACCATTCTGCCATAATTTGTTGTACTCATAACGTATTTGGATGTGTATAGGTTTTCGGAATGACAAACTTTCTACTTAAAATAAAAATTTCAAATATTTTTTTACTTAACGAACCTCTTCTCTAATTTGCCACCATTAAAGTTAATTGGTATTGATGAAAATGTCACTCGATATAGACAAAATTCTTTTATTCGCATTTTGTTTTTCTTGGTTTATAATTAAATCTTAAAATTTACCCGCTTTATTTTTTTTTTTTATTTTTGCTTTAGAACTTGTTTATAGTCTTTCAATTTCCTTTGCTGCGTAAATTAGCAACTTATAAATGCTTTTAAAAGTCATTTAGCTTTATCATTAATTATGCGCTCGTTAGTTTTGTCGTTGTGCATTTTTTCAGCTTCAAATAAGAGGGAGGTTTCCAATTTTTTTTAGTAGTTGGAGCTAACTTAAATTTTCATTATGCGTGTCATGGCTTTTGGACAGTACCCAACCAACGCTTGAGTTTTTTTAAATGTAAATATGAACTAAATCTGTGTATTTTTTGCATGTGTGTGCATGAAGATTTCTTTTACTTTGTAGAGTCTTTTACCTGAAGTTTTAACACACGAATGATTGACATGAAAAGTTTAGAATTTTGTTTGCAGTGTCTTCTTATTTTCACATTTTTTATTTTATTTTTTTCATGGTTTAGCTGTCTGCTGATAAATAATTAAAACGCGTTGTCTATCTCATCATTAGCTAAAAATCTGGTTGCCATGACAGGAGTATAAGGAACATTTTCAAGTTTTTTTTTTTACTATTTTATTGCTGTAAATGAGGAATGCAATTAAACTTGACTGGGTCCCTAAAGTTACCTGTTTATTAACGGTAAAATTATAAAGTTTAAAGAAAATAATCAAACGAATAGAAAATTCAAATATAATATTGTTACGAAGTAATAATCGAAGATGTGTGAAACGACCTATTGTACAAATACGCAATGTTATAATTACAAAGCAAAAACATTTACTTAGCGAAAATTCCCCGAACCGCGATTCAAAGTAGAAACAAAAACAACTTCTACAGAACAAAAAAGTAAACAAAAGCTACACACACGTGCCGTCCATCGCAGTGAGTAAAGTTGACTTTGAGATTTCGTATAGTGAATATCTGTGTGTACATAAGATTTTTAAGTTTACAGTGTAAATTAGTACTGAAGAGTTGTAAATAAGAGTCGTAATTGCCGAATAAAGTTGTGTACTGCTAAAATCATTAAGGACTGTGTATTTTAGTTCTTGCAATTAAACGAACCTTATAAGTTAACATTTATTGTGGTAATAAACGTAACAATATGTTTAAACTAAGTTGCTCAAAAAGCCCTTAATATAAATTCTATGAGACTAAATTGATTAAACAATTGCCTCAGTAATTTCATATTTCTATTTAATTTTAGTTTATGTTTCTTTCTATGTTTTTATAATTCTCAAATATTAAAAGTCAAGTCTTGGCTAATTTTCCTTTTTTTGCATGTGGATCACGTTTGGTAGCCGAACACTCTTTTATTATATTTTGGGATTAAAATTAAGCACATAAAATATATATTTTACAGTTTGTGTACTTAATTTAGACTTAGTTTAATAATAACACCAACAAATGCAGCAACAACAACAAATACTGCTCTTATGAAATTTGTTTCGTTATTGTTATTTCTGTAAATCGTCTTTGGATAAACGGAAGGGATAATATAGTTGCTGCAATAACTACAATAAAAAAGCAACAATAGAAGCATAACAAAAACTGTTACATATTAAATATTGTGCTCTGTTCGGACAAACAAGATGTGCCCTTAAATAAAACTTTCGAACACTAAATTTTGAGCTCTTTGGTTAAAAGGACTATTCGCTTCTGTGTGAGCTACGCTTCCCAACTTGGAAAAAATTTTTCTGCAATCGTTTGGAATGGACGTTTTTTGTTTTATTATGCTGTAATTTAATTAAGAGATACATTGTGCTTTATTCAGCTAAACATGCCGCTAGTGATAACTTCATTTGTAGTTTAAAATATTTTTTAAATATTTTTCTCCATTTCTTAACCTTATAAATAAGGTGGCCAGATATTAATGATAGTCTTCTCAGTCGTTATAGTTCAGAAGTTGTAAAAGTTATCAAGGTCGTTCAGCTGTCGAAGTATTGAGGTCGGTCGTCATCAGGGCTTCAGTGCGCTGCTGGATATGTTGAGAGGAGATTCGTATTTTGGCAAAAAATCATTTTCTCGGACAATGCCCATTTCGGCTCAGTTGGACAAATCATCACCGCAACCACAAAGATTGTGAGTTTTGCTTGGCGTGATGGTATCATGAAGCTTATTAATGAAAAATTTCGCGACTGGGTTATGTCACGATGATCGTTCATACCCTTCGACTTTTATCTCTGGGGCTATATCGAGTACACAGTCTACGCTATCAAGCCAATCACTTTGAACGGGATCGAAACCAACATTCTAGACGATATTGCCGGGATAATGTTGTACATATTTGCTCGAATCATTAAAAACTTAACCGACTGCTGGAAACACAGCCAGCGAATCCAAGGCGAGTATCTGAATGAAGGCATAAATGTGCCTTCAAAATAAAGCCGAAATCTATTTGATATCTCACAGCCTTCTAGTTTTATTTATATTTCTTTTCCTATGGGTCTTATCTGGTCACCCTTAATTTGTTTAGTAGAGAACGTTTCGATAGCTGACTGTTTAGAGTTAGTAAAATACGAGCAGTGCACGAAAATGAAATGGAATTTGATTGTTTAGCAATATTTCCAAAATAAGGAATGTTTCCCTGCTAAGGTTTACAAATTTCTTACAAGTACGGCGGGAATATTAATTTAGCAACTCGCCAGCTATTACATGCGGTTGAAAAATACTATTAAGCTGTGTGAAGCATTTTTAAATGAATGACTATTTTAACAAGTAAAATAGCCGCAGATGAGGCAACACCAGCCTAGGTGCTGTAGGTGGCAAAGCAGCTACAAAAGCGACTATTTGTTTCGGCTTTGCTAACGATGCTGTAGTTGGTTTTACTTCTTCGAAAGCTATTTTGAATAGGTCATCAGACTAGAAAATTCGGGTGCTAAGGATGTAGATAATATGTGGTTCCAGTAGGAATGCCCAATATATCATAAAGCGAATGGATATTTTGCCTTTGTGAGGGTGAAATTAATTCGCTACCAAGTTCGTGCGTTCTAATCGCGTTGGACTTTTTTTGTAGTATTATTGAAGTAGTAAGTGTCTGCTCGTAGTCGATATAAGATATATTGGGAATGGAAACTCCCTTATCCGTGCTACTGTGAAGAGCCGCGGCAGACTTTTAAAGGATCCAATATTCCGTACTTTATGAGCTGCAGGTATCTTTAAATAAAACCAACCGAGCTTGTCCTTATTCCATATTCAACATCGACCCACCCTTATTGCAACACTCTATATTATGCTATGAAGCACATTGTTTTAATTAGCTGAACTGTGATCTCGTTAAGAAAAAATATCCTAAAGAGTGTTGAAACTAAAATTTATAAATTTGTATTGAAAGAGAAAAAAAAACAATATTAAATAAAATTTCTTAGGACGGGTTAAGAGTGTTAAGCAAGAGTAACATTTTAAACAGGAAATCAAGCAATAAATAAAAAAGTTCTTTAAGTTGATGATTTCTCTTCTTTTATTAGGTTGGGTCATAACAAATTGATTTGTTTTATTATAGTCTTTGGAAAGTAGTGCTACAAAGTACTTGTAGAGCTATGATCACTTCTGTTCTCAAGATGATCCTCTTCATATGGAAGATTTGTGTTATCATCAACCTGCCATACTGCGTGCCAGACAAGACTGTAAATATTGTCGATAAGCCAGAAATGCGATCATAAAAGATGTAGGTAACGATTGATTGTGTCATAAACACGGCAACCATGTTATGTTCTCTACAAGAATATATTGTTGTAGCAAATATATAATGGTTATTTGAAAATATTTTAAACATTACTTATGATAAACAAGTTATTGTTTACATTTAAATCTATAAAAAATGCAACATGGTTCAGTCGAAAAAATTTTTTTTACAATTTTCCGAATTTTCATAGATAAATTTATTTGGCAGGAAAAACTTCGTTCAATGATTGTAATAACACTATAATACTGTTAAGAGGCAACCATTTTGAAACTAATAATACATGAGTATTAGGAGAATTAAAATTAACAACCAAATTTCTCAATATAAAAAGAATGAATAAAAAGAATTTCAGATGATTGATAAAAATAATAATAAATACCTTAAGACTTTGAGTGCTGCGTCAGTCCGCGGTGTCTGACACCGACCTTTCCGTTTAGGCCGCGTCAGTCATCGGTGACTGTCAGTATAAAATATGATAATAAAGGTAAAAATTGAAAATTTTTTCAGACAACTTTAATGGATTTTATTGAAACAAGGTAAACACAAAAATGGATGTCCCTCGCAAGTGTCACAAAATGTTATAACCTGTTTGGTCAAATTTCGTGGTATTTTTCTGCCACTATGTGCCGCATTTTCTTCATAGCACGATTTGCATTATTTTCGCACTGCTTAAACTCGGCCAGGTTTTGTCTGCAGATTGTGTCGTTTTTTACTGGTCGAGTAAATTCTGATTTGCCAGCATTGCGTTTCACATTGCTGTACTGGGGAAGTCGCTATAAAACCGCGTGGCACTCAACGTGTTAATGAAGTGTAATAGAGGTGTTCGTAGTAGAGTCTGATTCAAAAACAAACAAAAAAAAAATGTTTTTCATTTTCTTTGGGGGCTTTATTTTTATAGTTCTGGTTTGTGTCTTAGGTAAAATAAATAAATTGAATATTTTAAATTTGTTTACTATAATTCACATTAAAATTGTTATTATGTGCTTTGAACAGATTTCTGTCAATAATTAAGAACGAATCAAATATTTGTGCATGCAGCTGACCAAGTTCGATTGAAAACAAATTCAGTTGTCAGCATGCATTTGTTTCACCTGAGCACATATTTCTCATATACATATAGTATATTTTATAAAATTCATTCTAACGTCAAATGCTCTAACAAGTACCAGAAATAAAACGCTACATATAAAGTCTTACTTTTATTCAAGAAATAAAAATATAAATTTACTCAACAATTTTTGGCTTTATCAAATTACGTAAGGTAACAATAAAACTTCAGCTGATATACCCTATTTTGCCTCAAAGCGGTACTACATGCATGAGTGTAGTGGCATATCGTTGTTTTGAAAACCTTCCGCCATATGAAATCCTTAATACAACTTTGCATTCACTACTGTCGTAATTGTAATCATCATGTCCTCATCATTGAAAAAAATAATTTTCACATTTCGTGCAATACATATTTTTTCACAATGTTTTATTTTTGATTCTTTGCTTCTTTTTCTGTCAAGAATTGGCAAATCATCTTGATAGAATGTATTTTTTCGTTCGTTATATAAAATATTATCTTTGTTTACCTATATCAGCATATTATCCCTACTATCACTTTCAAAAGCAGCAGAAGCAGTAGGTAAACATGTGATGTTTTTTCTAGCAAGTGTAAAAGCTAAAAATCAAAATTTTTTATATAATTTTTTGCCACACTCGGTGAAGTAAATAGTAGCGATGTGAGCTGCATACAAATGTGGCAAATGCCTGCACTGATAGAAAGTAAGGGTGGAAAAGAATGTTTTTAAATTGGGCAGTTTCTAAATAATATTTATGTTAAGCTTTTGTAATTCTCATTTACTTTAATAAGCCTGCATATAAAACCAGCTTAGCAGTTGCGTTAAATTTTCAAGGGGGTACCAATAAAGGCTCGCCGATGTCGAAATGGAATAAACGGTTTTATTTTTCAACCAAAAGCTGCGCTCTCTTCCATCCGCAATTCAGACCAAATCTTGAGGAGGTTGCTTATTATAAATTTAACTTAAAATTTTTTTGCTTATATAGCTTTTAACATTTGTAACACCTAATTTCCTAGTGATCGATGAAACAGGTTCTCTTTTTTTATGACTTTTTTATTGCACAAACATAACAAATTCTTTCAGTGTATGTAAGACTTGTTTTCGTGTTGCTTTTCTTTTCTTTGAACTCGTAATATTTATTGTAGATTGGTTGCTCATATCACGGTTTTATTACACGACTTTCAATGTTTGCACACGAAAAAGCATATCCACTCGCACACAAATTTACAAAAAGTTTTGTTAGATGATGGAAAAGCTCATCAAAATCATGATACGTTTAGCTTTAGCTCTTTTCTCTTTCCACTTCCTTAACAAGCAACTGCACCTATACAAGTATATTTTGTTCAAATATTCAGGGAGATTCTGCTTGATGTTGGATTTTGTTTATGATGGAGAACCTGATGATTTGTAGTTTGTGCCTCTGTGAACTCAAGTGAAAGACAGAGTTTATTTTTATGGATAAGTATGTGTGGTGTAATATTATTTCAGTGTGGCAGTAAAAGTTATTACGTCCCAAAATAAATTACTGTTTTACTTAACTTTTTTTAAGTTTCGTCTTTACATGAATTTATTAATTGAAAACCCCAATTAAGTGTTTCAAAACACGAATGTGTTTAGCTTCTTTAGGGAGTGAATTAAATTTGTCAGAGATTTTCATAATTTCCTGGTTAAGACACTGGTTTTGTTATATTCAACAGAAATGTTGTTACGTAGTAGTATGTAAATGAGCATATGAAAATAAGTTTTCTAGTCTTTTATTCAATTCATTCATATAATATCTGTTGACTATGGCGTCTTTATCAGTTATTTTCTATTTGTGGGTGTTTGCCTTTACAAACTAGTGTTTCGTGTTTGATTTTTTTTCTGTTTTTTTGATTCTAGCTTTCACAAAAGTCAATAAAACGAAGAAATATGATAATGACGTTGTTACGTGGGGATGTCAATATGCTTTGTTTATTTTTCTTTTACATTACGTTTTCATCATCTTAGGACTGATTTTGAACTTGTAAATGATTGCAGTTACCGTTTATGAATGTTTTGTAAATATTTACTAACCAACTAGAACAAAAGTGTGGCCTTCTTGTATAAAACACAAGGCAACGCAAGTATGGCCTTATTTTATAAAACACAAGGCAACGCCAGAATTTTAAGGAAAAACAAACACAAATTTCAAGCCTTTAATTTTTCTTTTATTTTTCATACCAACTTTTAGGCTTTTGAAAAGGAAATTAACGCTTTATGTTTTGTATGAAAACCATTAAAAATGTTTTAAAACATTTTGCAGTATAATAAAAATACAAATTTGTGTGTAGTCTAATTTCATTTGAAAAAGGTTATGATTAATTGACAAATAGTTTAAAATAAATTTATTTCACATTTTAAATACATTTTTACACGCCGGAGAAAGCAATGGCAAGTTTACTGAAGGTATAATTGATGTTAGAGGTAACACACGGCGTATGATTGCTACTTAATCATATTAATATCAATCATACTATAAATATGTACCTATATACATATGTAAATGTAGCGGGCGAATTAGGTAGAAGTTATTTGAAGCTCCTAATATGATATGTGTATCATCATGTGTCGGCTGGCATCACGTCACAGTGATAAATTAAAGTTGTTTAGTTAGGGCAATGTAGCGACGAGTTCTCCGCTATTTGCTGGGGCAATTTCGGCGAAGTCCAGGGTTATTATTTTATTTCGACAACGTTAGTTTCAATACAAAATTCTTTTCTTTCAGTAGAGAAAAGAAGTTTGCTGGCAAAAAGTGCACAGGACATTGAAGTTATTATAAATCAGTGGTGATAGATCGGAAAAATATAAAAGCATTGCTATTTTTTTCTCAACAGCACTGTGGAGTTTGGAGTTGATAGATACAAAACGGTGCTTTCTAATAATTCAAACATAAAGTAGTATCCCTTTAAGGCATCCCCTGCTTTCAAGTTAAATATCTACGTGTCTTTTACTAGAGTTCTACTAAAAAACATAGTTAATAATTGTACCCCACCCTACAGTGTTTTTGTTTCTCTAAACTTATTTGTTTTACTACACAAGTTGTTATTAACTTGTATATAAGACCTTAATTAATATCAGTTTTTTTAGGTAGGAAAAATAATAAATTATCTATTTCAAATTGTAAAATTGTTTTACTGAACATTTCATTACTTTAGTTTGTAATAAAGATTCAAATTGTAAATCCAGAAAACTTTTGCTCTCGATGCTCTTTGAAAATTTATTTCATTCATTTCATTCTAGGTTTTTTATTCTTTTGCTTTCCTTTCCTTTCATTCTATTTATTATTTATTTATTTTGCCACAAATTGAGCAACAACTGTGTACTAAGGTCATGTTAAATACGACGCACTTTTAGAAACTATTGCAGTAATTCCATTTTATATCAGTTTATTTTATTTTAATGTCTTTAATTTTTTCATGCTCTTATTTGTGGCATAGAAGTCAAGCTAGAATTTTAGTAAAAAACGAAATAAATTCTTTTAATTTTTTCCCATCTTATCTTAACATACATGATGTTTAGAATCCTTTCTTACTTTCTTACCATAAATATCTTGGGGATATTTAAAGTTATCTTAAAATATCAACATCTGCAGCAGTGAAAACAGCATCAAAAAGAAAAAAAAAAAACAATTTTAATGAAGAGAAGGCAAAGAAATTGTGGTGAATATGAACATTAAGCATAACGATGAAGATGAACCAACGCACAAATAATTTTGGTAAAATATGAATTTTACTGATAATGATCATTAACGCTTTAAAGATGAGAAAGAAATAAACAACATGTTTCTCCAAACTTTTTGTTTGTTTTATTTTTATTTTTTTTGTTTTAAATGAAAATGCTCTACAATGCAACCCATATGTCATTCATAATAATTTTACTAAAGAACCGAAATTGTAGCTTGCACAAAGGAAGCAACAACAACGACAAAGTTTAAATGGTCGAAATACAGAATTATCGGAAAATCTCTCTGTGGGTTCTTTTGTGTTCTTTATTTTTAAAGAGATGAGGATTGCTGAAAAAGACTTGTTTCCTACCAATTTTTGAAAAAAAGCATGAATACTTAAAACAAAGCATATTTTCTGTTAAATTTTTTTATTTAGTTAAAGAATAATAAAAACTCCATTAATAAATGAAAATAAGATTTGCACTCCTGTACATGTGTAGTTGTGAAATAAGTAAATTAAACAGTCGTGTGTCCAAATTAAAAGAAAGAAAAAAAGATCGACGAAAGTGTCCTTTCACTGAATTGCTCTCATTATTTGCAATAGCTACTGCCGGGTAGTATACGAATTGCTTGTTTGCATATTTAGCATTTTAACCCAAAATTGGAAAGTTTTAATTAAGCAGGATAACTTTTATTTATATTAAAACGCTTGAGTTGTTTTGCATTTATTTATTAGCATTGAAGAAGGAAGCTCAGATTCTGATTTATAACGTTTTCTAAAATTTTCACATTATCTTAATTTACACTCTGTTCTTTAACTTTACGGATCAGATCAGTGCTTGTGATCCATGGAGATGGTTTTATATGGCGAAACTTTTAATTGGCCTGAAGGATTGCATTAATAAAAAATATATGTTTGTTTCTCTTTATTTATTTAAATAAAATTTATTTTTAAAAGTTAAAGTCGAATTTCTTAAATTATGGTCGGACGGGGAAAATGTTTGTTCAATATTATATGACGTGTTTAGTACCAAATCCGTTTAAATCATATAAAGTGTGTATGGGCTTTCTTCTGTTAAGTGAAAACTTGACTTACTTGTGTATTTGATTATTATTGCAGGGGGGATATCGAAGCAGACATCTTATGTTATGGGTTCATTTTCGATTCGTAATTTACGATTACCTTACTTTCATTTGCGTCGCATGCTACAACTAGCCTTTAGTATTGACTGTAGTGGTTTCGTCGACTGATGACTACAATTTACTTAAGTCTTCTGTTCACCATGGTATTCGCCTTTAAGATATGTCTGCCCGTGGTCCTAAGCCTTATGTTAGCCACTTCTGGATATTTACACTAAATGTACGCTACCGCTGCAGTTTTTTCCTCAGAAGTATTTTTCGGAGACTGACCCATCCACCCCTTGTTAGGTTTTCTTGTTCACGTCGTGATAATTCCTCCATTGGCCAATAAACACCGGAGTTGCTACATAGTTTATCCTTTCAGGCTCTTGCGAGGCTTCCTGATTCATCAATGGAATGTCTATTAAAACCGAAGATCGATTGGTCTCCAGAGGTCGCATACTAGACACCAAACAACCTCTTAACTGCGCATCCTTGGCGTATGCTGTTCCACAGTGGATTAGAGATTTTTTATAAGAGAGTGTTATCTTCTCTCTGCTCTACTTACGACGTGAACCTGTTACCGCCGCATCTACGAAGTAGTATAAGTGAGAACTTCTGAGAGTGCACTCAATTACGGCTTGCCATAACTTTGTGCCTGCCAGCTGACTTCTTCGACGGTGCATTACTGTAATTGCACGTGTCTACTTGGTAGCGGACACTAATTCGATAAGAATTTGATATTATATTCGATTCATTTTTAAGGAATGTGAATATGAACGATTTTGTGACTTTTTTGATAGAAAATTTTGACAGGGTTCTTAGAAGTTGTATACACGTAATGTAGGCCTTTCTACTCTTATTAAAACATGTGAAGGTCTTTCATTCTTCAAACCATTCATTATTATTTATTTCAATTTAACCTTAAAGTCTCAAGCCTAGTTAAAGTTCCACAAGCCTAATAAACCAACGATCAATATCGAAACTTTACGAAACTATTGTTTATTTATATTTGAACTCAGTAGTAGCACCGTCACAACGAGTCATTCTATCGCTAATAAAACGAGCACGTTAAAACGACGCCTTTTTCACCCAAATCAAGCGTAAACTATTTCTTTGCATTTATTTTTGCTGATTTGAAATTGTGATTTATAATTTGATCGAGATGATGTTTAATTTTATGGCTATTACAATTGCCTATGACCAACTAAGGCTGAAAGTGTTTTTATAAGAAAGCAGTAGGAAGGGGCCGAACTATTTTCTTTTGTTGGTGGCTTGAGAACTTTGAATTGAGGTTCTGTCAAAGAATATTGTACAATAAATTACATTGCGGTAATCTATTAAAAACTTTAATATCGGTTGATCAATGAGGTCATTAAATGTCTTAGATAAGTTTTGTAACTTGTTTAATTTGGGAATTTTTGAAAACTAATTGACGTAGATTATGAACAATTGCGGCTTTCGATTGTGGCTACTGACTCCCAGCATGAATATAATTTCACACTTTTGCGGCGGTAAACGCAGTTGTTTTGAACACTTTAAGAAATTTTAATGTGCCAAGCCAAGCCTGAAGTTTTAAACAGCACAATTTTGTCTGTTCTGAAAATCTGATTATCAGACATGTGCGGTTATTTATGAAAAATACAAAATAACTTTTTCTCTCTCTTTATTCTCTATTTAATTACAATGATGCAAGAAGTGGTAGGCAGCATCTTTTTTGGCGTGATCATGGTACTCGCTAGATTTAACTTGCCATAGGCAAGGTTCAGATCTATATATTGCAATAAAATCAACTATCACTTGGTTCTGTTTACGCGACATGATACACACTCTCGCTCGACACAAATTGAACTGAGAACGGTACAGTTGAACCCCCATACTCGTTCACTTCATTTAAAACTGTCAGTTAAAAATATAAAAATGTTAAATTTCTCAGTTAAACTCATCAATTGAGTTGAACTGTCAGTTATTACCCACATACGTACAGTTTTAACTGAACAGTTGAAACTGACAGTTAAAACTGAGCGTGAGTGACCGGCTTTACACATCGAATAGAATTATAAACAATTCTTTCCCGAAATGATCGAATTTGTGTCTTTGAGAAGTCTCGATAAAGTATCTTCTAAAAGTCTCCAATATATCAGTTCTGAAAGTAACAAGTGTTTGTATTATAAAAATGTCAGGAAAGTATCCTCATTTATTTTAAATAATGAGTTAAAGATTTTAATAAGTAGCTGAGATCGACAAAACGTCTTTTTTGCCTTGCTGGTAAATATAATTTTGATTTGCAGTATTGTTCTAAGGTCGTCGCCATTTTCCAGTGTAAATTCGAACTAACATGAAGATCTAGTGGGGAAGGGAAAATAATCCAAACCAAAGGACAATTATAAAAGTTTCTGATTTCAAGTAGACCTGTGCGTTTTTGTCGTCAGTGAATTAAAACCATCTTTACATCATCGTTTTGCAAAGTCCATGAACAAGCACGAACCTCGATTATCGCAATGGCTACGTTGTAATGTTGTCGAACATAAACCCTAGGTTAAATTAGATCATCTACAATAGATCGGGAAACACAGTATCTGCTACAATAGGGTAATTTTTTCGATAACTGTTTCGATTTATTTATGGGAGAATAAAAACTTTAAGGGATCGTAAATTTCACTTCTTTTTCTCGGTAAAGCTGAATATTAAGACCAAATTGCATTTGCAAGTTTATAAACTAAAAATTAATTTCAATTATTTACATTTTAAAAAGAAAAAGCTATGTTCCTTAAAAATACACAAACGTACATAAAAATTTTTAAATATAACAAAAAAAATGCATAAAATTAATTAACAAAATTTATAACCTGTGGCGTAATCTATTCAATTTGCCTATAGACCTCAAAGCCTCACAATTGCATTTATTTATATACTTTAGGCTTTAAACCATAGAGAGGACATCACATGTGTTTGTTGCCTGTTATGGTTGGCATTAGGTTGCATTTTGTTATTGTCCTTGTAGTTGTTGTTGTTGCTAATGGTATTTGGTTTATCAAATTATTAGAATTTTAAATAACAAAAACAATATAAAAAATATACATACATATAAATTGTTTGAAAATGCCATTTAGTTGTTGGTCTAAGCCAGAGAACATCAATACTCAAAATCAATATACGCACTTTCATTAAATACACATACGGTTATGAACACAAACACACGCACACACATTCACAGACGCATGGATGAGTGCAAGTACACAATTTTGTAAATACCCAGTTTAAATTAATTTATAAAATCAACAAATTTTAAGCATTAAGTTAAATTAATTGCGTTGTTTATAATATTGTTTCTGTTGTATGAAGGAATGTCTCTCTTGTATAGTTGAAGCCTCGAAAACCTAGAAATATACCAGGGATGGGTGCAATAAAAGCTGCATTTTTTTACAAAATTTATAATGAACACATTCAAATTACGCTGTTGTATTGCAATGAGCTATTTACTGGGGTAGAGGAAAATTTGTACTTCAAAATTTAAATTCAATTGCTCTTTTTCCCTACTACATCCCATAATCAATGCATAACTTGGTGTCTTGATGAGCTACTACTATATTGTGCGCACAAAAAACAATCCGTTAGCAAAATAAGGGACCCACATTTGTTTGTGTGTTTTACTGTGGGGAATACTTGTTGATGTTCATGTTTTGTGTGACCATAATATTCTGTTTGCCAGCAAGTTTATTACGTTGTTTATAGTCAAGCAGAAGAGAGGGAGTGTTTTCACTATTTGGATCACAGTTTTTTTTTTTTAACATGGTGCCTTTTTGTGTGTGATTTCCGTGTTTTTATGGTTTTAGTTCAAAATGAAACGAAACAGTACTACATTTGACGGCAGATATCGTTGTGTGCAGAAATATACTGAAAGCTGCTTAAACAAAAATATAACGCATGTGAGCTAAATATATATGAATGCACGAAGCATTGTTTGCTGAGTGAAATAGTGGCTGGATTAAAAGGAGCGTGCGTAAATCACTTTTCTTAAAATTTACAATCAAAATTTATGATTGATTTTTTAAAAGGGCAGAATTTAGGCTACCTTATTGCGTTTCAACAATTTTTAATTAAATTTGTTGCAACATTTTGATTGATATCATATTCCACTTTTAAGTTTGCCTAAGAGCTCATTAGCGGGTAAATTCGACCAGATTAAGATTTTTGGAACGAATTTTCGTAATTTCTTGTCAACGGATGTCCGTGAGCCCTGAGCGGAAATTTCTTTCAAAAATCCACATCAAAACACCCTGTCAAATCAAGAACGACCATATTAGTTCAAATTGAAAAGTTATTTCTGAAGATTGTAAATTTTTTTGTAAAAAAGGTGAATTGCTAGTAATCGTTTTTTTTTGGGTAACTGTCGCTAATATTGTTTTATCAACTGTATATCCTACTCAATCTTCTAAAATGGCATGGTAAATTGGCACTAGTGACTGAATCACAAATAACATATTTTATGGATGTCACCAAAACATCAATTGATTCAAACATAAAAAAGAGACACGGAGTCCTGCCGGTTAAATATGGAGCTTGAATAGAGTATAAGCAGGAGTTACGTTCTGTCGAGCGAAAGCTATTTATTGCCTTATTTATGGAAAAAAAACTGGGGAGAAAATAGCTACGACAATTCAAGCAACCGGTATAGCTTAGCCGTTATTTTCGCGTTTTAATTCTCCAAAAACTGACATAGCAAATTTTTAAAAATGACCAAATTATCTGCTCAAGTAGACCTCGAGCCATACACTAGGTCATTTATAGCGTACATTTTCACTGTTACACAATATCAGTTTCGTGAACTTCGTATAGACAAAGAAGATTTAACTCAGATTTTTTTTGCATGCAAATACATCCATTCTAAAAAGGATTCTCGCCGCTTTTACTTAGACAAAAATAAATAAATAAAATATCGTTTTTAAAGAAATATGGCCCGTTTTGTTTAGAACATATTAACCTGCACGCTAGTATGAAATTTTTTTTACACAAGTTCTTTTAAGTAATCTATGAAACTACTAAGCAGGTAAAAAACAATGTTGACACGACCTAAAGAAAATATTGTTGTCAAATTTTGGATTTTATATTTAACTGAATAAGTCAGCCGTTCTCCAGTTCTGTTAATACTTATCATGCAAGTGCTTCCCTTTGCATATAATAGTATATCTAGAATCAACTTGAAGAAACGGATTGAGAATCAACTTTCAAGCTTGTGTAGTCGCATGTATTGTGCTCTCTAAGTTTCAAACATGATAGCAGATTGCTATCTTATACAGGTCCTTTAGAATAATAAAAAAAATTGTTAATGAATCACAAACAGCTTGTTTAATTCCATTTCCATAATGATCCGATCATATTGGAATGATTTCTAGCTACACTTTAGACGACATATCACATAATTTGTTTACTAACCTGAGCGCACGCCACAGACTAACTATAACTAAAGAGGAAAAGAATGAGAGATGCTGGGTAGAAATGAATCATATTATGTATTTATTTATATTATTGCGTGTATATATCAATTATTTAGCACACCCAAAGACTGCTATTTAACACAACATTCATAGATTCACCCTCACATAAACATCCGTTTCGAATTCTTATTGTGCCTGTGTGTATCCGAATGCATGTTATTGTATAAGTGCGATGTGGTTGTAACATCTACAAAGAGGAAATAGTTTATTTGTCTATTCGATATGGAATTGATGTCAAAAATATTTAAACACACTGAAAAAACTAATACGAAATCACTGTCTCCAAAACTCAAATGGCATGTATGTGTGTTTACCTACATGTGTCTATATTGGAAAATATTATGTTTATTTTACCAGAGGTTATAATAAAATGGTGATAGATAATTCTGGATGTGTTTGTATGTGTGACTGTGTGTATACGTGTGAGTTTATATCATTTCATAAATCTTATTTTATTTAAATATTTATACAACAGTAACAACAATTTCTAGCAATATTTCAATATAAAATATTTGTATGGGATATTGTTCGCGTGTGTGTGTTTGTTTTACTTCTATCATATAAAATCCTTTAAAATTTAAAAATTTTACATTTTGAAATATATAAAATATGGTTTTCGATTAAAATTTTATATTCAAAATTACCTGCGGTTTATTTTCATGTTCATTTTATGACAACGAGAAACAAATGATATCAATATAAGACATTTTCTGATTATTAAAACAGTGTGAGTTATATAGAAATATTTGTTCGTGTATGTGAGCGGGGTATTTTAATTCACTTTGACTTGTAGTTTTAGTCGTGGGTTGCTTATTAAAATACATTTATGAGGCATGTTTTAAGCACGTTGGTAAATAAAACATTTAACGGAGGTGTTCAAGCGTGTGTTTTGTTAGGAAAACAAAAATAGGCATTTTGTGTTGAAACCAAATTTATGGAGAGATTGGTTGGATTCTATTTTAACTAAACCATTATATATAAAGGATTAATTAAGTAAATCTCTTAGCGCTATATAATTATGGCCTCGAAAATATAAATGTTTTGCCACTCCCAAAATTCTTGATATCAGTTTAGCTATTTCGCAGCCTTCCCAACTAATAAGCAGTTAAAAAAAAAAAGAGAAGTTTATCTTAAGGTTACATGAATTAGACTTATAATATATTAAGTTAATGCGCTTAGTGATTTATGAAAAGCTATAGATATTCCACTTATCTGTAAAACTTCAATTAGAAAAATGTTAGTACAGGTATATTTTTTCTAATACACACTTTGCTAATCAGCGCATTTGAAGAACTAGTGAATATTAATTTAAATATTAGAAGCTTAATTTATGGAGTTTTAAGGAAAGCAACTTGTCGTTGACAAAATATTGCATATTAGGTGAGAAGGATCTGAAACGGCAGAAGTGATATCAAGTCCAGGATTACATACTTTTAGGAGGGTTGTCCGATGGTTTGGAGAAAATTGGTTAATAAAGTGGAAGGATCCGATGTTACAGAGGTCATATATATAATTTGACGTCCGAAATTAAGTAAGAAATTAATGCCGCTTTAAAACCAATACCATCGATGACTTGTATGTATGTAATCTGTCTAAAATGGCGACAGAATGAACAAGAAGCCAAACGGGCTGTGTTTAGGGGAATGGCAAAAAAAATATCATTTGAAAGTCTACGATTAAATAGTTCTAAAAGTGCTACTTCTGGTATAAGTTTTGTACAATTTTGTTTGCAGATTATACGAGTATATGTATCTAGTCATGATTTTTCACCTCCTCTATAAATTGTTCATTAATGTCTCTTACTTGTGAGAGTGAGTGGGTCAAAATGAGAGCCAGTGACGTTAAGCTTAATGTTTTACTTAGCGTATGACCTTTTCAAAATTACCGTTTTTAGGGAAAAATTACCGCACAAAAAGATCGTATCATAATACAGGCACGAGAACAAATTAGAAATTAGAAGAAATATATAATAAATCGCATGTTCAATTTGGCGTTTCTTCATCTGTTGCATGCTGAAATTCATGTTCTTTTTTTGGTTCTCAAAATATCGAAATTTTTATATTTTGTATTTTTAAATACAATGTTCCCTCATCTGTATTGTTTGTTATGGGTTAGTTCGTTGAAAGCAGCTGTGCTAAGATTGTCATTTTCACATTTCATTCCGCGTACATAATTCTAACAGTGTTAGTAATATTTACACACAAATGATGTTTCGTTTATGTTTTTCTCTGTACCAAAAATGAATCTATGTTCCTAAAACATGCTTTCTCGAATCTTGCCTCGTGTGAAGTTACTATAAATTGGTTTATTGATTTAAAAAATTCGTAAAATTTTTACTTACCTAAAATTGTAAAATGCCATTCTAATTTACGTTTTCAATTTGATTTTTAGTTTGAAACTCATTATCAATCTCATTAAATTCATCCCTTCGGAATTATGGAAGGGTTAGTAGCATTTAATATATTTATACTTTTAAGGAGTGCATTTAAATCCATTTAAAGGAAATTTTTTATATTACTTTACTATTTTTGATATAAAATATTTTGCAATGTGGTTTAAATTTGTCTACATTTTGAATGGAAATGTTAATACCTGGGCACTCGCACTTACATGGCCACCCAAGTACACTTCGCCTAGCGAAGGATGGAATGCCAAAGTGCCACTTTATAGAATATGAAATAACAGGCACCTAAATAAAGCGCGTTACTATTTACCTATAATATAAAGTAACTCTTAAGAAAAAAATCTACAAAAAATTGATTTTTACTGAACGAACATAAAACTCTTTTATATTCCAATTATGTAAAGCTGACACATTTGTTTTCGTTTACACATTTTGAAGAACTAACAGTGTAACGAAACTGAAAGTTCTTAAGGCAAACGATACAAATTTACTAATTCTACCATAAAAGTTGAAAGTCTTTAAATTTACAGTATTTTTAAAGAAATTACCTTGCTACGCCTCACACCATTGGCCCTAACACTAAAAGAGGTTCTATCTCACGACTCAAGACTAGTAGAGTTTTATTTCTATTTTTTAGTTTTTTAAGCAGCAATTTATTGCACAATTGTTTTTAAAAATTAAGACAA
Source organism: Phania funesta (assembly GCA_963932375.1). NCBI lineage: Eukaryota > Metazoa > Arthropoda > Insecta > Diptera > Tachinidae > Phania > Phania funesta. The sequence goes on along the minus strand of OZ010652.1, from coordinate 38,288,243 downwards.
AAATGAAGAGTTTCAGTCAAAATCTCAGATGGTATCTAAGGATACTAAAAGAGATATATTTTTATATGTGTATTGTTTAACATAATACGCTCAAAATAACCAATAAAATTATTTTGAGCTAAAATAAATAAAAATTTCCTATTTCAGTGACACTTTTGCGGACAAGAATGGCGAACGTAAACACCTGAATATGTTATCCAAATTATAACTACTTCTTCCTTACTAAACCCTTTAATGTTTAACCATAAATAAAAAAAATATTTTTTGTTTCATTAAAATTTTATTTTGTAAAGACCTATAAATTTTCCAAACAAATAAATTTTATTTTAATGTTTGTGCATAAAGGGAGTGTTGGGGTAACGCCAGTTGTTACAATAGTAATATTGTAACCCCTCGTTTAGAGAAGAACAATAAGTGAAATGAATATTTTGAACGGAAAAATTATTTGTTTATTAAATACAATTGCAGCTACTATTAGGAAATTGATTCCATTGAAAGCTAAACAATTGTATAACTCTAATGCAGCAATTTATATATAAAATTAGTTTTATGTGAAAAAGATTCTTAACGTTCGACATCATTAAATCAAAACTTTAAAATAAATTGTTAACAAAACCATAATAATTATTCTTGATAATTTGCAATAAAAGGAAATGAAATATGGAAAAAATATTATTTGCAACATAATAAATTCTATAAATAAAAGCTGCATGTGATATATTATATTTTGGATTTGTTTAGAAACTGTTCCTCCGAAAAGTTATCGAATGTGTAACGTAAATAAATTTAATTTTTAGCTAAAAGTTTCTATTAAATAATGCAAGTAGAAAAGAGAACAAATAGATTTGTAATTTCTCAAATATTCATTTCCGATTCAATAAAATATATATATTTTCGACCCTTATAGATAAGGAACTTCGTTCGTCTGTCTGATGTTGAAATCTACTTTCTGAGGGCATTAGAAAAATTATGATCTTGAAACTTGTATCATTTGATCAGAGAGTTCGACGCTATTTGAAATCAGCAACTACGGTTAACAAGTTCCCAAGTTAACAAGACCTTAAAATTATAAGAAAAGAAAACCAAATGCCTTCAAAAACCGAAATTTCACAAAAAAATGGAAAATTTACAAAAATTTTAAATCCACTGCAAATTTGAAAATTCACCACAAAATCAAAAAACAGAAATAAATAAAATTTCAATTCCCAAAAAATCAGTATTTACTAAAGACTTGAAATTTTACCAAAAAAAAAAAAAAAAAACTACATAAATTTTAATTATACCAAAGTTTTGTAATGCTATCAAAAATCCAAAAATCAAAAAAAAAAAAAAAAATTAAATTCAGCAAAAAATTCAAAAAAAATTATAAATTTGACCAAAAAACAAAATTTCGCCACGAATTGGGAATTCACGAAAATTTAATAACTTACACAAAACGAACCTATAGTCTCAAAATTTTAAATTACCTAAATAATAAAATTTTCCAAAAAATCTAAATTTCAAAAGAACCGAAATTGCACCAACAATTTTATCTAAAATTCGAAATTTTAATACATTTCACCAAAAAATTTCGAATTTAAGAAAAATTCTTCAGCATTCAGAGAGAGGTTAAACATATAAACAAATTAAAAGAACCGAAATTAAACAAAACGTCTCCTCTACAAGCCGACCGCAAACGCTTATATTAAGACGAAAGGACAGTTTAATGTCAAATAAGACCTGTAGCAAAGACTTGTAGCTCAAAATTAAAGAACGCACCGGAAAAATTCTGTAGTACTTTTGTGAAGGGTACTATTTGCTAAAAAAGTAACATTTATTAAAAAGAAGTGTATCTTTTCGAGTTGTATATACTTTCAAAACAAATTAAAAAGGCCCGTTATTCAACAAATTTGTTCATTTGTTACAAAAATAAGTTGTGTAAATTCTTGTTTTTAAGAATAAAAAGAAAAAGAAATTGGTTTACGTCGAAACAATAAAATTTGCGTAAAAATTGACAAAGGACAGACGCTTTGAATAAACACCAATAAAGTTTTACATATTATGTCTATTAAGAACATTTTATGGTTAGAGGTTTTATATTATATTTGTATAGCTAAAATAACTTGTTTGTGGTTAGAACTTTAGTAAAAATTGCATTGTTCAATTCAACTATGTTGCAAGTTTCATGGATGGAAATCTTTAAACGTTTAAATGATAACAATAACTTATTTATCGCAACTAAAGTAATGTTTTAAATGTTGTCAAACAATAATTATATGTATACCACAGCAATATATTGTTGTAGAGAACATAATATGGTTGTCTTGACTATGGAACATCCATGTTTTTTCTTTGCGTGTTCAGCTTTAAGTTTTGAGGAAGGAAATTGCATATGGAAATATTCTTTAAAATGTTCGTTTAAGAAACCGTTTATCTTGCACATATACAAATGACAAAATTAATAGGTTATCACAAATATGATTGTCATCATTCTGGTAATTATGAAGTGACATGTACATGAATCGATAAGTATGGGGGTGTTGATAAGGGCGGGCATGTGCAAATGTTTACGGTATATGTTGAATGCAACATATCAGCGAGCGTTTTATTGAATATTAATTATGTGGGTAAAATGATAGATGAGTGTTGCATATGCTTGGGCTTATATTGCATTTTGATAGCGGCAGTTGTCTCTGGATTATCAATAAAGGCGGGTGACATACGTAAACCTCACAAGTTGATCACTAACGTTGTTAGCGCTCTTCATTCTAAGCGGTAGATATTCCTTCATCGGTTTCGAAGAAATTTGGACCAAGGATGCCACCATTTCACACGTTTTTCTTCAGCTCATACAAAAGCTGGATCTTGTACGGGTGCCATCTTAAATTCTGACGCAAAATTTGCCAAGTCGTGAGTGTGGCGCGGTATAATATTTTGGATAAACCTTGCTTTTCATTGACTTACGAGTGCTCATATCAACCACATTATGAAAGATAACCAATTTTCTTGATTGACAAACCCTTTTAGCTACTTTAATTCACACATATTCTATGCAAAATAAAAGCCAACAATGAATACATTCTAAAACCGTATTGACACAAATAAACACAATTAAAACATTATAAAATATTATGTTATTTTTCCGTATTAACATTTAAATGAATTATTTTCTAATTGCACACATGATAAAGCAATTTTCTGCATTGAAAAGCAACAACAGACACGACGACAACAATTTTATAAAAAAAGGAAACAACAACGATAACAAATTACAACAAATGCACTCAATCACACAGAAGTCAGCCCCCCTATAGGCTTACACGTACACACATCCATGTATGAAATCAGGCAAACTAACAAACAGGAAGTGTGAAAGAGTTGAAGTGCAAAATAAAACTGCAATCATTATAAATGCATTTGAAAAGTGCATTAATAGACACACAAATACATATTTTGTTAATGTGTGTGTGTGTGAGTGTGTGTGTGTGTAATGTTTAAATGAACTTGACTTGTAAAATTTGTAAATAGTTTTACACGTAATGAAGAAGAGAATACACTTTCAAATACATTTTAATTTTAGCTCATTTGTATGAGTGCGTGTTTGTGTGTGTGAAATCCATGAGTATTTAAATGCATATAAAATCCATTTATACTATTATGATGCCATTATTATCGTTACGGTTGATGTTGCTGCTTATACTTGTATTTGTAATTTATTTTATTTATTTATAATACATATTTGTAAATGTTGTTATGTGACATTTATACAAATTTATGACCATAATAAACATAAATTATAATTAAATGTGAAATTTTGTTTACATTTATTTTGGGCGAAAAAAAATATTCAAATATACAACTTGACGGAAATTCCTCAATTTATTACACACCCAATTTAAGCTAAAGTTAGTGAAAACTATTGAAAATTGCTTCAATAATGAAGCTCAAAATTTTATTATCCCAAATTATGAGAAATTGTATCTATGTGAAGACAAATTTGAAGAAAATCGTAAGAAAGCATTTATTGAAGACCAGAATTTTGTAGCAGATAATGTTTTAAACACATATGTGGGCATCTCATCAAATTGTAAAAAAAAAAATTAAAAAAAAACTCTTGCCAAGAAAAAAAATTTCTCTGAAATAAATAATGTTGAGCTTATAAAACGTTCTGAGTCTATTCTAATCGATGATGTCATTAAAATTATATAGTTTTATTTTATATTTTAAAAGCTTTTAACGCTTCCGAGAAGGAACAGATCTTAATTTTAAAATCCAGTGCACTGAATGCCGTCAAAGCGTTTGCACATTCGCCGGATTTTAAAGCTCAGCGCCGCACAATTTGGCTTCACCAGATAAGTAGTTCAAAGTTGTATTTTCTGACGAAAAAATTTACCATCGATGGACCAGATGTATTATAGAACCTTTATCTATACGACTTAAGAAAGAAAGAAATATTTTTCAACGAAGGCTAGGCAGGAAAGACGGAGTTATGGTCATTTCCATTATTAAGTTTTGTTATTTTCCTTTTATTATCAAAATTTAATTGAACTAAACTACGATTTAATCTAAAAATACTTTTTTGATTCAAGTAATACTCGTATATAAAAAGGCTGCTAATTTATTGTAGTTAAATTAAAATACAGTTTTATTAACACAATAAACACAAACCCTGTGCTCTATTACTTACATTATTAACTAACCGAATATAGCGTTTATAACGGAAACATATCGTACTCCCCAAAGTTGTAATCAGTTTTTTTGCAGAGCAAAATATGTCCAGAACTGTGCTAATTTTTACAGCAAAATTATGTATGAAAAATTAAAAAAATTTTATATTGTGCAATTCTATATTTGATTGTGGAAAAATTAATATCAACAAAAGCTATGTAAGATTTTGTACAATAAAAACGTATTTTTATACATTTTTAGTTTCTTATGCATATCATCTTTCATGTTAAGCCATGTAATATTATATTAATCTCGCTGAAGTTGTACAAAAATACTTTCAGGTCATTATTCATATTTGTTAGACAAAGATATTTAACTTTTAAGATAGCAATAAAAGTGGTATATAAAAACTAATATTAAAAAAAACTTAAGCTATTCACAAGAACGTTAATTAAGAGTTAAGAATATGTGATATAGGGTGCTGTACATTTAAATATACTGACTGCGATGAAACTATTTTGTAAGATGGATTATTTGTATCACGTTTACATAGTGGGTTGTATGTACGTTGGATATAAGCATTTAAATTCGACATCCTATTGTACTGTGATGATGCAGAGAATAACGTATTATTACGAGAACTTAATCGTTCAAATGCAGTTCAGTTTCAGGCCTTCGCCTGACTGGTTGCTCATATACCCAAGAAGATATGCCTAGAAGGTGGATCACTATTAAAATTGTTACCAAAACAAACCTTTTGTTAAACCGCTTCCACATTTAATATCAACTATTTGAGAGTTATGGCAATAACGGATAACCAAAAGAAAGGCGAATTTTGCGCGATTCGTTATAATGATAAAGCAAAACGAGAACAAAAATTACTTATTCACCATAAAAAATTTTTAAAAATTACAAAAAATTAAAAATCGCCTAGAATTCTTGCCAAGAGTCCACTATGTTTAATTACCTAAGATTCGAATTGCCCAAAATTTTGGAAAATGGTTAATAAAACAAGTTTTTGGACTCAGACTAAGTTGTGCACTGAAGCAACGGAAGTTTTTTTTAAAGTAATTTGGGGTACTGTGGTATATTTTTTTAAATTGATTCTGGTTTTCGAGATATACCGAGTAAAACTCCGCACTAAAATTTCATTTAACAGTTTTGGTTTCCAGAAAAAGTGCAAAATTTTTTGTCATTTCATTATATACGAAATATGCTTACGATTCATATCACGACGTGAGAACCAGAGGGTTCTATCTGGCATTTTTTCACTTTTGCGTTTTTTGATTGGAAGTTATTCTTTGTAATGGTTTTTATCTTTTAATGAAACCCTTTTTTTATTTTCACTTATAATTTTAGTAATAATAACAGAGCCATTTAGTTCTATATGCAAAAAAAGTGGACGCATTTAGTTCCAAAAGGTTCTATCTGCAATAAATTTCTGATAGATGCGATTTGTGCGAGGAATATAATATGGCTGTGAAGGAAAGCATATTATCAGAGAAATTGAATGAAAAATATGAACTCCATGTGGTTGAAAAATCGTTTATGAGAACAGAAAGAAAATTAGATAGAGAAAGCAAGACTTTGACTATATACTTTGATCTCCAAAACGTTATATCATTACCAAGAGGAAATGTAAGTTGTTTTTACTATAAACGTAAATTAAACGTTTACAACCTAACTGCCCAAGCTTCAGACGGAAATGTTAAAAATGGTTACTGTGCAATTTGGCATGAGGGATTGTGTGGTCGAACAGGAAACGATATAGCCAGTGCTTTAGTAAAGATTCTCTCTAAAATATGTTACAGTAATGTACTATGCTACAGTAATGTACCATTTACCAAAGGTTCTCAGCTTACTTTAAAGAGATGTGACATATTCGATGTAGGTTATAAGCTCAGCCATGGTTCCAAAGAATAGGAAAATGTTTCAATACAAAGAAAAAGCACACGCCACACTTCGAATCCTACATTTCCAGCTGTAAACAAATTAAAATGTGTGCCAAAACTTACTAAAGACAAAGAAAATGATTTAAAGAGTATGTTTAAGTGGATGCCTTCCATAGACGTAGATTTTTATAACACACTTTTCAATTAGATAAACTCATTCGAAAAAAAAAAATGTTTAATTTTTAAGAACCAGAAGGTTCTATGTGCAGGGTCACATTAAAGAATATTGATTTTTTGTTATTTTTTAACTTTTTTTCACATGTTCTTTTATATTGCATTAAGGAAATTAATAATTCTTATGTAACTTATATTTATTTTAAAATTTTGTAATCGCATAAAAAAAATTATATATGAATAATTATTGCAAACGTTTTTAGTTTGAGTTCCGAAAGGTTCTATCTGAAATCTGTAACTAAAAAAGTTAATTTTTCTTGTGTTTTATTTTAACTTTTGATGAAACTAATTTTATGTTCCAATAAATAAATGAACTTGTTTGTGATTTCTTGTGTTCTCTTTTTCATATTTATTATTTAAATAGTATAGAAAAAACTGCGAACTTTAAAAATGCTCTTCTGAACTTTTTGAAAAAGCCAGATAGAACCTTCTGGTTCTCACGTCGCGATATGATGGAGTTTTAGATTAAAAAAAATTAAAAATTCATAAAAAATTTTGTTAGAAAGCATTTTACTCCTGTGTTCATATGGAAACTTTTCTCGCAACAAAATACCGTAACTTAATTGTGAATAAAATAAGAAGCTGTCCATGGATTTTTATGCAATATACGTTTGCAAAAAAACAGCGGAATTTTTGTTGTTTTTTATGCATTTTTAAATACAAAAATGGCTACTATTTTTTTTGCACGAGTTGTATGAAATCTTTAAAACTACTGAGCAGATTAATAAACAAAGCTAGGCGTGGCTTAAAAATAATATTGTTGTCGATTTTCGTAGTTTTTAATTAACTGAAATGGACAAAGCGTTCTTCAATTCCATTAATATTTGTCGTGAAAGAAAGACAATTTTATATAATGCTATACTTCGAAAACCTCAAATAACATCAGAAATAACTTTGCATTGCTTCAGTTCTGAATTCGTAAATTTGTATAATCACTCAATTATTTAAGAGCAAGTTTGGGCGTCTGTTCATTATGTTATCTTAGGCGTTTTTATATAATTATCATATAGTAATGTAAAACTACTCCATTATAATTCTTAACCACATTAACTTTTTGTTATAAATCAATTCCAATGATCTTTGTAAAATTAATTTATTTTAAAAATAAAGTGTTTACTCCCTGTATAATGGAAGCAGAAATATTTTAAGTAATTTATCTGTACGTTCTCAAACGCATTGTATGAACTGATGAACGTAACAAAATTTGGCCTAGGTTTTCTTTATTAATATTTTTTTAGTTATTGATTCCTTTTTGTTGCCCTTCTTTAGCACTTGGTTATTGCCATCATTAAAATCCCACAAATACTAGCTCTCAAAGATGTGTTTGTTCTGCAACATAATTCATATGCTCTTGTATATATACATATTCATATATCAGAAGATAGTCGTAAAGTTTTGATTTGGCCTGGTATGCTAAAGAGGTCATACACGAAAATAACATGCAGCGATCATTGGAAATGTTTAAAAATTAATACAGGTTTTTTGTGCAAAACAAACGGTGAGAAAGAACACCATATCTGTACCAGAAACTGAATCACTGTTGTCCTCAAACAGTTTAAACGTCAACGTTGCTGTGATTAATACAAACTTTTTAAAACTTTTTAAATCACTCTCTTGAAGTCGTCATGTCTAATGCATGCTCCTAACTTTGCACACAAGTGTGTGTAATTTGTACTTTATATTTAATAATGACTAATGAATAGTGCGGCTGGTGACAAATTCTAACAGTCATTAATGAAAGAAGAGAAAATTAATTAAAACACAAATTTTAAATATACCCAGCAATCGCTTGGTAATGATTTGCCATTATCAAGTATGACACCTATGCCTATCGGATTGCGGTAAAAGGATAATAAATTTATTCGCGCCACCCCGAAGGTTTTGGTTGTGAAAATTTCTTTCTTTCAGGATTCTAAAATTTACCCGAAAACAAAAATTGCCTAAATTTGTATATTTTGTTAAAAAGGAAAACTCGGATCAAATAATATTCTAATTTTCAGTAGTTATTACGTTTTTATTTCCTAAGACGTTGTTAACCTAATTTAATTATTTCAACAAATATAAAAACTTATCACTCCACCTACCTGCCACATTAATGTGCTACATCATATTCGCATTCTGCGAACAGTGATACCAAATATTAAAAAACTAAAACAAAATAAACAGGATGTACCATAAGGATATTAATAAGCTTCATACAAACAAACACCTACAACATACACATATGTATATACTCGTACACACGTACATGTATATATCACAAGGAAAAATATTCATTATTCTCATCTACTATACTTCATATTGCTCGTACTCGTTGAGAAAAAAATGTGAATACAAAAAAAATTTATATAAATATAAAAAAAACTTTTTCACATAACAAACAATTTCGCTTATTTCAGTTTTTATTTTATTATTATTTTTTGCCTCCACCAACTTCATATTAAAAATGTTTATGATGTTTACTTATTGTTCTATAACACTGAACACAATCACACTGACACACTTATAATCAGTTCTGCAAAAGGATAGAAAAGGAGGGCATATGCAGGTTTGTCCACCATATGCGTGTTGTAATATTAATTTTTCCTTAATAATTGCACAAAAAAACTTTTTTCATTTACGCACAGTAGTAACACATAAAGCCTTAAGCTTTTAATATACAACATATTAAATGGTAGAAATTTGTATAAGTGTGTACGTGTGTCCTTTTGTGGAATTTTTGCGTTTTGGAAATATAATTTTTATTACTTTTGCATTTAATTACATGAGCAAATTGATCATAAGAGTTCTTTAATATGTTGTTATTTGTTTTATTATTATAGAGCTGTGGTTAATTTATTAAAATTTTTTTTCATTATTTTGTTTGAATTTGTGAACAGTATATTTTAACAAATATAGTACAGGATTATATTTCAATACAAAATGTACTTGTTAGTTACCCGATGTCTACTGACATAAGCTGGGTCTTTAGTAGAAGGGCATAACATCAGCGCGGGGATTTATCGCCTGTTTCTGATCTGCCACTGGCCTCATCTATATTTAATTTTTCAATTTTTTACTTTATTCAGCTGGTATGATTTTTTGCACTCGCTGATAAAAATCTGGAGCAGTAGACAAGGATCACCTCAAGTCGGCGATCGCAGGCCGATACTATGTATACGGCAACATACCAGCACATCTAACTCTTCGGTAACCCCTGCTAATTATGAATATAAAATATCTATCATTTTATCAAAAGCAGCTGTCTACTTTTTACAAAGTTGATATAAATTCAAGCCTTTCGTTTAGTTGCTTAAAGCTTAATTTTTGTGGCAATAAGGAAAAACTGCTTTAGTCGTCTTAAGCTGAAAATTAGTTAGTAGCTCTATTGTGATTTCCCAATTCCAAAGTATCCTTGCGCTAAGCTATATTGTAATGAATATAGCGTTAGCAATACTAACTTAAAAGAACATAAGTGTTTTTTTCAAAATCTAAATATATTTTTCAAACAAATATCTACTTTAAAGCTTAAAGTTGCTCTGATGTAAAACGATTCGTTAGACTCAAGCGTTAGAAAAAGATAAAAGGCCTTAAAAATGGCGCATGGCCGAAACCGGTTCATCACCAGACGAAACTTGACAAGAGATGACGGAAATTCGTTCCTAAAATCTACAGTTTGAATAAAATTTAAAAGAAATGAAAAAGGAGCATAAAAATATTTAAATTCGTTTGTTCGTAAGAAATAGTCTTATAATCCTGCCAGAACATGATAGATTATTTTTTAGAATTTATAGTTAACATTTTATTTACGAAAAAATTACCAAAACGTTGACTTTTAGTTAACTGTAACCTTAAGGAAAGGGACGAATTAAACCAACGCCATAAATCGAATTTAGATCTTCTGTATTTATTTCGGATAGTACTCGTAAAAATGGATATTAAAAAACATAAGATACGACGCTTTCTATTAAATGCATTGAGGTAATTTACAAAAACAAATAACATTTATTTTAAATTATGCTCCTCGACAACATATTTAGGCAATTTAAGCCATTTATACAACATTCGAAAGCGTTAAATATAATAATATAATGCAGCATCATACATTAAACCATTGGTTTCGTGTTTGCTGGGTAGCTCGCTCACCAACACGACTTCAGCTTAAGCTTTGGCTATATACAAGGGCTGGAAAATTCAGCGTCAAGTTATTTCTGTGATCTGCATGCATAAAAGTGTAAGTCTAAAATGAAATTTTCAAAAGTGGTTTTATTGCAGCCACCTATGAAGATTTTGACACACATACAAATAATTGTAAGTTCCTACAAATTACGAATTAAGCTAAAATAAATCCATAACGGCCTTTTGGTCCACATTATTCGAAATATTTTTAGACGTATGTGTAGAGCTTTTATATTAAAACAATTGGACATATACTGTTGTTTACGAAAACCACATAGTTTCCGGCATTTGTGCTTATGTAAATTGTATTTACTTTATTATTGCAAAATTAATAATGCAACATTGTCAAGTTGTTGAAATTATAAAAATAAACGTTATAGCAGCTTTACACATGTAGGAGTTTAAGATTACGTCTCTTTAATTAAATTTGACATTAAAAATGATAAGTAAATTTTTCATAATATTTTTAATTTGCAGCACTACACTCTTTCTTGAAGCACTTTTAAATATTTCGAATGTTTAATTTAAAATTTACACGCCTGGCCATTAGTGTGTTGAGGCAGCAAGTGTGATGTAACATTGACTCTGTATTTAATATTTCACTTGCAATTTTTTGTTGGTTTTTTATTATTGAAAATTCATTAGGACATATCAAAGTGATATATAAGTGTTGTAAATTGAATACTAATTTATGTTAATTAAGTTCGTATGCTAGTGTTCAAGGAGGATATAATAAAATGTTGCAATAAGTTCATTTATCCACTAAAACAGGTTAGTAATTTATTCATAATATATGAAATTGGTGCAAAACCTATTTATAGCAACTTAAATACGAGATTTAGAAGTGTTTAATTGAGAACTCTTGAGTCAAGAAAAAACTCTTAGACATACGGCCGACTATGACTTTGAAGTCGTAGAGAATTAGAGGAGATAATTAGAATAAATTTATAACAAAGTTTAAGCCATTAATTAATAAGATTACGGACATAATATATTTTTCTTAAATTGTAATAGAAATTATTAGGAATAACACAATGAATAGCTGGAAAAAGGATATAGAGTACGGCATGCATGCATTCACTATTTTTGAAAACATAATTTATGTAAACAACCAACCAAAAAGAAAAATTATATAACAATCTGTTTGTTGTGTGGGCTTTTAGTTAAAAGTTTCTTGTTTTAGTTTTGAGGTTTTAAGGTTTCTCATTTGCTTTGAAGAATTTCGGGCATAATACGTGTGAGATTTTTTAAGAAGTTGCGTAAAGGTGTGCTGGTTTAAGCAATCATCGAAGTAGTAGTTTATCCCTCTTTAACAAAAAAATTTGCTTTTTTATATTAAAATGAGTGGGGACAGAATCAGTTGGTACAAATTTTTAGAACACAAAATCATTGTTTGCTTAACTTTTATCACTATTTAAAATCAATTACGATAATATATATAATTTTTTGTAATAAGTTTTATTGTCACGACTTATAGTTTTCTAAAGCTTTTATAAAATATCGTGACATGATATCACAATAAATTTAAGATACCACAATAAATGATTTTTTTCTATTCAGTATTCCCATACCTTTAGTTAGTACGTTTTTTAGCGAACGTCCATGCGGGTAGCTTACAAAGCAAACAAAAAAAAAACAGAATAGAACAGGGCAATACAACCGTTTTTTTTCAATTAAGATTTCAAAATTTAAGTAGAATTTTTTTTAACTGCTGATAGGCAGCCAAGAAAGCCATAAGAAGGCTCGTTTTTTTAACATAAGTTGCTTTTAATACCTGTAAACTTTATTAGAATTCTAATCCATTAATTAAAACTAAAATTCTTTTAAGGAACAAATGTGTCATTTATTGAATTTTATTCATTTATTTCTAAACAATTTTAACAATAATGTTCAATATTTCTTCTGTAAGTGACATTTGCGTAACGAGCTTTGCCTTTCTGCATATGTTTTTTTTTATTTTGTTGTTTTAACAAAACATTGTTTAATGAATTCATTTGTTGTTTTATTTTGGTTTTTGTGCTGTTCTGTTAGTTGTGCTTTTTTGATTTTGGCGTGTTTAACCAGCTCGCTAGTTTTAACAAATGTCTGCTGACAATTTCCGTTTGTTGTCAAACTTCCGTTTAACATTAAAATCGAAATTGTCCAAAACAAAATTGTTTCGAATCAAGTAAACGGAAAACCCAGCAACAGAACACAACTGCATTTATTTTCTCTGCCTTTGTTGGTTGTGTACCAGACAAAGAAAAAAACTGAATCTGAAATTAACTAAAATCTTTAAAGAACAAAAAAAGTTCACTACATTCTGTTAGAGTTCACTACATTCTGTTTAAGTATAGAAAACTCGATTTCGAAATAGTCAGTTAAATTTATTTTTAAAACTTCATATTTTGAAATATAATACACCAGAGATATACGAAAAACAACAAACAAGCAAAATCTATAAAATTTTAAATTTCCGTTTTAAATAAGCAAATTTTATTTTCCTATATTTCCTCTAAACTCAAAACTCATCAGTCAGTCAATAAATTTTTTCTCTTATAAATTGTTGCAATAGAAATTTATTTTAATCGTTTGCCATATCCATCATCATTATAGAAAAACAACGATTTGCAAGTTTTATTATTTATTTTATTTATTTGTGGTTTGTTCCAAATATTTTCTATCTATTGCAAGAAACCACAAATAAATAATTGAAACTAAAATTGAATGAATCGAGTTGAAAATGCTAAATAGGTGAAATATTTAAAATGCCACAAATAAAATTTACTTAAAATTTTATTATATTTACTGAATCGTTAATGATGCACACCACACTAGGAAGTAATGTTCAACAATAGTCTAAAATTTAAATTATAATTTAATTTTAACATAGAAAAAATAATTAAACTTAATTAATACATTTAAGGGGCAAAAATTGGATATTTGTTGTATGTAGTTTTTATATTTAACTCAAACAAGAAAGTCAAAATTAGAAAGTACCGATAAAAGAGAATGAAATAGTACCAAAATTAATTTAAAAATCAATTAAGTAATCATGTCTTCAGAACTTTAAAAAACCTAAATTTACAAGTAACAATGTGCAAAATGCAGATTGCATTTGTAGCAACAGTGATTGTGACTGGTGTAATATGAGTGCTTCAACTGGATTCAGAAATAAGCAAAATATTACCATATATAATAGATTTACATGCGCGATTCAGGACCTCAATTTACTCATTTCATTGGGTATGAGGATCACATTTTTTGTGCATTCTTAAAAAATATGTCTAGGAAACCATCTACACTTCATGCTGAAATTCCATCTGTTTTTGCTGTGGAATTAACTCAAGTGCCGTATGAGCAATATTTAACACATATGCGGTGTTTATCACTCATACTCAACGTACCTTAATATGATTTTTAAACCTGGATTTATTGGTAAACAAAAAGTTCGCTATGAAACTATGAATGTTTACCGCAAATGAAAGTATTTAATTATGAACAATAGTTTTCTGTGTCTTTTTACTGACTAACAATTTGGTAACTGCCATAAAATATTTTTCATTTTCCATGGCTAAATATTAAAAAAAAAATCAATTTCTAGCCAATAACTTAACTATAAAGTTGTTCCTTCTTAACGATGTTCTTTGCAAAACTTCTCTCGCAATATTGTCCTTGGCGTTGTAAATGTGAATATGCAATCACTACTAGGGGAACATAAAATAAAAACATATATTCCACAGCAACATCAGGAGAATATCAACAAACGTGTAGAGGAAAAATAAACCACCCAAATGCAAACAATTCGAAAACCACTGCACGTTTTCTCGAGTCTTTGGTATGTTAGTGGTATCAACATCCCAAAACTAATACCAGCTCTTTACTTTTTCTCCTGCAGAAGGTTTTTAGTTTTAGTTGAAATAAAAGTTCCTTTTATTTATTTCTCGTTCACTCATAAATGAACACCTGTGTTTGAAAACAAAAATGTTTTGTTTAACTCTGATTTTGTTCTCCGCCTTTTGTGTTACTTATGTATTAAACGAGGAATAAAAGGTGAAGAGGGACAGTCCGCTAAACATGCTGCGAAATGAAATCATAAATATTTTTCGAGAATCTAGTTCCATTGATTTTGACGCTTGCCGTCAAGATTAATGATCATTATTGATTTTATAAGAATTTTACATATAATTTAGAATATATAAAATGGTAAAGGATTGTTTATAAATGGATCTGTGTTTTTTGATGAATAACATCGTATGTATACTTATTTCGCCTTTTAGTTACTGATGCCAGATTTCTTCCTTATTAACGCTCAAAACATGGCCACACAATATTTTGAAAATTTTGTCTTAATACCGAAATATAGTACCTCTGAGTACATATGTGTCTATATCTAAAAACATTCTAAAATTATATTCTGCTGCATTTCCACTTTATAAAAAGTTATAATTGCTTATTTGTGTACCGATATTATCGGGAGTCGCTGCATTAATAATATATTTATTCAACGAAAACCACCTGTGTAGACATAAGTGGTTTTACCTGAACCTGCTTATAGTTTACTCTTTTATTTAATGATTTTATAACTCATAACTACGTATATGTTGCAAAAATACCTCTTAAGCACAGCCTTTTTTTGGCTGTCTTCGAAAAATTTTATTCTAATTTTTATGTGGTTGTTTTTGACTCCAGATATACGCATCTGAATTAGGAAATTTAAATTAAAACTTAGTAAAGTTTTTTTTTTGAAACCCAGGACAATTTTTCAATAGGGACATGTATTATCATTAGGAATGTAGCCAATAACGTACCTTTTATCACTCTTGAAAACCAATCTTAATAATGTACAGCTGATCAGAAGCATCAGCATCAAAGAAGTAACAATTACGTTGCCTTAAGTATTTTATTATAAATGATAAGTAAAAGTTAATGTTATAATTCTAGTTCTACGGGAAAATTGCGGCATGCGATAATTCTTGAAAGTTTGATTGGAAGTTTCAATCAATATTAAAGGCTCTAATTTGCCGCCTGATCTATTAATGTTCTCTAAAATAGTGCTGGAATGTTTTCGGTGAACGAGGGAACGTTGATGTGGGTTAAAGGACACATAGGCACAGCTTAGAGAAGCAGCAGACAAAGTAGCAAAAACAGGATCTGCTGTGAATTTCTGTTGACCAGAAGCCAGAGTCACACTGGGGAATGGCCTAGTGCGAGCAAAAGTCCTACAATGCGTAGCCTCATTAAACCTGAAAAGGTCGAGGAAGGTGTACACTGGCTGAAATGTTGCTCAAAGAGCCCCTCGGCACGAAGGCGAGAAAGGTGCTTAGATATTAGGGGTATCTTAAGCTGGATTACTTCGTTAGTGACAGGTTATGGAAACTTAAAGAATCATCTGCCCAAGATGAAAATCGGAGAATATGATGCTTTCAGACTGTGCCTGCTAGATGCTGAGGCAGTAGTGCCCATTGCGTATGACTGTCCAGCACTGGCCAGCTAAGTGAACCTAAGAACTACGGGGCACTATAGCTTGTATGTGTTTGCGCCACAGTTGCTATTGTTTGCACTTATCTTCAGTGTCATCATCATCATATGGTAGTGTGGCTTTTCTTTTGGTATCGCAAATAATGCTGGATTTCTCTTTCTGTACATTTGTATTTCCGTCATAGTTTAGTTACATTTAGAAACTGACGTTGTTGGCCTATTTATTCTATACACGTTGTTTGCATACGTTTATTTTATACTCTTATTGTTGTCGTTATATTTCTTTCAGTTAGTTTTTATTCTCAAACTCAATTTTTTATTTAATCAAATTCCTTGCTTGTACTCGTAACACTAGAGGTTTTTGTTTACTGGTGCTTTTTTTGCCGCACCTTCTCTTGCTATTTTAGTTTGCAGTCGTTGCAGTCGACAATAAACAATGAAAACAGCATCATCTTCTTTCTAAAATATTGAAAGTTTTCGTGGTGTGTTCTTGTGCATGCACACATACACTACATGATGTATATTTATTGAAGAAGGAAAACGTTGACTGGAATTTGAAATTATGCTAGGATTATGGCAAGAAGTAGTAAATGATTTCTACCACCTTTTAAAGTGACATCAGGTAAAACCAGATTTTGAACGTAAGTGATATTTGGGAAGTTTCAGTTGTTTTTGAAGTCTTATTTGAGAGGTTTCTATTGCTTTAAATACAAAATTTTAAAGAACAGACAAATAAAAACGTCGGGTTTCTGGTGGGCCAATTAAATTAAGAAAAAATTATTTGTTTAATACAACTACATAAATGGGAAGAAAACTTTTTTATTGCTTTCAATATACACCACCCTTTTACACCAATATACAATAGTATACAGGTAACGTTCATATAAATGCGTTGCTGTTTATGTGTAGTTGTATGGGCATAAAAACTGTTTTATAGAATATTATGTTGCAAGTATAATTTTTTCTCCACTGTGCGCTATCAATTCCGTTCTCATGGTATTTATTGTCAGAGTCTTTTATCCCTTCTTTGCATCTTAACTTGAATTTGGGTTCGGATATAGTTTTTGATTGTTTGTTATTGAGATCGAAAGCAAAGCTTTTTAAATTTTTTTTAATAATATTTAGTTACTAAACGTTTATTTTCAAGTACCAATATTCAAGTACGAAGTTTTTTTTGTGAACAATTTTAAATAAATTAAATTGCAAAAGTAATCTTTTTTATTGAAATATTTCAAATAAAAATATTACTCTTCATTTACTCCGTTTCTAGAATATTTTTTTGGAAAACATATAATGCGGTCGTTGTGAACCCAGTTGAAACATATTAAAGCGCACAGTTCGAATGCAAGGCATAGACGTTGCAACCGTTGGTACAACTCGATTGGTGATCAAGTTGGGTGTTTTGCCCATAAAAAATACAACTTAATTTTGTAAGCAAGTCTTGTTAAGTAAAGACGGCAAACAAAACACGCACAACATGCTTTTTGTTATGTCACAGTGATGAAAAGTTCAGTGCTATTGTACTTTTTGGCAGTACTTTTTGATTAACGAATTACCATAGTACCTTCAAGACAATATAACTAGTTTTTATAATTTGAAACGTTAAATATTATACTGCACAAAGTAATAATAGAATCAGATAAATTTACAAAAATTTAAATTTTCTTCCCTATATAAACTTAAAAAATTTCATTAATTAATTTGCATTAGATTTTTTGATTTTTCGTACAACCGAGCACAACTAATGCAACGTCTCTGGCTATCACAATAAGTTTTAGATACAATTTCTTTAAAAAAATCTTAAATTCCAATATTTAAAGTTTCTATATTTCAGTTTTTACTTGAAAATATTAAGCAAAATCGTTTAAAGGCTCAACTATAATATACATAAGCTGGCTTAAGCAACTGTGCAATTACATATAAATCAAATGTGGCAAACTATAATGTACTTAACAACACTTTTCGTTAAGTTTCGTCAACTGTCATTTGCTTAAGCAAAGTACGAAACTGATCGCACATTCCGTACGAAAACAGCTGATTGTGTTATAGATACATAAATTAACAAAC
Source organism: Phania funesta (assembly GCA_963932375.1). Taxonomy (NCBI): domain Eukaryota; kingdom Metazoa; phylum Arthropoda; class Insecta; order Diptera; family Tachinidae; genus Phania; species Phania funesta. The sequence continues at coordinate 38,269,785 of OZ010652.1, read as the reverse complement.
AAGCTGCAATGGAGGACGAAAGTGAACAATTTTTTTTTATAAATTTAATAGAAAAAAAATTGTTTGTATCAAAAAAGAGACGCATTTTATTATAATCGCAATTCAAAGGAACGAGCATGGAAAAAAGTAGCACAAAAATGCAAAACATTTTTTTTATAAGTTGAGTGATGCACACCGCTGCAGTTTTTAGTACCTTTGGCCAAAACTACACAAGCACCAAAAATTTTGTATTTTTTTGTTCGAAAATGTCTTAAAACTAATAAAAACAATTATTAATTTGTATATGAATAGTATTAAATATATAAAATATATTTATTCAACAGCATTTTTTTTAACGAATTTTATTTATTCTGAAATAAAATATGTTTCTGCAAAATTTCGAATAAAACAAATGTGCAACTGTGGCACTATAGTTTCCAGGCTCATGTAAGTACATTGTAGCCACCTAAAAGTCTTCAATAATTTGCTTAAGCATTTGACAGGCTTTTCGTTCAATTTTTGACATTATCTTAAGCTACCTTAAGCATTTTATAGTTGGGCCTTAATTTTTGAGCTGACTGCAACTTGCCGTCGTTGATGTTTGCGGTGCAACTTATGGCAGGTAAGACATGCCAATATCTAGTTTCCTTAAAGCGTTACACATGTGCGAAAAAGATATTATTCTGGTTACGCTTACATTTAAAAAAATCTAACAACCGTTTTCCATTTCCTCACTGGTTTTTACCGTCAATCCTGTAAATTTCACGATGCACCACTGTTGCCATTAGTGAACACTTATCTACATTTTGCAGATTTGTAGGTTACAAAATATAAAAATGCAGATCTGAAGATTTCTAACCAAAAATTAATAATTTTTAAAACTCTAAACATAGGATAACTTATTTGACTTTAAATCTGATTTTGGTACTATTTTATTCTCTAGTTTTTAAGTGCTTTTTAATTTATCCTTGTTTGAAAAAACGAGCACTGGTAATCATGCAACAACTTTTAAAGATGTGTGCCAAGCGGTTTTTCCTTGTATAGTACAAATTAAAATTCAATAAATTAAAAAAAAAAAAACAAATCGGATCTACAATAAGGCTGGTTTTGATTATGTTTTTGATTTCTAAGTATCTTTAAAATATATTTTTACCACTCTAATCTACAAATGTCGAGAGAATATTTTGTCACGTATACGTAAATGAAACAAAAGTTGAAAAACGTTTGAAAATGAATGAAGAGATTCATTTCAGAATAATTTATGTAAAACCTAAAAATTATCCCTGTTTAGCATTATTAGTACCTCTAGATTAGACTCAAATGATACCCTATACCATTTACGAGGGAAAATAACTATTGTCAATATTGTTTTTGGTTCTTAAATTTCGATCTCTTCATGATTTATACTTAAACAAACTATATTTATATTAAATTTATATTGATGAAACTAAAAATAAATAATATTTTTATTTAATGTTTAATGGTTTCGAAAGTCCACGTTTTGAAAACTAATTTCGCATTTTAGTCGTTTTGCTTAAAAGACTTTTTTTAATAATTAAAAAAATTAAAAAGAGGTGGTTTTAAGGTTTTTTTGTAGAATTTTGTAGAATGTTGAATATTTTAAATTGATTTATGCAGTTTTACGGCCGTTTGCAAAAAACTATAAAAGAAGACTTTATAAGTCATTGTTAAATAAAACTGTAATCACAACAGTCATTAAGGAGGAATTTATTGTAGCTAGAGTAAACTTGCTTTAAATTCAAAATTTAATTTTTTTTAAGGAACAATACTTTTTCTGAAAATAACAAAATTACCTAGTACAAGTATTCCCTCTATCTACTCCGTTGCAATTTTTACATCTTAGTATTGTAAAGCCATTCTTTTCATTCATCATTTTAAGATTTTGTATTGATTGAAAGAAATTCATGAAACTCAATTTATATATAAAGTAATTTTAGTGATGTACACATAATCAAACCGGATAAAAATAAACACGTTGTTCGAATATACTTGTCATCCGTTACAAAATTAAGTTGTGTGAATTATTATTTATGCATTTTGGTTATTTCACTTCATACAACATTTTGTATGACGTTTTATTAAAAACTTGATTTTAAAAATATAAAACTATATTCATAGACTACCCGGATAATTTTGGATACTTTTGTTAATTATTAGTATTATTTTAAGATGGTGTTGGCCGCAGATATTCACTTAAGCATATATTATTTAAAGTGGTTTTCTGCATGTGTTTTCTTAACAAACGTTTGTTAAAGCTTAAAGTGTTTAGTAACTAATGTGTACTTCAAACCTAAAATAAAATATAATTTTTCATGCAATGCACTATAGTTCAGGCGAACTGTTTCTTGGGCAAAACTATTTTAGTACGATTTATCGCTTCTTAATACGTTAGTAAAACATTTACTTCCTCTGACAGCACAATATTATGACTAGAAACGTAGGCAGTGCCACGCCCTTCGTCTGTTTTAATTAGTTATACTAAATACAGCAATATCATAACAAAGTAGTATTTTTGGGGGTTTTACATTTTTAGGCAATTTGTGATAGCATCTATTTTAACGCGACTTTATAAAAATATGTAAGATATTTTATTAGTTGGTTAGGTATGCAAAATTCCTCTAAAATGTGCTCTTCATCGATTTTTTCAATGTAATACTTTAAAGAGTTTTACTTCGATGTTTTAATTATTATTTCAAACGTATGAGAAAAATATTCACGTAACGTTTATTAAAAAAACATTACAGTTTAGCTAAGAACTGCAGGTAAAGACGTAAAAAAATTGTGTTTCTTAATTACCTATTAGAAAGAGCTAAAAATTGACGTTTTATAATAATTGTTAACAAAATTTTAACAAAAACGAAATACATGTTGAGTTTAAGATATGGGATACTAAACTGCAATATAAAATCCATTAAAACAAAATAACCAAAAAATGTTTGGCCAAAGAAAGTGGCCGTTTGAGCCATAGTGCAATGTAAAGATTGTTTTTGCAAAAAGGCAGACATTTAAATTTACTAAGACCTTTAACATAGAAGTTGTCAACTAAATAATTAAATTCGTTTATCCATTTAATTTTTATTTTACTTTAATATTCAGATTCCTAAAACGAAAAAAATATGTTCCAAAAAGTTTGTTCAATCAAAATGGCTACCCTGCCACTATTTACCGTCTGATATCTATCCTATTTATTGCAGATGCCTTCAAGAAACATCTACGACATTAAAGAAGTTATATTTTTAATAAAATCGGTGCTTTGATTTTTTGGAAATTTTTTAAATAAATAATTTATTTCTCTTTGAAATTTTTCAAAATTAATGACCCAAATTTGGCACGCATATATTCGAAACAACTTGTCTATAAGAGAATCAGAAAAGTAAATTATAAAAAAAAAATATTAAAACTCCAACAACAAAAAACTAGTGAAATTTTTAACACCATTCAATGGAACAAAAATCAACTCGTTAAAAAATCAATTCTGTAAAAAATATACCAGAGGAATAAACTCTACATTCCCAAAAATCGCCGAAACTGCATTTCAAATCGGAAAAAAGAACAAATGGGAATTTAGGTGAGACATTAAAAAAAAACCGTATATGAAAGCGACTCAAAGATTAAAACCTAGAAAAAGAAAAGATAAAAAAACGGGAAAAATTTAAAATTAAATAAAATTGCAATAATTAAAGCTAAAAGTACTGGTGGCTAATTTATATTTTGAAATACGATTATTGCAAAAAGTATTAAGCGGTGCGGAGGGAGGGTGGTTCCGTTCGCTGTGGAGACATTTTTAAAGAGTAATGATTCTTACGTAATTGCTCGCTTACAATTTTGTTCAAAGTTCGGTATTCGGTGAATACGTGATGGACCGAGTGTAAATTCAATTCGTTCGTGGGTGCAGAGATTCAGCGCAACTACGTCGGCTATGAATATCCTACGGCCAGGGCCCAGGCGATATTTAAGGACTCCCGAAAACATTAAACTGGTTGAAAGCAGTTTACGTGAAAATCCGAGACTTTCAACAAGAAAAATAGCAGCCTCACTGGGACTTCAGAGAGCGATTATTCATGAAATGTTAAAACATGATCTGAAGTTTCATCCTTTTAAAGAACTGAAAGAAAGTGACTGACTTACGAAAAAATTTTTGTGAATCGATGTTGGAGCGTTTTCGCACTGTAAATCCCAGTTTTTTGAGCGACGGGGCTCATTTTAACTTAAACGGCCACGTCAACGAGCAAAACTGCCGTTACTGGTCTTCAGGAACCCGCAACCCTCGATTGAAACATCAAAACCCATTGCATTGCCCCGGGGTAATGGTTTGGTGTGCCTTATCCACGCATGAGATAAGTACTATTTTTTTTTCGAAAATTCTCGAGGCCAGACGAAGAATGTCAACGGTGAAAATTATCGACGCATGATTACGGAATTCTTTTTGCCAAACATGCGAGCTCATCTATTATACTATTCACATACGTGGTTTCAAGAGGATGGGTCGGCTGCACACACAGCTAGAGCTTCGATGAATTTGCTTCGGGAAAATTTCCCCCAACTGATCAGTCGCTTTGGCCACCGAGGTCGCCCGATCTAACTCCCATGGATTTTTTATGGGGCTACCTCAAAGAGAGGGTTGTTACTGACAATCTCTTGTGGATTTAAAAAAAATATTCGTCGAGAAATTAGCTCAATGGAGCCATGTTTACTGCAGCGTGTGCCGCAGAACACAAGGCTCCGTTTTGAACAGTGTGTTTAACTCGGCGGAAGACATCTGGATGACATACTCTTTAAAAAATAAAATCCGAATTTCCATTCCATCGTTCAATGTTCTTAATAAAACTTTGTGTCAATTATTACGTTTTTTATTTAAGTTTGAAAATATAAATCTGCTACCAGACACCCTGTATAAAAAAAGGGAACAAGTTAAAAAGAAATCCCCGAGTTCCGGAGTGTGTAAAAGTAAACATCATTGAAATAACAGCTAAAACTGGGAAATGGGCTGAACCAAAAAATAATAATTCAACCGCTGAATTTATAAAAAAGTGGTGAAATCTGGAAAACTAAGAAATTGCATAAGACGGGTAAAGTTGAAATTTGGAAATTACCTTATGACGTATTCGATATACATATACAATCGACGAATGACAAAAGTTAAAAAACAAAAACGAAAAAAAATTCCCAGAAGATGAGCAACGAAGTTGACCGAATTATTGGGAAAAATTATAAAAAACCAAAACTATTGGTTTTCTATATTCTATCGTTGTTTATTACACATTCAGAAAAAAATTTTCAAAATTGAGACCTTAATTTAAAAAGAAGGATAATTAAAACTACCCAGCCAAGTGATATAAATACATTTAATTTCTTGTCCTTCACAGCTGCCTCCTGCATTCAGGTGAACTACATTTAAAGTTATATTTGGATATTTCTTTTAAAATATTTCATAAATCTCTTACCTGGCTATTTCTTGAAATCCGCCTTTTAATACAATTCGACAAGTGTACACCTCTCTTAGTTGTCTTTTATTTTTTCAGCAAGAAATTCCATAGGAAGGTGTATCTGTAAAAGAAATAAAACAAAGTACAAGTTTATTAAAAACTTGAGCGAAATCTGTTTGTAATGCACATTTATTTTAGTACTTTTCATTTTACTCAGCAGCAGCAAAATATTGCAAAAGGAAAAAAACCAAACCAATTCACCATAAAGGCCATATTTTGTATGCCACTGTTGCCAAACAAAGCAACGGAACGTGCTCGAGTGAGCTTTATGAAATTAAACAAAAATTCATGTTTGTACCACAGAAAGTTGTAACAAAAACACATTTACACACATACACACAGTAAAGGCTCTCAGAACAAAATATGAACAACTCTTTTATGGTTGCTTTATGGATTGTTGCTGATGGTTGTTGGTACTTTTATTTTGGCTTAAAGCCTTAACTTGAACAAAAATAAAATAGAGAACAGCAGTACAAGATAACAATAATAACAATAACAACTGCAGCGGCACTGGCATTAACAAGAGTAGGGAAAACAAGTAACCAACGCCATTGGTTATTATACGAGGCTGCACAGAAGCTAAACATCTACCGGAAGTGGCAAGAGCACACAAAACAACGAAAGGAAACATAATTCAAACTTCGAGAGGCCATGTATTGAATCTACTTTACAGCGTGATGGTGCGTTGGCGGGGCGTTTTTAGGCTTAATATGAAACTGCCGAAAACAGCAACAACAGCAGCAGCAATAACAACAACAACATGTAAAAAAGTGAAACAGAGAGTTTTCCAACCAAATAACGCTGTACTTCCTGGCACAGCACAGCAAACCGAAAACAGCCAAACAGCAGCAAAATAATTTGGTGAAATTTTATGTTCTGTGTATTCGTATTTAGGTGGAGGGGGTGTGTATGTCTATCTGGGAGTAAATATAAATTTGTGGGAGATTTAGTTTACAGATCTGTGTAGCAATGAGTGTGTTCTTGCAATGCTTCATTTGAAGATTTTAACACGTAAAAGTTCGTTCCACATAAGCACTTTGCTGTTCATTTCTTAAGTTTTTCCTTACAACTTTTAGTTTCTATCTGTGCAAAAGTGGCAAGCAAAGTCCTTTAATAAGGAAACTTTTCCACGAAAACTTATTTCGTTGTTTGCAAATTGGAAAACGTTGTTGTTCTGCCATACTCTCATGCAAAACCTCTTTGGCCTAAATAATAAAAACGAATTTTGTAAGACTTAGTTTTTTTTCTTTATATTTCGTTACAAAATTTTCCTGAACGGAGATCTTAAGCTGCTGGGCGTTGTTGTAAACTAAAGTGCTAGTGTTGAGTAAACACTTACTCAAATTTGAATGCGTATCAGTTTTTTTTGGGGGGGGGGGGGGGGTTTCACAGCTCTGGTTGATCAGTCTGCAAATTGTGTGTTTGGAAAATGTTCTTTGTAAATTTCTATAAACTCAAATTCTGTGATTTTGTGGCTAAACATTGTTTCCTTATTATGTATTTTCTTCTTTTTGTACACATACTTTTAGCACTTTTGTCAAAATCAAATTATTTTTAAATTGGTTTGTCCCGTGAACCGTGTAAATAGAAAGTTTTATTATATTTACTTGAATTGTTTAAATTTTATGAGATTCTTAGAACATAAATATTACGAAATGACATTCCTTCGGTGCATATTGAGTTAACAAGCTACAAAAGTGTTGGAGAGCATGCTTTTTATCTCTAAGAATGAATTAAGGATGTTGACTAAATAATCAAGTGTATTTATGTATATTATTATTATATTTTTTAATGTAGGTGGATATCGAAACAGACCACTAACTTCATAAGTTCTTCGAATTAATTTCAAGCAACCGATTTGTAGGTTATGACTACCTTACTCTTCTTCGAGTCTCGTGCTGCCATTTACTCTTGAGTATAGTAACTTCAGACTGTTGATTGGTAATTACTAGCATATATCCAAGGCTTAGGTCCATTATTTAGCAAGTGTGAGCTCGTGGTCCTAAGCCTTATGCTAGCAAGTGCTGGATAGTCACTGCCGTATCACCTTCTTCCTCAGGAGTATCTTTGGAGACTGACTCGTCCACTCTTTGCGAGGTTTTCTTGTCCATCTCAATAGCTATTGGCTAATAAACACATCTCCACTTCTTGCGAGGCTTCGTTGCCCATCCCAATTGGCATTTCACGGTACGATTCCTTAGAAGTATCTTTAAACTTTTATCCGCCCATCCCTCTCAAGGGATTTTTGTCCACATTTTACGGATTCCTCCATTGGCCATTAAATACAGAATTTCTTCAGAGGTTAACATCTACAGCTCTCGCGTCCTTCCTGTCCTTCCTTATTCTTATATGTAATGGATAAAAAGTGTCCACCCACACAGAGCTCCATTTGTATTAAACTCGAAATCTGCGGGTATCCAGAGTTCGCATACTAGAGGCCAAGTACCCTCCTGGCCATATTTGCATACTTGAGTTGCTTTGTAAAAATATATATTTAAGAAAAACAGCGCGCTCCATTTCAAATATATTGCACAAAAAACTCCCGAATAAGTAAAATTGTTGCACTCCTCTTCAAGTTAAGGGTGAAAGATACCTCTGTACTAAATATTATTTTATTAGTTTGTTCTTCAATCGGAATTTATTGTGGAAATAAAACATGAGTAAGCATTGACTCGTTTTTACATGATATTGTACGTACTATTTATAAAAAATAGTAATATTACTGTGATTTTCATTTATATCATTTATTTGTGACTATATATTCGCCCGCGACACTTCTTATGACATTGGCGTTGACGCAATCTTCAACGACAGTGTACATGATTGTCATTCCCGATTTAAGCACCCCTTGTTTGAAAAAGTCGTTAATGCTTGGCTTGAACTGTCCCTAATGTGTCGTCTGGGATTTTATATTGGTTCTACTGGTAATGTATGTAAAGTTCCCTATTATTAATATTATTATTATTATTAATTAGTATTTAATAACCTCATTAAAGTGTATGAAGTTGTAACCCCAAAACGCAATACATAAAAGCTACGCCATAGAAAATCTATAACCGTAGACATATGTGGAGTAGATAAAAAATGTATTCATTTATTCCAAACGTAAAATACATATTTATCTTGTCAAAGCAATCAAAAGTCAGAGTCCCAATTCATAGCAAGTTCCTCAGCAGCGGCAGTTCGAGGAAACCAAGCCGACGGCAATAATGAGCCAGCTGAAGCAGATATTGTGTATATGTTTACAATAAAAAATATATAAATACACTTAAATATGTAGGTGCAAATAGAAAAAATATGTGAATAGAAAACTATTTAAACTTAATATTTTCCGAAAGAGTTAAACTTTCTTAAAGTAATGCAAATATTTCCTACAACTTTTTAAGATTTTGTATTCGTTGATTTTGGAAGTTACGATAAATTTAAAACATTTTTAATTGCATATAAATTTATTTATTTTTATTTGATTATTCGCTTATTGTGCAATAATTAATCGAATAACTTTTTGTTATAAATTAAAAAAAATTTTCGAAAATAAACAATTTGATATGAACTTTTGTCTATAATTTCTAAATTCATTTGTAGCAATGATTGGGGTTAAAAATCAAGATAACGTCACTGTAATGCCTAGACAGGACAGAACTACAAAAATTTCGAAAATTGGTAAAACAAATTTGGCTCTGCAAAATGTGGCCCCAGAAAATATGGCCTCAAAGATAAAGCTACCGTAAATATAGATATAAATTACATTCCATCCCAAAGATGGTGTCCGTCTCAATGTCGAAATAAAATAAAGTTTTTAAAGGTTTAGAGTTTATGGTTTTTATTATATAATACTTTATCCAAAGTCAAGTTATATGTATGTATACAACCAATTAATTTGATTGCAGTTGTAAGTAGTATTAATACATGAACTACAAATCTCTAAAAGTTTGCAGAGCAACATTACTACATACGCAATTTTGTCATCACGTTGCTGTTCTCCGCATCTGATATCTCTATGTCTTGTACTTCTTTAAATATATTTCATATCCGTAATATATTAGTTCATATTCCATAATTATAATACACTATTCGGGACAAAAAATCGGCTATTGATAATTATCTAGATTTTGCGTATGTCTTTACAGTAGTATTTTATCTTTTACTATTACTCATACACGTATGTCGTCACTTTTTGCATGAATATTTTGAGATAATACTAACGACTTATTAATATAAAAAAAATATAAGTGTATGTAGATCTATGTAAAAAGATCGCACGATTTTTTAAATGTATATACATAGACATATACATATGTATACATATGTATTTTGTATAAATTAATAAATCGTTAGTATTGTGTGTCTTCAATAAGGAGTGCTTTATTGGCGATTTATTAATATATATTTACTCTAAAAATTATATTTCTAAATATGTACTAAAAATCGCGCAATTTTCGAAATATATTATTCTTCATTAAAAAACTTAACTTTTATTTAACAGTCTACTTTTTATTTTCAAAAAATATAGGAATAGAAAGTTATAGTTAAAAAATCCCTAGACCACTATGTGTTAAATTATTCAAATACATGGAAATCCGTTCAATTTCTTTTATTCTTTCTTCGGTATTTTGTTATAAAAATTGGCATAACCTTGAGGAAAAATTTGTATGCGACGTCCATTGTGCATTTTATCATAGTTGTTGAGGGGCTTTTTTTATTTGTTTGTGTTGGGCCAATTTTTTATTTCACTTAAAGTGAACACATTCCCTTTTAAGAAGTGAAAATAAGTCTCACAAAATCAACTAAGTCACCATAAAGTTTCGTGTTTTTTTATTGTAAAATAATTTTTGGTGCCATTTTTCGTTTGTCTAAAAATATTTATTTTAATATTTTAAGACATGTTTTTTTTTTGAGGAGGCATTTTTTTAAGGGAGCTTGATATTTACGAATAATTTCGACGGCGGTGACAAGCCGGCTAAGAGCCAGCCACATGTATGTTTTCAGCGCATATCAATAAGTTTATTTATTTAAAGCGTTTTGAAGTGTTTTCATAAATACAACATGTCAATAATTTAATTTAATAATAAGTTTCACTTTAATTGTATATTTGAAAGCTTTTGTTATAATTTTTTTATACCAACAACGATATATTCAACATATTTAAATAAAGTAATTAAAAACTCTTTATTTCTCTCATTACAGGTAAGTCGGAGTGCTTGAATTTCCGTCTACATTCATATAGTATTATGTAAGTGCACAATAATTTTTTTTAACACTAAAAATTTACTCAAGATCACATAACAATTTGCTAAAAGCAACCGTTGAATAGGTTGAGAAGTGCAACATTAATTTTAAAAATCTTTTACAAAATTTCAATTTTAACTAAACTTAAACAAAAACCCCAAATATTTCAATCTTTACTATCTTTACTAAAACAGAATTTTCTTCTAAGAAAAAAAGCACAATAAGTAAAAAAGTCCTTGAGAATGAAATGAAAATTCTTGTAATTTCGTCAATACTTCGTTTTCCACCCACCTTTTCATACTTATGCTTTAGAAAGATTTTGTAAATAGAGAAGAGCAAGTAATGTCAGTGATTGCATACTGTGGAGGACACATGGTTTCTTGTATATGTTTTTACCTATGAACAGATTTTCCCTCTATGTGCTTACATATGGTTATATGAATATGTGCATCTTGTACAATTTTTATTTCATTTCTTTCCTCTAAATTCTAGAACTGAGATATTTCCTTTTTGTTAAAGAAAATTTAAAGGGTTTGTTTTAATCAAAGTCAAAATTGTTTATAGTAAAATTTTAGTTCTTTCTACGAACGGTTCTGATTTATAAATTGCACGTAACTACTAAAGCGTTATATGCGTTTTAATAACTGAGTTCTGCGAAATGCAAGAGCATTTCATTTTCTATAACTTTATATTGAAAGAATAAAAATATTAGTTGAATATATAATATGATAAAATTTTTATTTGTTTTATTTCGAATAAAATTTCCATTCCTTTTATGCTCTCGATTAAAGTATCCGAATTCGTATTCGATACTTTTACATTCTTGTGCCAGAGCGCAATAATTCATTGATTAAATTTAAAGCTTTTTTGAAAAAGAACATTAATTATTTTCATATAATAAATGTGGTAATACTTATATGTTAAACGAGGAAAGACTAGGCTCTAGTGGTTTTGACAACTCTAGAGTGCCAAATATTTTATATGAATTTTCGAACATAAAAACAACAGGGCACAGTTGGCCTGTAAATATGAAATCAGGGTTGGCCAATGGAAGGGTATAGCTGACACTGTATTTAACGTGGAGCTCTGTTATTTTCGTCAAATTATATATTAACTAATTATTGTGGCAGCTTTGAACATGCTTATTGTAGTGTCATGAAATTACGACTTAGTTTTGAGCAAGTCAAATTTCAAAATAAACATTCTTGCTTTGAACGCTTTTAATAAATCAATGGAAAAAACGTTACCTTAAAGGTCTTTACTAAAAGTCAAGAGGAGCATCTAGTAAATATTCTACAGCAGGTAGGTACTTTCACAATATATGTTGCATGCTAATACCGTTACTGTCCTCGATATTGACACGTTGCCGGATATCCTCTCAATAGACCCTACGATACAGAAACCTGTTGATTGCTCTCGGCAGATATTTAATCCTCAATAATGCTACATGCGCCATTCAGCTTCAACATTATCCTCTTGGATCCATTCATATACAGCTCGTATACATTCTCGATTTTTTTATGTTTGTTGTCGGGGGTGGTATAGACGATTGTTTATACGATAGGAGAATGGGTGAGCAGTAATCAATGTTTTCACCAGTATTTGTTATACGAAACACAGGATTTTTTAATGATCCCACAGTATGTGGACTTCGCCATTGCATGCCACCCTACAATCAGTCCATACTCTATCTGACGTTCTTTGAAATTCATTCCCTAGGTTTTTCCCATGGCGTTCCTACAATAAAACAATATAGGGCTGTCATTGTCTTACAAGCCCATGATTTCATACAGAGTTTCCATGATGGTCTGGAGTTTAAGACTTCAGCCAACTACTTAGTATTTTCAGATAACCTCAATTCCGCACATTGAGCTAAATGGAGATAATGCTTGAAAATAAAGACATATTTTTGTTCTTAAAACTAAATTTTAATTAATGAAATAAATTTAATTCAAAAAGAATTATTTTTTAATGTATTTTGAAAAGAATAAATACGTCATATAAATATAGTGAAATGAAAGTTTTCATTTCTGCTAGACTTTACCGTACTTTTCTTTTAAATAAAACTACAAGTATTTTTATATTTGTTTTATTTAATATTTTCTCAACTCTTTCTTGTTGTGTCTGTCAATTTATTTCGATTTCATATTCAAACTTATTTGGTTTCAAAGAGTTATTGTTCTACCCATTACACAAACAAGACACAGAGCAATTTTTATGTGAATTCTTCTCAATTGTATGGGAAATGAAAAAAATATATATTTTTTCAGTTATTGATTGTGTTATTTGTACATACGTGTTGTTATATTGTATCACATTCCATCATTGGCAAATTTAAATTTTATATATATTTACTTGCATGAGTAGAGCAAATGTAGATGTTTAAAAAATATAGATTTTCGTTTTTCTATGAATTTTACTGTCAGTAGTGGAAAAGGACTTAAATGGAAATTTTGATAAAAAATCAGAATTTGAAGTATGGTGAGTTCTAAAATTTCTTCTAACCTCCAACATAAAGTCGGAGTTGTTTACAAATTTAGTATTTTTAATAACATTTAATAGCTAGAATTGATACATTATTTTTGTTTACTGAAAATAAAATGGTTTCGGTTAGAATTTTTATTTATAACGTGATGCTTAACTATGCTTAAATAACCATAATATGTTTGCCTGAACTACTACACTCTTGATCCAATGATTATAACCAGTTATATTTCTGCTTTTAGTAGGCCATTTATTTTTGCATTTTTAGTCGACAGATAAAATTTGACCACCGTCGGAATCAGCACAAAGAACAACACCATTAAAGTTTAAAGAAACTTAAAAAAAAAGCAAATTTAACTTTGCATTTTAAATTTTTTGCAGATAGTCCGACTTTGATTTATGCATTATTTTCTAATAAACATTAGGGAAAAGTGGGCAATAAATTATTTCAAATAGAGCGAAAGATCTTAAGTCGATATTCTTCGTAAGCAGGGTTATGCCTATTGCGCGGAAAATCGGCAAAGTCACAAAACTGTGTTCGGTATCTTAGAAGATATTGAAAACTCTGGAAGGAATTACAAAGACACCGCTTTAACTCCAAACGAATAGAGAAAAGTTACAATTAGTTAAGAACCTCAACGGTAAAATGAGCCATTATAAGCTGTGAAGAATACCTGATATTAAGAAAAAATGGTTGCTCAATAGAATAAAATCGATTGCAATTCGCTAAAGAGCGACGTTCAAGTAAGAGGTAATGTTAATGATTGGCGTACTGTGATTTTTAGTGACGAAAAGAATTTTAATTTGGACGGCACAGATGGTTACAATTATAACTTTCACGATATGAGAAAGAGGAGTTATTTTTAAATCGCCATCACATCATAGTGGATGGAGTTATTGTGTGTGGGGTCCTATCACGTACTAAGAAGGTACAATCGATTGAAGAATTTCAAACTGCAAAAATCACTGGAGAAACTTACGAGACTCTGTTACAATCAGATTTCCCAAAAGTAAATGAAATGTTTAAACTATATTAGATTCTGCAACAAGTTACTGCTGCTATACTCTATTCCAGAGCTGTAAAAAAATTAATTTCAAACAAAAATGTTTGTCTACATAATTCGCCACCATATTTTCCCGACCTAAACATAATTGAAAATGTGGGGGGTTACTTTCTTGAATTGTTTGAAGTCACTTTATGATTCAGTAAAAACCTTAATTGGAAGTTGTAAAAGGTAACAGCAACTCTTGAACTTTGCAAAATATTTTCAATAAAGTTAATATCAACTGTTGTTATTATTTAATTATAAAATAAAGTATTTTTAATTAAAATTAGTTAAATGGCTCTAATAGCATGGACGAACAAATTTTAATTTTGCGCCTTAAAACAAACTTTGTCTTTTGTTGTTGGTATTTTTCCAAACTTGAGTAAATGGTCTTTCTGATTTTAGCTGTCGACAAAAAAATTAAAACGATATGGCGGCCTACTAAAACATAAATTTAATTTATTGTAACCATCTGATCGAGACTGTACATATTGTTGTAAAGAGCATAATATAGTTGCCGTGAGCATATTTATTAAAATTAACTTTTATATATTTATAATATTTTTTAAACTTTCCCTTGTAAGGCACTTATTGTCGTAATCACCGAAATTGCAGTTTGTAGTTACGAGCAAAAGAGAAAATAGAAAAAATTAATCATACCTGATATAAACGAACTCCGAAAAATGACAGATATGTATTGAAATGGGATAAACCAAGTGTGAGGTATTAATTAAATATTTTTTTTTTGAGAAGGCCGTGTATAGGACTAAATATAGATACTAGTTGAGATCTGGCTAAAGCAAAAAAATTAAAAAAAAGAGAACGCTAAAGAATATTATGATTAAAATTACAGTGGCGCAAACTCCGTTCTAACCCAAAAGAAAAAATATTGATGATGTTTGCAATAAACACTAATTAGTAGAGAGACACAGAGAATGCTGATGAAGCGTGTAGGGGCACAAAAAATGCATGTATTGCGTTCAAGTTTTCAAAACTTAAATTTTTCAGTATTCTATTAGAAATTATCGTATTAATAAAATAAAAAGTTTGTCTTTTAATCGAAAGGTTATCAAACGAACTTAAGCCTAAATAAAATTATTAAAAAGTAGATGAAGCTGAAACAGCTTTTTTTTAAATTTGTTACCCTTGTATAAATTAAAAAATATTGGGAAAATGTTGGAAAATCGCCCACCTCTCATATGTAATGTAATTTAAAAATGATATTGGCTAAATAAATGTTCATAACATAGCTAAGCGCATACTAAGCGCATATTGTTGCATAAAACAGTAAAACCCCTTCATGTTTTCACTGCTCTTGTCACAGCCCTGTATTAAAAAAAAATTAAAAATAGAAAAAAATTATGTTTCTTAATATTCCATCAAACTTTTATGATTTTTGGATTTTTTTTTTAAACAAATGAAATTTTTCAAGCCTTAAAAAATAATTTTAATTTTCCTAATACATATAGTGAAAACCTCAGAAAAGAATACCTCGAACTCTTTAAACAAAAATTAAAAAAATATACAATATTTGAGGATTATTATCTTGAAGAATGTCAATTAATTTTTTTTGTTAATTGTTTTTTGCTAAAATTTGGCTGACTCTGGTGAAGTCGAGCAGAGTCAAACCAAACCAATCTCATACATTTGTTTGAGTTGGATTGCTATTATCTTTCGATTAATATATCTTTTATAACATGATGAGACAAAAATCGTCTTTGTAACAACATGACCGCCAAAGACTGTCAGCATCGGCTCCATCTTTTCAAAACATGGCAGTCATTCCATAGGAAAAAATTATCATAAAGCTTCAATGATGAACACCGCTAATAGTAAGATTATATTGCGTACCCCTTACCCTACGATTTTCATTTGCTCTCGGGTTCTATATTTTGTCGTTCTTAAACAGCAAGAAATCCAACTTGACTTTGATTATTAAAATAAAAAAAACTGTACTATATACCCTTTTGTTGCAGGAACGTGCTAGCAAGTGCATACTATTTTCTATGTATTGTAGTTATGTAGGCGTAGCATTTTAGTTGCATATTACTGTTCGTAAAGTTTTGTGGATTCAAATAATTGTTTGTTTTCAAAACACATATCAATACATTTAATTGCTATAGTTGTCTCAATAGTGTTGCTATTTTTTTGTTTTTATAGTTCTTTTTTATTTATATTTTTCTTAGGATATAGGCAGGTGCTATTAATGTGTGTGTGTATTTGATATCCTTTTTGCTCTCGGCATACAACTTGCATTTCCACTTTTAATTGCATTTAAAAGAACTGTCTACAATCCTTGTTACATTTTATATTTTGTTGTTAGTTTTCTTTATTGTTGTTTATTTAATTTGTAAAAATATTCAATTACATCAAATGTTACCTATTGGTTTATTTATTTATTGATGTAGAGACGAGCATCAGCTCTTGTTCTTTAGGTGTTATTTATAATTTAAATATTTTATTTGGAGCCAGAGAAATATTTGGAAAATAATATATAGTTTACATTTCATTGGGTGGCGGACAATGTAAATTATTGTCTTAAGGTTGTGAACAAATGACAATTTTATGAAGGGACTAAATCTTAGAAAAATGTGAGAGTTATTTACATTTTATGTGAAGTATGGGTAACTTATGTATTCTTTGGTGTTTCTCTGGCACAAACAATTTTAAATATTGTTTTCACATTTATATTATATTGATATTTTGTAGCGTTTGTTTTTTAAAGAAACAAACCGCATTTAAGAAATATTTATTTTGAGTCAAATTATCAATACTCGCAATTTAATTTTTAAAACTATTTTTATATATGCCGTTCATAACCGATTTTCATGGCATGTTTGTGTAACACAAACGAGCGACACGTCCACAAAGAAAAACACCCCTCTTTTGTTGAATTCTCTAGACAATTCGCTAGCTTGTGTTACAGAAGCAAGACATTAGACTTTCCGATAAGAAATGTCATGAGCTCCACTCAAACCACCATAGTGTCCAAGCATGGAGTAAAATTATGGCATTCGATATCGATAAAAGTTTCAATAGAAATTAAATGGAAGTTAGGATCGATATCGAATGCCATAATTTGGACCGTGGGTAGTATCAAATACATTTTAATTAGAATTGCATGCAATTTGTAATTGGAATTTGGAATAATAATTATTAGTAATTGCAATATTACAAATATTTGTGATCGCTATAATGTACCGATCTTAATTACAATTACATGTAATTAAAATGTATCATTTATACCTACATGTAATTGTATTTGTTATTTAAGTGTGGTTGTAATTGTACTGATTATTGTTAATTCTTTAAAGTTATCCATAATACGTACATGATTCAAAATTTGTTAAATTAAAAAAAAATTATAACAAGAACAGAATTTTTTGCTAGTTACTTAATAAAGACATTATTTTTATAATTGTTACACACAATAATAATTATTACACACCTAAGCAAATGTTCAACAATAAATTGGATGTATAATTTATAGTTGAATATTTTTGTTAATTGTTATTGGAATTTTTAAATAAAATTTTTTAAATTATTCGATTCGGATTATTGAGTTTAATTTCTTAATACATGGTGTCCACTGGGGAGGTATACTACTTTGTTTTGCCGCCATTTTCATATTTGTCAGTCGTGAAGTAGAGACGTGGCAAATTTATTATGGAAGAATATTCGGTAAACCAACGTGTTTTAATCGTTAAAACATTTTATCAAAAGCAATCATCGATTACTGTGACGATGAGAAAGTTACGTCAAGTTTGTGGAAGAAACAACGTGCCAACAAGACTCATTATTTATCGTGTAGTGAATGATTTCGAAGAAAGAGGGACTGTAGCTGATAGGCCCAAGCATGGACCACGACTTACGGCAAGATCAGCTAAAAACATTACTGCTGTTCAAGAAAGTGTTCAAAACAATCCATCAACCTCAATTCGACACCGTGCTCAGGAGCTTGGTCTTCAAAGAACAACTTTGGCCACAATTTTGCACAAATATTTACATTTGTTTCCATTTAAGATTCAGTTGACTCACGAGCTTCTTCCAGAAGACCATTTACGCCGCCGTACATATGCCAATAGGATGCTACAGCTCGCCCATGACAAACCCGGTTTTCATGAAAAAATCATAATGAGTGACGGGGCACATTCTCATGTGAATGGATATGTCGGCTCTGGGCAATAGAAAACCCTCAAATTATTCATCAGTCACCATTAAAAGTGACAGTCTGATGTGCAATTTGGTCAGGAAGAATCATTGGATCTTACTTCTTTGAAACTGAAAACGGCGTAACGGTAACTGTCAATGGGGAGCGATATTGTGATATGATTGAAAACTTTTTATCGCCACAAGTGCATGCTTTGGACTTGACTAACATGTGGATTCAACAAGACGGTGCCACATCGCATACAGCCAGGATGACAATGGAATTACTGCGAGACCTCTTTCCAGAACAAGTTATTCCAAGGAATGGTGATGTTGATTGGCCTCCACGGTTGCCTGATTTGACTGCTCCGGACTTCTTTTTGTGGGGATATCTGGAAAGCAAAGTTTATGCAAACAAACCAGAAACGCTGGATCAATTCAAACAAAATATTCGTGACGAAATTAATGAAATACCGCGTGAAATGTGTGAGAATGTAGTGAAAAATGTGTTCAAAAGGGCTCGAATTTGTGAGGCTAACAAAGGCGGATATTTATCTCATATTGTATTCCATACATAATTGCCGACATTAAATAAAACACTTATCAATATACGATCCATTCTCTTTCATTTAATCAAAAATTATAAACGAACAAAGTAGTATACCTTCCCGATGAACATCCTGTAGTAACTTAACAAACACGAACTAGAAACAAGTTTAAAAACGTTCTCCAATTTTAAACAATCCTCAGTTAAATCATCAGTTAAATGGCTGCTAAAAGTTTGAATTCTTATTGCAATATATATTTTGCCCCAATATAAATTTAGAATATGAAAAACTAAAGAACAAACTTCTTTGATCCCCTTGTTTAACTTGACATTAAGATGACTTAGACTTTTTCAGTTTACTTTTACAGTTTCATTTTCATTCCTCGCTTTCTTTCATTTCTGCTGCTCCAACAATCAAAAAGTCATTTGAATTAAATGCACGTTTCCAAGAATTTTTTTTTATATTGCTGCTCTTAAAACGACTTTTCCTCAACTAAAGATTTACAACAATTTCCGTTGATGTTTTAAAAGAAAAACGAAAACATATAAAAAACTATACGAAAACAACAAATGACAACAGCAACAACAAACAAATTGTAAAATACTAAAAAATACATGTACTTATATATAAAAGGAAAAGATTATTCTTTATTCTTTTTATCAGTTAATAGGGAACAATTGCATACATGAGAGAGATAATGTGTAAATGCACGCTTGCAACTACACACACACACACACACACACACACACACACACACACACAGAAATCATGCAGCACTTTGAAAAACTATTTAAATACAACTTTGTAACCATTATTAACGCATACACTTAAAAGTGTACATCCATGTAAACGAATAAAACATACATCACACTTCAGCAATCATACACACACATGGAATCACACACACACACACATTTAAAGTTATCCTTTTAACCCTGTACAGAAAAAAATAAGCATGTGTTAGTGCACTAAGGTCACAGTTTACGTCTTTTCGATATGCATTGTTTGATTTGACTTAAATCCCGGTGATAGTGATTTGCATCGACCTTTAGTATACAATTACTATATTCGTGTCTTTTAAGGGCTTCTCATACTCTTAGATTGAGTAAAACGACTTGTCAAAAATTCAAATAAAATGAGAAAGTGTTATACTGTGAAAATACTATGTTATGAATCTGATAAAAATACGCCTGGAAATTTGACAGCCGTATGGATCTCTCCATTTTTTGAAAATTTTCTAAACGGTGAGTCTTAATTTTATCAAGGTAGCATTTTTACAGAAGAAAACTCGGAAAATACGAAAAGCAGCTATTAAAAAAATGTACAAGACGACCGGTTTGTAGCCGACAGCGTGTTGCAGCTTATATTATTTTCAGCTTCCACCGGTACATAATGTATAATTATGTCTATCTTCATGAAATTCAAATCAAAATATAATTGTTATTCATTAATTTTTTATATTTTTTGACGGAAGTAGTTATTATTTCTTGCCTTTAATTTTTTTTTGTCATACATAATTGTAATTTGAGTTTTATTTTTTATTCTATCTTAATTAATTCTTATTGATTCAATTAAAAATACTTATTTCTGCCAAAAAAGTTAAAATCAGAGAAAATGTTACGAGTCTTATACACCCATCACAAACGTACGTATTACTAAAAATGTACTACAGATTTTTCCCGGTGCAAAGGATTGTTTGAGATATTTATTTTTGGCCTCCGATTTCAGATTTTCTTCTTTCGCCTTAATATAAACATTTTCTATTAATGAAAATTAAGTTTTTTGTATTTGTAATTTGTATTGAATTTGATATTTTGGCAAAATTTCGAATTTTTAAAACATTTCTTCG
The DNA here is from genome assembly GCA_963932375.1 of Phania funesta. Lineage (NCBI taxonomy): Eukaryota > Metazoa > Arthropoda > Insecta > Diptera > Tachinidae > Phania > Phania funesta. The sequence continues at coordinate 38,248,994 of OZ010652.1, read as the reverse complement.
TTAGTTATTCGTTCGTTAGTTATTTTGGTCGAACATTTAAATTGGTTGGTTACCTGGGGGCCTCGGGATGGTAATTTATTAATAGGAACTACCTAGCAAATTTGATAAAGATTCAGAATATGCGAATTTTATGGGCTTGTTAACAAGCGTCTAGTGCTAACTTTGTTGGTCTAATTGAACTTTGTAATAATAAACGTGTTCTATACCCTTTTCATTTTTAAGAAGGGTATACAAATTTGAAAGGCATATGATTTTCTAAAAATTTTGGTTAATACGATGAAAACTGTGCGCAAGACTTGGTTGTTCGAGAATGTAATGTAATGAAATTTTTAACCTTAAATTTTTTTGACATTCAAAACAATTTTCATTAGATTTCTTTCTGCAAAAGTTTAGCGAAAAATCTTTACTGTTTGCTTAATATGTAAAAATTGATTCTATTAAGGCCCTCATAAGCCAAGCTTGAAAGTTTTACTATATAAGCTTCCCGAGATATGAAGGTGTAAAAAGCATATTTTGGTAGCTATTCACTGACCCACTTATCAATTGTATGAAGAACTTCCACTTTAGCTAGAGGGCTGAAATATTATACTTAGGTAGGTTTTAAGTAACGAGAAATCAGAAAAATCTTAGCACGTTCACTTTTTATCTAGGGGGTCTAGGGTGCCCAGCCCTATGTAAACTTTAGGTTAGAAGAGGTTTTCTGCATACATACAAACATTTATAAAAAAATAACCTGGAAAATGTGGTCAGATTTGCAGAAAAACATTAATGTAAAAATAAGGCCAAGTTCCTATCAAAAAAATTTGACCGTTAAAAGTAATGAGATGTAAAAGAGAATTTGTCAAAAAATTACGGAATTAATTTTAACAAGCTAGCAGGTTGCCCAGAAATGAGATAGACACATATCAAGAACTTGGTCCTCATATGGATGTCAGTACTTTTAATGGCCGGTGTTTTTGGATAGGAATCTGTCTTTATTTTCATATTTAGGTTTTAGTGAGGTTCTGTATTTACAGAGAACATAATATAGTTGCCATGACCAAATTTTCTAAATTTGCTAGTTGTAAAATAGATTGAAAATAAAAATGGGATAAAAAAAGTTCATCCTTACGAGTTTTTGAATAAAATCAATTTTTTCATCAACTTTTTTAATCTGAAACAAACTAATAAGGAAACAGTGCATCCATCACTTCGGTTTGCATTACAATTCTCTGGCCTCTACTAACGACACCAATCGGGGTCTTAGTGTATACGAAAGCATACATACGCAGTACGTGAATACATGTTTACTGGTTTAAAAGTGTGAGATACTAAAAGGGGGAAAATAACGTAAAATTGCAAGAAAGTAATTTCTTATGCACGTCATTACCTCACATAAGTACTTTTAAACATGACGTTAAATTTTCTTTATTTCTCTCTTTTTTTATTGACGTTTTTGTTTGATCGTATATTTTTTCTCTTTTACTTCACTTTTTTATGATGGCTGCTGTTGTTGCCGTTGTATTTCTGTACTTCTTATGCAGTCATATTACTTTATGCATTTTATAGATTTACAGCTCGTTTAATTTAAATTTGAATACTGTCTGTGTTGCGAAAACATGAGGGGAAGCCATAAAATAACTCGCAAATCAACATTTAATTGTTTGCAAATAAAAACGTGCGTACATTTAAGACAAAAAAAAAACTAGACAATTAACGTAAGAGGGGATGATTATTTTTTAAATTAATTCTTAGCAAGGTTTAAATATGCAGAACTACCAACGTTTTTGTTTTATACGACTCTGCAATAAATATGAAATTTTCTCATTTTTCGTTCTGCTAAAAAAATAGTAGATCGACAGGCTTGTATTAGTACTAAAATTTTTACTCCTTTTGGTAGTTTGTACTAGGAGACTGGTGCTACAGCAGTGCATACAAAATTTTTTCTATTAATGTCGCCAGTATTTACTTCGATTTAGCTTTGTGCTGCAGCTACTTAAAATCTCTGCTTTCGAAAAAATGTTGCCCTCGAGCGTGATTAAATTTTCTTATTGGTCTCTAAGAAGAGTAATATTATTACCTTCAAATATAATATGATTTGTTTATGTTATGATGAGGTTGCTTTTCCAAACAACAATATTTAGTTAGAGTATTACAGTTTTTGCTAACATTTTTTGCATATTACAGTACTAAATTCTTAAACTGTTCTAAGAATAATTTGAAATTGTAAAACAACAAAATAATTTTAATTAGCTGTAGAACAGTGTTTTGTATGCTATAAGTTATTTTTTTACGGTTCTAAAAATATTTAACAGCCACTCAGTATAAAATTGCATATAACTAAAATTTTCTTTAGCAGTATAACAGTTTTCCCACATTATAACAGTCAATTGTTTAACTGTTCTGAGAATGTTCAATATCTAAACAATATATTGTATAATATATATTGTACAATAGTACAAAACGATAATTATATTTAGTAGTATAACAGTTTCTCTAAGCTGTATTTTTAATTATAACACTAAAAATAACATTCTTTTATTTAAGTAACTACAGCTAAAACTATGTTCAGGTGTGTATCTTAATTATGCAATTAGGTAATCTATGCAATTAACACTTGAATTGAGCTCAATTTTCCATACAAGAACTCAACAAAAAAAAAATTAAGCAATTTGAACTTAATTGAACTATAAATTCAATCGAGTTCCCCATGCAACTCTGGCAAAGTCTGCTCAGTGAGAAGAAAAAACCCTGACAAAATCCTGGCATATTCAATAAAATGACTGACTAGATCAACAACCCAACCACACTTTATTCTTTATGGCAGTTGTCAAACTCTATGTATATAAAATGAAAACTTAGAAAGCAGTTTGCGGAAGGTGAGATTGTAGCCGAGATTGTGTCTCTGTACAATAAAAACTAACTTTTTGCATTAATCTCACTATTTCTTAGACGTCGTATGTCTCAAACTATTAATAACCCACAATATAAAGCTGAAAAACAACAAGAAATTTATTGCTTGCATACATACAGACAACTTTTACAACTTTATTTGCTTAATAAAAATATAGTCCTTTTACAAAAATATGACTGAAGTCAAATAAATTTTAACAATTTCAACAGAAAAGCAAAGAAATGAAAACTTAAAACCAAACCTAAAAGATAACTGACAATTTCTTGGTAAATAATCTAAAGCAACATTTTGTAGCTTAAAAAAAAAATTGAAAATAAAAGAAATTCTTTTGCAATTTTCTATTTTCTGAACAGATTCAAGTATAAGTAGTGTATCAAAATGGAAACAGGATTATTTGTACTCAAACATGTAGATATATTATTACTCTTTTATATGTATGTGTATACAGACAATATACCAAGTTGCAACTTGCCTCAAAGCCACTTTACACCATTAGAACGTGACCCCAGTTTTCTTGTGTATCCGTTGATGTTGCTATCTGCTACAGCTGCAGCAGTTTTTGCTGCTCCTGATGATGCTGTGGTTGTTCGAAGAATGTTGCATGTTGAAGTATTTATTACAGCTTCATTTGTATTTATTTTTTCTGTTTCAATTCTGAATTGTTTAGTTATATGTATTATACTCGTATGCAGTGGAGTGTGTGTTTTGCCTTTGCAAATGTAAGAGTATGATGCCATAAGAATATTTGGAAGAGCTACAACCATCATCAACATCATCACAGTTCATCTTAAAGTAACATTTTATTTAAACTTTATATCTGTTTGAGCTTTATAAATTGTAAATTTGGTTGTCATGCAGACAGGGTGTGAAAAGTTCTATAAGACAAAGAAATTTTTCACGAAATGTAAAACCTTGAATATGAATTGGAACATCTTCTATTCAAAGGCAATAACACCTTTTTACATTGACTAAGCAGAATTTTAAATTAATGTCGTAACTTTTCAAAAATAAGGCCCACATACGGCATGGATCCAGCTTCAGCTTTTGGGGGAGGAAGTTTTCATTACCGCTTGATTAGCATGAAACAACTTTCTCATAAAACAAGGCACTTGCGTATTCCACATCAAGGCATCTCTTGTGTACACAGCGAAGCTTCCAAAGAAGTGCCTTCAGTTCGAAAAAATACACGTAATATAGTAATATAGCACAGCTTGTGTGCTCATATTTATTGACAATAAGTAAAGAGAACTTGAAGTAGAGAGAACTAGCGAAATTAGTCAACAATTTAATTTATTTTGACATTTCGTTGTTGGTTTTATATTTTACACCACTTAATTCAACGATCTTTAGAAGAACTCTTCGCAACTTTAAAGATATTTCACCTAAAGGCTTTTACGGCAAACTAGCACAATAAAATTGAATTATGTCTAAACAAATTATATTATTATTGTAGATGATAATAACATGGTCCACTGAGAATGACAGAAAAATAAAAATTAAATATTATAGATTGGCTGGGGCTCAGGAACGAACACAACACCTAAGCCACAGCAATATACTTTGATGAAACACCAACACAACTTACATATTATGCCTATGAAGAACATTTTATGATTATTATATAATTTTTGTATAGTTGAAATAACTTGTTTGTGGTTAGCATTTTAGAAAAAAGTTATTGTTTAACTCAACCTTGTTGCAATTTTTATCTTTAGAAATAATTTATTAATTAAATTTTAAAAATAACTTGCTTATGGCAAATAATATGTTTAAAATGTTGTCAAGTAACCATAATATATTCGCCAGAACAATACTTTGTTGTAGAGAACATAATGTGGTTATTGTGGTCATTTCACAACAAAGTTTGCTCCGTAAACTTTTTACCGTAACTAAGGAAGTCCTGTGAGGTAAAGTGCATCAAATACACAGATCGGAAGGAGTTCAAATTAATATATTTTCTTTCACCTGGCAAAAATAACGTTACTTCGCTGAATTTTGTAGGCCACCAAATTGCTTTAGTGTGACTTGTGGTTTTTGTTTTATGAAAAGCGAATATTATGAAAGATATTTACAAGCTTGTAAGTTCAAACAACTTTCATTTCCACATGTTGGAAACAATGATCAACATAGTTACCTATAAATTTGCTTTTGTTATAAGTTTACACACTTATAGTATTGTATTATTTGTTTTATAGTATTGTACTATTTATGGATCTAAACTCTCGTGCTAGAAAATTATGTTTTCAAAGTAAATTTTTTTCAACTGTAAATAGACAACTGTAATGATGCTGCGTCATATAATTGAATTTGTTATTTATGTATTAAATTTTTTTCGTGTACGTGGTGTTCTTTATAGCTAAGCCGAACTGTATTGCCGTCGCCCACTTTTTTTAAATGTTGAATGAACTATTTTCCTATATACAAAAGAAAACTTGTGTCTCAAAACTAATACACGTAATACTCAAACTATAGGAAAGATCGCCATATACTTTTAATCGACTTAACCTTCCTTTATGCCCTATTTCTTGTAAATTGGTAGTTTGGAACGGATTTCGGTCGAAATTATTGCACATAATTTTCAAATCTCAGGCCTCGCCTCCTTGCACCCCTCGAAATTTTTAAATTCAGTAGATTCACCCGTAATGCCTCCTCATGAGCTGTCTTTAAAAATTGCAGCGCCTATTATATTTCTGAGTAAGATTTGGGGACAGCTTTGCAATGGTACAAAAGCTTTTGGTGAAAAAGCTCTTTTCGGATGTTTAAGAAGCAACAAGATAGAATCTAAAGCTGCTAAAATTGTTTTTATGTCAAGAATACAACTCCCTACTATTAACTACAATTAACAAAGCTCAAGCACAATCTCTTAAGGCAGCAGGTATCAACTTAAGAATAATTATGTGTCGCCTGATCCAGAGTTGGGAGCCAGTACATTATTTTCGTATATCCACCAGAAGCTCTAAAGGCAATAGAATAAGTGATATTCGTAAATTCCAAATATAAAACACTTATAATAAACCATGCACAAGCATAGTTAGTTTTTGTTTAAGGGAATGCGTTCTGGTCGTACCAGTATAAGTCACGCCGAAAATGGTTGCCACGCCAGAAGTCGTTAATCGAAGCCATGGGCTAATATTAGACGATCGGCGTATATGTCGACCAACTAAAAGGAGACTGTCTAGCAGAGAGTAAAACTTTTTGGCCCAAAGAATATTTTTTTCCAAAGGCCACGAAATTTTCCAATTGCCTTTGTATAATTTAAAAGAAATCTTTATCTCTGTTTACCTAAAGCAATTCATGTTCGTGAAACTCAAACAGTAGTTAGGCATCTAGGTGAACAAATAATTCACAATAATGAGAATTATTCAGTGGATAAGTTAGCATGTGGCCACATCATGAAACAAAATCTGGATTTTCGCTGAGTAAATTTACATATATCCAAAGATACTGTAAGGTTGTTGACTTGTGTTGAAATTGTTAAATTTTTTTTCATTCTCTCAGTTTTCGTTTCCCGCTAGCTCTTTAACCAGTTTTTGTTTTGCCTACAATTAAGTTTGAGGTCTCCCAAAAAAGGAAATCTCAATATGAATTTTAAGACAACGGCACGCAATATTCCTGTTCATTTTACCTCATTTTATTGTCGTATTAATTAAACCACAAAACTTGTGCTTTTGAAACTCCAATAATTTTGTTAGTTAAGGCACTTAAGGCCCAGGAGAAAAGAAGTATAAAATATCAGCACGCACACATACAAATAGGCGCAGTCTTACTTACATACATGTAGTTGTATGAGTAGTATGAAGAATTGATGTTTAACTTCGAAATACATCCTTCAAACGCCTTTTTAAAAAGCGTAGTTATCTGGTAAGAGAAATGCTAAGTTGCTTTTAAACTTTCCCAAACATACAGACAACTAAGCAAACATTTGAAATCAAATTTTTGATCCCCTTCCAATTAAACCGGATCCTTTCGTGATGCTTGTGTACACACAAGACTAAATTTATTTAATGAAAAGTTTACAAACATTTTCTTTTACCTTAAAACCACAAATCAAATGCACACATAATTTTTTTTTTTTTTTTTTTTAATGCTAGAAGATGTTCAAACTAAGCCTGCTGTATTTTTGTGAATTATATTTTTTCCACATTTCAAGGTACAAAAACAAAAATTCACTTATACCTGTGATTATTGTAAATGTTTGTGTAAATAGAAAGGTTTTGTAGAACGAACACATACACATTAACATGCATTTGCACTAACATATACAGTACTGTGCAAAACAGAAACAACAAAATGCGCAATAAGTATTTGTAGTAGTTTTCTAATTTTTTTTTAAAAATTTTGTAAGTTTAACTTATTGTAATCAATAAAAGGGCTATTCAAAGGCAAAATGTGTTAATAGATTAAGAAAAATGTAACGAATTATAAACATTCCTAAATTATATTGTTTCATATAATATACATATATGTATGCTTTGGTTTGCACAAAATTAGTTATAAGCAGAGAAAGCTCTAAGGTATTAGAGGTCGTATCTTGTATTTGAAATCCGCTTGAAAAATAAACAAGGACTTAATTAAAGCGGGTTAGGAACCATATGATGTATGTTGTGGTCGTACTTAAAATGGCAACATAATAGCATAAAACTGAATAGGCTGTATTTAGAGGCGTGGCAAACATATTAACGGACGTTTTAAAATTGTTATTGAATTATCTTTCATCGTAGTGGTTACTGGTACAACTTTTTTTTGGCCTACTTTATTGAAACCGCAATATCTTTAATGTTACCTAAAGCCTAAAGATCCCTTTTCACCAGGAATACTGGGAAACGTCTCGATAAATATTGTACAAAGTAATGGAGCTATGAATCGCTTTAAATAAAGAGATATACTGAAGACCCAAACATTATCACACACTGCTCTCATTTTTTGTCTCATTTATCTTTACATTTACTTTTTGTTAAATAAATTTTTAAGAAAAAAATATCATTTTGAGGTTTTCTCCTATGGTGTTGCTTTAATTTAGCCCATCACTGTATGTGCACATTAATGAATGTGTGTTGTAGACCTTTAAAATACGAGTGGCGATACTTTAATTTAAATAAAAAGTAAATAAATTTTGTTACCGACACTTCATAATAATATTATTTTTGATAATTTTTTGGCCCCCTAAATAATGTAGTATAAAGGACATTTAACATACTTTGAAATAATAACTAAAACAATTTAAACTATTGTAATTAAGCTTCCAGATGTCGTTTGAAGCAAAGTGTTGAGAAAGAATCTTTGTATGAACCACGATCATCCTTCTTCTATATTCCTTTTTCAAGAAAAAATAAATTCTGGATTTGATATACCGACAGGGTGTTTTGATGTAGAATTTTGGAACGAATTTCCGTCATCCCTTGTGAAGTTCGTTCTGACGAAACGAACGAAAAATGACACTGAAGATGGCTCATAGCCGAAACCGGTTTGTCTCCAAACCATCACAGCAAGGTTACCATTCGTAAACCAAAGTTGCAATTTGATGCTTTTTTGTGTGCCTTTTTCAAAGTAATCTAGTTTTGATACTTTTTCTAATTTTTTGCAACTTTTTTGGCTAAAGGCGGTTAACCGTATTTTGTTTTGCACTGATTATTGGAGTTGCCAAATGAAATTTACTAGAAAAATCGTCGAATTAATTATAAACAGGTAAATCTGGCTATATTCTTTTTAGGTGTGATACATGAACAGATTTGGAGTTAATAGCGTAATGCCAGATACATACGAAGGAACATTAGAGGAAACATAAGCATGTTCTACTTAATGTTGCACCGTCTTTAGCTATGTTTTTTTTTTGTTGTTGAAAAGCATGTTAAATTTTTGGTTCCAATAATATTAAGAATATAGTCTTGAAATAACTGGAAGACCATTTTATGTCGTATCGACCGATATTTTATTTGCCTGCATCGGGCAAACTGTTCTTGTGTTATTGTGAAATAAACTGGTGTAACCGCCCTATTAAGATCTTCAAATTAACCACGCCCATTAAAAAAATCTGCTAGTGAAGAAAAAACTGAAAGCACGTTAAACATGTTAAGTTATTTATTTTCCTGTTGTTTTTATTTTAAGCGAACAACAAAAATTTTGCCCTGAACTTTTTTAGCCCAAATCGATAAAGTATTTCTGATTTTGGAAACTTAATGCATGATCACACCAACACTTATAGCGTTTCATAGAAAAAACTGGCTTTTAAGAAATTAAATTTATAGTTTAAAAAAAAACTGGTTTTTATTAAAAATTTAAAAACACTTTTAAGGCTTTGATGAGTTCGGAGTAAAAAAAAATATACCTAACATCAAATCTAAAACCAAAGATCTTAAAAACTAGCTTTTCAGAGTTCTGAAATAAAAGGTGGAAAAACACAAGATTTTCTTATACGAAGTACTCCAGTCGTACCATGAAATGCTCGATTTCACATGAACTTGCTCATCTGTACAGATACTTTGTGTGTTTCAGACTCGGAAGATCTTGCTTACTTCAACAGAAAAGTTATATGTATTTGATTTTTTAATTTTTATAAAATTCAAGCTGGCTTCTTTTTTCTCTAGGGCCTGGTAACACTGCTTAGGTGCTTAAATAATTTACCTTAACTATTTGTTCTATGAAGAATTAATATTTTACCCCGTAAAATATGACATCCCTCCTAAATTGAACGCCATATATTACGAGTAAACTGCAAGACTTTTTAATATTACGTCAATAAATAAATTCTAAGATGCCCTCGGTAATTTTCCAGAAAATTTTACCCATACAGCGTACGAAAATAAGCATGCCTGAGTACTATATGAACCTTTTTGGAACAAATTTATAACCAATTTTCTGCTTATGGAGATAATAACACAAAAAAGGAAAAAAAGAAACAGAAATATTGTGGATAAAGTTTAGAATTTGTTACTCTGTTAGAAAAAAATACCACTAGAGAACTTCTTGTGGCTGTGTAACATGTTAGATACACTTGCACAAACAGACTCACAACGAGTGACAGTTGAAGTTCGTTGCTTACACTTGCTCTAAATGCATGCGTATGCCCATGTCCTGCCAAAGGATATGCTTGCTTCAAAAACGGATATTCCTGTAGGTCTTACAACTAGAAAGCACAATTGTACGTACGTGTGGGAGCGTGTTTTTTCTGGCTCTAAGCTCAAGTGAATGCACATGTGTTTTTTTGTACTTTGCCGTACAAAAATGAAAAAAAATTAAAAAGTTGTACTTCCTTTGCACTGTAGCTTGTTTGGATTTTATTATTGTATTTCACATAAATACATAACAAAAACAATAACAACAAAAAATACCTTTGGAAAACTTTTGTACACATACAAACGTACGTAGAGTTTTTGTGAAGTATTTTCAGTTTGTTTGTTAATATTGCCATTGGGAGGCAACTTAAATGAAATGTTTGCTTTATTTTCTTTTAAGTAAAAATGTGTGAAAATTTTAAAAATTTACTTAAATTGTATTTGAACTGTGGAGATTCATTTTGCATTAAATTTAAAGTTCTGTTTTAAATGGTGAATTTGTATTCAAGTTCTTTTAAAATCGTATCTTAAATTAATATGATAAAATTTGTGTGATGGCCAAAATTAATTAATTAAATTTTATTAAACGTACTAAAGTGCGGATGATTTTGGCATGGTCACGACAATGATATTTGCAGGAATATATTGTTGTGGCAATTATATAATGGAAAACCTTTTTAGCATTACTTTCAAACCCTTCACCAAAGATGTAATATATTGGGTGTATTTTTTGCTATTTTGTTCTTCAGTGCAAAAAAAAAGTGTGAAATGTGCCAAAAAGGTGAAAAAGGTTCGCCATTTCATAATGAATATGTTAACACGCGAACAACACTTACTAATCATTGAATAAATTTTATCCAAATTCGTGTTGTGTCAGAAATGTGTTTCTATGAAAAATTTGTCTTCAGTAACCAAGATAATTTTTGGCTAAATGGTAATGTCAAGAAACAGATTTGTGGTATTTGGTAAGAAAAGAAGCTAGCGGCAGTATAAGGGCTGCCAATGAAGAATGAAAGATGCACTGCTTGGTGCGGTATGTGGGTCGGCGGCAACATAGGATCGATGGAGCAATGGACTTTTTTGCCCAAAATGGAAGAAAATGGCATGTGGTTTTAATAAGTCAATGCCACATTCCCAACGTCAAACGGCATTTTACATTCATTTATCGGCCCAAATAAATACCTCACTCACATGTGCAAATTTTCTGTTTTTTTTTTCAATTTTCAAAACCCAAACCGTTAAAAAGCCGCCCTACATAAGTTTATTATTTTATTTGCATTATTTATTTGCGACTGCATTAAGCACGATTTTTCATGATAAAACACGATTGTTCATGGTGTTTTCCGCATTCCTTATTCCAGTCCGTTTTCCGAAGGTATTAGACCTCTCAAGGACATTGTTTTTAGACCATACTAAATAAAAAATTTGGCTAAATTTAACAAAGAATTTAACCAATTTTAACTACTATGCTGCTACAATTAAAGTGAACGATATTTGAAATACCCAAATTTAAAACTCATCAAAGAGCCCGCAAATTCCACACAAAAAAAAAGAATATATCTATTGTTCAATCCATAAACGCCTTGTATTGTACTATTGTATTATAATACAATACTGTTGTTGTTGGTAATTTTCATATACAAATTTCGTAACTTTGATAGTAACTTCATTAAATATGTGTTTGAAATTCGTTAGATTAATGTGTGTTTCTATCAGTTAAATATTCTAACTATTTTATGGAAATTTTTTTTTAAATACAAAATGTTATTTGTAGTCTAGAGTTCCCATGCCTGATAAAATCTCTCAAGCTTTTTTCTAATACACGGTACACAAACACAGGGCGTTAGTGAAAGGAATGTATATTTTTTGAAGAACGAAGAATTACACAGTAGAAGGCACATAGCCGACACCGGCTTGTCTCCAAATCAAACTTGTCAATATGAATTTTGACTTAATCGTTTCACAAAAATTTAAAAATCCGCCACAAAACACCTTAAGAACTTGAAAAATTAAAAAAACCTAAAAATTTCACCAAAAAGCCGAAATTTAATTAAAAGATAACCAAAGATTTACAAAAAATCGAAAATTCCCCAATGATCTCAATGTTCAACACAAAATCGTCAAAACGCAAAAAAAAATTGGGAATGTCAAATAAATCAAAATTTTAAAAAGAAATAAAAATTTCATTAATTGAAATTTCACTAAAAACTTAGAATTCACTTCAAAATCACAAAGTATAAAAAAAGTAGAAGCTTCGGAAATTTTTCTTTTTAATTCTATTTTTGCTATCCCTGCATCCGTGTCCGTCCATTGGTTTATTTTCTAAACGTAGCAGCGTATCTTTGTTTAAGCCGTGCACAAGCCCAAACAAACTATTGTTTTATTAGTCGTAACCCCAGAAGCATAATTTTTGTAGCAGAGCCTCCAGTTATTCTCTTGGATTATAAATAAAACCAATTCTATTGCTGTCCAAACACTAAGCTTTCTAATACCTTCAAGATAACCTTAACTTTTAAAAGTAACTCTTCTATGATTTTTGAAACTATGTATTTGGATATGGTCAAAGTGGATCCGAAGTTCATGGTATCATTGCCATTTGGCGCTAGACTTAACTCCTCATTCGAGTCTTGTATCTAAAGAAAGAATATCTACGAAAAGAAAACTATCATCCTCTGTGCCCTGCATTTGTGTCTCGCTTGTTTATGTAAAATTGCATATTAAAATGTTTGCTTTTATCAGAAAAATTACTTGAAAATAGAAATTTAACAATCCGCAAGTTTGTAAATCTTGCAGCACTTTTGAATGGCGAATTGTGTTCGCTTTCAAAGTTTTTATTTGTTCCCTTTCATCTTTCTAGTCATAGTTTCCAGTTACTGTTCTTGCAAAGCAGCCTAAATTTACTTTCTGATTTAGTTTCATGACATACGATTATAATTGCCTGTTTTATCATTTCATACATCTTATGGACATTATTTTCATGTCTCTTATCATTCGGTTTAAATTCAAACATTCGTTGGTTGCATTGCAGTGCTTTCCATTGCATGGCATGGCAATGCATTTCATTTACTTTATTTACCAGTCCGACTAAAATAAATTGCTTTGAATTTCTAATGCATTTCAAAAGTGTACACATTGTATTTGCGTTTCTATGTTCGTATCTAGATATCTGAATACGAGTGTGTGTTTGTTTGCTTGTGTATTCAAATAAATGGATTTGTGTTGACCCATTACCTCGTGTCCCCAATGAAGCAGATGGTCATAATTTTCGCAAAAATATTTGTGATTCACTTCTTCTACTACAAGTTCTTCTTTCACTGTCATAAGCCTCGTCTGTCTAACATTCAGTTCTATTTCGAAATTCAAGTGAAATCCGGGCACATACAGATATATAAACATAAAAAAGGAATCATATAGTGTAACATAATTCTGTTGCGACGAACCTTAAATACCCTGTACTTTAGCTAGAACTTGTCTGGATAAATTAAAATTTTTAATTAACACGTTGAGTGCCACGTCAGTCACCGGTGATTGATACCGACCTTTCCGCTTAGGCCGCGTCAGTCACCGGTGACTGACAGTATAAAATATGATAATATGATTTTTTCAGAAAATTTTAATGGATTTTTTTGAAACAAGGTAAACATAAAAATGGTTGTCCCTCGCAAGTGTCACAAAATATTATAACCTTTTTGGTCAAATTTCGTTCCATTTTTCTGCCACTCGCATTTTCTTCATAGCACGATTTGCAATATTTTCGCACTGCTTAAAATCGCGCGGCCTGACGGGAAGGTCGCTATAAAACCGCGTGGCACTCAACGTGGTAGGAAACTTGCCACATGTTTTCCAGCATTTGAAACTTAGATGGCCAAACAGATACAAACAGTTGTCAAAAGCTGCATCTATACTTTAATGAAAATATATTCGAAAAAGTTCCATATGTTTTAATAGTGAAAATTGTCGCGGGTCTATTTTGTAAAGAAATTCTGAAATATGCGATTGACTTTTTATTAATTGTGAAAAAAAAGTTTATACGATTTGTTTTAGTCTGACATAAATGCATCGCTTAGGATAAGAGAGTTCATAAAGTTTGCATATGGCTCTTTCCATTACGTTCTAGTAATCAGAAAAGCAAGGAATATATATAAAAGCCGATTTAGAGCTGAAAAGGTATTGAACATGGAAATTGCTAAAGTTTCTTTTAAAGTCGTCTAATGTTTACTAATTGTTGAGATAAAACGACTACTGGCATTTTGTAGATTTTACAAGTTCCGAGTACATTTTTGGACGGTCTGGCAACTTTCTACTATTCAAATGCTGCTACAAAGTGGTAAAATGATGACATTATCTCCAGAAAAATACTTGGCTATTTATAAGTTGTAAAAACAATAAAATCTGCCAGTGTTTTTGGAAACCAGTAAGATTATGCAATTCATTTAAGGGCGTTACCTATTTAGGCGGGTCGATGTTGAACATATGTTGCGCACATATTTTTTTATGGCGTTCTGTCAACACCATTGTGTCTTATTTAGCCACCTGTGCTAAGTCACAATGGCAAATTATACAATTGAGGAGCGGATTCCAATGACAAAACTTTACTACCAAAATGAGTTTAGAAGAGGATTCTAGTTTTAGCCGGAGATAAAGTACATTTTCCCATACATCCACTAAAAAGTAATGTTTAGGCGGATTTTGTGTCGCCGTCAACATTTGTGTTTTGTTTATTTGCATTCAATCTTTTTTCAGTGTACAAAATTATTATATGTACATATAAAACCGCGAGATAAATTCGAAAGGATTTGATGTAATTTTAAAGAGACCTAGTACAGAATCTAGGATTTTTTGATTGGATAATTTTGTCACTTTTGGAAATTCAATTACACTCGAAAATGATTTTTTACAACTTCGTAGGCAAAGAAATTTTAAACTAAGTAAATTTTGCACAGATTTCGAAATTTTAAACGGAGTTGAATAGAGAAGTAAATATGATTTCTTAGTACTTTCAAACAATTTCGATTCGACAAATCTTTCGAAAAGAAAAAGACAGATTGCGACTTTTATCCAGCAAGTAGCGTTGGTCATCATCACTGTGAAATACGTGGACTTTTACAATATGCCAATGTTTTAACGGTTAGTTGTGAGAGTTTTGATCCTAAGGAAGTCGGAGATCCCTTTGTTTCAACTTAGATATTTGATACGTAACAGCACTTGATCGCAAATATGGATTATCATGGTCTTATCCGCGATATTATTCGAACAGATTGTTAAGGCTGATGAGGATGATAACAATCCCATATATTGTGCAGATGTAAATAATATATTTGCATTTCTAAACTGTAAGCTTCGTCCAGACGTTTGAAGATTATTCTTAGTTGGATCGCGGTTTAAAAAAATCATGCGATATTTTAAACATTCTTATGTCTTAAAGCAGTGTTATTATACAAGAATCAGCTATCAGCTCCAATAGCGTACGCATAGAAAAATTGTATATCTTAAATATTTTTAAAAGTTCTCCTTTTTCTACCAAATTATCTTGTAATTTTAACAAATTTGGTTTAATTTTACTCGCTACTAAAAAAGCTTTTAAAGAAAATTAAAAAAAAAAAACAGCCGTAAAATTTAAAAAACCATTTAAAATTTCAAAATCGGCGCAAATTATGAATTAGTTTAAACATATTTGTCCACGATAACTTTCTTTTTTGCGGGTGTAATCGAGTTTCTAAAAATAACACAATTATCTGCTCAAGTAGGCCTACACTAGGTTGTGGGCCTACCTTTCACAATCACACCGTGTACTTTGTCATTCGATTTATTTTCGGTCCGATTCTACCAGCACGGCGCTAGGATCCAAGTATGGTTATGTCTCGCATATGTTACTTTCATAGCCCACAAATTACGTGCGATTTAACCTCCTGGGATTTTCCGTAATCGCTGCCATCAAAGTCAACAAATGTCAAGCCATCGATCAAATTCAGTCAGATTTATGATGCAAAAGCACTGACACTCTAACAATATAATTTTGTCTACACAATTTCATAAGTAAGGAATTTCTTCAATGTCTCACACAGAGCTTGTTTTATTTCATGTCGACCAGCCCTCATTGAGGACTAAGGTAATATTTTCTTCTAATTTTTATTTAGATTAACATCTTAACCATCTGGCATCTTTTTCCATACACGCATATTTTTAATAAATATTTTGTTCTTGAAGATGATTGAAAAGAAGAAATTATCGCCACTCTGGAATTTTTAATCAATTTAAATAAATTTATTATACATGAAACACTATTCTAAAAGCATGAATATCCTAATGCTAGTTGTAGGGACAAGAACGTGGCTTTTGTTACCAACTGTAGAAGTGTTGAAGGAAATTGTGTCTCTTTTTTACAAAAAGTGTAAAAGGTTTCTTAAACCGTGTTGAGAATTTTAAAGCCTTGCTTTTCGATCACAAGTGTCCTTGTTATTGAGCACACTAGTATCGTCAGACCAACTACTGCATGGTGTAGGGAATACAAATATTTGTTACTCTCTGAATGCATATTTTATGCCGTTTACTTATACATGTGACTGTTTATGTGGGCATCCTTTCTATGCTAAATAATTTCACAATGTATCTGTGTGTGTTCACTACTAGTGCATTTGTATTTATAAATATGATTTTCTCCATAAGTGTTTGTTTGTTCGGTTGTTTACTTTGTTGGCCTGTCGACTTATTTGTGAGCTTCTTATTTAAGATTTATATGATGTGGTCACTCGACCCACCACCAGAAGCAAATAGCAAATGCAACAAAACGAAAGTTTTATTTCAAATATTCCCAGCTGGTCCTTAAATTCTTTTTGACCAAGTGCCCATTATATTATTAAAATTATTCTCTAAAAGTTACAACTTTTTTTATTCAATTAAATTTACATAATTGTGTGCAGTTTTGTTGTTCATAAATTATTGTCAGTGGTAAATTTTGTTGTTGTTTCAGGTGTGTAAAATTCATGTCGGTTTGTTTTTTATCTGTCTCCTTATTTAAATGGTTAAACAAATTAAAAATGTTGTCGACATGGGCGTTAACTTTAGTAGTCCTCCCAACATATTTGTTGTCTCTATGTCTGCCTACATGTTTCGTAAATTGATTCATATTTTATTTTTTGCTGGCCTTTTTTTAATTTATGTCTATTAAAGTATTTTGTGTTGCGTTTCGCATGTAATAACCATAAATCACTTTAATTTTTCTCGCATTTTCAAAAACAAGTCTCACGAATATGTTTTACTGTTTGTACGGGTGTGTGTGTTTTCTTGCTAATATGCCAGCGTTATCGACTTGGATTTTATCAGTATGTTAATTATAGCTCCCTTTGAACAAGGTGCAGGTTTTCTCGTCCTTTAAAAATTAATTTGAAAAACAGTAACATTTAAATTTTATTAATGTGTTGTTTTTTTCCATTTTATTTAAATTGCGTTAAATATTGAAGATAATTTCTTAAAATAAGTTTATTACATTTGGAGATTGAAATTTAAGTTTGTCTGACGCTGTGTGTGAAGGAACTAAGGAATTCAATATTCCCTTATTCTGCCTCTTCTCTTATATTTTTCAACTGGTTAGATTTTCCGTGGATTCTTACAGAGATAAATCTAAGATAAACGTTCTGATTGTTCAATAAATCGTAAGTAAAACATTCTAATTACATTGTGTGTCTGCACTATAAGAATTTGAATAAAATGAAAAAGACCTGTTAGTTTGCTTTGAGCAAGTAGCAGAGAAAGAACCTAAAAGGATATTGAGAAATTTCAAGGAGGTAGCGGCGGTGCTGGATAAATAATAACGAAAAAAGCCGTGTTAAGAAGCGTGGCAAACAAATGAAGGGGCGTTTGAGAATCGTCATGGGAATATCTTTCCTCCTTGGGAGTCACTGGTGCAACTTTTTTGGTATGGGTGTCCACCCGGTCTAATACGGATGTTGTCTGAGTTTTAACTGAGCTACTCGCACTGAATTTCGACACTAAATATTGTTGAGTAGAATTGGGGGATCCACTGCACTGGTCGTTAAATAAGCGCAACGGCCAACACTTTGACCCTAATGATTACTTATTTCTATTACGAAGTTTTATCAATTGGTCGCACTGTTCGATCGTGTAATTTGCCACGGAAATTTGGCATCGGTGCTTGAATAAAAAAAGCGATTTGACAGATGCCATACAAGAACATTAGCATCATAAATTGTTAACAGCTACCTACCTGTACATTACTTTACTAATGGAATAAGAATGATTAAGATATTTTGTTTTAATTCTAAGGAGGCTGCCCATAGATTTGACTAATTTAGCAATAACGATAGAAATCAATATTTGGCATTTTGTTGGTATCGGTCAATATTAGGTTAGTCTAAACGAGCGTTGATTCAGGGAGAGGGGATAATAAGATATCCTTTCCTTTAAAGAATGAAAACTAACCTCTTATCGAACAACACCTTTTAAAAATGTTTGTACCGCGCCTTAAAAGCTGGATTCATATCTCATTCATAACTCTAACTGCTTTTACTATTATCTGATTGATTAGTCTTAGGTTATAATTTCTATATATTTTAACAAAATCGAATTCCTAAACTTTTTCCTTAAACATTTCTACTACAAATAAATTTCAATTACAGAATTTGTTAGTTTAAAAAATTCTTAAAACTAAAATAGTAAAGGAAAAAAAGTAGCCCACTCACACAATTCAACCAGATAACACAATACTTCTTTCTCTACAATCAAAGGCAACAAAACTGCAACGTTGTCAGCAGATAGTTATAGCCACGGCAGCATCAATTAAATCTCTACAATGATTCGCATCCTCATGCTCATCCTCTATCAAGTCATGCTCATTATTGTTAAAAAGAGAGCATTTTAGTTTTTTGCTTGTACAGAGGAACAATTTATTAATTTATGATGATTTTTTGTGAGTGTTGAGTCCTTACAAAGTCGTGGACTTTGGCGGTGTTGAAGTAAACACTTTAATGCCAAAGACTTCAAGTTTGATAATAAAAGAAAACAACAATTTAATGCAGCCTTAATAAGCAATGACAAAAAAATGAAATGAATATGGTATCAACGTTGAATAAACAGAAGCAGCAAGAAGTATCGCAAGCAAGGAACGTCAAACAAGAGTATTCGTTACCATTTACAAGACACAAAAAATCATACTGCAAAAAACCAGCTCCATGAGCCAAAAGCAACTGCAGTGTAAAAAAAGGCTAGTAAAATAATTGTATTTAGTGGACTCAAGGTCGTTTAAAGCATTTATTAAGTTGCCGCCACCGTTGTAGCTGCTCCATACTGTTGCATTAATAGCCGGCAGTTATAAGAAAATTTATGCAGTTTTGACCAAAGCACTTCTTGGGCAATGAAGACTATTTTTATAGAAATAGCTGGATAGTCGGATAGATACAAAAAATATCTCAACAAGAACAATAACATCATAGTCATCGTTGGAGTCATTTGGTAGAGACAGCATTTTATTGAACTAAACCCAGTCATTGGGTCTACATGGTCATTAACGTCAATTTAATGATGGCTTGAGTAAAAAAAAAGTAAAAGTGAAAAATGTGTGTGTTTAGGGGGATTTTAGTTGTTTTTTTCTTTTTAAATTGCTTCGTTTGCTGAAAATTATACCAATAAAGTCTCTTTATAGCTCTAAGATGTTTCTTTTGCTTCATCTACTTATAATTGCTTGGACATTCCAACTGCACTGCGTTATTCTTCTTTTGTGTTATTTTACGTCTGTAAGTCGTTTTTAGTAAAGGCAAAGAATTTAGTAAATGTGTAAAAGCGAGAGAGGGAGAGACAGAGAGAGTTAAAAACGTTACGTACACCTTTGGCGAATTCGTTACACCCTTCAGTAGAAGAAGCTTACTGCTGCAATAAATTAAGCTATCGACACGCCTTTTTGTAATTAAGTAGATTTTCCAAACCGTGGTTTTTGACTTAATTAACAGGTTTTTTGTTTTCATATATTGCTTAAGGATATGAGTAAAAGAATAATTTTTGCGATTCGAAAAATAACAGGCAGGTATCAGATTTCTTAATTTATTGGAATACTTAACTTAGAGGGGGGAAAATTAAAGCAATCTCATTTCATTTCATACGAACATTATTTGGCATTAGTTGTCACCTTCTGCCAAATCCACATAGCAAGAACTTTAACAAAGCTAAGAACAGAGAACTTAAAAAGACTTAGATTATTTAGGAACGCCATTACATCCCCATTCAAATCTGGTAGGGCTGCGGCCGAAATAAGACAGACAGTTAGAAGTAAACCCCTTAGAAAGGTAGGCCAATCTAAGATGCAACAGCATGTGCCAAAAGATGCTTGGTCGCTTCTACGTGGACAGAAAATATCAGTCAATCTCTAAACCCAACGAAAAGGATAAGGAAGCCTAATAAGCGGTCAAGAGGTTAATCTTTGAATTAGCTCCAGTGGAATCCGAGGCATAGGAATAAACGAAATTCAATAAAAATAATTAGTTACGTACCGCGCGAGCAGACAATTCTTAAGTGGAAAATAAATTTATGGGCGATAGCTATGCAAACTTCCTTCCCGCAAACAGTAGAAAGGAAAAAGCAGTCAAGCTACAATTTGATGTGATCTTTGGGCACTTGAAACCAGAATTGCACTGGAAAGAAGTATGGCGGTAGCTAAAACCTGAATAGGTCGCGGAAGGCAGCTTGTCCTAGTTAATCATGAATGAGCTTGATTAAGCATTTGAGCAGGAAATCAAAAGAGTGTTTTGATAAATATGAAGTACCTCCAGCCAGTTAATTATACTGGTGACAGAATATAACTTTTATGGTCCTAAATATAAGCTGACTGAGGTAGCAAAGTACATGCAACTCAGTGCATGTTTGTAAATATCCAGCACCAACGCATATTAGCTGCAGTATGGGTATCTGCCACTACACCAAATCCCACAATGCCTCTACTTACGCTCGCATGAGCAACAACTTATTACGCATGAGTACACTGGGGCCTGGTGTTCTTCTTGGTGAAAAGCGTAGACTATCCTTATCTACTACCGCTTTAGGAGTCGCGGCGCCCGATCGCAATGCAATTCCGCATTGGATTTAACGGAGAGATTAACATGATTTATAGCGGCACCAGATATGCCACACAGTCGGATGTTGAGGTAAGCACCGTCCAATATAATGGGTCAGATAAGCCTTGGGGACTGATTCCCAAATCTCTCCCGGTAACAATAGTAAAAGGCGGTGGATTCACAAACAAGACATGCCTACGTGGCAGCACAAACGAGCTAACAGCGCCTAGTAGACGCATACGAAATTTGTTGTTGTTTCAGGTGTGTATGTGATGAGAAAGGAGAGTTTCAATGAAATAGTGGTCATAAGCTTGCGTCCATACTAAAATCCTGTTTGTATTTAGTTTTTGTTATTAATAATTATTTTGGAAGATTTCTATTACTAACTTTTACCACGTCCTAAATGTGAAAAAACGACTCCGTTCTTCACGTTTTAAAATATGCTTGTATAGCTTATTAGCTCTTGATCTTATATTTGATGGCTGAATAAATGCGATAGTAAAATCAATATACCGCATTTTTACTTTTAGCATTCGAAATAATAAACAGTATCAATATCATCATGCACGTCGTTCTAAATAGCCTTTTAAAAGCAACAAATGGAACATAATTTTTTATGTCCCCAAGGATTGTCCGTTTTATTTGTCACAACTAACTTCTACGTCGCAGCACGGTGGGCTAGTTGCGAATTTCTTCACAGCTTTAGACAGAGACCTTCCACCATCATGTTGATTTTAATTTTATTTCATACACAGATTAATAGAATCTTGTCTTCTTTATAATTGTTCCTACGAGTATGAACGTAATATATACTGGGAATTTGTGTGACAAATTCTTAGGCCCCTCAGGTAAATAAACTTGTTGAAAAGGCCATCGTAAATAATTAAGTTCATTACTTATTGAATAAGAACAATCTTCAAGAAGGCAGCAAAAGTTAATACAATCAAGATAATAATAACGCTGGCATTAATTCTTCAAAAGTTGCGGTTATTGCACTAGTCCCCTTTTTTAGACAACTTCGTAATTTGCGCAAATTCAATAATTAGTTTAATTTATGGTTGTTTGAATCTATTGTATGTAAATATTTACATTAACTTCTGTTAAAGCGTGTATGGGGAAAATGCCGAAAGGCTGCTTGTATTCTTGCTATGAAGATGTTTATTTTGAATGCAATTAAGAATGCCTAAAAGAGGAAGAACGTAGGACTTTCCACGTTCACTCTTCGGGCGTGCACGTGATGGCTGTGGTTTATATCCAAATCATGGGTAGATCTTGTTGCATTGCTACGCATGCTGTCTGTTGCTTATTGGCATGCCTATTGAACCAAATATGAGCCTCATCACTGAATAGAATATTGCTATTAAACAGTAGGATGACTTTTAGCGCATTGACCAAAGGTATAATCCGAAACGTGGTCATTATTATTATTTGTTGTTAGCTATAGTAGCACCGCGCTCTGATAAATTTATTTTGCAGCCTCATGCCCAACTAAAAATATCTCAGACTATATATAAGCCGCATAATCGTCCAGGGCTTTAATTTAACTAGGTTGTTTGGAACTAATATCCTACTGCCCAGGTAGTTAAGTTTGTGTCTTGCCACCGCAGGGCAATCGCATAGAACATGTTCCGATGTTTGCTGATCCTCTTGACAGAGAATTAGAGCGCCTACGCCAAACTCATCTCGGGCGGTGGACCTTTGTTAGGCTTTATTAGACGTGTGAATACAGGAATTACATTCGTTCTCAAGGAGCATCAACTGGCTTAGTAATGACTCCACACCGGCACTAACTTAGTGACCAATTAACCCCTACTATCTACACTAATCACTAGCTTCCAAATATATACTCTTCAATTTTTTACATTCCTTTTATCAAAGGATCTTTATTACCGCACCCACCTGCGCTAGTGTTGCAGGAAGCCTATTAACATAGCCAAACCTAAATATCAAAATAAAATATTTCAGGAGATCAATAATAATATTTTTATTATCAGGGAGGAAAGCAGGAAATTAACCCCCCACACACGATTTAAAAGTAACGTTTTCCCATACAGCGCATTTTTAAAGCCTGACAAATTGTTTGTTTTTATAAAAACAAAATGCCCAAAATGAAACCACACTTGTTTGTGGAACAAATTTGGGATGCATGCAAATACCACTTCATTTAAGACTCCTATGACATTATTTGTTTAACTCATAGCTGCTTGTGATTGTTAGCTTTCCAACATACTCCACGCCAACAAACACAAAGATTATACATATATGTATGTATCTAGATGCGAGTGTGTATGTGTGCGGTTTTATATACAAACCAGCTATAATCGAAAACCATATTGGAGACTTTGTGGAGACTTCAATGTCTTTAAATTATTATGGCTATTTGCGATTGAAAAAAAGACACAAGCAAAAATATCAGGCAACAAACAAAATGAACTAGAAATTATTGGATTTTGTTGTTACCAGTAGCGAATAGTGTTTTATTCTTGCTTTTGCCATTTGTTAGCCTCTTTGTGTTGTTGTCATGTCACACTGGTTTTGTCGATTTGTTATGTTGATATCGTATGTTTGAGTTAAAGAGTTGCACAGTAGCAATGTTAATGTTGCTGATTGTTTCTTTTTTTCATTTGAGTTGCTAGTGCTGTTGTTGGTTTTTGCTATTGATGTTGCTGCAACCATTGGTGTTGTTTTTGTACAAGTGGTGCCAACATTTTGTTTAAATTTATATTCTTCACAAATTTATGGTTATTGTATGTGTTTCCTCTTTTTTTATACGGATACCAAGTACAATTACTTTTATGAGAATGAGTAGTACAATTTTTACGGCTACAACAATTGCTGCTGGTGTTGTAGTTTCCAGAGATTGAAGGTACTGCTTTTGGAATAGGTTTAGCAGAAAGTTCGTTGAGTTTTGAATGTATTTCAGACACAGATGTGGTGAAGAATTTATTCATTGATGTGCTTTAATTAAAATAGCAGTCAATCAATTATTGGATGTTCTGCTTAAAATTTTGACTACAATTTGTTGTAATAAAAAGTTTAAAATACTAGCAATCAATCAGTGATGATAATTAGTAGTCATCGGTCTAAGGCAAACCTGGCGGGTTAAACAACGTCTTTGTTTTTTTTTTTAACCAGACGATTTCGATGAAATCTTTGAATAAAACTTTTTTTTATTTAAGAAGCCGCATTTTGTAGATGCAATTTCGGGGTTTTCTAGTCTTTTATTCAATGCATTTCCCTATTTTCGTGATCTTTTTCGAGGCTTTTAACTGTAAGCTTGTCAAGTCAAATTAACTTGACCAGTGAGTTGTTGGTGAGTAATCATCATCCAGAAAAGTTTGTCATTTGTAGTCTTCCAACTGTGTCATCTGCTTTCAACATTCGTCATCAGAATCTCCACAAAATTTAATTTTTTTGGCGAAATGCAGTTTTTTTTGCTGAAGCTTAAATATTTTGATGCAGTTGTTTGCATTTTTGTTTTAAATTATCGGTTAATGGTTACATTTTGTGAAATTTTTAATTATATATTGAAGGGGCTTAGGCAATGAATTATTTGCTGAACCCTTGAAAAAATTTAAAGATTTGGAGAATTTCGCAGAATTTTGTAACTTTTATTATTTTGATCAAATAATTCAAAGACCATATTTGGCTGACATGTTTAATATCACTAAAGGCACTTCACCGACAATAAATCTCTCTTGGATATTGAAGTGAATAATTAGTTCTTTTTTATTTGGTTTTTATTCATTTTGTTGTACGATTAAAATATATAAATTTAATCATTATCGCAAAACTACTTCGCGAATCTTAAAATTTTCTGCAACAAAAAATATGATAAAGTTAACGCGTGTCTAAATATTTTCTAATGTGTTGTGAGCAACTTTTCCCACATCGCTACGCCACCCATATTTCTTTCTGTACGTAATCTAATCGACGACGTATACGACATCGGGAACTTGAACAGAAATCGGACAAAATTCATTATAAAATTATTGCTGGCAAATATATAACTTATTTATTTTTGTATTTTCGGGTTTACTTTAGGATTTTGGATTTTAGTTTTTTAGTCAGTTTGTGTAATGAAAATAAGTCTCTAGTAAATTTTTAATTCTTTTTGAACCAGTTGCAAATTTTGGGTTTTGGCTAATAACTTTAAATATTATTCGTTTTAATTTTTTTAGTATATTCTTGACTTTTTTTTTTAGAAATTTTGATTTTTTGTCGAAATTTACACAACACCGTTATAAATCACTAGTGGCCCATATCTCGAGAAATGCTACTGATTGCAGTAAACGTAAGAAAGAAGTTCGTAACATATCTGGGACTGGTTGCAACACTGAACAAATATACTCTGCGGTCTATAAGGATCCAGAATATATATTTCTTACGTTAATATGCAGAAATTGCAAACGCCTTGATAAACCTTATACGTTTGGCGAAGGGTATAGAAGAAAAGTGGCAAACGAAATTGGAATTGAATGAAAGTAAAAAAGTGATTTACTTCATGTGATGACCTCTTGGTTTAGTCTTATATATAAAATAAAATAAAATAAAATAAAATAAGAAAGTACTTGGAAGAAGGAAGAAACTAAGTGATGATATTATTTTTATGTTTTTAAAACTCCTAACGCTCTTCTAACACAACCCATATACTCGTACGTAGCCAGAAAAATTCTGTTTAACAAAAAATTACTTAAAACGTAAAGTTCACAGTTTTCTGCTGTTGATGTTACCAGTCGCAATGTATAGAATTTACTTTCATACAGCTACAATGGCTGCTATTGTACTAAATTTACGACAATATTACGGGCTAAAGTTTCATAAATCAGAAACAAAGTTTTAGCAAATTCTCAGTTTTCATCAAAACGAATTCTAAATTAGTATTTACTCCTTCAAATAATTGTTGAAACGACATTCGATAAACGAAATTATCGTAATGTTACATGAATAATTTGCTTACTTACACACATTCACATTTACTCTCTTCTCCAACACATTGAGATGAGATAGTCGTAATATTTTGACAATGTAAATCAATAAACTATGATAACAACAGGGCAACGTGTCTGTTTGACATGCAAACATTTTATATGGAAGTCCTTGGGAGGTTCTCTACATGCTGTAAATTGTTGATTTTACAAAAAAAATGTCTTTTGTTTTCTTACAAGCTGCTCATGTTTAAGTAAATATTTATGTAAAATGTTTTGATGCTGCTGTATTGTTATGGCCTTTAACTACACCTGTTGCCAACGTTTACATATTAAAGTCCATGTAAACTGTTCCTGCTGGCTGTGAAAAATTGCAATAACAAGGCAGAATGAATTAATGACAACAACCAAAAGCATGGCTGTTGTGTAGAATATTTAATATGATTCTGCGCGAATTTTCGAAGCACATTTTATATCTGTTATCAGTTTAGCACCCATTTGTAGCAGATTTCTTACTGCTTTTGCATGACCTAATGCTATGTTGAATACTGTAGTAAACAGCAGTTATCATATGTAAATTCTATCATCTTGGAGATCGTTTGTCTGATAGTTTTACAAAAATATATGATCTTGCCGAGGAAGTGTATTAAAACTACTCAACATATCTCAATTTTAAATCACAATATATTTTAATACTTGTAACAACCGAATTTGTTGCTTTATTCTTATATACCAGGCGCCCATCCAGGAGGAAAGAATATAGAATTTCTCCAAACCGATTTAACGCAAATCGCTTTCCCAACCGAAAATTTTGGAAATCGCTAGTTTCAGTAAACACTTCCTTCAGCTAAATCCTCACCCGTTTTAGTTTTGGTATTTACCTGTTAAAGATCCTTTGCGTACAGCTTTTACAGCCCAAACTGGGAAATTTTCTTGAACTTATTCAACTTGCCAGAGTATTTACTAGCTGATCTTTTAGATATTTTTATTACTACTTCCGCAGAAGTTTTAAGTATTAAAACCAGTATCAAATATTTCAATTCTTTCGTTAAGAAAAAAAATTGCGCTTTCTGTTGGAAGTTAGCTGGCAGGCACAAAGATATGGTTGTAACTAATACACTGCCAGAACTTCTGACCTACACATCCTCATGTTGGCGGCCGTCAATAGGTACCTGTCTCTGCCAGGAGTCAGGCTAAAGACGAGCGGAGAGAAATGATCACAGTCTTGTAAAAAATCCCTAATCCACCGTGGAACAGCATACGCCAAAGATGCGTGGCCAAGAGGGTGCTTGGTCTGTAGTATACGAACTCTGGATACCAGCCTATCTCCCGCTTTAATACACACTTTTCGGGGCATATGGAGCTCTGTGGTGATGGACATATTTTTCTCCATTACTCGCGGGAATTATATGAATTCGAAAGAGACGGACATGTATTGCTCGCGAGTAGCGGACGAGTCAATCACTAAAGGTGTCCAGAACTGGCTAGTATAAGGCTTAGGACCACGGGCAGACACTTGTTAAATGTGAATGCCATGGGGGATATATGCTTAGCAATAATAAGAACTCAATGGAGAGGAAGAAGGCCGATAGTCGGAAGTCGGAAGTCACTACAAGCAAGAGTAAATGGTAGTGTTAGCACGGGGCTCAATGAGAGTAAGACAGCAGTAGTGTTCTGTCTGTCGTCGCGTGCACACACGTTTTGTGATACGGTCCCTATGTTATATTATTGTTGTCTTTTGGTTTCAGTCCGCGTACAGTGTTTTAATAAAATAAAATAACTAAATAATTATTGTATAAATGTTCACTAAGAAAAATGAAAATAATTTAAAAAAATAAAAATTCACAAATAATAAAATAAAACAAAACATAAAAATTCCAACATAAAATCTGTTCATAAAAAATAACAACAACAAGCAAAATAAAAATATCAACAAACAAACAATAAAAATCAACGGTTTTTTTCTTACAAAAACAACAACAAAACATACATACTTACATCAATATCAAGACAAGGAAAAAAACACAATATACATACAATATACAAAACAAAAATGCAATGTTAACAGTGTTGACAAAATAGCAGCAGGGATGGTCTTTTTCATGCGAAGTGACCAGATCAGGGCTTTTATGGCACCCTTGTCAATGTCATTGTGTCGTTTCCCCAGGTTTTGTGTCTGATGAATTTTGTGGTACTGGCGCCCCTGGGATAATTGTTGTTTGACTGTTTGGTGATGAAGGTATAGCACTGATCACTAAGCGGTCACTACAACAACAATTGATTACATCGGCGCTTGTACCGCAAAATTGAAACAGAATAGTTGATTTGTTCTTTTCTTCAGTATTGTTATGGTGAGTCGATTTAGAATTGACTTCTGCAACATACGTGGCACAAGGGCGAATTTTTTTGCTGTATACGCGCACATTTGTCTCCATCGGCCGGACGTTTTCGCCTTATGTGAAACCCAGGTGTCTGTGAATGCTGATCCACAGGATTTTCAGATACCTGGTTATCACCTTCTATCACTTTTTAATTTCCATCGGGGCCTTGCAATGTACATACGCAATGAAGTTGTGTACCAATGCCAGCAATCTCTAGGCATAAGTGATGCTGAATTTAGCTGTCTCTGGGTTAAATTCAAAATCAGGTCACACCTTTTGCATTTCGGGTTTCTTTACAGAAGCCCAAACGCGGGAAGGGATATTTCCTTATCAGGCTTCGATACCCTTTCCGATTCAATTTCGAAGATCCTTGAGAGTTGGCCGAACAGTGAAATTATTGTTGCAGGTGATTTCAATGTTCACAACTCGTCATGGCTTCGCCATTCGGGCAATACAACTACGGAAGGCCAATATGTTGATTTATTCGCCGCGCACAATCATCTTGCGCAACTAGTGAATGAACCAACGCACATTTCGTGTGTTGAAGAGCACCAGCACAACACTCTTGACCTTTTCCTTACTTCACACCCTGAAAAGTATGAAGTAAGCGTCAACGCACCTCTCGGTAACTCGGATCACTGTACCATTTCCGCCTCCTTTTCGTTCTCGGAACTCTTTAACGTTTCACGAACGACCCAGAGACGTAAAAAATTTATCTACGAAAAGGCTCGTTGGGCTGATTTCAACGACTTCTTCAGGCATTTTAATTGGAAACTTTGTTTCATGGAAAATAATGTCAATGCCATGGCGAAAATGGTCGAGACTATAATTTTGTTTGGAATGAAATCCTTCATTCCATCCAAACAAACTTCGATAAAATCTAGAATAAAATCTCGGTTTAATCAGACGTGCAAATTTGCAGTCAGATCCAGAGAGGAAGCATTCAGTACATGGCGGAATAACAAAAATGCCGATACTGACTCGCTACGCAAAAAGGCAAGATCTTCGTGTGCCAAAGTCCTAAGGCGCGAAAAAGCTTTATACGAGCAGCGTTTTCGTGCTAAAGTTCTTAGTGCTCGACGGGGTAGTAAGAGCTTTTGATCTTTCGTTAAAAGAGTAAAGGGTAATGCTAGTTCCTCAGTTCCGACTCTTTTAAAGGACGACCAAATATTCACTGACCCGGTTGATAAAGCTAACATTTTGGCCGAATTGTTTGCAAGAAATTCTCTCTTGCCGGAAAGCAATCAACCACTGCCCGTGATTGAAAGAGTATCATTAACTATGCCAAGCATATTCTTTCGAGCCCGTGCCGTTAAAAGGGTTCTTGCGGACCTCAACATAAACAAGTCTCCAGGGCCGGATGGCATTCCTGCACTGGTCTTGAAGCAGTGCACTTCGACGCTAGCGCGTCCATTGGCCAAACTTTTCAGCATATTGTACCATGCTGGCGAATTTCCAATGTGTTGGAAGGTTGCCAATGTAACGCCATTCCCAAAAAAAGGAGAGGCCAATAATCCTGAAAATTACCGTCCAATAGCAATTTGTTCTGCGCTTTCCAAGGTTATGGAAAGTATGGTAATTTCCATCTTGTTAATTACCTGGAGTCCAACAACTTACTTCACGACCGTCAGTATGGATTTCGTAGAGGGCGCTCTACGGGAGACATACTGGCATTCCTCTCGGAGAGATGGTGTAGGTCCATACATCGTTTTGGCGAAAGTAAGGTGGCGGCTCTAGATATTTCCAAGGCATTTGATAGGGTGTGGCATGGCGCGCTCTTCTCAAAACTTGTTGCTTTTGGTGTCGGTAATCACTTCTCTCGATTTATATCGAGCTTTCTCAGAGATCGCACTATACGAGTTGTTATAGATGGGATCTCATCAAACGAGTTCAAGATCAATTCAGGGGTACCACAGGGCTCCGTTCTTTCTCCTACTCTATTTCTTATCTTCGTCAAACTTCCAACCCTATTTATTCTTTTGCAGATGACAGCAACATATGCCATTCTTACTCATTCATCAACAGACCAAGCCTCTTAGAGATTGGGGCCATGAGGCACCGCATGAATGAGTCATTAAATAGTGATCTTGTGACGATCACAGAATGGGGTCGTGCGAATAGGATCGATTTTAACCCCAATAAGACCCAGTGTTGTATGCTAACACACAGACGCACGACGGACTTTGCTGCTCCATCTGTAGTTATGGGTGGTATAGATATTGAATCAGTAGCTCTTGATGTTCTTGGCATGAAGATTCAATGTGGTGTCCGATGGACCCAACATATCTTTCAAGTATCGAAAGAAGCATTCAAGTGCCTAGTCTTCCTCAAACGGTGTAAGAATTACTTCACCCCATCTGATCTCCTAACTATCTATACCACTTATATCCGACCGAAAATGGAATACAACTCTCATGTATGGGCCGGTGCTTCAAAGTCTATTTTGGAGTTACTCGACCGCGTACAGGAGAGGGCGAAGGTGCTGATCGGTGACAGTAGGGTATCCAACTCTGTTGACTCGCTCGAGCATCGTCGCAATGGGGGGTGTGTTTCGCTGTTCTATCGCTACTACAATGGATTGTGCTCTGATGAAATTAGGGATATTATTCCCGAAACCCGGTCATTCATACGCACCACACGTAATTCATCAAGAGCACATCCATTTGTGGTCGAATGGCCAGTGGATCGCACAACGCACTACAGACAGAATTCGTTCTTTAGCCGGACCATTCGTATGTGGAATAAGCTTCCAGCAGAGGTCTTTCCTCCCACTTTCTCTGTGGAAAAGTTCAAATCAAATGTTAATAAACACTACTCCCTCTGTCCTCCTTCCCATAACCCATTTTCCTAGTTCTAGCACAATGCATTGCATGAATAGGGGTCATCCCCTGAGTGCTGGTCCTACCATAAAAAAAAGGTAGTCGTGAATTACAACTCGGTTGCCTGAAATCAAGTCAGGAAAGGAAGGTGGTGGTAAGCGGTCCCATAAAGTACGAGGTCTGCGTTGATATCCACCCTTCACCCTTCACCCTTTTTGTTATACTTGAAATATGTTTACGCAGGTAGTGTTGTTTTTTTAATTTTTCCCTTAACAAGGGTGGGTTAACCGTTTAGTTTTTAACGAGGCAACGATTTATTAAAGAAACGAAAACGGCTTTAGTCTCAGCTCACAGATTATTAGCTCCCTTCATTCTTCTCTTTGCATTATAACGAAGCTTTATCTAGATATGGCACGATTAGCCGAGCAGCAATTATTTATCGGATTTTTTTTAATTATCTATTAAAATATCTTCCGATTGAGTGACTAATACGGGTTAATATTTAAAAATGCGTAAAAGACGAACTAACAAAAGATCGTTTTTACCTTATTAAATCAAGATACGAGTAATTCAATAGTGTTTACAATTACAATTAAAATAGAGTAACTGAACAGTTCCAGTGAATACAACTGGTTGTTTCGGGCATGAAAGGTAGACCACTTCTAGACCAAACAACTCGAGCTCTAGTGAAGTTATAATTTTTTGTTGAGAAAATGTTTTCCAGGGTTTTCATCGAATTTTTACCTCTGTACAGCGGTCAAGGCAATAGGCGAAATCGAAATAATTCTCTGGTTGTAACCTACCACACAGAGTTGCCATAGTACTTAATATCAAAACCCAAACGGATATTGAAAATATATCTTGTTCTTCAAATCTGGGGTAAAATTTCTGCTAAAGTAATCCTCACTTGCTACCAAATATGATTGCTGACATAAACATCATATGTGAACTTAGAAATTCTACCTCTATGTTCACGAATTGCATCGTATTACATTAATTAAAATATGTTATAGTGGCAGTTTATATATTTGTGTTATTTTGTGCTGCCACAAGCAAAATTTATTTAATTCTGTTACTGGCCGCAGTTGCCACTTATTAATATATATATGCTATAGTACTTTATATCAAAACCCAAACGGATGATGAAAATATATCTTGTTCTTCATATCGGTTAAAATTTCTACTAAAGTAATCATCACTTGCTGCCAAGTATGATGGCTGACATAAACATCATATGTGAACTTAGAAATTCTACCTCTATGTTCACGAATTGTCAGTTTAATTATTTGTGTTATTTTGTGCTGCCACAAGCAAAATTTATTTAATTCTGTTACTGGCCGCAGTTGCCACTTATTAATATATATATGCTATAGTACTTTATATCAAAACCCAAACGGATGATGAAAATATATCTTGTTCTTCATATCGGTTAAAATTTCTGCTAAAGTAATCATCACTTGCTACCAAATATGATTGCTGACATAAACATCATATGTGAACTTAGAAATTCTACCTCTATGTTCACGAATTGCATCGTATTACATTAATTAAAATATGTTATAGTGGCAGTTTATATATTTGTGTTATTTTGTGCTGCCACAAGCAAAATTTATTTAATTCTGTTACTGGCCGCAGTTGCCACTTATTAATATATATATGCTATAGTACTTTATATCAAAACCCAAACGGATGATGAAAATATATCTTGTTCTTCATATCGGTTAAAATTTCTACTAAAGTAATCATCACTTGCTGCCAAGTATGATGGCTGACATAAACATCATATGTGAACTTAGAAATTCTACCTCTATGTTCACGAATTGTCAGTTTAATTATTTGTGTTATTTTGTGCTGCCACAAGCAAAATTTATTTAATTCTGTTACTGGCCGCAGTTGCCACTTATTAATATTAAAATCAGCTTGAAGTTCAAATAGTTGTTTCACTTCTACATTTAGTTCTGCTATTGGCCAGTACTTTTTTATATTTAACAGCATTCAGCATTCAGCTTTATCATAAGTTTGCAAGAAATTAAATATTTTATTTCAACTTTCATTTCTGACACCAGTTCGTATTAACATCATGTACTTTGTCATCGTCGTCGTCATTCGATAACTATTATTATCGATATGGGTTTATGCTAAGACATACTTACTGATGTACGAGTATGTTTCGTTTTTAATTGCAATAAAATACCTAAAGTTTTTTATTGAACCATTTGAATTTAATTTCATTTCACTTTGAAGTTACATAAATGAAATATTTTTTAACTGCTAACTGTGGTAATTTCGTGCGAATAAATGTTTTACATTTTGTTGTTGTAGAAAGAGAAATTTATATATTTAAAGTCTTGGCCAAAGTAAATATGAGGGCTAAAATGTATAAAAAGATTTTATACCTGACGCAAAGATTGCAGGTACATAGTGATAATAAGTTT
Organism: Phania funesta; assembly: GCA_963932375.1. Taxonomy (NCBI): domain Eukaryota; kingdom Metazoa; phylum Arthropoda; class Insecta; order Diptera; family Tachinidae; genus Phania; species Phania funesta. Next base: position 38,215,426 of record OZ010652.1, on the reverse strand, counting down.
ATATCAAAACAACAAAAGAACATGTCATTGATTTAAAAAACCACGTTAATTTGTATCAAAACCATTCTTGTTTTCGAAAATTGATGCCAATTTAAATCCTGCGAAAGTTTCAGGTTCGTCCGGACTACAACTCCTTTGATAAATTTGGTCACCAAAGGTTGAGCAGTCGAAATTAGGTGACCACTCTTGTTGAACACTAATTTTGATAATAAAGTTTTATCACGGGAAAGTGCTGCGCTATCGTGCATCTTGTCATGCTGCTCAATTATTGAATTATAAATAACAAATTTTTAAAAAACTTCTTTTTTAATGGTTTTAAATAATTTTCAGGAATGTTGAACTGTCAAAATATATTCTTATCGAATTTCTATTGGCATTACTTTTGTAAGAACCAGACAACCATATTTAAGTGATTTAAGTTTAAATAAGAATTATGTAGATTTTTGGAACGAATTCCCGTCATTCCTTGTCATGCTTGGTTTGGAGACAAACCAGTTTCGGCTATGTGCCATCTTTAGTGTCCAAACCAAACTTGACAAGGGATGACGCATTTTTGTTCCAAAAATCTACATCAAAACACCCTGTCGGAATATCAAATCAAGACTGCAGTGATAACGGAAGCATCATATATTTGGCTGAACGGATATAATACGTTTCATGCTTGTTAACAAAGACCTTTCTGACATAATATTTGGAATATGCCTAATTGGTAGACATGTTGCTAAATATTTTTCCACTATTTAATTCATTAAGGAATACAAACAGATTATCCGTAAGATATACTATATATCCACCTTATTGGATTACTAGTTGTTCTGTCAGAAGCCAATGTTAGGTTTTCCACTACTATGTATGGCGTCGCCTCAGAGTTCGTTATATGATATTTGAAGTTGTCACTAGCGCTTTGGAGCCTAGACCACTCTAATTGCTTCTCACTAACGTTTCGATTTTATACTTAAGTGATTATTTCGAGGTATCTGCCATTGCACCTTTGAAAGTTTATAGAGTCCAACTATTGTGCAACCTAAGCTCCCATCATATAACTTTTTCCTGCACGACTCTATCTTCCAGCCTACAGAAATCCCTTTGTGTTTACTACCATGGAAATTGTTTACCAAATCATTTGTACCCATTCCTGGCTACCATGACAAAGTACAAATTAACTCATTAATGGCTGACTGTAAGGAAACCCCATTTGAAACTCAATATCATCGATAGCCCTTAAGTTTGTTTTGGAAACGATATTTTGCTGCATCATTTTCATTATTTCTTTATTTTTTACACATCTGCCCCTTTAACAGTCCTTTAAATTTCGTTTCTTGGTCAATATGTTTATTTAAGCAATCATGTCGTTCGATAGTTTTCTGGTCAACTTAAATGTGATTGTTTGTGAAATAAAATGGTTAGTGGCATCATGTTGTTGTATTCAGACAACAATTCCTAAAAAATGATTGCACCAACCTAAAGGAATTCAATACATCAGGGTAAAGGCGAATATGAGTGATGTTTCGAAAGTTTTTTTCAGTAAAATTCTGTTGAAGAATCTTTAAAAATACAAATTGTATGGCGAAATGTAAGCATTAAGAATGCGGTTAAAAAATATATATAGATGAAAAAGGAATACCTTTTAAACGGCGTACAATTATTGAACCTTTGGCGCATTTCCATTTATTATTTTTATTGAGGAAAGACTATATATGTGAATATGTGAACTCAAAAGACTATACCCTATAAACGGATTATTTTTCGCAAGTAACAACTGTGCAGCGTGATTATTATAGTGATTGTGTATTAAAATCCATTACTAAATTTTTAGCACATCTCGATTTATTGGTTTTACTGAGGAGATATGTGTAAGTTATTATAAAATCTTAACATACATTTTCCTCCTGCCCTCGCATACGAGTGAAAAAACTTCTTTAATGAATTGTACTTCATCATCTGGGTGTAAGAGCGTTTGTGTTTGAATAGACGAATGGTTTCTTCTCTTCTTGTTATTTTTCATGTCATTTGACAATTTACAAAATTGCTTTTATCCTGTGTGTTTGTACATATGACTCCACAATGTCAAGTGTTTTGTATTGTCCAGTTTTTTTCTATGTTTTAAAAAATTTGTTTTCCCTTTGTCTTCATTTGCAATGGAAAAGCCACAAAAACCGAATTGCATTTCTATTTAAGAAAAATCGATTTGTCTTTTGTTTATTTTTGTTGTCACAGAGGCGGAGGAAAATAGAAGCTACAATGTCATTGATAAATATTTATCTTCATAGATAACAAATCAAGACCATCATCAGGATTAAAAATCAGCTACACTTAACATGACATAATAATCGATGGAAAAACTATTATAAAGCGGAAAACATTTGTATTGCTTTAAACATACAAGTGACTGAAAATTTATAATCACCAATTGAAATAAAAAAGAAAGAAAATATATTCAACACAATTATACAAGAAATACCATAAATAATATCTTTTAAATAATAAAAAAAATCAGTGGTTTACATTTTATTGTATGTCCACACTTGGCTCTATTTGAGGTAATTAAATTTTAAATTGTGTTATAAAATTTGGTGTTCATACATAATGAAATTTAGGTTACTCAATTAGCACTTGATAGCTGATAATGTTTTCATAACTCGACAATGATGTTTAAAAAAGCGTATATTCATGTGTTATGCATTTTTGTTGTACCTTTTATATAATTGTGGTAATGTCGCGTTTCTAGTTACTGGTCTGTTACATTTGATGCTTTAACTTTACAAAAGTTTTTACTTAACCAGAATTGCATTATTAATTTGATTTAATTTATGGTTTAATTAAGTACTAATTGCTTAATTTGTTTATTGAATTTGAGCTCAATTAAGATATTAATTGCGTAAATTTCCTAATTGCGCAATTAAGACGCATGTGAAAACATGCTATAACAGTTTCGTTTTTAACAAAAAAAAAAAAAAAAAAAATATCCCAGACACTTTAATTTTAAAAAACCTATTGAGGTTTAGCTCTTTTTCATGCCACTAGAAAACGCAGAAGACTAATACTTTAAAAAAAAATTGCAGCGCAATAATTTGGGTTTTAATTGCTTGAAGAGAATAATTTGTTTATGCAAACGTGAAAGGTTTTTGTAGTTGCCAGTTTGCACTTCTATGAATTGCCTTTATTATGTGACGAACGCAGGGCAGTAGGCTAGTATCATCTTTATTATTTTCGTTCTTAGAATTTGAACAATATATATTTCTAACATTTCTATAATTAGTTTTTTTTTTAATTTCACGCGTATATTGCCTGTATTATTAATTTAAGTTGCTTTAAATATAAGTTTAGCCAGATTGGCCTTTTCGCGGATTAATTTTTATTCTTCAGATAATATAAGTATTTTTCTGTTTATATTTCTCAAATGCTGCAAACATTGCCTTGCATGCTGCGAAGTAGGTTCTCTAAAATGGAATATTTACGGCAAATGTGTGAACCAATTAATATCTGACTGCTCGCACTCGGCTAAAGATTTTGGATAGACTTTTGGGCTATATGATTATTATTCTTATATAGTTTTAGTTATTGTTTTAAAATAAGGAGAGGCATTCTCACAATCAATTTGAAAAATTTTGAGATATTTTTCAAGTAGTAACGTAACGTAAAACGAACTACTCAGCGAAGAACAAAAAATCGTGTACTTTAGTTCAACCTACATATTTTCCGAAACATAAATGATAATTTCTTGATAAACAAAATTTTATTGTTTGGAACTTGTACCATTTGGTTTATGAACTAAAAGTGTGATTATCTGAAAAAAAAACCGGATTTCTGTGACATAGTTTACTCTTATATACATATATTCTATAAAAACCAGTCCACAATTTCAAAAGAAGGACAAAAACATAAGACTAAAAAAACAGCTTTCAAAATTTTTAGTTTAAGAAGAAAAATTATAGTTTTCTTGTCTTCAGTCGTAGCGTAAAATAAGTGATCGGTTTTGATTATCTTAGCGTGTTTCGTGCATTGAGTTTAAGATTAATATTTAGTTTTTATCTTTTTAAAAAAGCATCTGCGTGCGTGCATGAAAAAATATGAACTTTTATTCACAAAGAAAGAATGACATAATTTTTCTCTGTACCGTGAAGCACTTATTTAAATTTAGTTAATATTTTTATATATTTTTATATTCACCAGTTAATTATTCAAGTTTTAAGGTCTTTAAAAAAAGTTACAGTTATTATAATTTTTATTTAAGATCTTGAAACTTTAATAATTAATTGATAAAATATTTTTTTATTAAAATTCAAATTATAACTCAGATTTAAAATTAATGTTATATTAATATTTTTAGAATTTTTAAACGACTTAGCATTTTTTCTTGCCAGGTCCTGGCAACTCTGTCCCTCAACCCTTGTCAACGGATGACGAAAATTCGTTTCAAAAATCTACATCAAAACACCCTGTCGGAATATCAAATCAAGAATCAATAAAAATTAACATTCTAAGCGTTTTGACAATAAGATAATTTTTGCAATGGTTATAGCCGGCTTAGTAGGAATGAAGACACGTGCAACTAAAATAAAATGTTATAATTTTTAGAATATATGGGAAGTGGACGTGCTCTTAGCCTTAATTTTCTTGTTTAAATTATTTCTGGCTAATGCCCAGAAAATCGTAAATCTACTACAACAACTACTTCCCTATTTTTTCTCTCCTTTATATGGTGGTAAGGTACAGTGGGTCTTTAATAGCATTGAGTTAAGATGCTTTGCCGTAAAGCATCATACATGCTAAGGTCTATTATAATTTAACCACTAGCAGTCTTTGTATATAATTTCTAGGTGGAAGTTATTTATGTTGCTATTTATTTAAGTAGCAATATTTAGGAGATATTGTTACAATTTAAATTATTTTGTCTGGGTCTTTATATGATACTTAATTTTATTTTTGTGCGAATCAAAATCTTTGTTTATCCCAGTTTAAGCAATTTCTTAATGCCATTTCCGCATGGGAACCGAGCCATTATTTTAAATTGGAGTTAACACTTATAAATAGCATCAGTTACACTAATTCGAGTACATTTTAAACTAGTAATGCCAAATTCATTTATAATAAATACTTTTTACATTGATTTAAAAACGTTTGGGAAAATACGGATTAATTAAAAAATTTTTTTTTATAATTTCTTCTTTCAAATTGTTTTCGTTGGTATTTGTAAACGCATATGCAAATTAATTATTTTGCAGTTTAAAGAAACTTATAACTAGTTGTCTGCTTATACATAAGTTGTTTTATCTGCACACACACATTTGCAGCGTGTCCCACGATGTTGATGGTTAACCTTCATTTAGAGTCTAAAAGAGAAAAGCTTGATTTTCGTGATTCCATAGGACTGTTTCATAAAACTATTTATTTAATTACGGACTAAATAAATAATTAAGTTTATAGAGAGGGCTATTAGAGCAACGCAAAACAGTGTTTTTTTCTTCGAATTCAAGCGAACGTTCGACATTGTGGGGCAGGCTATTTGTATCCGCAACACGTAGTTTTGCGCTGGAATATAATGCTGCCAGGATTTTTGTTAAACGTTAAATATCATTTTTAAACTGAGGAAGCAGTGTAGAATACAAGATATACGGGGTTATTCATAAAAGTCATTGATATGAGGACTAAGTTGAAATGTTGACGAACTTCAATAGAACCATATTATACGAGTATGAGTTTTGTTGTTTGTGATACTTTGATTTGAAATCATTATGTTATTCACTTTTAACTAGATGACTACAATCAAATTAACTTAAACATTTACAAGGGCTAACAAGCAGTTTTCCTACAGAAATACCAGTGCTCGTTAAATCTTCTGCAAAAATATTTGAAGTCGATTGGCATATTGAAGTTATGTTTGGGCTTTATAAAAATATCCAAAGAGAAGTCGTACTTGAAGTAATGATATGGGTATAAATATTGGAAGCGGCTGAGGAAGAAACAGAGGCGTATAAAGTCATCAGACGCTTAATAGTCAACGCTCTAACGACTTGAGCCTCAGCACCCTCACACTATTATTTTTTTTAAATTAACTTAACCAGGTTACAATTTCTATTGATGGAAATCAATTGTTATTATTAAACCTAAACAATAGATTGTTTATCGCAACTAAAGTAAGGTTTTCAAAAATTCATGTTATGTATGCTAAAACAATATATTATTGTAGAAAACATTATATGTTTGCGGAGACTATATCACCACCATGTTTTTTTCTTTGCGTGCAACAGCAGAGATTATTTTATGCAATTGTCACCCGCGACTACGCTGTAGGGTTCTCGATTTGTGGCTGGCTTATCCCTGGACACGAAAAACTTCACGCATTCCCACAAAGAATAGTCTAGAAGAGTCAGTGGACTGCTCCAAAATGTGGGACTAATTGCTGACCAAACTCCCCTCTTAGTAGGTTAATAGTATCGCCTGCCGTGTGGCATGTGGCTGCGTCTTGTTAAAACCACATGTCAAACAAGTCCAATTCTCCAATTTTGAGTAAAAGTAAAGTCGTTAATCATCGCACGATACCTTGCTGCATTGACTGTAACGTTGCGATTTCATCTTTTTTGAAAATTACGGTCCAATTATACCACCGGCCCACAAACTAAACGAAACGGTGCACCTGTCAAGGGGCTCTTGAACTGCCCCTGACTGGTCCTCACACCAAATCCGCCAGTTCTGTTTATTGTCTTACCAATTGAGGCAAAAATAAGCTTCGTCGCTGTGGACAAGTTTTCGATACAAACACATTTCCCACACAGAACGAGTTTTGTAAATAAAATTCAATGATTTGCAAGTGTTGTTCGTTTGTCAGTCTATTCTTGGGGAAATGGCAAATCTTACTGAGCATTTCTGACATAGCAACATGTCACGAATCTTTTTTCATACTGAAAAACCAAATGCCAAAAAATTACCCGACATATAGGTGGACTCTTCATATCCCAGCTACTTTTTTATTGCAAATATTTCTAAAGAAGTAATGGATTATTCCGTTTCAAACTGCTAACCTGAAGAATTACTTGATGAGCAATAACTATCCGTAAGCCTCCTTTCTAATTTTTACAGCACTCCATATATTAAATATTTTGATGCAAATTTTATGCGGTTTTAAGCTATTTCATCCATCATCAGTTACTATTTGAATCGAAATTTTTTGGCTGAGTTTCTTTGGCATTTGTGCATAATAATAAGCTGATTTCTAATCTAGTTCCAGAGCGGCTTTGATTTCACATTTATTTATATTAAATTCCCTTTAAAGAGTAGTTTGCTACAGCCTGCTTTAGTGGTGCTCCAATTTTTGATAAAGTAAGTAAAGAGAATAATGACTCCCGAAAAAGTCTTTTTGCAAATTCTCGCAATGAATCATTAATAAAATTTGACAACTCTAATGCAAGTAGCATCTTGTTACGCGCGTTCTACACAAATAAATAAAACGGGGAAAGAAAGCCAATGAGCATTTAGTCATTCCGGGTAGTCAGTCGTACATGAAATTGGCAAACAAGCATATGCAGCAACATACAATCAAACAAAACTCAATATCCATATGAAAACATCAATTCACTTGTTGTAAAGTAAATGGCTGGGCGTGTGCAGCGGTTCAACGTAAAAGCTTGTGTAAATGGTTAACAGGCATCTTTTCATTTAACAGACCATATGTACATCATTAGCCCAACATGTATTTTGTGCAAAATGTTTTAGAATTAAAGGGTGTTGCGGAAATTATTATTAATGCCCGTAGTTCTAAGCCTTATTCTAGCCAGTGCTGGGTAGTGAGACAAAATGTAAGCTACCGTCTCAGCTTCTTCCTCAGGAGTATCCTTGGAGACTGACCCGACCACCCATCTCTTTAAAAGTCCTCCATTGGTCAATAAACTCCGGAAGTCCTACAGAGATTGCGAAATTTTGTTGCCAATCGGTATAGGAATTTCGTGGTCCGACGACTTAGAAGTACGTTTAAAACTTGACCCGCCCAGCCTTCGTGAGGCATTATTGGCCATCCCTTCCATATTCCTCCCTTAGCCAATTAAAACCAAAGTTTCTTCAGAGATTAATCTTCCCGCCTCTTGCGATGCTTCCTGATTCTTCCCTGGAGTTGAGAAAAGGGTGTCCTCCCCTACAGATCTCCATTTGCACGGGTAATCCTGGAGGTCGACTGGTACCCAGAGTTCGCATACTAGAGAACAACTTCTTGGCCGCGCATCCCTTGCATATGCTGGTTGACCGTGGATTAGGGATTGTTTATAACAGAGTGTTAACTTCTTTCCGATCGACTTATTTAAATAAACGCATAATTGTAGCTATCCTAAACGTTAAATCCACTTCTCTTTTAAGCACCCTTTCCAATCATCCACACAATATGTCGCACCTGTGTACATGCTTACTTCCATGCCTTCATGTACGCAATGAATTGACTTTAAATTAAAAGAGAATACACAGCATTTGCAAAATAAATAGAAAACTTGAACTTTTACTATCAATCTCTCAACAGTCTACTTCCCTTCGTAGCACCAAATGATTTGAAAAACATATTTCGTTTGTTCAACAAATGTCTGTTTATAGCCACGTTAACAATTTCAACATCCTAATGTTAATCAAATGGCAGGAACATGTTGTGTACCAATCATTATTAGTATCAGTCAGTTGTTTGAAGAGCATTGCAATAAAACCTTTCAGCAATTGGTGTTTCATATGAGACAAGATTAAAAACATTATGCGGGATTTTTATTAATACTGAAAAATGTTTGTTTAGAGTACGTTTAAGGTTAAGTGAAAGAATTACCTGCGTTTAAATAAGATGAAGTGAAAGCTAAAAGTATCTTTTCAGCAATTGCTTACCTGTAAATAAAAAAAAAATGTCTTTTATAATTTTTTTTTTCAGTTGGCCCCAACCTAAAAACTGAGTAGACCGGCAGGCGTGGATGAAGTTTAAATTTGCAGAGAGCCGAAGTATCAGGCGAAGCAACTAATTTTAAATTTTTTTGTCATAGCTTGTATTCCACTTATCTTGGTTCCACGCCTCCCTAAGAGCTGAAAAGGAAATAGATTTCTTCATTCTTTCAAGAGAACATTTTAAATATACCGGAAAAATTCCTTGTTTATGATTAATTCACTAGGTTTTACTCGAAAGAAATTCCTTTGTGAAAGTCATAAAACAAAGTTTCAGCTAATTGTCAACAATTATATATATTAAGTGTAGGAGACAACAAATGAATATATTGATATATCAGTTCTAAAACAGTTTCTCATAAGTAAAAAAAAAATTGACATGGAAATTGTTTTTTTTAACAAAATTTTTGACTTTACGATTATCAAGGAAAATAAATTAATTTGAAGCAGCAGCATTCAGTTTTTTAAATGTCGCGCTGTGTACATGTACGAACAGACCTATTGTTTTAAAAGTGCAAAATTTTAAATTAGTTAATAATCATAAAGAAGTATGCGTCACATTAACAAATTATTTTTTGGATAGATGTGCATTTTTTTTCTAAAAAAAAAAATATCTTTAGAAGAGCTTTCGAATAAAATCTTAAGAACTGTCGCGTTAATTGCCACATTAAGCTCATTTGCCAAATGTCACAGAACAAATCTAGTTGAAGAAAATACGTACAACGTTCATCGCTATAATTAATTTGATATATCTTTTATAAGTGGGCGTGGGTGGCATTAATGTAATACGCCTACTTTTTTATGTAGCATATGTAATCCTTTTAAGGAAGGATTAAGTTTAATAAACTTTACAACGTAGGCGTAGCAGTTTTCCGTACGCGCCAGTTTTTGTGAGTATTTTTGCGTTGGCAATGAAACTCTGTATACCAAGTTTAAAGAATATATATCTAGAATTGGGTTTTTGTGGAGCTAGGTAGGCCATATGCGGCGCTGGGCACCGGTCCAAACTCAGCATCAAACATACCATACAACTAAATCGTTAAACATAAATCATCATCTATTCACAATTTTTGCGGTGAAGTTGCCAACGCTATGACCAGTCTCAATCTATAACCAGCACTTTCTTTTGAGAACCATGCATATTAGATGGAAGCCTACGCTCTTTTAATTTGGAATATGACAATTTTACAAATATCTTTAACTTATCAATCAAGCCAAAATTAAACCGCTGTTGTCAAACATTTACAACGTGGCACGTTTAATGTCATTTCCATTCAATTTCTCATCGATTTCCCAAAATGCTAAGCGAAACATAAAACCGTACTGACATCTATATGGCAGACTTAATATTCCTTGACAAAAGCAAACACATCATCATTATATACACACACACACCCACACACACACATACAAACACTCTCTTACTTTTTTTGGCTTTCTTTAAAACACATACACACATAGCCAAGTCTCTTAACAGAGGTAGTCACCAAATATACATCAAGTGTATTAGAGCCTTACAAATTGTTGTTTTCCCCAAAAGTTCCATATAATTTTTTGGAACAGCGTATTTGTGTATGGGTGTGTGTGCGTGTATGTGTGGTACATGAGCTTGCATTTTTGTCATTTATTGGATGAAGCGTAAAATTGTACCAAATTTTCTTTCAATATTCCCAACGAGTATTTAGGTGGTACCTGCTGCAGTTGATTGTGTAAATGTGGCTGCATATCGTTGAGTACTGGAGCTGCGCCAGGCAACGAGTTGTTGCTATTGTTGTTACTTGATTCAATTGCTACAATACGGAACAATTGCTTAAAATTTCTTTACACGTATGCAGCATGTTTCTGTTTTAGGTTTTCTTTTATTTTCCTACAAATTTTCCTAGAATTTGCACTGGATATTAGGACGTGATAGATTTTTTTTTTTAATTTCAGCTCCAATAGTCTTTGTGAAGGTAGTATTTAAATAAAACACCTGTGTGGATAAATGAAGATTCTGCATTACACGAAAGAACTTTTTGTTAGGGATTTTTAAAGAAAAAAATGTTTAAACCTTTTAAAGCTATAATTAGGTTTCCGCTTGAATTATACTTAAGTTTTTAATTGAGTCAATTATTTATTTAATAAAAATGTTTTTACAAGAAGATTTTTTGGCATACTATTCTCTCTATTTCAAAAATTATGTGTAGCTAATTTTATCCCAACTCACTTGAGTATAAAAATGCATTTTATTTGTTTTTACCGTTTACAGCTACATTTAGAGTTGGCAAACAACCAACGAAATGTAGCAAGGCAAGTAAGAAATATAAAACCACAATTCGTTTTTTGTGCTAGCTTTTTGCTAAAAATTTTTATGGTTTTATCCGGATTTTCTTTGGATTTCTCATTTGATCTAAGAAATTTCGAGCACTCAAGTAGTTAACAGAATCGACTGAATGTTTAATAAATGCCAAGCTGAAACGGGACACAACCTGAAATAGCTGGATTTATGTTCTTTGTATGCCAAAGTCAAGACCTAACCATAAACACAAGTTTCAGACAAAATATTGAGACTCTTGAAACATTTATAGTTTTACCAGGTCTTACAGTTTTATATAGTCGATCTCTGGGATATTATTTATCGGTGTAAATTTGTTTGCCATCTAATATTCTCTGCAATCTTCAAATAACTTTCCATTGTTTTACAGCTTCTTTGTTTTGCTTTGCCTTAATATTCTTTAACCAAATGTACTTAATGTTTATTATATGGAAAAATTTAATTCTATCAATCTTATTATTGTCCGTTTATAGGTTTTCATGACCCAAATACTAGAATTTAAATGTCTTTCATATGCTGCCGTCCAAACCTTTCAGTCTTTCATGTATTTCAATTTGATTGATTTATGTTTTTCTTTGTTTGGGGATATTATTTTTTAATTTAATTAAAATCAGCTTAAGTACTTATTACAAACCAATACCATTAAAATTCCTATTAATAAAACAATGCGTTGCCAGTGAGTCTGGTTTATTGCCATCGAAATATTTTACACTCGCACTCAAGCACTTGCATTTACATTAAATGCAATAAATGTAAAATACATACATCTATGCAAGTGAATAATTTATAAAAGTTCTTAAAAATAATTTATTTTTTAAAAAAGAATCATGTTAGTTTCAATTGTTTAATTCACTCGCATTTTACTTGTATTGTTGTATAATGTAATATAATACATATTTAGTTTATTTGCTTGTAAGCATTCAGTGCGTATGTATTGCATCACTTTTATTCTAGTTTATTTATTTAAATATATACGAAATTATTTTTATTTCCAAACTAAACTCTTTATTTTATTTAAATTGAAAATGTATTAATTTTTTTAAACAATCAGATTGGTGCCATGAAATTAAATACATACGACGTGTAAGAAAACATATCCTCCATCGCAACTTACAAAATTGCTATAGTTGATTCAAATAATGCACCTACGTAACACCAGAGGCGCTGCAACACTGTTCTAGAAATAAACATAGCGCGCAATTTTAGAGTTGTGATACACTAAAGCAATCCTGTCCCCTCTACTTCACTACCTGACTGCTCTAGTCTATGCTTTTTCAAAAAAAGTAGCACAATTTTTCAGAAGTAATTAGTAACCATTAATTGCCTGTCTGTTACTTTCCATCAGAAAGGAAGTGTAAAAAGGTATCACATTTTTCAAATACAATTACCAACAATAATTTTGACACTATTGTTAAATAATATATTAATGCAATCGATACAACAATACAAGTGGTTTGTGAATTGAACTATTATTTATAGCCAGTAAAATGTTTTGCCGAAGTCATTTCACACCGGCAGTCATAACATGTTACCGGTGTCGTATCCATTGCCAGTGGTACAACGTACCGAAAGTATTATGAGTGCTTTACAAGAAAAATATTCGTCTTAGCAGATCCGCAAAACATTTTAGATTTGTCTAAAGTAATTCTGAAGAAATTTTCGATATTCCTGAACGCTATCGGACCAGCGCCATATTTATCACTTTTTTGACGGAAAATAAGGCCTTAATATATTTTTCCCCGTCAATGTGTGGAAGAGTCTCATATCTGTTGTATTGAATATTCAGTTCAATGTCTACGAGAACTTAAGACACCCCGACTTATTGTCAGATTAAAATCTGTCATTATACTGGTTGGCAAAGAAAATGCTCTGGGTAACTATTTATACTCGCACACACACACACACACACACACATACACACACACACCTACGTACAAATAGTATAAGCAAAAATATTAAAAGGGCGCTGTAAATATTGCAACCTTTATTTCTGCTTTAATTTTAATGGCCAAATTCGGGTATTGAATATAGCCAGGATGTCCTAAAATTAGCTTTCTTTCAGATCTGCTAGCTACCAATACCTTCGTATAGCAGGATGGAGGGCCTAAAATCTGCTTGTGATTTTTATAGGGTACTCCATCAACTGATCCATATAAAAATCTCAATATACCTAAGGATCACCACCATCAAAATTTTATAAATGACATCTAAGTATATAAATCTTCAAAATGTATATTTAAAACACATTGAGGTTTGCGTGGTACCTCATAAATTTAGTTCTTTTAAGTGCCCATAATAATAAAAAAAAAACACATTAAAATTCTTACTAAAGGCAGTTAGTCGACGTCTAACCACTGCCCATTGCAGGCGTTATAATTCAAAACAAGTCCAGCAGCTTTTCAATTAGGCAAACTCCATACGCCAAATAATGGCAACTTATTTCTTAATTTACGGGGCTTGACAACAACAAAAGTACCATTTGTTTTTCTTTTTTTTAGAATAATTATCTGATTTTATTGCGCTACCTTGTTACAATTTGAATTTCTAATAGACTTCTAATAGAATTCCTGACTCGCACTGCACTTCTAAAACTCTTGTGCAAACTCATCAGACAAAATTACAATTGGAGCGTGTTCTATGTATTTTGATTTATGATGATATAAATTGTTGCCAGCAATTTATGCCGTGGGAAAACCGTCAACCTTAACCGCTTCAAGGTAATATTTCACAACAGCAATATATGAATACGCTTCTAACTTTACGCTTTTAAATTTGTATTTTTAATAAAAATTATATAAGTAAATCAAGTATCATTGTAAACTTGGCATCTTCGAATTTATACAAGAAAAAAATTCTAAAATTGGCTGCATCCTTAGTAATTCTATGGCGAAAGCAATTTTGAAAGCGAAGGACTTGGATATCTATGCATTGAAAAATTTGAATGAAATTTGCACAGAGTAAGCTGTCCTAAACAAATGAGAGTTATGACAGGCGTACGCAAGCCAATATTATACATGTAAAATAACAATGTTGACAGACATTCAGAATCACATATGAGTCACAAAGTTGAAAAGCCAGATGTACAACACATGTCGTCTATTTAAGGACTATAGCAGCCTGGATCACTTGCGTTCGCCAACAAATTTATTTAAGTTTATTAATGTCGGGTTTAGCATTTTCACTAATTATTGTTTTTCTTTGGAGATGTTTTTTTTTTGAATACAAAGAAATATATTTGAAATCGAAAAATATTTAGTATTTGTGGGTATTCCGACCGATCTAAGAGACATAAATACAGGTACTAATTATCGACTGCCAACGGCATTGTTAGTTTCTGTACTGTGAACTATTTAAATTTTACTTTTATTTTGCAATATTTTTTATTAAATCTAGCAAGCTTAAAATCACTTAGTTCGTTGACTGTTAATACTATCTTTACCCACATTGTGGTGGTCAGGTGCGAATTCAGTAAAAGCTTATTGGCGCGTAAATTTTAAATGTAACAAGGCATTTTTAAAAATTTTTGTATGCGAAAATTATTTTTTAAATCCCCTTGGTGTGAGTGCGTAGGAATAATATATTTTCTGTCGCCATGAATCAGCGCCTGGTAGTGGTTAAAATAATACAATTCGATTAAAAGGTTTGCAACATGACGTAGTGCAATAAAAAAGAACATGCTGAAAATGGTTGAAAATATCAACATGAAAAATAGTTTTTTGAAATGTAAAAGCAGTTCATAGTGGTAAATGGGGTGATATAATTGTAAAGAGAATTAAATTAAGAATTATTTGCAATTAATTTGTTAAAAGATCAAATAGTAAATGAATGCACAGTTAACTTTTTAAATTAATTTTGAATTTACACTGAAAACGATTTAATTTAATTTTTTCCAGAATAAGATTTTAATTAAAGTTCGTGCAGGTTTAATTTTTGAACCGAAATCTTCGTTCTTGGAGTTACTTTCCAAACTCCGAATTCAACTTATAGACCTATATGATTTTTAAGATAAAGTTCGGGAAAATTTGTTATTCAAAATCACTCATTCATTAATAAATATTTATTTAATGGAGTCAATTAAATTTTCAGCTAAAATCAAACAACACATATAGGAAGCCTTAATACTTCTTTTTATATGCTTTAGACTTTAATTATTATTACATAGAAAATGTATGTCTATTTAACAATATCTGGCGTATGTAAGTGAATTTTTTTATTAGCGAGATTTTCGACATCAACATTTAGAATTTGATTTCTTAAAATATACTTGAGTTTCTCCAGCATAATTGTAAAAATATTTATTTTTTTTTTAAATTTTCGTTTCCAAAAGTCAATTTAAAATTCTTTTCATACGTTTTTTGAATAAATGGTGTTGTAATAATTTAACAGTTGAAAAAAAATCCGCTATTTGGTATAAATAAATAAGAAGTTTTCAATAAAAAATGTAGTTGCAAGACAACCGCCTTTCCACTTTTTAAAAAGAAAAATATTTTCCTAATTTTCTGATGGCAAAACGTGTAATATTAAAATAAAAGATTGCAATTTTTTGTCGGTTTTGTTTTAGAAAAAATGTCCCACATCACTCTTTTTATTTCGGAGACATTTTGGTATTTCTGGGGAAGATTTATTATGAACTGATTAAACCGTTTCCACAAAATTCAATAGGCTTAAACGTAAAATTCTAAGCAGACAAAAGAAAGATTCATCGTTGACAATGTATCCGGTAATTATTTTTTCAGATCAAATACATAGTAACTTTCCCACCTCTGGCAGTGCTAGCTAGAAGAAGGAAATTATCTGCTTGACTTTCGTCGCACATAATATTTTTATATTTCCAAAAATATTTCGTTTAAAGTTTAAAAATATAAAAATTATTAATGTTTTCGGATGTCTCTTTAGTAAAGAAAAGTTCAATGATTTTAGTCAATTACGTCATTAACTACTTGTTGTTGTATACTAGTAAAGGGTTTATCAGAAGGGAGGCAGTTTTGTTGGCGAGTGTAGAATATTTTGTTTGTTATTCATTTACTAAGTAATCATGACTGGTTACAGGACTTAGTCACAGGTCTAACTAGGGAAACGATGCGTTGCGAACAATTTGCGGTAGATAGTAATATCTCTCACCTACGTTTGGTGAACAAGTTCAGCACAACTAAGTCGATAAACCGTATTTCTACACCCGCACTTCAAAGAAGTATCATATCCGTAGAGAACATCACCGCAGTGCGTGAAAGTGTCCGGAAGAAACTGAGACAGGAGATTTCTCGAGATGTGCAGGAAATCAGTATTCCGCAGACTTAAGCTTGGCGAATATTGGGCCTAGACTTGGGCCTGAACTTGCATAAGATCCAACTGTACCAGTATTTAAATATCAGTGGCAATAGACAGCGCGAGCTTTTCGCTCTTTCAGCGTTTGAAGAGGAGCATTTTTGGATAATTGGCTATCTCAGCAAGCAAAATTGACGTACATATATGGGACTACGCCAACATAGCCAAAATACATTAGCTCCACCAGGCGGCAAATGTACGCACAAAAGCTTACTGCCTGGTGCGGATTGGGTTCATTGATTACATTGACAAACATAGAGTTCAAGTACACCGCCAAAAGGAATATTTGAAGATAAATTTATCTCAGGCGTATGTAACGTGAATTGGCCTTCAAATGAATGACCCCTGCTCATGAAATGCATTGTGCTGGCACTAGAAAAAATGTTTAAACGAAGGGAATAGCGAGAGTAGTTTGTGGACATTCGGTTTAAATTTTTCTACATTGAAAGTGGCAGGGAGGAAGACTTTTGCAGAAAGTTTAATCGAACTACACGGCTAAAGAACAAGATTTACCTGTGATGTGTTTTGCGGTGTACCGCCAATCTACAACGAATGGATGAGCCGTAATTAAAAAAGATATACGTACATATGTTCGGCTACCAAGAACAAGTTTTCTAATTTCATTGGAGTGCTATTCGTTGCAGTAACGATAGACCAATGTCAATGACATGCAACCCACATTGCTTCGATGTTTCAGTGCGTCAATAGAGTTGGATAAGGTAAGCAGCTTCACCGTCTCTAGTACGCGATCGGGAAATATACTTTAAAGCTTCGACCCATATATGAAAGTTTTATTCCATTTTCGTCGAATATACTTAGGTGGTTTTAATAGTAAGGAGATCAATTGGCGTGAAGTATTTCTTACACGTCTTAACAAACTGGGTCACTTGAGTGCTTCCTTGGAAATCTGAAAAATGTATTTAACCCATCGACCATCACACTGGATTTTCATTCCATGAACAATCACCCGTAATTAATGAAGGAACAACCTCATATATCGTGCGTCTTTGGGTAAGCACACAACTTTGGTTCGTACGCGTATTAAATTCTTCCCTGTGCACACACACGACTTCATTATTATCGCGGTTGTACGTGTTATTGTTATTGTGCCTGACGGCTCCAAGATGTGAAAGGTTTGGTTTATGAATTACTGAAACAAATTAATGAAATTAATAAAACAAATCAAGTCACAAATCTATACAAATTAGCCGAAATTGACCTAAGCTCTAAAAATTTTCGCTGGCCTATGCCGCAGAGTCATCGATAATTGCAACTCTCAGATCCGTGTCACCGTGCGAAACCTTTTAAATAAAAAATTTTCGTAGATGCCGCTCATTCAAACTTGCTTAATTAAGTTTCAACATCGAGGTGCCGTTATTGTAAAGCCCTTTAGTAATGACTTATAGTTGTTTCGTTACATAGTTAATTGATAAGTGTTTAAGGTCAAGTTTAAATTTACGAACATTACAAAAGTTGTAATAAAATAACATTCAATTCATTGTAGACAACAACAACAACAACAACAACCATACCAGACAAAATACAATTTGAATTACTCAATTACAATGTTTGAAGTACGAAAGAACAGTGGTGGAGTGTTTGTATTCGGTAGACAGGCTACACGTGAATAATTAGTTATTCGTAAAACAAGTACAACACCGCTACAATAACAACAACGTCAATATCGTGCTGGTTTATTTATTTAATGCGAATGCCGATGCGGGAGCTTGAGTGAGTTCAGCGATTGTGTATGGGAGTGTGTTTATATTTGTTGCTTCAAGTATTCGAGTTAGTAATTTATATACAATTGTTAGGTAATTTTCTTTTTGTTGCTACTGCTAGTATTCATAGTAAATCTATTTGCTTAAGCGTAAAGTACTTGCGAGTATAAAATACCTTTTGTGGTTACAACGAGATTTTTGTTGCTTCAATTTACGAATTGTTGTAAATTGTTGTTTATTAGTTAACGCTTGGTTGAGTAACTTATTTTGCTATTGTTATTATTGGGATTAGTAGCTGCTTTTATTTTGGTACGATTTCAAAGGTATTTTATAAGATTTTGTTGTTGCTTAAAAATGTTGGCATTAGTAACTTGTAGATTTTGGTCGATATAATTTGATGAATTTAATTTCATTTGTTTACTGTTTTTGTTTTCTAATTCTAAACTGTTTTAAATCGACTGCTTAAGGTTAAAGTCATTGATTAAAGATGATTTCTGAAATTATTGCATGCGATGTAATGAGTTTGAATTGGAATACAAAAATAATAAAGTTAATAATTTACATTTTTAATATCCGGCATCAGCACGATAGGTCTTACACCAACGGGTTGTCTTAGCGTGTTAGTGTTGACAGCATATATAGCTGTTAAGTAGTCGTTAGTAGTCGTAATAATTAGTAATTAGATTACTTTCATTTAAAAGCTGAAGTAATTGATAAGATTACGATTATAAGTATCAAAAATCAAAAGTAATCAAAAGTAATCAAAAAAAATTAAAGGTCTTTCAACGGTTACTTTCCATTATATTTGATTATTATGAAAATTTATTGCATTTACTATTAATTCCATTTGTTAAAAATATATTTAGAAATAGGAGGATGACAAGCGTTTATTTGAAACAGTTGACAACCACTTATTTTTGTTTTTCTAAATATGTGCTACCCACAAAACAATTACAGTTTAAGTAATTCATACCAACTGGTCGAAAATAGCTAAAAACATTACTGACGAATGTTTAAATATTTGAGACCTATGTAGATCAATATATTTTATAAAAATTAACAAACCTATTTCATAATTTCAATGTGTGCGTGCACATATAAAAATAATCGAAACGAGCCAAAAGTAATATTTAGAAGTAGTTGAATATTTTTTTTTATTACTTTTGATTGTTTTTGATTATTATGTAGTATTCTCAAGTAATTGTGGCTGTTCTTATATCATTTGTAATAGCAATCAATTAGTAATCAAAAATTCCTATAATCTATAATATATAATCATTAAGATTCTTTAGAAAAAGTAAACTAACTGATTAGTACTCCTGATGGCAATTTAGCAGCTCTGGTTGCAACTTGCTAAATTACAAGAAGTATATGAAAATAAATTAGGCATTTTAAAACTACAAGTTAGTTAGGCAATAAAACTGAAAGTTCCTACACGTATTCAATTCATTTTGAGTTAATTAAATAGAAACGTACACCCTTTCAGAATTTTTAGATCGTTCGCTCATTATATAACCACAGAGATAATACAACTGTTTCCAATAAAGGCGGATTGATATTGAAAAGGAATAAAACTCACGATGTTTGCCAATAAAACATTGACGATATGGCCCACATAGGTCATTTTATATAAAAAATGACATGTTTCACATATCCGCCAGCGCCGTCTACGTCCAGCAGTAAAAGATATATAGGGCACTCCGCTGGCAGCGATGACCTAACTAATGTTTTCGAAGAGGAACGTAGGTGGTCCTCGTATGGAGTAGGATAACTGTTTACCAGTTATGACGCTAAAGCATCAAACTTGAAAGACCACAGTTTCCGCTGTAAATAGGCGCAACGTGCACAAAGCAGGCTTTAATGAAAATACATTTTGATAATAAAGTTTTATCATTTGGAAGTGTTGTTCAATCGTGCCGCCATTAGGGAATGAATAACAAACAATAGACACCGCCATGCTAACGTGGAAATTCCATTATATACATCAGTTTAAAATTTCCTGCATAACTCCCATATTTGGCCCAGTCAAGCCAGGAGGAAATAATTCCAGGAGTTTTAAAAATTGTCTCAGTTGATCCTTAGAGAATATATTCAGAGAAACTAAAGAGTCTTGTTATTAGGGGGCGGATCTAGAGGCATACAAAATTTAAAGCTAACAAGATTTCCTACAAAAATGTTACCAATTCTTTTTTACGTCTGACCAACCCATTTAGATTTATAAAGTCGGAAACAAAACCTGAAAATGTTAAAATAAAATAGTTGGTCTTACGTTAAAAATAATAGGGAATTTATCCGGAAATAATCATCCAACTTTTTCGAAAGACTTAAACGTCTTATGCTTGAAATTCTACAAACCGAATAAGAAAGCTTTAAGAACCTCGACACAAAAACACTATAATGTTTTTGTTTCTTTTACCGCTTACAGCTAAATATAGCGAGATAAGTAAGAAAAAGAAAAAAATAATTAATCTTTAAAAATTCTGTTTTCAGTTTCTTAAAGCATACCTTTCGCACCTATATGCACATACGTTGTTATTTTAGTATCGCGGCGAGCTGGATCATTATCTCACTACTTGCAATGCAATGCTAATTCGATTATGCATCATAATCAGTCACTTGGACACTTGTGAAACCACATCTTATCCTCATCTTTCAGTTTCAGGCTCCGTTGACTGCTTTCCTTATATGTTCCGCGGATGCACTAGAACAAAGTGGCAGGATTACCAAGAAGACTGATCCCCAGGGGAACCTAACCTATAAACACCGGACTTTTACTTAATAACCAGTTGATAATACTCATTCACTGGACTTTACTGAAAAAGTAAATGAGCGGACTTATCTCTACTTATAATATGCCCCTTTGTGTTCTGCGAGAAGATGATCAGGTCCAAAAAAATATAACTAACGAATTAGCAGTAAGCTAGGAATGTCACCTTTAATCTAAAATTTTTTTCTATTAACTTACGCTTATTTTAACGTCTTGGAAGTTTTTTATTAATAAAAACTGTACCCTCGCTCTTTGTAAAATTTTCTGTTAAAATATATTTTTACTGTTGTCCAAAATCGTAAAATGACACAAAGAACAACTTTCATTTGTGCCCTAGTGCAGTTCATATTTATGTCCATTTTTATGTGGTGATAAAACTTGGAATTAATATTAAAAAGCATGAAGTCTAGAGAAAATGTGCAATAATTAAAACTTTATAAAAACATTTTCCAACCTCCTTTTTTTGAGCTTCCCTAGAAAACTGCTTAAATAATTCTGATCAAAAGACACTGTGTAATTCAATTGTTCAATATTAAATTAAACCTGATTTTAAAATTTCAGTTCTTCTCATATCATTTTTGAATTTCTTTTGACGCAATGCTCAAGGCAAAACTTCCGCAGCATAAATTAAATGAGAACTAAATAAACATAAACATAAAAGTAATTAAAACATGTCAGCTTAGTTAATAGCGACGAACAAAAAAAAAACTAATCAGTAGCGACAAACAAATACTAATGTTGACCTAAATAAAAATTTATTTAAAAAAAAAACTACAAATTAATTAAATTGAGCGAAAATTAAAGAGCTCAATATCAAAAAGCTTAACCCATTTAAAAACGAGGGCGAAGCAAAGGCACCTAATTAAATTTCATAACAGCATTTACCTTGCTCTCAATAATTTAATTTACTTTTAAAAGAAAGTTAAAAAAAAATTCTAAATGTTTGCAAAAGATATGAATAAAAATGTTGTAACCTAAATACCCCTTTTTTATTTTTAATGAATATGAGAATAAATGTTGGCCATCATTTTTGGCATATTCAATATAAAAATGTAAAACAAACCTAAAAAAATGAACAAAAATTACGAAAATAAAATCAGCACAAAGCATTTCTTGTTCGTATTCTTATTCGAATTGTTATTATACTTACGTTGTCACTTCAGGAGGGGACCACACTGTTTAAAGATTCTAAAAACGCACCCGAAATCTGAAATATCCACACCCACATAAGCCTAAATACACTTGCTGTACAAGTGTGTGTGTAACAGGAAAAAAAAGGAAAAAAGACACAGCAAGAAATTCTTTCAATTTCTTTTAATTCTATAGTTGACAATCACAAAAATGTTTTGCAAGTCTTGTCTGCTCAACTCCATGTGTTCTGTGTGTCAACTTGTCATTGAGTCTTTTGGAGTGAAGATTTTTGTAACCAATCAACCTTTATTTTTTATTACAAACATTTAAACGTCTTGTAAGGGGATGTCAACCCAAAGCCAAAAAATCATTTCAATTTAAAAATGTTTATTAGCAACAGTTAAAGATCTTGTCTAGCTACTGAGAAAGTGAGCTCATGCGAGGCATGTTAGAAGCCACACCTAGGTCTAGTCATTCATCAAATACCAGTTTTGAAAATCACTCTCAATAATATCTAATGAATATCGGAACAAGAAGTGCCAAGGTTTTTTGTTCATGGTGCTTTTGTTCTGTCAGATCCATGTCAGCAAGCTACAATATGCTTAAAGCTGAAACTCATAGGATGCCGAATTCGGTTCTATCTAACAATTTTCAATTTTAAACGTCTCGACTGAAAAGCGTAATTTTTCCTTCCCTATAATCGTTCTTTATTAAAAAGGACATGTATGTTGTATATAATTCTTCTAAAGTATTTTAGATGAAAATATCTTCAAATAGTCAAACGCTTACTTCGAATTAAAAATTGAAAAAAAATCAATTAAAAGCAAACAAAATACCACATTTCAGACTACTCAGAATGACATTAAACTAAACTTGATTAAAATCGCAAGAGCTACTAAGGTGCAGGCAGCTAGTTACTTATATATGTAAAAAGGCTGTAGGAATATGATGGGGTATTAACCCTTATAACGTGAACTGCTTCTTTGAGGAGGGTGATTCAACGGGACCTATTTAATGCAGCCGTAGACGGGTGAAATGCTATGGATGAAGCTTCTAATCGTTCACAATTTGAAATAGTGTGATGGAGTATGGCACTACCAACAAAGGCGCATTTTTCCATGCCGAAATGACACTCAATACGGCGGTACCAATAAACTCCACGCCATGAAGAAGATTTCGATCAGACTTCCTGGTCTCATCGAGTACACTATTCCAAAATCTTGTTTCTCAATAGGTTTCAACTTCTCGATCTCGGAAACCCCAAGATATTCAGAAAGCGCGAAGCCCTACTTTGACCACCTGGATATGTATTTACAGATGACTCCAAATGGGATAATAGAGTAGGCATAGGTATCTACATAAGGAAACTGTGGGGGTTAACATATTTCTTAGAATCTCCAACGAATGTAGCGTTCTACAACCTAGAAAGATCCTGATAAGTGTCTATGCGACATCCAATAGTAGTCGAGAAATGCCAAGCATCCTTAAATTGGATAGCAAAATCGAGTATCAAGGTCCAAGGCTGCAGTGATTGCATATGGAGAGTATTTTGGCATGATTTTCTCGGCCTGCGAGAGGAGAATTGATAGGGCTTTGAATGGTTTGGATCAGGCTTGACATTGGGATGAATTTTCATGCAGGATCACTAAGCTAATCTAGTCCAGATTATATAGGGACCGAACCAGAAACCTTCTAAGATTTCTTAAGACACAATTAAGGAATATCGTGGCAACGGTTACTGGTCATTGTAGATTTGGAAATCACATCAAAAGAATGAGCTTGCCAGCAAATGACTACTATAGAGCTGTTCGTCTTGCCCTTCAGGACCAAGGCCGGATATTTATCGGGAAAAGGTTCGTCGTTAGTATCGCCTAATTATCGGAGGTGGAACCACGTGGATTATATTTCTTCATCAGGAGCAGTGACAGGTTCGGTATTAACTCCACATTGCTGCAGTGTTAATTAGAAGCATTCACTCTTTACGCACACTCTAATAAGCATCTCATAACTGTCTAGATTTTTTTCCACCATTAAATCTATTTACTTTCTCTTTCACATATCATCTCTCGCTACCAAAACGAGAGGAAAGGGTAGATTTCCTCTCGTTTTGGTAGCACCAAGGGGCCGGACTGGCGGACCGATAGGACCAAGGTCAATGCTATTTGGATTTGCAAATTTGAAAATTCTGAATTTGAAAAGAACCATCTATTAAATCGTGAAAAAATCAAGTTAATTTTCTTCAAAAATTATCGCGTGAAACTTATATAGTAGCAGACTGCTTTTAGTATCCTGCTGGTTTCAAATTGTTTGCCACATCCATCTACAACACGACCCAGTTACAAAATGGAATCGGTATTATGGAAGTGAAATAACACATAAAGAGTTTAGAATAGTTTCCATAATGTGTATTAGTAATCCATATGTTAAAAAGTGAAGAAATATTTGTATCATATACAGCTGGAGTTATATCACATTGTTTCAATCACATCACGTCAAGCCATTCATAGTCAGTGGAAACTCATAACAATTAACAACTCAGTTGATGTCCGCGCAACAAAAAAGTATCCACCTCTTTGAAACCTACGCTAAATGATTCTAAATACTAAAGAAAATTTATTTAGCTTTGCAACAAGTTCATTATGTTGCACACGATGAGATGCATTGCTTATATCCCGATAAACAGTTTCACTTTGTACATCTCTCTTGTTTTTAGTCTACATTTTATTAACCTGCTTTCTCATACTTTCCTCTTAGTTCCTAGACCCAAAAACATTAAAATTATTCCAAACACATATTTGTGCTATACTTTTTTTTACCAGTTGTTAGCTGAGTTGTTAGTGATATCTACCATCACGTTTACCTTTTCACCTACATACATACATATTTATTACAGAATTAGGGCAAACAAAAAACCTTAATCTTGTTATACTCATGTGTAGGAAAAAATTATGCTAATTTTATATGTCAATTGTGTGCCAATAAGCATGATAATGGTTATTAACATACCAACACAAACTTATCTCATGTCATTACAACTCAAATCTTTTGTTTCCTTTGAACAACATATGCGAGACGCTCTGGGTTGTTATGCTTAGCCTCACACTGGAATGTGCCCCATCCAACTCCAATAACAAGATAATAATAATTTTCAGTTGTTCTTCTATAAGGAAACAATTTTACTTTTTGTCCTCTTACAAGTGGTCAGAGTGAAGGGGCAGAAGAGACAGAAAGAAAGTAAAATTCGAAATGGGATAAAAGTTTATTTACTAAATTGTGTTGCTGGTTAATGAGAACGAAAGACAGCAATCGGCCAGCCCAAATAACACAAGAAGCACTTTTGTCAATAGGTAAAAGTCACTCACCAGCCGCTATTTTACGAGTATTTGCATTGACATCTTTGGTTGGTGTGTGCGGTGTCTTTTTTATTTTCTTAAACTGATTTTAATGCGCTTTTAATTTGTTACACCTTTTGCATTCGAAAAGTTTCTTTGATACAGCAAATGAACCGTTACTTATAGTTTTTCAATTCAGATGAAAGATAAATTTAATCAAGGTTTGTTTAAGGATACGCTTTTAATTAAATCGCTGTACACTAACACTGGGCTACAAATGTTTAAGCTAATCTAGAATTTAAAATAAATACATATTTTTATTAGTCAAGGTTTTGAAGTTTGGCTTTAAAAAGCGAAAAAGAAAACCCTATAGGAGTCAACACGACAAAGCTAGATACAAGTAGCCAAGAGTTACTCCGGAAGGAGCAACAATTTCAGGACGGACTTGTACCTAAATAGTACTTTAAATTATTTAATTTAAATTACAATTTTGTATGCCATTTTCATTACCACAATTAAATTTTAATTGTGTTTAAGGTGGGCGTGTTTTTTAGTGTCCTACGCTTACTTTTTTGACAGTATCTCTTTTCTATGCAGCATCTGTAATTTAATTTTCGAAACCAGATTTTTTAAATTGAGCTCAGCATGAATTAAATTTGATTAACCATAAGAAATGGGCGTGGCAGTTATCGAAACGCTCCCATTTTTGGTTGTATTTATTTAGGTAATGTTAAAGTTTGTATTGGATTTTTGTCATGCTATATTGGCCAAATGTGGCTGGAAATGATTGCTAAAGCCCCTTTTATCTACCGTGTTTCGATTTTCGTTGGATTTTTGCAGAGATAAAGTGATAATCGCTCTGGCTCTCAAAAGAGCTTAAAGCCATTACAGTGTTTGTCTACATAATCGAACTTCTGTAAAATCCAATCCTGGTAAAATAAAAAGTCTTTTGGAAAATTTTCAAAAAATTTTGAGAACCATGCGGCTAGCATGACAACTCGTTTTATTCAATCTAATAGTGTAACATTGGCAGATGTTAAAAATATTAGAAGTTAATATTTAAGTATTAATTTCAACCTAGATGTGAATATCCTTTTATCGAAAATATGCCGTATTTAATGGCA
This sequence comes from Phania funesta, assembly GCA_963932375.1. Lineage (NCBI taxonomy): Eukaryota > Metazoa > Arthropoda > Insecta > Diptera > Tachinidae > Phania > Phania funesta. The sequence goes on along the minus strand of OZ010652.1, from coordinate 38,188,811 downwards.
AAAATAGCAAAACTTTTTATTTCTTCTTATCCACCTTAAAAACAGTGTTGTATTTGCAATGTCGGCCAGTGTAAGTAATAACTAAATCCACCATAAACCCCATAAAATGGCTTTAAATTATTTCTTAATTGTAATTTTTTTATTCCATTTTATAATACGAAGGTGTTTTGAAGTTGACTGGGTTTAATACTTTTGCCGCTGCTCATATTTTATTTATATTTCAAATTGAGTCTCTATGTGTAAAATAGCCATTAAATTTAATTGGAATGTTTATGCAAACACCTGGTAGCTTCTTAAATAGTAATTTATTGGATCTGACTGGTAAGAGTGAAAACTCATTAAATAAGTCGTAAAATGAAAACTAAAAAAATTAAGCCAAATAAACATTTAATCCAGTTATTAAATAAAACATTTTTTACAACAGCCGAATTTTAGGGACCACTCGATTTTTGCAAAGAAAAAAGTTTGGCAATTGAAATCGTATTTTAGTCAAAAATCGCTTGTAGTTCATGCAAGCATGTATTCCACCGATAACCCAAAGATCCATTTAACATTACGTTGTCCTAGTGCAGAAGCATGTGATCCAGCTCTGCACAACATCGGAGCTACTCAAAACTATTCTATGTTACTACTAAATGAAGCACCCTGGGCCTTAAAAATAAATTCTTCTTTGCAAAATGGTGTTTACCATATGATTTTGCAGCGATGTTTTTATGGTTGTATCGATAAGCAAAAGTATTGCATTTTAAATAACGATAACTGTTCATTCCCTCTTGTTAAGGACTCTATTTTAGACAGGAAAAATTAATATTTTATGCGATTTAAGGTCTGGTGAAATCATGCGCAAATCTCCGATTTTATAATTAGTGGTGATATTGAAGAATCACAAATTCAGAGGTGCTCAGCCTGTCACGCAGCTCTCACCGCATTAATTTTAAGTTAAATTTGGCGAGAGCTTAATATCGTGTTTTCGACTTTGAGGATCGTAAATATGATAGTTAAATTAGTAGCTTTGTCGTGTAACTTTTGTTGTAACTAATGCTAATAAAGTGATTTCCAATAAGAATGGAAATATACAAGCTGGATATATGAATTGTTAATGGCACTCATTGTTATTCGGTAGGTCCATGTACGAGACTGTGCATAAAATAACTCGCCACCAAACTTTAATTATTGTGAATGTGTTGCAACTTGGTTCACCTGGCATGGGTTAACGTTGTCATATTGACAATAGTTTTTCGTTGTCCTATTAACAATAGTTTTGCTTTGGACCCACCGCTACGAAAAAAATTTCTACTAATGGGCATTACCTACCATCACTAACTTTGAGCTTCTGAGTTAATCGAATCTTGAGCGGGTGCTGGCCTAAGTCCTAACCCAAAATTTTCCAATTTAAAGTTTGTGAAGTTCCAGGTTCCTGTGAGTACACGACAGCGGACTCTTACAGACATGGGCGTTCTTTTTGGCCGATCTGGTTGCCTTTGGCATAAGGGTTTTGTTTGTTAACGGGGCACCTCGATGTGTTGTTACCGGGGGTTGTTACGGGCACAGTCCCTAAGGTTTGTTTGGAACAAAAAATTGGAAGAAGGTGGGACTTTCCAAGTTTGACCAGTGACGATATAAACACTGCTACCACTGGGACCAGTAGCACCTGTGATCCAAGCTCCAGACTGGTTGTTGATAAGGATCCCTCCGGAATGTACATGGCTTATACCTAAAGCGAAGGAAGATCTTGGTGTAGGGTCAATATGGGGTTGCTTTGAAAAGTAGGTTGTCATTAGAATATCTATTCAATAGCCCGCAGCAAGAGGTTGCATCAGAGTCCAGGCAGCCTTGGTCTTCAATTGCTACCTATACGGGTGCATATGGGAGTGTTGGTGATTTTATTTGGTGCTACCACCAACGTCAGAATTTAGTGTGCACTGGTTGGGCTGTAAACCCAAGATTCAGCTGCTGGATGCTTTTGCAGATAAATCTACTGGCTTTGTGTGTTGGTATTTGATGAAATAACGTTTTACAGTTTAATTTTAGAGATTTTTAAAAATTTCCATTTGTGTAGAAAAATAGCGGTATTCAGTTTTTTAGGCAAATGGTCTTGCAAAAGCTCAAAAGCAAAATAGAGTAGCTTAGTTATTAAATTTAACAAAAGTTTTGTATTTGTGCTCGATTTAAAAAAAAAAGGCAGGATGTTTTGCAAGACCAGTTGGATCTAATACTGAATACCGCTAATAAAACCTTGTGTTTCTTTCAAAACCAATATTTTACTCGTTTCAAATGCAAAAGTGTACCGCTGTAAAACAAATCGTTAAACATTAGTAGCGGTTCATTTCTTTATTGAAAATAAAAGCCGGCATAAACGAGATTATTCATATTAAAATGAGGCACAAAACTTAAAGATGTTTTTCATCAAAATTTATTGACAGTAACGGCGTAAATGTCAAAAATGTCAGATGACAAAGTGTCACATTCACGGGCAACTGCAAGACATAGAAAAACGGGGTTTGAACAAAATAAAATACGCTTAAACAGATCCGGCTGTCAAGTAAAACAAGACAGTAGTATAACTCCTCGTATATATTTTCCAAGCAAAATGTTTAAAATTTAAAAAAGAACAGAGCGAAAAATAAAATGGACAACAATTTAATTTATAAAATTCTGCAGAAAAAGGAGCCAAGATAAAAAAAAATAAAAATAACAAATAAGCAAAAGACAAGTGTTGGCAAACTTATACCAAAATTAATCATATGCGTGAAGAACATTCATTCTGTTTTGTTAATGCATAAGGACGATTCTGCTACTCCCGCTTTAATATGTAACGATTTTTTGCCTGAAAATTTAAAAATAAACTTTAAGCACAAAATTACTCTTGGCCAGGCAGGCGAATACAATTTTAAATTTTGATTAAAACCAAAGAAAGAAATTAAAAGAATTGTGAAGGAATCATGCAACGAAATCTAGCCATAGATACCTTGTTGCCTGTTTACAGAACCTGATGTCTTCGTGATATTTTACATTTTAAAATTGTACGTACTTTGGTATTTCTCTCTGGTATCTTTGGCCGAACTATAAGTGATTTTCGCATAATAATAATTTGGTAGACGTGATCTGAATTGATGGTTTGTGTCTTCATTGCAGTAAAAAAAACAAGAACAGAAAAAACCGAATTCCATAAACATGATAGTAACCAATGTTGACTACGATAGTGCTAATGATGGTGATGATGATGTTTTTAACGCAACGTAAAACAACGTTAAAGATAATAACGCATTTACAACTTATCTACCATCTCTTGTTGCCAGTAATGTCAAAAATTTTTTCAGTTAAACCATCATCGGCAACCACATCAGCATCGTCGTCATCATTATCATCATCGTCATCACCATCATCAATTTTAATATGAACAAAAGTATGTTGATGCAATCAAATATTACACTCATTGAAAGGCAGCTAAGAAAGGGGAAGAGTTTTCAAAAGCATTTACTTGAAAGTTGAAATGGCATTTTCCCCTTTTAAAATGGGCACATCCAAAGCTGTTTTATAATTCAAAAACTACCTTCTCAGATGTGAAAAATAGTTGGAAATTTGTTGCTAATATTTCAAGTCTTATCAACACATTTAGTAAAGAATACAAAATTTGATAAATAATTAATAATTTACAATAATTCACAAATTACTGTTGCTATTGTACTACACAGCTCTGGTCGTTTTTCCTTAAACGATTTTTTGACATTATTTGAATGTTTTAGAGTAGGATATTGTAATATTGAAGAACCATCCGTGCACCCCAGGTTTAATTCAATATGTGATGCACCTACTTAATAGAAAAAATAAAGCAGGTGCACGAAATCATTAGCTCTCTTTCATCCAATACTACATTTGTCTTTGCAATTGTAGTTTTCGTGAAAGTCTATAATTAATTTGCATTCAAATCAAGTATTATTCTGAACCAATTAAAATGCTGGGGGATATAAAAAATTAATGTTTATCACAACTTAGTTTAGATCCTATGGGGCTAACTTGGAGTTAGCGAACAAAATCTAAAGGTGGATACTATGTATTGGTAAACTAGTTAGTGTTACTAATTCAAAAAAAAATTAAGCTTTTTGCACAGAAAAACTATGGGTTAGAAATCAGTTGTCATCATGATTATTTAGCAAACTAACCCACATTTTTATTTATGATTAAAAAATCAAATATTGACACGCATTTTCTTCACAATCAAAAAGCCATCGTAGTCTACGTAACGAGTTTCTTAAAACCTCAAGCTTAGATAATAATGGTTTTAGATCATTTAAAATCAGTTTTATGTCAGAAAATGCTCATTCCAGAGTCGTCTTAATTTCATACTGATTATCGAAACCGTTCTGACAAAAATTAAATAAAACAAAAATTGTCTTATTTTCCAAGCAAGAAATGAAACCTCAAAAATAAGTTTTAAAGTGAGTTTTTTTTTTTAATAAAACTCAAACAAATAAAAACTAATGCAGTTAATGAATTTATGATGAATAAATTAATTTGGCAGGTACTTGTACAATCGAATATTCGGTTGTATTCAATTCTTATTGGATAAATAATAAATATTGTGCACAAAAAGAAATTTTACTTATAGGAGTAAAGGAAAGACCATATTGTGTTCTCTACAACAATTTATTGTTGTGACAAATATATAATGGTTATTTGAAAACATTTTAAAAATTGATTCAGTTGCAATAAACAAATTATTATTAGCATTTAATCATTTAATAATTTCCACACATAAATGTTGCAACATGGTTGAGCTGAACAATACAATAATAAAGCTTTAACCATAAAGAAAGTATTTTTATATTGTATAATTAAGCCGCTGCGAATCAGTAACATCAGCTTTTTACTGTTCTAAGAGTAACACCTTATTATCTACAATAATATCAATCCTTGGTTGATATAAAAGCTATTTTCGGGAGTGGACCTTACGTAGCCATCGTAGGAAGTCGATTAGTGAAAAACTATTCAATATTGTGGTAGTTTTGAAATACTTTTAAGCAAGTGTATATTTACCTTTTTCCTAAGCCTCAGAGGTAAAGTAAAATGAAATACTTGGAATTTAATTCACATTGGAAGTATTTTATATCAGTGCAGTGTTTTGTAATGATATTAAGTCCTTTTAATAGAATTGCTTTAGTAAATAAAATATAATAAATAAAATAAAATATATAACAGATGATTGTACATTGTACCGACAACATTCGACTGGCGACAGATGCCGTTGTCGCAACGCATATGTATGACTTTCTCTTTGTATTTTTTGGCTTGTGCATGATGATCATTACCTTTTTCTACTTTGTCTCTGAAAGAGCTTTAAAAATGTTGCGCCTATATTCATAATATATAATCAGGAACTCGACGCAGCCTCTTTTCGAAAATTTATTGTTTTCTTCCTTAATTTTCTGTACCGTTAATATAAGTATTAACCCTTTTATATTTGTTGATGCTTATATGTCAAACATTATACATGTGTGGCGAAGACTAGATTAGATAGGCATTCACTTCCGTCTTGACAAAAGTCCCTATTTTACGTGTCAGGGAAAACCAAAAAAAAAAAAAATATTTCTCAAGAAAAAACCAAAATATTTCAAATAGAAAAAACTAATTTTTTTTTTTGTCAAAAAATGATTAAGGAGCACGGTAGTGCGTCTGGCCAAGTTCAGGCCTAATGCACACAGTGTGTATATAACACGAAACCATTCGAGGTGTTTTTACCCCCTCATAATGTTCTAAAAATTTGGTATACAGGTATTGGAGAATAACCACTCAGAATAATCTGAAAATGAGCACTTTTCATCTAGGGGAACAAGGGTGACCCCTTATTTGTATCGGACACTTTCACTATAGCTAGATAGCTGGTAGGTCATGGGGAATAAGTAATCATAATCAGCAAAGAAACATAAATGTGAACATAATTCCACGTTCCTATCCAAAAATTTCGGCCGTTAAAAGCATTGAGATCAAAATGAGAACCAAGTTCGTGATATGTTCAATACCATTCCATTTCTAGGCAACTTGCCAGTTTGGGAACATTTTTCCCATAATTCTTTTCCATATTAAAAGTTAAAAATATATTTTATGTTTATGTATACATATAACTGAAACCTTTTATCTGCATACATACATGCATAAAGAAAAATCAATGTTTTATTCTTAATCAGAGTCATAGAGATATACATATATCGCAATCTTTTCATAATGTTGAGACTTCTTTTGTTACAGTTGTTTTTTTGGTTTTATCGCTTTGTGTCCTAATATGTCCACATTTGAAATCAGAAACGAGATTATATCTTTTCTCTTGCTTTATTGAAGACCAAACTTGGAACTCGACTGAATAATACTTATTTTCACTGAACCATTCGTAGATCAGAAAAAAAAACGTTACCTTAATATCTAAAAGTGTTTTTCTTTACCATTAATTGTTAGCAGCCAAAGAGATTATATTGAATTTTATACGCTTTCAAAATGAAACCTTAATTGAATTCCATTGTAATATTTGGCATTTATGTTCCAAAAAAAAAAAAAAGAACAAATTAGTTTTGTATGCTCGTGTATTCGAAACGCGGTCGCTAAGAATGATTGATTAATGTTGTTGCTTGTGTGTTACTTGAAATAGCTTTTAATTACTTTCACGAGAAATATAAACATTTTCTTATTAGAAGTAAGTAACGAATTCTGATCTTAAACTATTTTGGCCTTTGCGATAATAATAAAAGTAAGTAGATTTTTCTGGATTTTTTTTTAAGTCAATTCATTTAACCAGGAAAAAAATAAAATTCAATAGAAATTAAAACAACATTGGATAGAAGAACATTTGGGCATTTCATTTTGCATTTGGCATAAGTCGTTTTGTTTTTAAATTGAGATATTGAGCAGTTTACGCTTTAACATGATTAAAAATATTCATGCTGACTTTTGATAAGAATTGCTTCTATTTGCTATCTCAAGATACTTATATTTTTCTCAGTATAAATAATTCCGAATAGTCATTGAAAAATTACCTTTTCCCACTACGGTACCGTGACATAAGCCACTTTCAATATAAATAGTTTTGAAAATTTACTGATTTATATTAATTTTGCCCGATGTATTTTATAAGTTATTTATAATTATAACGTTTTTTATATAAAAGTACATCAGTTAAATTTAACCTCATCAGTAGCGGAGGTGATGTAGTCCACGGAAATCATATTTTGTTAAAAAATTTTAAAATAATTGCGTTACATTGAGGTATACAAAGAAGTAGATCCACCATTTTTTTCAAGATTTAATTTTTTGAATCTTTTTAAAGAACAACTCTATATTATTTTTTAATTATTAAAAATTTTTTAATAATTACAAATGCAAAAACAAATTTATTGGATTAAAATCTTAATATTCTATCTACAATTTGGTTTGAATATCCATATTGCCAGGCTCAAACTGTCTGTTGCCCTTCAAAATTTCAATAAATCGCGTATATATTTGCATGTGGATTTTTATAATTTTTTTCTAAAGACTTGGAACTCTTAGGTCCCTGAAAACTGGATGCAAATGCAAGTCCGTCAAGGCTTTATATTTTGCTGTTCTTATTTTTGAGCACTTTTTCTTTCATCTTTATTAAGGGTCAGAGTATATTTGTTTTCGTTTCTGTTGCGTTAGTCGCTATTCCTTTTGTTACGTTGTTTTATCTTTCTTATAACTGAATGAAAAAAATAATGCGCATTGATAGTCTAACTTTCACAAATAAAATTTATGTGCTATGTTATTAATTATCCCATATCATTATTTAACAGGTATGATATCTATTATAAACATCATCTTTTTAACCCACCAAATCATAAAAAATTGAGCAGGAGAGTTTCACTTATTTAAGGTATTTTGAATCATTTTTCTGTTGGCTTAGAACGAAGTTTGCCCTACTGTAACTTTACTGCTTGCACTCTTTTTTTCTAATTGAAACAATAAAAATTAATTATTAATCGGTACTATTATATAATTTACAAAACTGCACTCTTATTTTCCTCCTATGCAAATATGTCCACTGATTAAGGTTTTTAAAAAATACTCTCTCTCTCTCTTCTTTCCACTAAGCCTGCAAATAACTTCCTAAATACTTTGAAAATAATCAGCTTTCCACAACCGTTAAGTAGCAAAATTTCTCTCGGTCACAGTCTTACTAGTTCTCAATATATTGACTGACATTTTTTTAATGAAAAGATACCAGTAAATGATAAATAATTTTATCATTATCTTGATTTTTTGAAACAAGTGGCTTATGCCACTTTCAAACTAAACGGCTGAATTGGTAAGATAAATTAATTACATTCAAAAAAGTGAAATTATCTTGTATGTAAAATTTGGTGGTCCCATGCAAAACGTTAAATTTCTGTATTTAATTTAAATTGTTTATATAGTTTCATGCAAAATCATGGAGAAAAGTCATTCTTAAAAATGTTTTCAGAAAAGAATATCTTTTACCATTTTTCCTCGAGTGTATTACAAATAAATCGTTTTACAATGTCCAAATGTTAAGGCTCAGAGAGATTTATGTGCATTTGTGTTTGAAAGAATCAGTGTGTTTGCTTTCAAGCTCCTTTAAAATACACAATCAGTGCATGTCTATGATCTCAAATACAAGTATGAACAAAGGAATAAATGTGTGTAGGACTTTGGGAAAAAGTCCACTAACGTTTGACGTGGTAGAAGTCAGTAGTGGTCAGCCAGTATAAATGTCGTTTGTTCAGTTTAAAACCGTCACACAACTGTCAATATTAAAAACCAGCACATACCAATCGAACGGTAACACAACAGTTGTTTGTTAAGAAATTGAAAGAAAAAGTTAACAAAAATGTTGCCAAAGTATATCAAATAATATCTTCAACGATATTAAGTACGCACTTAGTAAATAAGAGAAAAATCTCTATTCTCTGGCTATTTATACTACGCTCTGCCAGTATTTTTTTTTCATAAGCAAAAACGAAAGATTTAAGAGCCCGAAGAACCCAAACCTTATTTGTTAATTTTTTTGCATTTTACGTGCTAAGAAATTTAAATGTTGAAAAAAACTTTTGTTGAGTTTAAAATAGTTTCTATTTATTGTCAATTATTCCATTTCATAATTTGGCAAATCGCCCTAAGTGCAGAATAAATAGTCGCATACATTTTTCTGATATTTGGAGTATGAACGTATCTTAATAATTGGTTAAAATCTAAATATTTTACATTGCATTAGACTGTATTCCAATATTCATACAATGATAATAAAATTATCTCTCTTACTGATAATTTACTTAACAAGCAGCATTTCAAAAAGCAAATATTCATAAATTTGCTAAACTTGCTAATGGTAGAGATGTCACAAAAACAATGATGGTAGTAATGACATCGTTGCTAATGATTACAGCCCAGGCGCCAACAATATTTATTAATTCTATTGCTAGCCTGCAGCTAAAATAAGTAGTAAGTGGACTTTTGTTTCAGACTTTTTGTCCATCTATCCCTTTTTAATATAACGAATTATTGATTTTAGAATAGGAGCCCATTTAGTTAATAGATATACAGTTACGTACTAGTTGCAAGACTAGTTATTTTGTACCAAAAAATTCACAATTGTTCAAAAATGAAATCTATGGCCAAAATCAACTGGAGAGTTTTTAGGGAAAGTTATTCTCAGGCAATTAATGCCTATTAATTAGTTGAATTAATTGTGTTACTTTCCTTGACAAGAGATTGTCTTGAGAAGACAAGTGGTGAAGTATGAAGGCTTAGAAAACATTTAGTGTTGAACAACACCTTTGGTGTTAGGTAGGTGCGTTACTTGAAGCTAGAATAGCCATTTTATTAATTTCTTTACTACGCCTATAGTGCTATAGAGTGATACCCACGAAAGCGCTGCGATATATACCAGTAAGTATAGAGTCACTAGCTTCTATTATATAAATTAATGTTATTTATTGGCAGCGGCTGAGACACTAACCCGGCAAGTCCTGACATCGAATGCTTAATAGTCAACGCACTAACTACTTAAGCTACAGTACCCTACAATCAACTCAAGCTATGATGTTTCACCGCAGAAGCTGTAGAAGCAGCAAGCAGTGCTGTAGAAGCAGCAAGTGCCCTCATTGTTGTTGTTTCTATACCAAACCAGCTTACATTTTTTATTCTCATGAAAGGAGGGCGTCTCTTATTAAGCTGCTCAGTCTAGCAATCTTAGTTTTTCTTATCTTAATTTCCGACTAGTAAGGGTATGTCACCTTTGCTACAGTCGTGCTACAATTAGGTAAAGACTTTTCCCAAAACGTTACTATGTAGTCATCGTTTTAGATGCAGGGTATTCACGATTAAATGATTAAATGTATGAAAAGTGCCATGGTCAATATTGAATTGAATTAAGAACGTAAAGCCTTAGAAGTCGGTCAATTTAAAAGTTTTTATTAAATTAAAACATTTTGTAGCAGATCATGATTACATTTATTAATACACATATTCTTAAAAAAGCCCATCTTAGCACAAACGTACTTAAGCCAATTTGTAAGTAACCGGCTCATGTATGAATGTATGTGCTTACAAATGTTTTCAATGCGAAATAATAAGGCAGGCATTTTTTAACTTACCAAATTTGCTTAAAAAATATAATCAAAGTGATTGCGAATAAATTTATATACACAAGTACAGTAAGTCCTCGTTATTCTAAAAGTTTGATTGGCGAGTCAAACACAAATGTTCGAATATCCATATTATTGAATGCCTATGATTTTTCATCTGCGGTTTTTAATTTTAATAATGTCGATTTATTTTCTTTAAACAAGAGATCAAGTTCTTGATTTCATTCTAAAAATAGTGAATGAAATTTTTTAGCCAAAACTCTTGCATAGAATCCTTAGTGGAAGTGTTGTATGTTTCCACTCTGGGGAATACATCAAAATACTTCTTTACCAAAACAGCAATTTTTTAAGTAAAGAAAACTAAATATACTCATAGATATAGGGGTTATCACTACGAATATGTTAAGTAACCAGCTTTTTCAATTTTTGGAGGTCAGTGATATAGAGGTATTACTGTATATATTTAAAAAGTTGCCGCTTCTATCCATATCTGTGCAATTAAAGTTCAAGTTCATTGAATCTTTTTAAATTTTAAAGCTTGCTTACACTACACTGCACAACTGTGGAAAAATGGAAATATTTAGCTATTAACATTTATTGCCTGTTGTTTTATTCATTGATTTATTTTATATATGTATTTGTTTTCGCAAAACAGTTTTATTTTTACTTTGGTGCAAAAAAAAAAAAATACAAATACCTGAACATTTTTATTAATTTTATAAAATAAAAATTTATTATATATTCTACTAGTTTAATATACCAGAGCCAAAATTCTCTCAGATAAACCTTTAACCCTTTTTTGGTTTTAAATTTTATCATAAATCGAAAAACGCAAATTACGCCGGGCCCAGAAAACAAACATTTTTACCTAAACAGATATTTCAGCTTTCTGCTTACAAACGAATTTTTCATGAACAGTAGATTAAGTTTTATGCAAAATTATTTCTATCATCGATAAATCCATTGATTTGCATTGCGGGCGTGGCACTTCCAATTCATAAAAGACATTTAGAAAATTGTTTTTTTCCAATATAATATCTGACCTTACTTACAAGATTTTTGATCCATAAAAACGATTCTGATAACCGAAAGTATTGGTAATCGTATTTTGCCGGTTGCATGCAACTAGTAGTAAATTGTCTGAAATAAAATTTGGATGGAATAGCATTAATGTATGCAATAACATAAATTCTGTAGCGCAAATTGGATTTAAAGTTTTTCTTTGGCGACTTAAAGTTGTAAAACAAAAACAAAAACAATTTCTTTTTTATTATTTTAAAAATAATAGCAAAGCATTTGAATTAAAATTTAGCTTATGCTTAGTATATAAACAGGTTTTTTAAAGGTCGTTCTGTGACTAATTTGCTATAATTATAAATGGGTTCAGTCTTATAGTAACCGAATCTGGATTAAATTCTATACGTCTATTTCTTGGCCTCTCATACATTGTCTAAAAGATATAATTTTTTCTCTCTTATCACAACGCCGTACCTAATATCACAGCTCTTTTGCATGCAAGAACTTGAACTTGTCCCTATCACCAAAGTACCAGTCACGTGACAAGTTCTGTTTCGTTTGCTCTAGGGAAATCAAAGGCTTCTGAATTATAATACTTTTTACGATATAAACTATTATGCTTTGAATATCATTTTTAAAACTTAATTATTGCTACAATTATATAAATTCAGCTTACTTTAATTTATAAAATTTACGTGTGCAGAGCTAGATGAGACTTTTGGCAAAAATTATTTTAGAAAAAGTGTTTATCCAAAAACCAGTAATTTGACTTAGCATAAATATTCTCTGTAATTTTCACATCTTTATGTCTTAAGGCCCACATTTTCATTCATCATTTTAATTCTTCTATTCATTTGTAAAAAAAAAAAAAAACATAACAAATCAATGTAAATATCAAAGTTGTAAAAGGGCCATTACATTTTACTTTTTATTCTACAATTATTAGTTCCATATTTGTTTTATACATTTTTGAATATTTTGTAATAATTTTATTTCTTTCTCTTTTATAGGTGAGTCGGTTGTTTACTTTAATAAACATACACATGCGTGTTTGAATAGGTGAATGTCAAGGTATGAAAGTTATTAACAGTAACAAGTATGTGCATGCAAGATAAAGTTTGGTTAAGTGTCTGAAATTGCTAATTTTATTATATACTAAGGTTTACCCGCGGCTTCGTTCACTTAAATGTGGATCTATCTATGTTTTTAATTCTATTAATTTCATTGTGAAAGTTTTGGAGAATCAGAAATTGCCCCCTACCTACCACCTTATCCTGATTTAAAAAACAAATGTCTCCCTTTACTGCCTTTACTGCCCCTTATGCTATTCTATGCACTTAAGTAAGTAAAAGAATATCATATGTTTTTTGGACAGTTCAATTCTATATTTTGCTGAAAGAATTTTAGAAATTAAGGATGGTTCCGGATTTTACCTCTTTGCATGAGCAAAAAGTATTTTTCTGTGTGTTTTTTTTCGTATTTTCACTCATAGGGAGACAAATTATCCGCTAGTACACAAAATATACATATTCTAAACTCTTTTCAAATATGCTAACACGACCACGTATATAAATTACCCACTGGACCTAAATATTGGACCGAACTAAAACCTTAAAATATTATACAAAACTTGCGAACAATTTTAAAAAGAAGAAGGGAATTTCATCGTAAAATTTTTAAATTTTACCAAAATCTAAAACTAACCGAAAATTAAATAATTTTCAGTTACCACAAAATAAAAATTTAATCAACAAGCAATTTAAGAAAATTTAATAAGTTATGAAGTTTACAAAAAGACACAATATTATGAAACACGTCGAAGGCGTACCAAAATTCGGTAAGAAAAAAACAAATACAATAAAATTCAAATTTTACCACAATTCGAAAACCCACAAAAAATAAATATATAAAGTTTATCACAAAACTGAAAATAAACCTTAAAATCGTACAAAAACACGAAATTTGACTAAAACTTGGAAATTCACATAAAATCGAACATTTACCACAAACACAAAAAATTAAAAAAAAAAAAAACTTTTAAAATTACAATAAGAAGAAAATCTGATTTCACAAAAACAAAATCGGATTTCAATATCTCGCCAAAAGTTAAAATCTAAAAGTCACTAAAAATTCAACCATATATTTTACAAAAATCCGAAATTTCGGCAAAATTTGGGACTTAAAAAATTGTAACAAAAAATTTCAGTTTTCGCTTTAAAAGTTGTCTACATTTTTCAAATCGCTCAAGCGAAAACTGTCAAAATAATTAATAGCAGTTGGAAACATTTTTTGAATTAAACACTTTAGTAGTTTACACGTTTTGAATACAAATTAATTTTTATTTATTTTATGAAGTGAGTTCTTAAGAAAAGAAAATTTTCAAATTTGTGTTTTTTTTTTTGTAAAATTTTAAATAAAATTTTTAAAAATTAATGTTTAATTATTTTCCATATTAGTTTGATTTTAATTAAATATGCCTTAAATCACAAACGATAAATAGAGTTCCTGTGTGCAGTTTTCCTTAAGTTTGCGTTTAATGTTGTTGTTAAAATAAATAGTATTTTGTAATTTTATGACTTCTATGTTCAAATATTTTTCTTGATTAAAGTATTAGATGGGGATAGAGCACTTCCACTGCAAGCAGTGATGCAATAACTGCTACGACTGCTGGTATGACAGGTATGTGATAGTAGTCGATTTGGAAAACGAAGCATACACACACATATTTCTAACTTCGTTTTGAATATATTTTCATTAATTTTTGATAGAGTCTTGCACATATAGTCTTTGAAAATCAAAACTTTTTGATAAACTTTTAAATTTTATTTTTAAGAAAATATTGAAAATATTATTTTCTCGATTTTTTTGTAAATGTATTTTTTTAAACATTTAAAAACAAAACACCTAAATTTTATTTCAAAACAACATTGTAAATTTTTATGTTAACATATTTCTATTCAGTTAATTATTTTTTTATGTTTTATAAACAAAAAACACTCACCGTTTGTATAAAATGTTATAACTTAAAAAAAAATCTATTAAAATTTTTATATTGTTGTGGCCAGTATTTAATTTTTTTGTTTAAATAAGAATTACCGCACAAGATCGTTATTCGTTTAAACTACGTCACTATGTCTTTATCATTTAAATTTTATTTTTATAAAATATTTTCATAACTACAATTAAACAATTTTTTTTTAAATATATTTATTCATTTTTTTATTTATTTTTTAGATATTTTATTATTATTCTGAATTCGTTGATTGCACCCAACCCGCCTTAGTTTCGCAAAAATCGTACGAAAGAATTACACCACTAAGGGATCGCTTTGCACATGTTCAATTCCCACCGACCGTTTGTAAAATAATTCTCCTTAAAATTAAATTGTTGGATTCTTTTATACCTTCGCGTCGTTGATTCTTCAGTGTTTAGTTGATTTCTGTTCTGTTCTGTTCTGAAATTCAATTCTGCTAAATGATGTTGCATTTGTTGCTGATTTTTGTTGTTGTTCATAATGATGCCGACGATGGTGATCATAATGTTGACTGGAGAATTGTTTGTTCAATTGTGTGGTGTGTTGTGGTGTTGAAAGCGGCCGAGAGTGTGTATTCGCACACAGGCCCTTTTCAATAAACCAGAAAACAGAACAAAATGTTCATCATCGTACTACCTATAAAACACTTGTTTATCGTATTGTTGTTGTAGCATTTTATTGTGCGAAATGCGAAACTTAAATTATAATTTTTTGTTTTGGTTTCTTAACAAAAGCAGAGAGGGACGATAGCAGCAGATATTTGTAATTCTGTTTTCACTGATCAGTGCTGCTGCTGCAGCAACTGCAGCTGCTGCTGCTTTAAATATTGTTCTTGATGTGCAGCAGCGGAAGATGTTACTAAACGATCCACAGCGTTAAAGGAGGCTCAACTAAACAAACAAACAGAACAATTCATACGAAGGGCTACTGGCAACATTTTGCTGTTGTTAAAGTTCTACACTAATTTAAAACGTTTTACTCTTTCTTTCGTTCTTGATACTCTTTTATGGCATTTGTAGTTTGTTTCGCACAGATAATTTTGTTTTCACAAAATCGCTTCAGCTGGCTGTTGTTTACGCTCCAACTTGATTATTCCGAATTCGTCATGTGAGCAGAGTTGAGCGAATGTTGTGTGTGATAATTTTGTTAAATTTTCATTCTCGCCAATTTCAAAAGCAAATATAAAGCATTTGTTCTTTGAGATACCTACTTAATTTGACGCAGCCAAAATTTAACAATTAAAGTAAAATTTTAAAGTTGTGTTTGTTGTTTGTGTTAAAGGCTTAACTCTCTTTTATTCGCCAATTTCGGCCAATAAATATTTGTCTCTGTGGCAGCATATTGCGGGTTTTAATAATATGTACATTGACTCATAAATATCTGTAAAGTAAGGAGAAGATTTGTGAGTGTAAAAATATGAATAAAACCAAAGTAATTAATAAATATGAACAGGCATTGAATTTAAACAAAAGTGGTAGGTAGGTGGGGGGAAAAGGGATATCTTATGTTTATGGATAAAAAGTATACCTTCCTTTTCCTCGTTGCATCTCTTGGCTCTAGCTGCATATTATGCTGGTTTGTTTCCGATAATACCCTTTAAAGAATGTTTTGGACAGATCCCTACAGACTCTCGTATCCTGATTTTCGTGTTTAATCATAAGTTTTAATATTGCTTTGCTAATTCTATTGCAAAACAACATTTAATTTTTTGATCGTTTTGGAGTGGTGGAAATATTAATTTCCTTAAAACCGCTTTACATGTATAAAATGCCCCATATAAACCTTTGCCATTACTCCTGTTCTTTTAAGATCCATACATGCTTGCTCTTCGTACTGTTTGTTGTTGTTTTTTTCGCTTATGTTGCTCTTCATTTCAATCGATTAAAGAACTTTAAAATTTGATTGGTTGTTTATTCTCTGTGTGTTTGTTTGTTGTTCCGGTCAATTGGTTAAAAGATTTTGTTTGCATTTCATAAACAACACAAAAATTCTCAAAAACAAATTGGTTTTCGTTCTTTAGAAAAAAATAAAAATAAAACAACTTTTTAGCATTCAATTCGTTTTTTTTTTGTTCCTTCTACGTTTTTATTGACTTGCACAGTGAATACAATTTTTGCAATATTTATAAATTTATTATTCCAATGGCAACAAGTTAACACGGCGGGAAAGGTGGTGATTCACTTTTATTTGGTTTTTTTTTTTGGCTCCTTCTATGGGCCTGTGTGTGAATGTGTGTGTATGTGTGTTCGTGTTTGTGTGCTTTAGTGCATGTCATAACCTACATATTGGCATCCATCGTTTTATAATTCTGCAAAAGCAACATCAACAATAAAAAATAATATTTTATATTAATGGAATATTTTAACTGTTTTGTCCAGAGATTTACAAGAGTCATTATAACTTCTTTTAAATTTTAGAGTGGTGAAAAAAAATAAAAAATTTTTCGTTAAGGTGTGCGCGATAATAAAATATAACACGCTGTGTTTGTTAATAACACTCCTTGTGTTTTTATTAAAAAAGAAAACTTTTAAAAATATATCCATCAAACACTTACAGAAAAAACTTGTTTGGAACCTGATCGCGACAACTGTTTTATGTTCTCTACCACAATATGTAGTGGTGGCAAACATATTAAGGTTAGTTTCATTTACACTACGTCCTGACGAGCCAAAAAATTGCTCCCACAATCAAAGTTTTTTAGCTGCTGCTGTGTCAGTAAGGTAAAAGTGCTGAAGTGCGATTTTGTTTTCAGGAAGGCAATTTAAATATTAAAAGTTGATTTCTAGAAATAATATTTCTTTTTAAACACACTATTGTATAAGTTTGGAGAAGAATTAGATTTAAAAACAATCGTATGTTTTGTTAAGGTCTTATTCCTAATGAAATTGTATGTTGTAAATATCTGTCTCTAGTGAAAAAAATAAACTGAAACTCATTTCAATATAACTTTCTGAAAAATAAAACAAAATAATTATCAAGTAAAAAAAAAAACAATAAAAACTTAAAATAAAATACAATATACTTAAATTTTGCTGATAGGTAATTTGGATTGGGAAGTCACAATGGAGCTTTAACTCGTTTTCAGCTTAAGTCGACTTAGGCACTTATTCCCTATTGTCACACAAATATTACAGAACAGTTCAGTACCTGTTTTCTGAGCGATTCGCGGACTCAGTGCCAAGTATTTTTGCAACTATTAAAAGAAAGCGTTTAAGTTTGATAAAAAACAAAATGTAGGAAGCAGTTTAAATAAACATAATTCGAAAAGAAATTTTGTCTATAATGGAGAATCATAATGAAAAAGGTTTCTTGCAAATAAGCCCTGTAGTGCGATGCACTACTATTTTTTTTAACTATAATCGCATCGTTAAAAAAATTTAACAACAAAATTTACGATGTTGCGCTTGAGTAACCTTTTTTAAGCAACATTCGCAATCGTTTAGTCAGCTGTTGTTGCTAGCTAAACGATTGTAGGCAAAAAAAAACGACGTATATTTTTGTGTTGTTTATTTTGTCGACATACTAAAATGTATTGCATCTTCTAGGGGCGGTGTATATTAGTTTAGAAATAATTTAAAAACCATATTTTTAATGAGCAAGGCACTGGATACATACATATTATGTTTATACTACATGTAGAAAAAGCCTCAAACGGTTTTTACTCATCTTTTTCAAAAATAGCTAAACGCACAACAAAATTTTTCTAAAAATCTTTGCTTTTTTCTACTTGAAGACAATTTGAATAAACAGAAAATTACCGATGCCTACTATCGTTTACGAGTAGTTAGTGAATCACACAATCGTTACTGCAAATAACAAAAAATTTCGACAAATTTTGCGACTGTCGAATCGTTAAAAGTTAGTGAATCGTTGTACTGGTATCCTTCGGATAGAATACTGTTGACTGGTGACCAAGAAAATCGGTAGATATTTAAAAACACAAATGCAGTGCGTAAAATTTTACAAACTTCAAATAAAATATTGTTGAAAGTATTCATCTTCACCCTGTAAATATTTTATTTTATAGAACTAATACTTTTCGTACAAACTTTGCATTATATAAAATATATTTCTTTTTATATATATTTTTTTAATTCTTATTCGACTTTGGCTGAACCATTATTTTACAACTCGTTTTCACAAATACTTTAATATAGATATCGGCATTTCATAAATAAATATACTCACCTTAAAGACTTGGATTTCGTTAAAGGCTGCTAAAACTAATTCGCGCAATCTCATAAATTTTTCTGCCTATCAAACTAGAGACTAGATAGCTATGTATATTCTCTAGTTTGAAATACATATTTTGGTGAATAATTCTTGCGCCAACTTAGGAGACAATAAAGGAATAAAATGTTGTTACGGTCTGCAGTTTCATCAGCGAGATGATATTTGCCATTTTCTTAAACAGAAATTTAGCTAGGAATCGCGGCTGCATTCATAAGTTCGAATATTGGAAGTAACTATTGGAAGAATATTGGAAGTTCGAATATTTGTAACTTACAAATGTAACCGTAATCTACGAGCAGCATATTACGAATAAATTATGTGGTTGTAAACAAATCGCATTATTTTTTGTTGAAAAATGAAATTCATTATTTTTAAACTACTTATTTTTACTCCTAACCAATTTATTATAAAATAAGGCAATTTATTATTGAGGGTGGATAAGATATTGTCTATGAGTATTTCGCTGGTTGCTCAGGCCAGCTCGTCAGAAAACCTTTAAACATATCACATTGTAGTTGTACATAAAAATAATATGGCCTCTTTAGATCGGTAGAAAATGGAAAATTTACGCAGGCGACTTAAGCCATCGAATGCTTAAGAGTAAATTCGCCAACCGTTTAAGCTACAGGAACCTTCTACTAAAAAAAATTAATTGTTTAACTTAACCATGTTCCAATTTTTATGAAGGGAAATCATTTAATCATTGAATGTAGAAAATTACTTGTTTATCGCAAACAACCATTTTCTTTTGAAAAATGATTTCTTCATTCTTAATATTTTAGTGAATCCCATATCTTTTAAGCAAGAACAACAGTCAAATCGAATTAAGAACGTGTAGCGGTCTGACCAGGATCAGTGTGTCTGCTCTTCTTAGTCTCTGGTGCCCATCAAATTGCAATAAATCCCGAGGGTAGACCTCAAGTTTGCTTACATGTTTGCACGAGTATTTTTTGTTTCTTCTTTGATAGTGAGAAAATCTAGATATCTGTATTTATGCTATATTATATGCTATGTTTCCAAATTGGTTTTATAATAATTTTGTATAAAGGAATTGGCCTTAGCCTTCTAAGAGATTCGATAGATTCACCTTTATTCTCCACATTTTACAAATGACACTGAACGTTCTGAACGGCCAATTGAGGTCAGTACAGCCGAAAATGTCGAAAAATTCCACGATATGGTATTGGCCGATCGAGGAGTAATTACATATGGCAGTGTGTTTTCGATTTTAAATGATTAGCTGGGTTTAAGAAAGATGTCTGCAAGATGGGTGCCGCGTTTGCTCTCAATTGACCACAACCGTATACGTGTGGCAACTTTAAAGGATTGTTTGGAATTGTTTAACCGCAATCCGAATGAGTTTTTGTGGCGTTTTGTAACTGTGGATGAAACATGGATCCATTACTGTATTCCGGAAACCAAGCAGCAGTCTAAACAATGGGTTTCTCTGGGTGAACCTGCTCTGAAGAAGGCCAAGGTAAGTTAGTCGGCCAATAAGGTGATAGCAACAGTTTTTTGTGATGCACGCGGGATAATCGGCATCGATAACATTCAAAAGGGAAAAACAATAAACGGCGAATATTATGCCAGCTTATTAAACCGATTTAATTTTTCATCAAGATAATGCACGGGTGCACACGTGTGCAGTCTCAATGGCAAAACTTTATGAATGGGGCTACGAATTGGTACTGGTAAGAGACTCATCGGCTTTACTTTACTTTTTACTTTTTTATTCATATCCAGAGTATTATTAAATATTATTTGATATATGTATATGTAAATTGATTGCAATTAAAATTCGTCGTATTAATATTGATGCAGCCATTTATTAAATATTTAATCAAACTTTGTGCCTTCGTAATTTTTTATTTGATAATATTTATGAGGCTTTTCATTTGAAAAAATATGTCTTTGTGCATTCACTTGAACGTACATACGAGTACATACATGTACGTTACACACACTACTAAAGCAAAAAGACCCGAACATTATTTGATTAAACAGAGAGACTGAGGTGTTAAATAAACATTATCATGTCAATATAAATTATTAATGCATTTGATAAGAATAAAAATAAATGCTACGAGCTGATGTGATGATTATTGAAATATCTCTGTTCGTTTATTTGTTGTTGCTGTTATTGTTTTTATTGCCTTTATGGCCATTATGGCTGTCATATTGTCCTTTTTTCGATTGCCTTTATTGTCTTTAATACTCATCGTTTATATTATACTTTTCGCTTTTTTGGTAGTTTTTTGTTTTATATCTTTGGCGTTAACAGGCGAAACGAGTATAAAATTGTTTTACGTCCACAAGCAAATCATAATTTCAATATTATTTTGACACTAATGACGGTTATAACGTGTGAATTTGGGAATGTATTGTGTGTGTGAGTGTATGTATGAATATACTTTTGGCTATTTGCGAGGGTATTTAAAAATTCAAAGTAAATGGTTTATTACATTTTCACGAACACATTATAGAAAAAGGCGAAAAGTAGGTGAGTGAAATCTAAGATAACAACAGCTGGTTATAGTTTTGCGTTGGGATTTGATGCTTTAATCATAGACAAGTTGAAGTCTGTAATTTCTTCTCTATAACGCACAAAATTACACACAGTGTTGTTGGTTTTCGTTTCCACGTAAAATGGCTTTCCGAATAATAAAATTATATTAGCGGAAATCACTCTTCGTTGCATATCTGCAATTTTTGCACACTTGGTATGATTTTCTGCCATAAAGCGTGAGTGTCTTTTTTAAGCGTTTAGCAAATTTATTACAGAGTTGCATAAAGTAACTTTGCCGCATGCAATAAGCTAAACCGCATTCAGTATATAAACGCTAACGCCGCCTCTAAAATGTTTACGCAAAGAAAGTATTTGGTGTGTGCATAAACTTCCTAAAAACTTTTATCAATCAATGGAGTTTTGTTTGATATTTTAATTTTTACTATTTTAGCAAAAACATTTTAACAGTCTTCGAATCAGTTTTAATTCTTCACAGGTAATTATTGAGACGGTTCTACGCCGTGAAACTTTATAAGCGCAGGTGTCTAGTTGTTTTGATTTAATAATAATAAAATGAAATAAACAAATATTTTAGCATGGCAAATTACCAATCTGCAACGATTTTTGCCATAGCATATTTGCTCAAGTGTAGCAAATCTTAGTTTCATACATTTTGTTGTTATGGTCTTGCAAAATGTAGCATATTTGCTAGATCTGCTACATTTGCAAGGTTTGCAAGGGTTGTTTGCAACCAAGATTGAGTTCCCCTATTGTTTGGAAGAAATAAAAATAAAGGATTCATGTACTTAAAAAAAGTTGAAAAAGTTGAAAAAGTTTCACAGTTGCCATTTTTCGATAATACGTTTGTTTAATTAATGAATTACGGAAATTAAAAAAAATATAATTAATTAATTAATTTTAACAAATTTACAAGGAAGAATAATTAGTTATGCATGTATATACAAATATGGGGGTCAAAGCGAAGTTGCTTTAATTCATCGCTGAACATTGCTAGTCGACCTTAAACGAACGTAACACAGCTGCCAGACAGTATTTTCATAAACATCCAAGGAAATTAGATATTGTCATGTTAAGTGTTAAAGGCGCGACAAATAATAAAACTAAACAACTACTCATAATATTTTTCATGCAATTCTACCGTAGGGAAATAAAAATTTTGCGCGAAGGCTTCTAATACCGCCAAGCATTTCGCAAATTTTCATTCCCAAAAAGGATTTTTATTGTAACGTTTGTCGAGGAGTCACCATACCTGATAACACTGATCACACATCGTGAGCGCCAGTATTCACACGTTTATAAGATTTTAAGGTTTCCGATAAATAAAAAATCATCGAGATGGCAAAAAAGATAACTTCAAAAATATTAAAAATGTTATCGACGATTTTTATGGCGATGGTTTTCATAAAAACGCGAACTGGTGTCTAATTTTCTCTTTAAATAATTCCAAAAAAAGAAATTTGTTTACTCTTTGTATAGGAAATCAAGTTGACGTCGAAGTTCTTGGTGAAAGAATTTTTTTTTACAACTCTATTATGAAATAAATTCTCAAGTAACTCTTGTTGTGATTGCTTATTTAAACATAGTTTATCACACAAAAGATATCTGTTATTAAAATCAATTTCGACCAGAGTTTCAAATTTCTCTCGCATATTCATTTTGTATTTCTTTTCCTTTGTTTAAATATAAAAAGGGTTTCCCAAAAGCAGGTTTTCATTATTAAAGTGTCGTAAAAATAATAAAATTTTTTCGGCCGCAGTCGCGACCAAATAACACATTTCGTTCTACTTACAATGGATAATATTGGAGTAGCCGATATGTGAATAAAATAAGAATATGCCACATGTATACAGCCAGGGAAACAATTCATATAATACATGAGACACGTCCTGGTCGTGTACACTCTCGTTTCAGTCATCAGAATTAGCACCCTAGATCGTGTGGTTTAACACCATTCGATTTCTTTTTATGGGGTTACTTGAAGTCGAAGGCCTCTGTGCATTAGAGAAGAAAATTGAACGCTGCATCAACGAAATTCAGCCACATTTATGAATTGAAAATGTCTACAAAAAATTGGGTATATGCCAGCGTAACCGTGGAGGCCAGTTTTCTATTGTGTTACTGCATGAGTATCCCTATCCTATGCACTATAGGAAATTTTAACCCTTTTTTTGGCCAAAATTAATTACAGCCAAACGGCAGGACCAATTTGAATGATTTTTTTTTTGACATGACTTTTGGAAGACTATTAAGATGGAAGAAGGGATCCTTAAAGTGTTGCACAGACTAAAAATAAAAAACGTCAGTAAAGGTAACTAAAAAATTCAGTTCCAAAGGGGTTTCCAGGATTATAGGTTTCCGTATCCAAGAATTTTTAGATCTTTGATAGATTCTCTGTCGCTCTAAAATGTTTTTACAAAATTTTTTTTTCTAGTGTACTCTAACTTTCAAAGATAGCAGTAGAAATTTCGCTTACAAATTTAAAGAAGTAACAAACAAAGGATTTTTATTCAAAAATTTTATTTTCGAGTTCCAATTCGTCAACTACATTTAAACTCGTCTTTTTGTTCTCTCATATTTTTGGCAAAAATCTAATTGCGGCCGTCCAGGCTTCGATTTAGTGGAGGCAGACTGTGTTTCAGGTCTTCTTATCGAAGTTTTACCTTTAAGTCAAACAGCATGCTGTTTTTCAAAAACCTTGAAACTCCCACAACTTTTATGCCATTTCATATTCATATTTGAAGAAAATTTTCTTGACCGCTCCTTTATAGATTGTTTAAGGTTTTCGGAACAATCACTCTCACCAATGTATGAAAAGAAATGGGCACAAATCTCTTATTCGTTGTGTTGCTCTTGCCATGTATTGAATAACTCTGAATTTGACACGCAGTAGTCACCTGGAAGAATGCGTTTTTCAAAAAATTTTGCAGATATCCGCAGTTGAAATTTATTCAATCCGGAAGGTAATTGATTATCCTAGAGAAATATTTTGGTTTTATGGCCAGCATGTGCTAGCATTTTTTTGGAAGTCTAAATAAAATTCCAATTCATAATTCCATAAGTTCATCTTAAGGTCACTTTAATTTTTCCAATTTAATCGATTTAATAGATGAGTTTACCAACATTTCACTATATTTCATGAAAGTACTCACCTTCGGCGTTATTTTCTATTATTTAGTTTTAGCAAATTATAAATTATTATTATGAAAACTTTTATTACAAACTATCACAAAATTCACTGCACTTAATCGTTTTTTGATAACTAATTTACAAATCGCAAGCAAAACATGTGATAAAGTAACAGTCAGTCAATTCTTTCGAAAAATTTAAACAGAGATATTTACTTTGTTATTGTTTTTTTATATTAAAGCAAAAAAAAAATACACTTAGCAAAAATTTTGATTTTAACATTTGGTTAAAAAAAATGGGTAAAATTTCCTATATGATTTAATTTTCAAGACTAAAAACTGTGTTTTCTATTTAATTCGAATCTGTCGTCAATAATGGTGTCCCCTTTACATCAATGTAATTTTCTTTTAAGTAATTTTTTGTATTCATCCAATATCCATTTACTGCTATTAATATGCAAAAGTGCATTCACATTTGTGTGTTGCATGAATGAATATCTGAAGAACCATCTCGTTAGAGATCATAACATGTCAACTTTTCGTATTACTTCTGTATGTATTAGAAAGGCAAAATAGGGGCATTAGAATACATGCTTGCAGCATTGCTAATGTAGTCACTTTGTGGTACAATCTTCTTAACTGGAGTTGTAACGTTGACGTGAAAAATATAACAATTGCTTTAATCTTAAATCAAATTCGTGAATTGAGCTGACTTTGTTTCTAAAGAAATCTTCATATAAAATTCAAACACATTAAACTTTTTCCATCATTCCGTTACGAAAATAGAGTTACTAGTTTAGAATAGAAGATAACAGAGCGCGTGTGTATTAAAATATTAATTATTATTTCTCGCTCTTAATTTCTTCATAACTATTTGTGGATTTTTAGCAGCTTTTGCTCAAATAAAAATTATTTTATTTTTATTTTCCAGCTGGCCATCATTTTCGATTTTAGTATTAAGATGTGATAGTGAAATATCGTGAATATCGCAGTAAATTGGAATAACCTATAAAAAGCTGTCAGATGTAACAACTGGCAATATTGGAAATCTAATTAGGTACTATTGTGAAAATTATGACGATCATTGAAGAATGCATAGCAAAAGGCTTGTTCTTAAATCCGCAACTGCAAATCAATTGCCACATCAAAAGTTTCTTGGCGAATTTAATTTTTGTATTTATTCGGCTGGACGAAATATTAAATTTTTTACTGGCATCTAAAATTCAAAGTCTCTACCAAGTTCGAAGTCACCAGTCTAGAGGACTGATTGAATGTAAAGTCATTTAACAGCTGTGGGTCAAAGGAAAGGTAGATCAGCCACGAACATCGCCTTCGTCCGTGAATGTGCGTCGGAGAATTTGAGGTAGTCGATTTCTCGACCTGCACTATTGCCGCCGTACAACATCCAGCTTACTCAGTAGCTCAAATTAATGACCTTAAACAACGCCGTTTGTTCGCATACAGGGCTTCAGAGCGTTAAGAATAAGAACCGAATTTTGCCTAAAAATTATTTGTGAATGGCTACATTAACAGTACAGTACGTACGCTCACCAGATGACAATACATCCGTAGAAAGTCACTATGTATTTGACGTGTATTTTTCTACATAAATTCATTGCAGAATTACGTTATGCCATTTAATGTTATTGTTATCTCTCGCGAAGGTGATAAATTTTGACCACCAGTACCCGACCCCCGCTAAACGTTTTCTTGCATAGTCCCCTTAATAAGAAGATCAGATGGATTGAAATATCTCTTACACCATTTGAAGAAACCAAGGCTCTTGTTTATTTCTTGTAATTAGGCCATCGAACATCACATTAGTTTTTAATGAAGGTGACATCAATGCTTTTGATTCCTTAATACTGATACTACCCATAACTAGAGGTGCTGCAATATAATCTGTCGTGGATGTCTGGGAGTAAGACCACAACGTAGCGTGTTACTAGCGTTAAAATCAACCCTTTTCAGAGAACCACATTCAGAGGTTATCACAAGATCTCATTTGAGCGTATCATTCATATTGTAATTGAAGGCCTGGTCTATTACTGAATGAATATGGACGGCAAATGCTGCTGTAACCTGCAAATCAATAGATATGATTTACAGTTCGACATAACGGATCATTTAGAAAACTAAGAAATAGTGTAAGAGAAATTACGCAGCCTTGTGATACACCTGAAGTTATTTTGAGAACCGTATGATGGACCCCATCTATAACAACTGGTATAGTGCGATCCCTGATGAAGCCTGATATGAATCGTGAGAAGGCCTTACACACACTAAAAGCAAACAGTTTTTCGTAATTATTGCTCTCCTAGAACCTCTTAAGATTTACTTTCTGTGCATAATTTTTTCTGCAATGGCTAAGAATTCCTAAGGAATTATTTTTCATATTTTTTATGGGAAAGTGTTGTTTGCTTTCTTGCCACTTTCGTAGGATAAATAATTTTTTTTCTTTTCTAGAACGTTTTTTTTTAATTTTATATTTTTTATTTTGCCATTATCATCACACTTATTTATAAATCCAAATAAACTTCTTGTATAATATTTCAAATCGTTACCTAAATACAACATCAATAATATGTAAGTAATAAAAAAATACATAAAACATTAAATAAAATAAAACACAATACTAAAAGCACGAGTGTTTAAGTCGGTCTATGCGATTATGATCGTTTACCATGACTATAAACAATTTAGCGCCATATTAAAACAAGTACTTGTTTAACACTTGTAATACATACCCGTATTAAATTTGTTGTGTTGTAAAACTATTAAAAATGCAAATACTCCACACGCACTCAGAGCCAGACGGTTGGATAAGAACAATGTAGAATAATAAAAAGGCACACGATTATAATAACTTCAACATCAGAGATGAACGTGTATCGATTCGTCAATAAAATTGAAATACACAACACAATTTCTTGTAGACACAATTTAATAAATCTGCTGCAAAAGTAATAAAAACAAACCCAGGGAATGAGGGGTTACATAAAAGCATAAAAATAGCGATGTAAAATTTTAATTTTCATAAATATTTTTCAATATTAATAAAAAGAAAAACTTTAATAAATGTGGAGTGGGGGCATTAAATGACAACAATATTCAGTCTATTAAATTTTGGCAATTTGAAATATTTGTTATTGGTCGTAAGATTCAGAAATATTAAAGAAATAAATATGGCACAAACAAGTATCTGAACATTAATAGTTGCTTGCATTGATAAGCAACGCTGCTGCCTTTAAAGAAGGGTTCTGAATCGTATTCAAAATGTTTGTTAACAACATAATAACTTCTGTTTTGACTAGAAACCGTTTAGCTATTAGGTTAGCTTGGGTGGAGAGGTGGTGACATTCGTCCCTTGCTTGTAGGCATACACCTAGTCCAGTGCTTTCACCGGATGTGCGCCCTCCATTTATGAAAAGATCTCCACTCATAGCAATTGTGTTCCCCGAACAAACCTTCTGACTAGTTGCTAGTTAATACCTCTCAAATGAGACGCGGCCGGTAAAGTGTCGGCCGACAAAGATCTAGTCCTTAAGTGTGTAAAATGCCTGACAGTGGAATAGTGTTTCATCGTCTGTACAACCTCCTTATATGATTTACACTCACCACTATCCGCGCACCCTATACAGCGTTACGCGTCTTACTAATTTCAGATTTGTATAGTCTCAGCAGCATTCTTGTCTCAGCAGCGTCATTGTTACGCGACTCACCGTGTATCCATACCACAGTGGAGACTTACAGCACGGGTTCCGTGACATCAAGCAGCTTCGCACTACTTAAGCCCACCTCCTGAATCGCTCAGGCCTTAATTGCCAGACCATACCCTGTTCATTTCCGACCACTTCATAGTGGCCCAATATGCAAACGATGAGCTGTATACCATGCGTTGCATAGTCGTTTATCGGTTTTTTTATTCACACCCTATCAGAAAATAGTGTCCTTATTGTTATATGGCTATCCTTAAAAAATTTTTTCCTACACAGATTTATCAGTAGCCTTGAAGCCTTTTAGACACTCCGTGATAGCCCGAACTTGAGAGACCGTGATGATCCTGGATTCGGAAGTGTATTTCGGTAATTTCGAAGGGCGTCTTTGGCATCTGTGCTAGGCGAAAAACCACTAGGACCAGGAGTGTATGTTTGGTATCACTACCCCATGTAGCTGTTATATATTTATTCAAATCAGAGTCGGTCAACTCATCGGAAATTATTGAAATTAAAGTAGTACTTATAAACCGCTGTCATGTTATTAAGGATGTTTCAATAAGGGCGGGTCGCTGTTTAAATGCAATAAAGCAGGATGTATGTCAGGTATTCACAAATTTTCTTTTAAGGATCGTTACTTCAGATAGTGATACAGAAGCGTGAGGGCCATTCCCAATTCCATTAAACCGGCCTGAATTTAAACAATTGTCGGAGCTACATTGCCTTTGAGGATACCGGGGATTGCGTCTTATTGGCATAGAATCTTAGAATCCAGAAATGCATGAAAAGGAAATCAAGTTAAATTGCACAATTTAGGTGGCCAAATTATCCAACCTCTGCGAGAAATGCCCATAATCAAAAAATAATTAGCAAATTTTAATATTTCAGCACAAAAATTTTAATTACACCAAAATGTAATCTCACAATAGTGACGAAAATTTACAAAAAATCAATGGTTTGGGGTATTAGCAAATTGCAGTTAAAATAATATATAAAAAAATGATCGTTCACCAAAAAATTAAAAAAATACACCAAAAAGTCTTAAAATCGTAAAAATTAATAATTGTTAAATAATTGTCATAATAAACCGAGAGTTTGAAAATTCAGTATGAAATGAAAAAAACTGGAATAAAACAAAATAATTGCAAAATACCACAAAAATCCAAATTCACTAAATTTTCAAAACTACAAAATGTTAGTGATCAGAAACTGAATAATACATAACAGAGTTCACGAATGTGGCCACAACTGACTGTCAATATCAATATCCCGCGTTAGAAAATTCATTACTACCCTTAATTCTGTAAAAAAATACGTAAATAATAGTTACCTTACAAGCAAAAAATAAACAAAGACAAAATTGTATACTTTATAGAATATACCTTGATTATATTAATTTTCGCTTCTTGAATGGAATCTTGTCCTGTTAAAAAGTACGTACTTAACACACCTTTATTTTTTTTTGGATTGTATACAGATTTTAGTAGGCAAAGCCCTTCGGTGTTACTAGGAGTAAAATCTTAAAACAAACGGCACCTTTTTCGGGTGTACACATGTTTCGAGTATAAAAGGGCAAAAATATTGCCTTTGTTTTGAAACACGAATGATGATGCTGATTTTAGATCAAATTATTATCACGATTATAATTGTTTATAATAAGGCCGATAATATTTAAAACTAATTTCTGCAAAATTTTGCCTCGTCTGACCAAGCCCTAAGTTTTCATTTCACATCACTTGACATATTTGTTAACACCCACTCACGAAGCCAAATTAAACCGATTAAAATATTGTTCCTTTGTCAGCTTGGGATAAGAATCTTGTAAAAGATGGATAAAGGACTTATCTACTTATCCATTCGCCTAGAGATAAAAAAACATACAGCCATATGAGTCCATGACCAGCAAAACGACAACAAAATCGAACATATAATTTTATGGAAATGTCAACCTAGTATGAAGTGAAAAGCTCTTTATTTTTGTTTGTGAATTAATACAAAGGCACTCACGCTAGCAAAAAATTTTAACATTATTGTCTCTTTTTTTATTTTTTAGTGATTTTTCTCATAACAACAGAGTTGCGTTTTACAAAGTGTGTTTGCTTGTGTCTATGTGTCAGTGTATTTATGTTAACAATATAGTAGCAATATTAACATCAGTAGGTGCTTAATATTGTTGCTTCTGCTGGTGTTGTTGTTACTGTTTGTTATTCGTGTACGTGCTTGCCATATCAAACTATAGCCCTAACTCAACGCAACAGCTCATCACACCTGCTTAACCAAATTAAACCACTCCAAAGGAGGGCGAATGTGAAAATGTATTTTAAATCGAACAAACAACATAAAATAATGGTATGCCAACCAACCATCTAGGCTTCATGTGGGTATGTGAATATGCATATGTTTGTTTATAACCCACCAGTTGTTTAGCCACCGAAACGCCAACCATTTATCCTTCCGTCCCTCCATCCAGCCATCCATTCATGTGCCAACCAACCAACGAGCGAACGATATCATTATAATGGCCATGAATAAAGTCAAATTACAAAAAAAAAGCAAAAAAAAAACCAAAAATGAAAGCAAGAATGCGTTCGCTTTTAGAAAATCAGCGAACCATTGTCTTAGATTTTTATCGTCATCTACATCAATAAGGTTATCATTGTCACTGTCGTCGCCACCATCATATTCATTTAGTAAATCCAGAAAAACTTTGTGCGTGATAATCAGGTTATCCTGTCTTGTCTCTGTGTCCTAAATATGGGAAAATGGGAGTTTGATTAACCGAAGTAGAGGTACTCGTATGTAAATTAGTTTGGTGAGAGGAAAAATAATTCCTTATTGCTTTCTGACATTGGTTTTTAATAAAAACAACACGGATACATACAAATGCATACATATGCATAGGTATAGCTTTAATTTCATATGTTGCAGCCTTCTTTGGCAAAAACAACCTATTTAGGTTTCTGACTAAAGAACAAAAGTTCACAAAAAAATATTTATAAAAGTTAACAAAATAAATTCCGAAATTACAAAATTTTTAGGAAAATCAAAATTCTGCCGAAAAACTTCTTTTCTAAAAAATCTAAAAATTGACCAATAATTATATGTGCAAAGCTTCAACTTTAACTTTATTAAAAAGTAACAATTAAAGAATGGGGAAAATATTTTTTTGAGGTTATAATTAAGAGAATTAAAAGCGAAACAAACAAATTTGATTGAAATAGTTTTCTCAACATGGAAAAAATTTATTGCATTAAATATGGTTGTAGAATAAAATACAAAATATATACATGTTTTATATAGGAATAAAGGATTGTGTCATCCTTATGCACCTTCAGCAACTGGACACCAACTCACAAGTTTTTTTTCAGGACAAGCACGTGAATTTTGTTCCATTTGCTCCATATACTTGATAGATACTTGATGGGGTTGAGGTCTGAGATTAAGGCAGTCCACTCTAGCAACCCAATTTCTCAAGAATTTAAGAACGCCTTTTAATTATCTACCACGTGAATCCGTGCATTATCCTGGCAGAAAATCCATTCTTCACCCAGGATAATGTAAAATCAAGGAGTTTGTTTTCTAACAAATCTACGTAGATTTATGCATTCATTTTTCCTGGCGCAAAGAATATTTTGGACTTGTATTTTGAAGAAAATGTCGCCCATACCATGAGTGATCCCCCACCATGAACGCGTTTACGGCACGCTCCCCTAGGGCGTCTTATTACCCTTAAATAATTGTGGAGATCACCTCTAGCCCTTATAGATTAAACTTTTTTCACCCCTTAATATCACAGATTTGAATTCCTTGTTCCAAAGCTTATACTTTTTCTAAATTATGATTATGATGTTACTTTAGGTCAGCTACTGTATTCGCCATTTGCTCGGATTGTCAATGGTGCGAATGCGGGCACAAAGTTTACTAACACAATAGTTATTAGAAGTTTTCAAGAAATTTGTTTCCATATTTCGATATCTCTTAACATAAGCAGCAATTTGGCCTACTTCCATGTCGGATTTTTTTTATTCCGTTGATCAATAAACGCCCTTCCTCTGTTAATCAATTTTATGCGATAATTTTCTACAAATTCCAAAACATTAATTTTTTTTTTGTCTCATGCACTATTCTCAATTGGAAATCGGTTTCTCCACTTCATGTGCTGTCATGTTGACTTGGCAGCTGTCAGAACACAAATAATTTATTGCGCACATATGAATATTTTCTACAGGATTTGCGACTAATTTCACTACTTCAAAGTAATGGTACTGCGATTGCGGTGGAAAGATAAACTGATCAAATAACAACATAAAGTAGCAGTAATCGAAGGAGAATGCGCATACCAAAAACTATCTGCTACTGCACCGTTAGGAGAACATGATGTAAAAAGTAAAGCAATTTTGCAAATATAATGTATTTACTGACCTTATAATAACTTTTAATTTAGACAAAAAACCGAAAATTTTACCAAAAATTTAATTTCACCAAAAATTTGAATTAATTAACCAGAATCGATATACAATTTTTTATAGAATATTATATTTTCTGATGATGGTACATAAAGCTGTAGCGAAATATCCGCTGAAGCTTGAATAATTGATAAATTTAAAAACAAAAAGCCGATAACCTCCTTAAAACCATACATACATACATTAATTTCACATATTCATACATACTCGTACATACTTGCAATAATCCAAAATTCGCCAAAATCATACCTTTTTTAACAACTCGAAACCTGAAATATTAGTTACGGAAATTTGAACACTTCCAAAATGAAAAGCAAAAAAATTATTTGAAGTTAAATAATATTTTTAAATAATATTAAACAACATTTTCGAACTTTTATTTATATATTTTTCTGTTTGCTTAAAATGCGCTAAATGAATCCTGATAACATGTGGCTTAACAAGTCGCATTAAACAGCTGCTATTTTGAGATTGCGAGTTTTGTGACCAATTATATAAATTTTATCTAATTGCTGTGCCATTAGCAAGCAATTAACGAGCAATAAATTTATAGTTTAAATTTCCTACACTGCTGAATATTTTTGTCTTTTCCATTTCAACCTTTACAAAAACACCCTATAGATACAAATCAATTAATATGTTCGACATCAGCTACGATAAGCATTTTATAATTTTCTCTGGCTGTACGAAATTTTTAGTCTATTAACGTTTTCTTTTTTGAATATTTTTATTCAAAAAATATTATTAATGAAGGGCAGTATCAAAGCAGAGTTTTTAATTTATGGGTCCCTTTCCGACCCCCTTCATTCCACGAATAGATTTCAGGTATCCGAATACCACACTTTCATTGAGGTTATAAGAGTCCCTTGTAATTGCTAGTATTTGTTTAGACAACATAGGGCCTACCTAGCTCCCCCAAGGCATTTACATTCAACAACTGCCTGTCCACGCTTCTAAGACAGTGAGGTGCATTCACACACTCTGATTCAGCAGTATGTTTGGCGACTGATCCGCCCATCTCTTGCGTGGCTTTATTGTCCATCCCTATCGGAATTTAACGGTCAAGCGGTTTACGAGTATCTTTAGAGATCCCGTCCACCACTCACGAGCCACTCTTGCGCGCTAGAGGTCGTCTTGACCACGCATACCTGTCGTGTGATAATCCACCATGGATTAGACATTTTTATTAAAGAGTGTTAAAATCTCTCCGCTCGACTTATTAAGCCTGATTGCTACCAGAGGAGGTGCACTTATGTATGGAAAACCGTACTTTGGTGCCACCTAGGTGACGGCCAGGTACTGATTTTTACAGATTATCGAGAGACCAAAAGTAATTCCTTGTTGTTACAACTTTATTGTGTGTTTAGCGTTTCAAACACCGAATAAAATTGTTTGAGCGATTTTTAACATAAAACTACGTTGTCGCTAATGACCGGCATACTATGTTCAGACATGCACTTTAATTGCGCAATTAAGAAATTAACGCAATTAGGGCCTAAATTAAGATCAGTTTATCATATGAGAACTCAATTATTAAATTGTGCAATTAGCTAAATTGCATAATAAAACTTCCCACGCAACTCTGATTGATTCTGTTCATTGAGAAGAAAAACTGTGTACAATGACAAAAAATGCAATGTAATTAAAATTTAAAAAAAAAATACGTTTAAAATGAATAATTAGTTGTAAATATTCTCGAAATTTTTTCAAATTTACAAACACAAGTTTTGACGATCGAAATAAAAAAGTTTCAGCTGGTATATAGAGTATATTTCACCTCTGATCATTTATAATAATAAACAGCTGGTGTATATGACAGACAATAATATAAAATTTATAACCAGCTGTTAAATCGCGCTCTTAGGGTCATTATTACAACTTGCCGATAGTTAAAGTTAGGATGTTTTCGAATAGATTAATTGTATTTCGTTATTATTCGTGCACTTTAAGATAAAACTGTTCGATAAGCTAAAGGAAAGACATTCTCACTTGCCATGTTTTTAACAACAACAAAAAAAAACGAATACAAATTTAGAAGAGACTGCATTTATTTTATAGTAACGAGCTAGACAATATTCTTGAATAGACAAATATCACAATGGTTTTTTGCCAGTAAACAAAGAAATAAAAGTAAGTCGTTGCCTCTATGTATTCTTAATAACCAATATCATTTGTGAACTGTAGTCGGTTATCGATCTTGCGTTGCCATATTTTTAAAAAGATTAATTTTATTTTACAAGAAAGTTGTAATAATAGGTAAAGGTCACTTTAAAGAACTTTATATGCAAGTTCTAATAATAGACCTTACTCTGTTTTCATAAAGACACACATAGTTATACAAAGTACAAAATATTTGTAAAGTTTTTGTCAGAAAAGAAAACGCCATATGCTTTAAAGCCAACTTAAGGACAATAACAGATTAAATGCGATTATATCGTAGCCATACCAGTTGAGGCAGGGTAATGCCTAAGTATTTCCTAACTATCAACCAATTATTTAAGGAGCCCTTCTTAATTAAAAAAATCCCCTAAAAAGGCTTTTACATTAATTCACTAAAATATATTTCTCCATTTATCTCAGGCAGCTACTTGTTCAGTTCATGTTACTTAACAATTATCTCTGTTGTGGACTTTTAATTATACACTCCTTTTGCATGTTTGATTTTAATGAAAAATTCTTAAAATTCTTCATTTTATTTTTTCATAATCACGACATTATTCTACATTTGGTTATTTTATTAAAAATAAAAACACATTCTTCATACAGAAAAAGGACGCGCAAACTAAAGGACAAACTCGAAGAGCTAACATGACTGAGATTGCATCAACGGTAATAAAATAATTACGTGGTGATTATAAATGCTATTATAATCGTTGTTGCTCTTGTACTTACTATAATTATGATTAATATCAGGCATAAAAATATATGAATATATACTTCCTTACACACACACATATGTATATGTGAGCAACATGCATGTAATTTGTAAGTTTTTAGCGTTTACAAGTGGGTGGTCCTGTAATGCGCATGTTGTAATGCAATATAAGATTTTCAAGATAAAAATAATTAATTGTAACATAATGTTTTTAAATTACTTTATGTATTTAATAAGCTTTATGTTTAGAGAATTTGTCCTCAAAATTATTGAAGACAGCACTATGGGGCATAGCTTATTTAATTTTTCTGCGATTTTGGTTTTTTTTATTTTCAAAACTTTATATTTTGTTTAGATACTCTTAACGGGTAATTTCAAAGTCAATCGAATTTTATTTCGTAAAAATCAAAACAAAACTTTTCATTGTGAGGAATATCTTTGAACGATTTTTATAAAGGCTTGTTATCTTTGATTACTAAATGAACTGTTCAATAAATAAAAAAACCACAAGCACACTAACACACAGTGAACGTATCTGTTAAGCCATAGAATTAGCAAATGTTTAGCCCAGTGATACTACGGCTCAAAAATATTAAACACAGGGAAATTCAGATCGTTAAAGCGATTTTTATCTGTATTAATGTAGATATCACTAATGTAGAGATCATATTTAAAGATGGCGCTGAACTCTAACTTAAAAAGCACCTTTTCACATCAAGGGTACTTTTCAGCAAATCCATATCCGCACAAAAAAATAAATTTGAAAAAAAGGCCCAGTTCCTATCCGAAAATTTCGGCCGTAAAAAGTACTGAAATTATCCCATTTCTAGGCACCTTGCAAGCTTGGTAACATTTTTCCCACAATCCTTTTTATAAAAGAAAAAATTGTGCCAATATAGCAAGTTGCCTAGAAGTGGGATGGTATTGTACATATGAAGAACTCTAGTCCCCTAGATGAAAAGTGCCCATTTTTCTCATTACTTATTCTCCAAGACCTACCTGTATACCAAATTTTTGCTCTCTAGCTATAGTGGAAGTGTCCCATACAATTAAGGGGGAAATCTATTCCCCCCGAAAAAAAGGGCCCGCTTACAGATTTTTCTGTTAACTTGTGCCTACCTGTATACCCAGCTCCCTAGCTACAGTGGTAAGGCCCCTAATATTCAATTTTTACACCCTCATATCTCGAGAAGCTTTTATGGTAAACCTTGGCCTACGGTCTTAATCATATCAACACAAGGTTTAAATCTGACCACCTCAGAATTTTAGAATTTTTTTATGAAGGTTGTCCTCATAGGGATAAAGAAAAATTTGAACTATTTTTAAAATATTTCAAACGGTTTGAACTAAAGGGCGACTATGCAAATTACCGCAAAATCAGTCTAAAAACGCAAGAAGCATATTGAAACCCAAAACTTTTTTCCTAATTGAAGTAGAGAGAGAAATGGGAGTAATATCATTTTACTCAATTCGCTCTTTTAATGTACAATATAACATACTTTGTTATGAAAAGGTTCATAATTGAATAATAATTTTAAAAAGGGGTGCTTTATGAAAGTGATCTTCAGAAATTCATTAGACACAATATACTCATCTTGTTTGAGATGTTCAAACTAATTACAGATTTATGAGGTTGGATAGGTGTTACAATTTCTTCGTCATGTGGGCGTTGTAAATTGACTTTTGCAGAAAATCTCATGATTGTGCCCCAAAGTCTATCACAAGAGAACACAGCCAAATCTTGCTTAGATGCCTGTAAATTTTAGCGTACCAAATAAATGTAAAAAAATATTTTCTGAACATACAACAGAGCAAATGATGGAAGTTAGTGGATACATAACCATTGTATATGGCGAAGATTGGTGACTGGCGAATGTGATTGACAACAAAGAAAAAGAAGGTGAACTGAAAGTTACACTTCTGCATCCTCTTGGCCATTCATCATAATTTTTTGTATTCAAGAAAACGGACATATTGTGAATGCCACTAAGAGGTAAACTTTGAAAAGTTTATACCACCACTCCTACAAGAACAATTTATGTATCAACACCTGAAGAAGCCATAAAATCTTCACAAATCATCTATGCTGAATATCTGTTGCCGGAGTTTTAAAAATGTAATTTTAAGTTCATGATTAATGTAATATAGTGTAGGAATCTGCGGTAGATAGGCCAACTATCAGTTTAATTAGACGTCTTTTTTAAAATTATAATTAACGATGAACCCATTAACATCCCACTATGAAATATTAAAAGCATTTTCCAAAAGTATAAACTATGTATGGGTGTCAGGAAATAAGCTAGTCTTCGTTAGTTGCCTGCCAGCTTATCACGAAACATTTACCTAACCTTGAGCGGACTATAAAAGCAATTTATTTTTATATTTCTTCTTGTCAACAAATGTATTTACATTTGATAGCAATGAAATCATATTATATTTCATAATGAAAAGTACAATACAAAATCTACAACTTTGTAATATAATACAATAATATAATCAGTAGAAAAATACAAGGGAGCTGTGAACGGAACAACTCCTTTTTGTTGGGAAAAATTATAATTTTGGAAATTAAATTTTCCATACCCGTCAAGCTAAAATGTCCTATGAGAAACTTCTTGGGAAGTACCCTGTTACCCAATAAATAAAATATTAAAATTATAAATTAGAATTTAAGTTATAAATAAAAAAGTTACACACAGAAAAAACTAAATTAACATATAATTTTTTATGCGGCCCACTGTACTTGTTTTTAGTAATAACAGCAGCAGCCCGTAGACAC
The DNA here is from genome assembly GCA_963932375.1 of Phania funesta. Classification (NCBI taxonomy): domain Eukaryota; kingdom Metazoa; phylum Arthropoda; class Insecta; order Diptera; family Tachinidae; genus Phania; species Phania funesta. Next base: position 38,150,429 of record OZ010652.1, on the reverse strand, counting down.
TTGCAATTCATGCAAAATACTTATGCGATTTTTATTATTTTATTTGACTACTTCAAAATGTTATTTGTTTTATTTGATTATTCCGTGCCATTGACCACAAATGACCAAATTACACAAAAAAGTCAAATAGAAAAAAGTACCTGAATTATTTAAATAAAATGCAAAAAGTTTAACACAAATACTGCACAAAAGTATTGACCGAGAAACGGAATAAAGAGAATTACAAGCGTAAATTCCAGTTCAATGTTTAAACAATAAAGTATGTATGACTTCATACGAATGTATGTGTGTGTTTGTAAGTATTTGTTTTGCTCAAAAATCCAAATGTATAGAAGCTGTACAGAAAAATATACGGGTGATGTTAAGCTGCCAACAATTGACGGACGATCAGTCAGTCATTCAAAGTTCTTTGTACGTTTGTTTTTTATGATCAGTGCAAAAAGTCAGTAAAGAGTACGGATTCCACAAACGAAGTTGTATTTTCGAATTTCGGTGATTTTTATTTTTTCTTACCTCTTCTGTAGCTTGTTTTTTAATATTATTGCTTCATACACCTTCACATGGCTTATTGTACAAGTGACGTCAAAATGAAGGTCGTTAATTTAAATACATTTCTTCAGCTTTTCTGTTCCTGTTCAACGACGTAAAGGGAGATGAAGAGGTTGGTTTTGTTCAGTTTCTGTTATTTGAAAGTAGGGCAAATTTTTAAACTTATGTCAATTTAATAAGTTCTTAAATTGTACTTTTTCCATATATGTAAATAAATAAAATTCTTTAAAATTTTGTCATGTATTCGTTTGTAATTTTATGATTTGTTTTATTCTTTTGTTCAAAGAAAAGTGATTTTACATATACTCGTACATACATATTTATATGTATGTTTCGTTTTGGACAAAAGGTGTCTTCATATCTTGCTGAAGCACATAATTAATAAGACTCATTAGTATTCGGCATTAATCATTCGTAATACATTAATGTAGACGTTTCTTCTGGCATCAGAAGAATGGCGATTTTTCATAATAATTTCATAATGTTTATTAAATAGCTTCTCTTCTCCTTGAGAACTGATTTTCATAAATAATAGCTATTGTGCAACATTGTATAGGGTTAGGTAGAATTTTGAATCGGGTTAAGTTTCCACATGACACACAGTGTCACGAGCTGTATTCAAAAATGACAAAAATTTGTTGGGTGGTTATATAAAAAACTAAAGTCTTGTAACAAAATGAAATCGTTATTATTTCAATGTAAAAACAAATGCTCAAAACTATGGATTACCATCTTATTACTCAGACATTTTCATGTCTCTTTCAAGTGAGCCTTAAGTGAATTGTTCATTGAGAAATCATGCCCCACAGCGCTATGAATTTTTGGGGTTTGGAATTCATTAAAAGAAGTTGAATAACGTTATTTCATAACCACAAGTAGTTCCTATCCTCAGCCTTGTTCTGACATAGAATTTATCTGCCATCGGCTGCTTCTTATGGCGATTGTTTGCTTTTAGATTTCAAGAGCAACTACAAACTGTACAAACTAAATATATTTAATTTTCTTACATATGTATGTCTGCTCGCGAAGCATAAAGGATATATAGCAGTATCTACAATCCTTGCAGCGATTACGTTAAGAAATTTACGGTGTAATTGCTGCTCTTATTTGTATCGCTCGTGCAAATTATTGTTACTTTTTTGTTCAGACATGTAACAAAAATAACATTTTAAATTTTAGGGACATATGGGAGGTAGGCGTGTCCTTGTTCCGATTTTTTAATGTACCGAATTTTCGAACTCCACAACTATTATTGTAATCCCATCGGTATATAGTATCAAAGAAGTGTATGACAGCGACACGCATTTCCCAAACGCTAAAGTACGCATTGCCAATGAAAACAAATTAATAGGTTCCCTTTAAAAAAAAATTATCGTGGGGTGATATACAAAGAAAACTTGTTCAAATCATCCATGCGTTTAGTGAAAATGGGCGTTCTAGAAAAAATACACATCGTGCTATATGTGAATATGTTGTTGTTGCACCTAATCGACAACCTGAGCGAACAATTTGGCATTTAGTACAGACGTTCGAACAAATTGGATCAGTATGTAACATGAAAATTCCTAAGCATTCTCGCTTAGGCAGTTACGTAAAGAATTTTGACAGAGCTCGTAATAAAGCCAAGCACTTCGACTCGTTTCTAGCAAAAGTATCGCAAGTTTAGTGACGCAAATGTTGAGAACCAGACAAAAAAAGCTATTTCAAGATTTGTAGAAAGAAATTCCTTTGTAACAAGAAACAACATAGTTTTCACAAAAAAATAAAAGGCTGTTATACTGCCACTGTATGACGAGATGTAATATGCCACGAAAATTGCATTTTCTTCAGTCGCATTTGAATTTATTCCTTAAACATATACAGACAGTCACCGACGAACATGGAGAACACTTCATCATTTTGCACCCTTTGTTTGCTCGACTTCTTCGCAAATTTTTTTATAAAGTGGTTCCTCTTGTCTTTTATTAATTCACTGAATTAAAATCTCGCAAAATATACGATGATAATGTCAATATGTTAATTATATTAATTGACAGACTGATTTCTTAATTTTAATATTTATAAACCAGACTTGTTTTTTTTCTGCTCTTAAAATATTTCCCTGTCGGTGTGTTTTAATATGAACGTATTTTATGTTTAAATAAATTGATGCATAATTTATGCCCAGTTTATGTAGCAACAGTTGTAAATATTTAAAATTTGCATATTAATTCCATTTTGATTCTTTATTTTTATTTTTAGAGTGTCTTAAGCGACCGTTTTGTGTATTTGTTTTCGATGTTGTGGTTGCCTGTTATTCATTATATGGGATGTTGATAAGTTATCAATAGCGAAGTTAATTTGCTTTTACTTTCTAGACGATATAATTATCTTTTCAGCATCATAATAAAGTTATGCATCGCTTTATGAGAGACTATTAAAATTGAGAGTTTATTTTTTGCTATTAAACAAACATTCTTTATTAGGGGAAGTTAACATACACATATTTCAGGAACAGCAATCTGAAATGTGTTAATAGTTTTATTTTTCCTAAAAAAAACACATTCTAGAAAAATCCCAAATTATTTTAAAATTTCAAAATTGTTTATGGAAAATTTATTTTACAAATATATAAAAAATTTTCTTTTTGCGTTATCCTGGTAGTCTAGCGAAAGTTTAACTTTAAAACCAATGTGTTTCTATACAAATGTTTATGAAGATTTTAAATATCGGAAAACTAAAAGCTTTAAATATGCCACTTTGTAAATATTAAGTTATTCATTGACTTGTAGGATTGCTTCAAATGTTGATGGAAAATTATGTATTAATCGACTTTTTACCTTTTCTTACGTCGCACATACGGGAGTTTCGATAATCTAGCTGGACACAATTTTTCTTTTATTAGTTTTTTAACGGCACCCTGATCAATCTAAGGTGCCAATACTATTTTTCAATAAGTTATTGCTTCATATATAGGCCTAAAAAAACAGTATTTTAGTATGATTATGATTTCGATATTTGTTGCATACTTATTTAACATTTATAAATGACACAGTAATGTCGTTTATCATTATCCTGATTACTTTCTGTATCTCCAAGAACTACGTCTAAATCAGAATCCGAGGCATTTTCCGGGTCTCATACCAATAAAAAGTGGGTCAAAACTGCGTAACAACTATTAATAATATCTGTATTATACTGAACTCTAAAGAATTTTCTAGCGAAATTCTGTCTGTACAGTATGAAATGTTTGTTTTGTGCGTAAGCGACTTCTTCCCTATTGACAACAATATTTTATATGACAATTGTACTACCATTATCAAATGTATTGTAGCTGTCATAGGAAGTCACGGGTACAAAGTTATGTTAAGTTTTGCAGTAGTTAGGGAGTAATCTGCAAGTGGACTTTGTGATATTACATCTGGGATTATTTTGAGTTGGTAAATCTGATTAGAATCCACTCCCGAAATTTACGCAGCTAATTCGGGATCGGCAACAAATCTGCAGCTCGTATTTTTGTTATTGGTATTGTCAAACCCTGCTTTCGATTGATCTTAAATGCCACTCTTTTATAGTGAAGGTATGGTCACATTAGTCAAACATTTGAGTAAGAGTGTCAAATATTTGTTTGCCGTGGTCTGACCACAAAATATATATTAGCAGTAAACAACAAAATACCTAATTGAGGGCAAATAAAATTATTTGCCAGCAAACAAAATTGCCTATAATGTGAACGTCATCCAAAAAGACGGTTTTGTAAAATAACAACAAAAAATATTTAGTATTAAAAATATTTCAATAATATAAATCTTTGACGCAACTAAAAGATTTAATAAAAATTAAACATATAAAATTTGCACCCAACGTGGAGCACCCTGTATTTGTTGCAACACATATGATACACAGTTTCAAAGTGGTAGATATTTTCTTTTAACTTCCTTTTGAGTTTTTAAGGCATCTTCATTCCTTCAAAAGTTATGATTTTTGCGACGAAAAAGGTCAAACGAGCCACTGTGAGTCGTATGCTCATTGAGCGAAAAATACTTGACTCGTCTCTGGGCAAATAAATATTTAAGTTTACAAAATGTTTGTAAGATCTAACATAGCCAAACAAAAAGGCTACGTATAAATGAAATGAATAAATATGAATATATATTGGTTTTTAATTTATATTGGAACAATATATATTAAAAAACTTAAAACTCATACAAATAGTTGTGCCACATTACTTTTCTTCCCAAGGAATACGAAAACGTACTCTTCTTCCAGAGGATGTGGTATAGGCAGCCGGATCATCATTGCGTGTAGATAGTTTCAAAATGGATATCGATAAATCTGCATTGGATGTGAACATCTCTGCATTAGATGCAGATGGTTCTACTTTTAGTTGTTATTGGCCAATAATCGCTGTCTTAAGTCGGTCGATGCTTATATTAACATGCTTGACATTAATATTTATTTTGTAAAACTTGCAGATATTAAAACTCAGTAGAGATGATCTCTGACCTCTGTATTGACCTCAATTAGATGCATTAGTAAATGCTCTGAGGCTCATAACTATTGAACGTGGAACGGTTCAGATCAGATTTTATTATTAGGCTGGATAGAATTGACACATTGAGTTTTCTGGCGAAAACAATATTTTGCTGTCACCATGACGTTAGAGATTCTACCTGCCCTACCTCATCTAGTATCTCTTGATTTGTCAAAAATACATATAGTGTTGATAACGAAAAGAACTATTACTATTCCGATCCTCGTTATATGAGTTTTCAAAATTTAAAAAAAACAAGTTCTTACGTGCTATAACTCATTCTTAACACAATTGGAATCGTCGATATTGAATTGTGTTATAGAACGCACCTTTATTACGTTTTGATCACTTTCGAATCCATTCTTACCTGGCAGCAGAGATTAAACTTATTTAAAAATGGCAAATAATAAACTACTTATACAAATATTGCCGATGAAGGCAGTTTCATGAAAGCTTTCAATAATGTATCTTCATCCAAATTATCAACACAACCTCAGTCAAAAGGAATGTTCTACCATTGTATCAGCTCTTATTGTTGTATTTGGCTACACAAACATAAGATCAACGATAAAAACTGTTAAGCCTTTTTCAATAATCCTTAATGTTCATATGACAAATAAAAGAAAAAAAAAACGTTGATATATAAAGTTACGAGCAGTCACTTTCTTCAATATCAAACAATCTCTTACAATTTTGTTCTTTAGTTTCCACAAGAATTGTTCCAAGAATTTATTTGGGTTGAAACAAAAATGCAGTTTAATCCGTCGATTACAATGCAATTAAATTTAGTTTTACTAATTAGGATTTTAATGTTCACACAGCGCATCAAAATTGTACAATCCGCATTCATTGTAAAATAAAACTGCTTCCTGGTGAAAGTTTCTTTTAGGGTGTTGCTACAATTCTTTCATTTGATAATATTTTTTTAATTTTATTGTGGCAATACACAGAGTTGCATAATAAATTCATGTTTTTATGGAGGCAGACGAGCATTTGTTAATTCTTTTATATTCTGTTTATAATTATTTTTTTATACGTAAAACACCACAAAAAATGCTAAAATACGCATTATATTAAAGTCTCTGGAGATAAGTTCAAAGGCGTGCAATTGTATAGAATATAACACATACGTTCTTAAACAAAATAAAATAATTTTATGAACAAATTAATTATTTCATAAATTTTTTATTTATTATTTTTTGTTTTTCACTGCCCCTTAAAAAAATTTTTTAGCAAAGATTACCTGTCTCAAAAAAAAAAAACTTGGATAATTAGATAGTTAGCTTGATTTGTTGTAATCCAGGAAATATGGGAACAATAATCTATAAGGTCTTTTATTTTTTATTAATTAATTTATTCCTCTTATGTTTTTAATTTTATTTTAAATGAATAATAATCAGTTTTTTTAATTTTATTAATTGCTTTACATTACTTTACAACTTGAGTTGAGTAAAAGTGTCATAGTTCTTTGCGTTTTTCAACAAATGATAAATTTTGAATTGTGTCACCTTTGAAGTGAATGTGCGATATGATTCTTATTGGACCCATTAAAATAAACCATTTTTCAGTTTATAAGAATTTGTGATGCTTGTGTGTGATTATAACTTTCCATTTCTGATTGGAACAATACTCGTTTTCTTCAACAAAAACTACCTGTGTCAATATACGCTGCTTTGTTTTTAGCACATTGCTGCCAACAATATTCCAGAAGCCTTACTCTTCTTTCATCCTACAAATATTATCCAGTATCAGTCTCACAATTAACAATGTCTATCCCGGAAAGGTTTTACTTGTAGATTAAAGCTAGCCATGATTATAATTTACTACATTTTTTATTGAAATCATAAAATCTTTAAAGAAGCCATCAAAACTCTCATAAAAAGATCTCAATCTTCGTCTGATTAGTACAAAAATATGCTTTTAATTTCATTCACACTAGCTTTCAATTTCCTATGAATAAATCGCTAATGATGTATGTATGAGCTTCAAGGGTCTTATCGTTACAAGGTAACTGCTGGAAACGCAGCTAGATGAGAGTGGTAAACACTAGTTTTTTGCAAGTGGGAATTTTTAAGTGATTAAAACATAAAAATGTGTTTTTTCATTAATTTTTTCCATCATCATTGGTAAATTAAACCACAGCATGGATTTGAGTTTAAAAAACATTTTTTTCCTCATCACTGTCTTTTTACAACCGCAGACCATCATCAAAATCTTATCGTCATTTGGTTATTTATCGACATGATTAATATTTAAAAGCTCTTTTGTGCAAATTATGAAAACCGCCAGTATGTGCAAAAATTGAATGCAGAAAGAATGAAAGGCGGAGGTCGCATTCAGTTGGCGTATGGGATCAACTTCCAAATCACATAACATTAATATGCTTTGTCTTCACATAAAAGTTATTAATGCAGCTAATTTTCTAAAGGCTTTTTGGTCAATACAACCTTATTATGTTCTATATCACAACATATCATTGTGGCAAACATATAATGATTATTTTAACATATTTTAAACTTTATTTTAGTTGTGACAAAAGCCAAAAAATTTGTTTACTTTGTTGCAATCATACAATGCTTGTTTTCAAAAACATTTTTCTTTACAACAGCCATAAAATTTAATCATAATATGTTGCTCTTTGATTACGGCTACCTCAACCAAGTTTTTTTCTTGAGTGTGGCGCCCCTTATATTATTAGTTTTTTTATAGCAGAATTCTAGGTCGTAAACCAAGTCCCCCTTGCTTGCCCGATGAGTTATAGCAACTAAATACCTCTTTCAGTGCAAGAATATTTATGGATAACTATTTTAGCTTATCTAATGCTCAGTGATTTCAAATCATTATAGACGTTATTTAATACCATAAAATTGGACCGGCATGTGACAAATACAAATGTATTTGTTAACTAATAAGGTAACAGAATGTCATTCGCATAAGAGCACTTGATAAATTACTACATATATGTATTTCAAAAGAAATTCCTGAAATTATTTGTCGTTATAAAACTGCACGAAAAAAGTTGCTCAACATATTTAAACACAAATTATTTAAACAAATATTATAGTTCCAGATACGGTGTCAAAACATCATTTCAATACAAATGTATTATAATATTTTATTTCTATATGAAAATTATCAATCACAAAATACAATATTGTATATTTAACACAATAATACAAACTATATAACAATAAAATGCTTTTGTGAATTCAACAAGAAGTAACAATTCTATTTAGCTACGGTAACAAATCTTAAAGTGAAAAATGATAAATAATACTATCAAAAATATAACAGATTTTTTTAATTACATGTAATTATTTGTTGCTTTATTAAATTTATTTGTAATTTTTATTGAACATTTGTAACTACATTTATAAGTACAATTACATGAAATTTTATTCTCTTAAATATTTACACGTAATTGTAAGTAGGCTTTTTAATAACAATTGTAATTGTGTAATGTACTTGAGCTCAGCCTTTAATTGTGAAAAAAGCCGAAATCAGATTTTATTTTATTAAAGTTTTTTCTTTAATGTTAATTGTTGTTTCAATTAAAAAAGTAGTTTAAAATATATAAAAAAAATAATCAAATAAATTTTTTGATTGAAATAGTAAAGACATTGGGATTTCGCATGTAGCTTTTTGGAGGTAGAAGAATTTGAATAAATTTTATATTAATGTTTTCTTCAGATTCCTACATTAATGTTGAAGACCGTTTTACACTATCATAGTAAGTTAAACGACTCACAAAAAACCCAACAAAGTGAGATCGAGGCATAATGTGAAAAAATTAAACAGATAGAAATCTAAAGTAAATTTCTAAACACTTTTATATTTAGGGTTGCGTTTTTACAAAAGCAAAAGCAGAAAATAACAAAAACAGATGTTGAAGAAAGAAACAAACCGACAACCGATTTTTACTTACGCTTGCATCGGCTTAAAAGTAATCGCTGCTTTTTCTACTTCTATTGCTATAAATGTTTAAAGAATCTATCAAAAACATAACCCGTTTATGTTCTACACATATTGTTCTTATGTGGGATAGTGTAAACATGTAACGTAATAAGAGTATTAACCATTTGAAAGATTTAATTTTACACTTTGCAACACTATCAAAAATTTCACGTCAAATAGAATAATGTAAAAAGGACTTTAATTGCCATCAAAAAGATTTTTTGGAATATGTACAGCACAGGATGTTTAATTAAAATTTCATTTCCAGTTTACATTCATATATACGTGTATGTGTCAAAGTCAGTTTTCTTACATGTCATCATGAGTAAAACTACAAACGAATTTTATCATGTCCTTTTAATTAATGAATCCCCCCGCTTGCAGTAAAATGAAAACAAAATATTATTGTTAAAAAATGTAATTTAAAACCCAAAAAACAGAAGTGCTAACAAAAACTTTTTTAAGAGAAGTGTAAGAAAAAGTATTAAAATTAATGAAATATTATCACGTAGCTTATGTTTTTAATTAATTAACGACAACAATAATGAAACAATAACAAAAACAACTGAATTAAGAGACATGTACATCGTTATGCATCCCAGTATAATAAATTTTTAATTTAATATTCAAGCAATAAGCCGCAAACCAACCGCATACAAGTTAAAAGTAACCAAATGTGTCTCCCTTAACACTCCTGGCTTTACTCAAGTTTTATTTCGTAGCCACTCACCTGCACAGTCATGCAATGAACAGAAAATATTATTAAAACTACTTTTACTTACTCGTACAATGTCACCAATTTCGTACTCGTAAAAAATTATTTCAATATTCGCTTTGAGCGCAGTAACTTCAAATGGGTGGGCGGGCGTGCACCATCTGTGTAAGAAAAAAAAATGAAGTTTGTGTGTCGGTCGATAGCACAGAAACCCAAATCATGCATAAAACTTTACTTTGGCTTAACCTGGCAATATTCGACATTGTTATGCTTGCACTAGTCTGCACTGAGATCAATTTTTTGAAGTACAAGTATTTTTCTAAAGGATGGTAAGAAACTTTGCCACAAATTTTTTTATAAAATCAATTTAAAAAAGGCATATATTGCTAAAAAGATGGTGTTTCCGTAGCCAAACTCCTTTCGAAATCAATTTTTTAAGTGTTAAGTTTTCCACACTGAGGCTTTCTGTATTGTCGAGGAATGTGTATGTTGAATGCCAATCATAATAAAAACAATACTATCAATATATGTATATAATACTAACAATAGACACTTTTAGGCAAGTATGAGCACAACTGCAATGCCGTCTGACAGAAGTGACAACTCTTCGTTATATGAGTGCATGAGTGGAACAAATAAGAAAACAAGTCTTAACAGGTAAAAGATATATATTCGGCTTCACAAATCTTATACACCCTACACAAAAGTATAAACTACTAAATATATAGTACAGCTTTTTTCTGATGCAAAAGATTAGTTAAGATATTTAATTTTGGTCTTCGGTTTTAGTGGTATTATTTTACAATTAAACTAATTAATTTTTGATAATATCTAGATTTTTTTAGTGAATTGTAGACAATAAGGAAATTGGGTCTATAAAATTTTCAGTTTTCGGTGCAATTTCACCCTTAGGCAAAATTTTTTTGTTGAATTTCACAATTCGGTGAAGTTTGTTTTTGGTTACTTATTTAATTTTCGATTTTTTTTTGGAATATTATAATATTTTTGTAATTAAAAAATTCTGAACTTCAGTTAGTTTTTGTGGTGAATGTTTGGACTTTGGTGAATTCCCAAATCATGGTCAAGGATCGTGTTTTTAATTTTTCAGATTAATTGAGACTTTTGATTAAATTTATAAATTTTTATGATATTCAAATATTTTGGTGAATTTTTAATTTTTTTGTGATATTTCTTTTGAGAATTTAGCAGTTGTGGTGAATTTTTTATTTTTGTTTTTATATGTTTGTTAAACATCGTTTTTGTTAACATTTCCACGTTTTTAATAAGATATTGATTTTTTCGGCGAAATTACAAATTTTTTTTGAAATTTATATATTTGGGGTGAATATTAAAAATTTGGTGCATTTTGTTTATTTGTCGTAAAATTTCGGTTTTTCATAAAATTGAAATTTTTTTGGCACAAAAAAAGTTTCATTCCCATTTTTCGATTTTCTGTCAAAATTTCGCATTTTCTTAAATTTGTTTGCGTAGTTTCGGGGTTTGGAAGAATTTGGTTTTCTTTGTTAGTTATTGAAATTTGAGATTTATTAAAAAAATTTTCATTCGGTCCAACATTTAGGCCCCTAGGTTATCTGGGGAAATATAATTTTTGTATAAGGACTTTATAGTAAATTTGATGAGGATTCTGAGCATGCTTAATTTTAAGGGTTGTGTATAAGCTATAAGCGTTTCCTCGCAAGAGTAAAAATGCAAAAAACCTGAAGAAATTACAAGCGGAATGACAAACCTATATATACCCTTCCCATTTTCGTGCAGAGTATAAAAAAGTCCAGAAAATTTTGTAAAACACGTACATATATATTTCAGGATACTCTTTGTAAAAAGTATTCTAAAAGAAAACGAAACAAATAAGGGTTTTCCATAACCCTATTTCCTGTTTTCTATACACTCCGAATCACTTTAATAAATAATTTAATTTGACCTAGTCTGAACTAGTATATCTTGCAGAACACAATTTTTCCGCTATAAAAGCTATATTCAGCAAAACGTTGAGCGATAAAGCGCTTCTATTAAATCTAATGTTATTGAGTTCAAGGCATTTTTATTGCAAGACACTTTTTTGTATCAAATCCCCCAATATCTGATCGGTCCAAGGTTGAAGAACTTAAATTCCTTGTTTAAGTGATTGGCAGTGTATTAATAATTATTTTCTCTTTACCTAACTGGCTTCTGCATTTATAAGTTTCCTTCTCTTCATTCACCCATCCATCTATCTATTCATCCAAGTCATGTGCCTGTTTAAAGTGAAAATCTTTCAAATATATTTTTCGTGCGTATAAGTGACGTTTTATTACATTTACTTTTCTTTTCATATCGCACTGCGTACAGTCAGTCCGACGCATTGTTTTAAAAGTAAAGATACATTTAATTTTTCTGCCGCACGTCAATGTCTAGCAAAAATATTAAAAAATATCATGACGAAGAAATAAAAGCCTGTCATCTGGCCCATTATGGTTTAAATTTTTTTGGTTGCTTTAATTTTTCTTCTTTTCATTTATTGTATATAAATGGGTCCCCATATTCACGTTCATGCCCGTTTTAATTTTTTCCTTTTTTAATTTGTTACAGAAGATGGAAAAGTGGAAAAAATACTGTTTGGTCATATTTTTGACTTCCTTAACCGGCTCAGCTTGACTTTCTCTTCATTTATAATTCTTTGCTCTGTTATTTTATTCCTGAATCTTCTTGAATACAAAACAATTTATGTAAATAAATCACTTGATTGTATTGTTCTTAATAGAAAAATTTGCATATGGAAGACATCACCGATTGCGTTCAAAAATCATCGTTAGTGACAAGGCGCATTTTTGATAAACTCTTATGATAACAATCCCAATTTTCATATATCGGACGACATCAACGTACATGAGGTAAGTCAGGTGCGAGTGCGTCCAAAGAAAGTTACCGTTGACTGCGAATTTGGAGGGGTTAGCATTACTCGTGGGGTTATCTTCGAAAATAACTTTAGTCCCCTTTTACTTTGAGATAGTTTAGTTTCACACAATATAGAGTTAATTTTACACTTTCTTTGGTACTTAGACAGAGAATTTTTAGTTTGAAACACGTTGGTATCGTTTGATTGAAAAAATTAAAGAAAATTTCAAATATAGTTTTAGGAAGCTTCAGTTATAACCTATGAACGACAAACAAAACGAATTCGGCGAGTAAAAGAAAGTGGATACTCCCTACGACTTCTCTTTTCCATACCTTCCATAAACTAAAGCCTTTGCAAACAAAAGTAAACGGTGACTTAGTCAGGTAAATGACGGTCGCTACAGATCAGAGATAAAAAAATTATGATAATGGTACGAATTCGATGGTCGTGGAAGTCATAGTTGCAATAGATCGGCGGAATGCCACAAACGAATATCTGAGGGCATGGTTGTTTCTTGCATATGTGTTGTAAAATGGCCACTAAGACCGTACGTCTTGGTCTCGATGGATCTTTATTCTGGAGCCTTCTGAAGTCAAATGATAATGGCAATAATCCGCAAGCATTGAGAGGAAATATAACCTAGGCTATCGCTTTAGCAAAGTCGCATAAGGTCCGTATTACCATGCAAACCGGCAGCGGACATTTATGCAATATCATATACATATATGATTTGGGTCTTTCAAATAAAAAAATGATTCCTTTATTATTCTTTCTTCTTTGTTATTTCTTTAATACAATATTCGTACGCCCTTATTGAAAACCCTTTTACAAGGTGTTGAGAACTATTCTATGCATTGAAAAAACCAAAATTTAAGGAAGGTGAAGAAGTTAAAGTTCTTAATCCTCTGAAAACCATCTTCGTTTTTTCTTTGGATATGTTTAATTTACAGATCCCGAGCCGAGGTCTTGAGGCCCGAAATCGAAGTTGCCATTTATGAAGTTCAAACGCAGACAATCTAAATAGTGCTAGAATATTGGATCGGTTAGATGGCGTACTGGAGGGCTAGCCGTGGCAGTTATTTTTATGGTGTTGTGTTCCACTCTTCAATGTAAAGAGCTTTATAGTAAACCTTTACTTTTCTGAAAATATTCATAAGTTTGTTTATATCCGAATACAGTCAAATTTCAACGTTAGAATGGCCACCTTTTGCTTCTTCAATATCTCTCCTTGATTAAACTAAATTCAAATGATTAAATCTCTGGATGTTTGTTGTGAACAAGGTATGTTGCAGTTTCCTAAAATTTTATTAATATTCCACATACGTTCAGATGGTTCAACTATCGTTGAGAACATTTTAATTAACTTCCACTAGATTCGAGCTTTCGGCTAATTTATTAAGTGGTAAAATAATGCCATTTTGTATATGACCAAGTAGTATAAATATTTTAGTGACGCATTTTAAAAGCATAACAACACTTTGTGTGAAAATATTTAAAATTAAAAAAAAAACAAAGTTCTCCACCAAGTCTGAACAAATAACAAGCCAAAATATATATTTAATTTTGTTGTATATTTAGTTGTATACTGAAAAGCGCCATTGAGATGCTGATAGTAATAGATTCATAATTTGAGTAATTCCTATATTCGTCCTTATAATTACTACTCTTAAAGACGCTTAGTATAAGCAATTACCGGTTGATGCAAGAGCCTCTTACCTGAAACATAAAATTTATGTTATCCTTTCCAATGGATCGCCAAGTCTTTTCTTTAGCACTTCCCTATATCTATAGAACTACAACAGGGAGAGACTTCAAATTAAGTGTGGAATATTTTTAAAACTAAATGCGTTTTCAGCAAAAATCCTATAGACATAGCAGCGGGTGGAGGCTCTATACAAAGTAGTTAATATTTCTCTTTATGGCATGAACCACAACAACAGTGAAAGTCTTGTGGTTCACGGACACACGTGTACTCAGGAAAAGTCCTGAAGAGGTAGAGAGTTCCCGCCATAAATAATAATTTCTCTTTATTCTAAAAAAACTAAAAAATATCGCAATCGTCAAAATTGGTATGGGTTGGTTTCAAAACCATCCATGAGTACACGGCAAAATAGTGGACAAATATTAGCTGGCAGAGGAGTACTCCTTATACAAAGTAACTACTAACACTAACTAAGAACACCTATAGTGAGACTTATCAAATTCAATGCGGATGTGACCTTTGGCTTAGAATTTTGATAGCAAGTGAGTAGGGGTTTCTCCTATAGTAAAGATTTTTAGAGAGGTTGCATTTCTTGTGCCCGATCGTAAATCTTTTCTATTGTACCATCATTCGATCACTGACTTCGACTATAACAAATAAAAAGTTCAAAATGTTGCGACAAAGATATTAAATTCATTGTTTTATTTCAGAGCTCAATTGCAGATATTGTGTATAAATGTGCCGTTATTGAAGTTGTCACAACTATTTCGCTGGCGAAGCCAGATTTGTCTGTTTTATTGGGTCTAAACTTCAATTAAGAATACCACTAAACAAAAAATACATAGATGCAAAGTCTTCGATTTGCTCAAATAAGTCTAGTCTACAATGCTGTTGTTTAGGAAAATACATAAAGTTGCATACAATCTTTTTGTCTATATAATCCCAAGTCATGTTCAACACCAAATTCAAGCATTTGATTTACGGCGCGTGTACGAATTCGGTATGATTTCGGCGATAGATATCGTTAGTTTTCTGACTTAAGCAAATCTTCTTGGGAGTGCACTATTATTCTCCTGTTGCTTGTATTTGCACTCATATTATTTGACTCTGGATCCCTCGGGTCGAATACCATCGATTTGAGGGTTCTTACACCCATACCTAAACAAGAGCGTCAAGCGTTATATTGCATACCGTCTACCGCTAAATCAAAAGCGGCATACCGAAATAAGAGCGAAAGCGTTGTGTCACCAATAAAAACAGGGCTGTAATATATTTAACAACTCTGAATAGCGTTTGGGCAGACATGATAAGGCCGTTTCAAAAATTGTACTTCATTGTGAGCAAAATAGTACCTTTTTTACCCAAATTGCAGTCAATGTAGTTATAAGTTCTTACTGAATTTCAGGTTTAAAATTTTGCATATATTTCTACATGGAAAAATATTTATGAAGATTTGTGAAGAAACGTAATATGTTTGCTTACTTTTTTTAATTATTTCACAGAAATTTAAGTTTTTTATCTTTAAACAATAATTACCAATACTCAAAAACATATGTAAATGTCAAAAATTCTTTAACAAAACAATTATCTGAACATTAATTTTTGTTTCTGTTCACGGAAAAATTCTCTACTATTATTCAAACATACATACCTGAATATAATATGGAAAAACAAGCACAAGCGATTTCACAAAATTTCGCTCAATGTTATTTTCTTGACATGAAATAGAGCAAAATTTTTACTTCATTTGTCATAAAAATGAGTTTCCTTTGAACTGTAATCGTACCATGACTGAGCTTTTCAAAAATTTATGTGTGTGCACAATAGTACTTTTGATATAAAAATTGTACTGAGAAAAGTATTGATCACCCCTGACAAAAAAAATATAAATACAAAAAAATTTTTTTTTCTTATCTGCAGCTAACTTCGGCTTTAACGCGTTTTCAAAATCGGAATTTCCAACCGCTTAGAGTTAACGCTGCGATATGTGGGTTTGTTTCATACAAAGTGTATGGGCATGAGAAAGTTTGACACCTAGAAAACGCTTGCCGCTTTTGTTTAGGTATGGGTGTTACTCGCATAAAAATAATTTTTCTCCTACGCCTTTCATTAAGTGTTTTGGCCTCGAAATGCTCATCATACTACTTAGTTTGGATTTATTATATTAATTGTCTCCACATTTTACTAAGTAAATCATGTAAAAAAGTAGGTAAGAAATTCCAAACAAAAGCTGTTGCTGTAATACGCCGAGGACAATGGAAATGTGCTCAAATCTATGGGAGAACCTTATAGCACAAAAACTCCTCACGCATTTAGGTGTTAATTTTTTCTGTGAAAGAGTAAACGATGTATTGTTAGTTTCATGTTTCTATATAAATATGAGTGTAAATAATACTATTTAATTGTCTGCAACTATTGTTATTTTTTTCTCTGAAGTATTTATTTTAATTTATATTTCAAATTATTTCGTCCGTTTTATATGAGGTGCACGTCAAAAAGATAAGGTCCTATTTGTTCTATTTATAAAATACTGCCAAGTAAAATATTTCATTTACAAAGCAGCGCCCAATAAGGGTAGGGCGATGATGACCGTCTGTGCCGGCAACGCTGCTTTGGCGGCGTCTCTAAACCAAGATTAAGCAACATGTCAAAATGATTAAGCGTATTACACTCTTCAAACTCTACCCTCCATTCTGGTCGCCATCACATACCCGGCTACATCAAAGGAACACCAGAACGGCCAAAAATATTGCCGTTGTGCCTAAAAGTAGGCAGTTGTTTTCTCGCAGGATTAAACTTTGCGTGTTTTGCATCGGGACTAAGTAGTTCAAAAAATAAATAATTTTGGGAGTGGCATTATTACACCAAATTTTTTTGAAAACATTGAGGACAACATATAAACGATAAACAATCTTTTCTGGCTGCATATCATTTTACTAACGCCACTTGAATACACTTGACTTTTTCATGTGGGAATTTTTTGGAGTCGCAGATACGACCTATAGTCTAAGTTCAACCTATAAGGCCTATAGTTTAAGTTCAACCGAATCACTGCAGCACAGCAACAGCAAATTTAACCTCTCGTCCCCGTACACACGCGCGAGTCACGACGTATATTGGAAAGAAGTAATATTCCACATATAATGGATAACATGAATTTTCAAATAACCAATAAATTGTTATTTCCTTTTAACATCGACCCGCTTTTATTCGAAAACCCTGCAGTTTAAATAATGTGTTAGAAATTGTGATTCAAGCCCAGTTTAATTTTCAACTCTTAGTGCTCCATACGGGTTTTAAAGCTTTTCTGGATGCTTAACCATTTTAAGGAAGACTACCGCTTTTATTTCTACCATAATTTATAGCGATCTGTTTTCCTTGCAATTTCTCGTTTAGAATTTTCAAGCGTGACATTTTTTAAATCCAATAGTGCATCAACAAATGCCTTTTTGTGTTTTTGCATAAACACTCAAGCCAAAGTAGGGGCTCTATCATTGTTTCGCACACCTTATAAATGCATTCGTGTTAATGATCTCATATTCAAACAATATTTTTGTATTAATACATACATTATATGCGTGTGTGTGTGTTTGCGTGCGCTGGGATTTTTTACTCACTCATAATATAATTAAAATTTATTTAATTACAACACTGTTTTTTGCTTTCGGAGAGGTTTTACCAACAAACACATCATTGTTATTAATATTTAACGTTGTTAATATGAAATCATTTTTATATAACAAACACACACGTATGCAAAATATGTTTGTATATCAACGCCCATGTGTATGTGTTTGTTTGCTTTATTTGTGTTTGTCTCTTCTTTATTTTGTCACCGGAAATGGTATATTGTGTAATTAATTTTTATTTAATTTTTTTTTTAATTAAATACCAGGCATATTTGTGGATTTTATTTAAACTTAATGATTGAAGTAAACAATTTTTAATTTTATTAAGGAATTTAAAAGTACAATTTTTTAATAAAAAACGCGTTAGTTTAGGTCTTACGAGCTGGTAAGGTATACTGCTTAAACGGTATATAGGAATCAAAAGATTAAAAAATGTTGAATACAATTAAAAAAGTCGTGTTCACTCTACAGAGCTAGACAATATAAAATTTGTATTTCAGGAATTCCGCTTGCAAAATCACAATGCACTTGCATACAGTCAGCTTCAGAATCGTCCAATACCGTAAAATTTCATATGGTGGGTATATCGTACATAGTAAAATAATCATATCAAATAAAAATATCTATATAAAATGATAGACGGAATAAATCTGCAGAAAAAGTTACACAATATTTTTATTTTTCTATTTAATAAATCAATGCATGGGCAGATTGTATTCTAACTTTATCATCACTACTTATTGTTATGACACAGACCAGACACGCTGTACAATAAAGTTGCTTGTAATTCGAATTATTTCGAATAAAATTTCATAAAAAAAGACCAGACATATGATTCAAGCGCATATTTCAAAAGATCGAAAAGCTAGAAAAAAATGTTTTCAAACAGCCTCTTGAAGATCCATTAAACTAATTTAATTTTGAACGAATTTCCGTCATCCCTTGAAAAGTTTGGCTTCGAGACAAACCGGTTTCGGCTATATGCCATCTTTAGTTTCATTTTTCGTTCTAACATAATTTGCATCTTTGCAAGTCACTAATGTAATTATTGAATTTTTTTCTGGTTTAATTTTTTATTTTTCTGTGTTCCTTTTTTATACCTCATTTTATACGTCACGTTTTTCATCATCAATATTAATTTTACGTTAATTGAATATAATAAATACATGAGCATAATTAAATAATTGGGTACATATTTTCAATTAGTGGAGCACGATCGTAAGCCAAATACGCATTACAATAGATCTACATCTCAAATGTCGAAACCATCTATTTTCCATTACAAGAGAATTTCAGAAAAGTTTGATGATCATCTTATTTATCATGGATATAGTAGAGTATAATTTAATAATTGTAATAGTTGACTGCGAGTTATTTCCACTCCTTGACCTTATTTATGGTGTGTTTTATTCTAGTAAAAATTAATAATATTTTGGCTCTTTTGCTATACTCGTAATATGTTTACTCTTACAAAAGATGTTGCTTTTTTTTAGATTTTACATTAAATAATGCCGAAAGGCATTGGCCCTTATGATCAGTGTAAATTCTTTTTGCACTTGTTTAATAGTAACTTGTTTAGTTATAGCCTACCACAAACGCCACTGAAAATAAACAAGCCACATTCGGCTGCGTCGAATCTCATGTAACCCTTTACCCAAAATGTGTGTTGTGGAAAAATACATAACTTGTGGACCTTTCACAAAATGTGAGAAGTGTATATAAGTTTGTCATTCCATTTTCAATTTCTACAATATTTACATCCGACCTTACAAAGTAAACACATTCTGGATCGTTATAGGTAATGAAGACAGACAAATTAGACAAATTGATCAAAAGCTTCGACGAATTTTTGCCTTTTGAAATCAGTTATGTTGGTCCACAAACTACCGAGATATTTGCAAAAAATCTTTTTTTTTTTGAATTTTCACTCTAACGTGGAAATGATTATCAGCAAGCCAGTAGAATATACATAATCTGAACCCTTATCAAATTGATTTTCTACCCGAGAGCCTCTGACGTAAATATTGAACCGAATTAATAATTTTTTTAAAATCATAACAAATGTCAAGTAAACAAAAATGAAATTTCTTCAAAAATGCGGAAAATTCTAAATTTTGCCGAAATTGAAAATTTATCTTAAAATCGAAAACCTGGAATAAAAAATACATCTATCTTAATATGATATTTTTCGCGAATTCCTGATATGTAGCGAAATTTCTTTACACATATTTTGGTGAAATTTATTCATGATTATTTAGGACTGCTTTGACTTTTTTTGGTAATTCAATTTACTTCTTAAAAATTCTAAAGAACATTTTACTTACTAAAAACGTAATTTTTAGTTACTTGGAACTAGGGATGTCTTCGATACCGATACCAAAATATCCATGATGTTGCAGGTTTTCCGATATCGGTTTCGCTATTACTTTTATTGGCCACACAACGATATATTACCCTTCGTATCGAACACTAAATCAAAAACAGCGAGGCAAGTAAAATAAAGACATGTGTAACGGTTTCTGTTTTTAATTCAGTGTGTGAGCATCAAGTTGTATTTGACTAATAAAAAGAAATGAAGAGAGGATGGTGTTTAGTAGTGTCGCGTTCCTTGTTGAGAAAACAAAATCGTAAAAATTTAAAAAGTTAAAAAATTTTTTTTTTAAAAAAGCATATACGGCCACAACTTATTATCGGATTTAGCCGTTCGATCTGTAAAAAAATCGTATGTGTGCACAAAAAGTAATGGTGTAGAATGTGTGTGACAAACTTTTTGGTAAATTTGGTATTTTAATAAATTTTATCATATAAAACTCTATAGGCAATTGCATTTTATGTATAAAAAATCATTTTTTTTAATGGTAGAGAATTTAGTCAAACTTTTCAGGGTTGAATCGTGCGATTTTTCCTGAATGGTGTACCTTTTCTGATAAGAAAGCAATATAATATGCGATGATAGTGTAATGATTTAAGGGACATTACGATAAAAAAATGATGGCAGGGTGAATTCAAGTTGAAAAATAAAGAAAACATGCATGTTGGCGTATGTTTGACCAATGATTGGTGGCGTAGCTAAGTCTGGCACAAACAAATTAACTCTTATTTTATTTGTGTGGTAAATTTGTCCACTCACATTAGACGAATATAGATCGGGCGAATTTCGACTAGTAGGCAAACTAGTTTTATAAAATTACAATATTTATTGCTTTCATTTTATTTGGCTTGTGATAAAATTGATATATTGTATTTAAATTTTGTTGAAATTATCGTATTTTTGGTAAAATGATGTCTTTTAGTAATTTATTGGCGAATTTCAGAAGAATTCCTTACATTCATAGTTTTACGATTTTTCATTTAATGTTAAAATTTTTGGGTTAATTATAAATTTTTAGTTAATTTCGATTTGTGGTGAAATATAAAGTTTTTAATGATTTTTTGATGCAATACTAAATATCGGTAAAATTTCTACTTTTTCAATTAAATTTCTAATTTTTAGTGAAATTTTTAAATTTATGGTAAAATTTCAAAATTTGTTGTAATTGACCTTTTTTTTAAATTTTTGATTTTTTAATAATTTTTTATTTCTATGTTTGTCTAATTTTTCCGAGCTCCAGGTCCTCAATAAAATTTCCTTTATTATAAATTATAATAAATATTAATTTAATAATAATAATAAAGGTCAAAAAACTAGAATAAAGTTTATTAAAATTTTTTTATTTCTTTATACAATTATTCGATTCATCATAGGACATTTTTAAATTTTTGGTGAATTTAAAAATTTTAAGTGAAGTATCAGTTTTTCCGTAATTCTTTGTTTTTTTTTGTAAATGTTAGTAATATCTTGCGTTCCTTAGTAAGTGTTTAATTAAATTCTTCGAACGCACTGATTAGTTAGTTTAACTCTTACTGTCGTAGGTTATTTGGGACCTCAGAAAGTTGATTTCAAAATCGTGCTGGCGGCTAGATTGGCGTCGTTAAATAGTCTCCTATCAAAATTCCGGAAGAATAGAACAAACCTGTATTAAAAGTGTAAAATCATATGAGTATCCATAAAAACGTTAATAATCTTGCCAAAATAATATGTGTCATTTTTACTCTCATTTGCTTACTAATCAAAATTCAATTTACTTTTACTTGAAACCTTCTTAACTTGGGGAACAGTATATTCCGAACAATTGAACACAATATCAATAACGCGGCGTATAGTACGTTTATTTACTCGAAGTCATTTTGGTTTACATGCTGTGCTAGTATTGGATCATCTAACGTAACATTTTTAAGTACCAAGTATGAATTTGTAAATTCTTAGAAGCTATAAATGAAAGAATTTAAAAAAAAATATGTAGTCTACAAGCGTATTCTATTCATAAGAAAGACGATTATTGTAATTGTAAAGGACTTTAACAGAATTTCTTTCCATTTAACTTCAATGACAATTTGCTTTTATGATCCTCGTAAAAACAGTGCAACCCCAAAAAGTCTTCAGTTGCTGCTGGCGTTGTTTTCATTGCTGTTTAAACACTAACAACTTACAGCAATTGTTACAAATGCAATTGTTATACTCTTTACAAGAATTTAATTTTATTGTTGTAAACATACTAAAGTGACAATGTCATTGTAAACTCATTAATCATTTGACATTGTTGTAAATAAAATGAAAACAATACTAATACTCTTACCCCAAATATAGTTCAACTACTGCATTGTTTCTTGTTGCTCGGTTATTAGAGACAAAATGCAAAATGACGTTTTAAGGTCATTGTATGCATAAAAATACCCAGGAGGTTTGCAATAAACAAAACATCCCGAAAAAGTATTTGGGAGGGCAAAAGAAAAGAAAATATTAATTGATTTAAAATGCAGAAGTGATGCTGCTTCCATATTATTTTTTAACAATGGAATGTTTTAACTTGAAGACATTGTAGAGGGGTTGAGTTTAAGTATTCGTTAAGAAATGTAAAACTTTTAAGGAGTCATTGTTCGGCAATGAATATTTTGTAATAAACCTTAAGAAAATATTAATTACGCTTCTTAGTTTCTGTATGCATAACACATGCAAGGCCACTTAAATTTTAGAGTATTTTTTTTTTTCAAATCAGCATGATGTATCGACGCTGTTGTCGTGTCGTCGCTCTGGTCAAATAACACTGATAAATTTGTTCATTGCTAAGTTTAGACATTTGTCAATAACATTCAATACATCCTTAACTAATAACATGTTTGTTTCGTATTAAAAAAAAAAATAGTTTTTTAAGGAATTTTTGTCCATTATATTTTATGAAGAATAATGTTCAGAAAGTTACCCTTTACTTGTGGAAATCTATGGTAAGCTCACTCTCAGTGAATACGGTCTGTATGTCATTTAAAACAGACTCTGCCCCAGGATTTCATTTAAACAATATTATTTATGAAGAAACAAACTAATTTTCAACTGTCTGTAAGTAAAAAAAGGTAAGAAAACATGATGAGCACAGCATTTCAAAATAGAAATATTAAAAAGTTAAGGCGACCTTTGACACTTTGGCTCATTAATTTTCTTACATTATTAAATCCATATCGTGTTGGCACTAAATCAAAACCAAAGAAAAAAATCTCAACTTTTTTTTTGTTCATTTAAACAATTGTACACATCTATTTATTTCGCAAAATATGTGCGTAAATCAAGTTCTAGCAGATACAAAATTTGTTGGTTGTTTTCGTATATATTTTTTTTTTGGCCTGGCGATATTTTCTCCATAAATTCTGCTGGTTTACAATGTCGACATGATTTTAAAGTGCTGATAATGATGGCAGAGTTTGTTCTTGTTTGATGCCTCTAAACAGAAAAGGGGAACAATCGTCATTTAGCAGTTAAATAACAAATACCAAGAAACAGAATAAAACAAAAAATTGTGAAATAAAACACAATAATTTGTAATAAATTGCCTTGTTGATTGTCGTGTTAATTTTATGAATTTCCCTTGATAGATTGCAAAATGATTTGTGTTGATTTTTGTGAGAAAAATATTTTAACAAATGTTTAGGAAAAAAATTATTTTGTTAAGAAAAGCAAAACTTAAATTTTAAATCAAAAAACGGGCAGGAATTTTTAGCGATAAATTTTAAAGAAAGTTATACAAAAGCTTTTTATGGGAAATGAGACAGAAAAATATAAAGCTTCAGGGATCACGGTATTTGCTTTAAAACTTTATTTACAAGGACTCTGTTGCATCAAAGTTCCTGTGGTTATTGGTTTTACCTGAACACGATTTCGCATTAAGTGCATACTTTTTTTTAAAATCCGATAAAATAGATTTTTCTTTTTGTCCTGTCCGAATTGTTTTGGATATACTACTTTTGGATTTGTATACCACCATTTGCACATTAACCGCCGGAATAAATGTTTCTCTTAAATTTAGTATTTTCAAAATTATTTCGCTATATGAGCTCGCAAATGACTTAGCTTGAGCATTATTTCCTCAGACTCTTTCATGTCACAACACTCATCACCATTCCCAACTCTTTCACCACACTGCACTTCTTTTAAAAGCTATTTTTTTTTTAAATTTTACAGATATCCCATAATTATATTTCTCTTAAGCATCTTTTGGGGCAGCGTCATTTGATATGGACAGAAATTGCCATTTAAATTCTAGGAAATGTATATTAATATCGTTTCATATCCTTTGCAGTAACTTTCGTTTCCCTGTTGCAAGTAAAAAATATGTTTACTCTTTTTTTTATTTTGTATAAAAATTCATGTCGAAGCGACTCATTGTCCGCATTTTCTGAAATAGGTTTCGGGACAAAACCAATAATAGCAACTGTAACTGTAGTTTGATATTTAAATGTTAATTCGTTTAAAAGTATTTTGAGTAAACTAATTCAACTATTTAGAAAGCTTTAAGAATGATGCTATTCAATTACCACAACGAGGTTTTGGACTGGAGCATCTAAGGGTTGTTTCTTTTATTATTTAAATTTCTTTTTGAATTTACATTTAAACAAACAACAATGTTTGTAGAAGCGAGCCCCTTTTCTCTCGTTGTTTTTACCAGCATCCTTCTTGACATAACCTCTATATCTAGAAAACTGATTCAAATTCAGCACCCTAAATATCACCAGTGCACCAGCGTAAGAGTTGGCCTCGTTCTTTATTATTTTTTATTTTTGTTGTTATAAAAATATTTTATGCTATACAATAAAATAATTTTTTAAAAGACCTTCAAGCTTGAAAAAGTTTGTAAATTACTTTACGTTTTTAAATTGATTTTTGTGAATGCACCTAACAAGATGCCAGTATCAAATTTTTTCTGTGTGCATTAGGAGCCAGAAGTGTTGGTAAAGAACAACCCCAAGACGGCAAGCCATAATCAGTGCTATCCGCCAACTTACCAGTGCAGCCAACCTCTGCAAATGGGTAGATTCATCGATGCCAAACCTTGCCGATTGCGGAACTTCAGCAGATGATACATCGCAAAATAATCGGTATATACTCTGTACGTTGGAGAAGTATTGTCGAAAATTATAACAATTTCATCACGTCAAACCACATTAATCGGGGCAGCCATTTGGACGATATAACTAACGAAGAAATATTATTATTATTCGCAATAAGTCTTAACTAAAACACCCTTTTTTGTATCTGATGTTTAGCAATCAATTAAATTTCTGCATTTTATTACTGGCACGAATTGTCAAACGCGAACAAAATAATCTTAGTACGTATAAATAAAAGTTTCCTTCAAAAATTCCTCCATAATAAACATAATAAATAGACTAAGATAAACGTCACATGATCCTGAACTTAATAGGTAGTCATTTGACATGATGTATTAACTTACCCCTTCTTTAATTTAATTTGCATAAATTTATAAAGTAAACACCGATAACCTACATTGCATTTTAAGTAATATTTACCCTAAAGAATACAGCCGAAAGAAAAATTATGAAAAATAAAAGAAATGCAAAGAAAAGTTCCAACACACCTGTGTAATATGTCAACCAAAGGCAAACATAAACACGATCATTCTCTTACATACCGTGACAGTATGTTGATGTGTCCTTGTAAAATACCAGAAGTCATAGTTTTTCAAACTTACAACAAAAATGAATACATACTAGACCCAGGATTTCTTTCGTCATACAACGTAGGTTGTGGGGGGGGGTAGGGAAATTCAACGCGGTCTCGGCACAAAGTATGTACAAACATACAAACTGTGGCAATATTTTCATTATGCTTTGCATAACATACACCCAAACCTACTGATGATGACAATAATGTGCCCAAACGCTGCTACAATATGCAATGTGCATACGTAAAATTGCACATACACACATATGGATACTTACTACTATCGGCTCTGGCTTCATCATAGATTTGTACCGATTTGCATGAAGCGTTACAAGATTTATGGCCACATTTGACTTGATTTAGCTTGTTTATGTTATTCAAGCTTAACTTATGGCTGTGCATTTACTACTCGTATAAACACAATGATGTTCTAGTGTATATACACAGCTCTACATAGCAGAGGTAGCTAGAGTCGCCTCAATACAGACTTTCAAACACCGGCCATCTCGCACAATGGCCTGCTAATGCGAATAATAAATAAACTAAGCAAAGTTTAGACTAGACCGAAATTCATTTCTGTTCTTTTTCTTCACACAGTGCAGTAACACAAAATGTTTTATTGGTTGACTGGTCATTTAGTTGTACATCAAATACACTTCACATTTTAGCCAGGCACAAAGTATGCGAGCATTCACGCTTGTACACACACACACACACGTCCATACATACACACGTGTGACAGGAAAAAGGCCAACACCACTTCAACTTTGTGTCTGCCACTTCTTCCTTCAGGTACGTTAAGGAAATAAATGTGTTTGTTTGCATGTGTTAACGTGCGTGCATGAATTAGTGCAAGGCTTTTGATGCCTGTGTAGGTAACTGAGTGTGTTTGTGGAAGTAATTTATTTGATGTGTTGATGTGTCAGGTAAAAAAATTTGATTTTTATCAACACAAAGACATTTTTTTCCTGTTTATTTCTGTTCTTGACTTCTGGTGACTGTTTGTTGGTTTATGGAAATAAAAACTTTATTTTTCTTAACAAACGAAAGAGAAAAACTTAGCACGTTTGAAATTGCTGGTCCTTAGAGCAAAAAGAAGAAAAATAAATTGTTTGAGTTTTTTAAGCAGAAACTCTATCAAATCTTTTATATCGTTCAAGTTGTTTATTTGTTAATAATAAACTACAAGAAAAAAGACTTTGTTAAGAAAACAAAACATTTCATAGATAGTTTTTGCATGATAAGCACGAGTGATGAAATGGTTTTAGTTAAATTTAACTGAAACGTTTAATTATAAAGACTAGTTTGCATATGTCCTTAAAGTTTAAGTTTGTTTTATAAATATGAAAATACTACAAATACATCAAATCCAATTTAAATATGATAAGTTTTATTCCAACTTTGAACACATTTTGTTACCCAAGTACACAGTAAATACAAAATCTACTATAGACTTGGATTAGGGTATGATATATTTAAAGGACCTATACTGTAACAGGAGCTAATTAGACTGAAGAAGATCAAGAACACTATGCCATATTGGAAGCTCAGATAAGAGTGCTCTAAGGGCAATGTTATTGGTAAAGATTTTAAGATAATTTTAGAAAATGAATTAAAAAATTTGATCCAAATTGGAACCATAAGAATTAATATATATATACATATTTTGAAAAGTTAAAGAACATGAGCGGAGCTTTGTACAAGAACAGATGCGGATCAATAGAAGGGAAAAATAAGATTTAGTACATTTTAAGATCTGTTCTTGAAAAAAGTACTTCCAGCCAATTATGAAAGAGTTTAAACAACTACAACTGGCCATGGGCATGGAAATAGTTTACAAGTTTTAGCGCAATACCTCTTCTTTGTACCCGGAGGGTTTTTTCTGTCAGAGTAAGAAGGAAGCTCCTTCTTGAACGAAATAATTCGAATGAATTTTAATTTTTCATATTGTAACAATATTTTTTTTCTTATTAATAAAACCTACGAAGGAAGAAAACTTTGACATGAAAAATACATTTCTTTCAAAAATTTTAAAATAAAAATTTAGAGAGAAAATAAAACTCATAGAATCAAAAAAGGTGTAAAGTTTTTTTTTTGGGAATTTTATTATTCTGTTAGTTGACAATGCCGCTTAATAAGTTAATGTTAATTGGGCAGGTGTTATTTGTATGTATTTAGTTTGGGGTGCCATTTCGTGATGAACACTCTGATATTTGAAAAAAGCACTGTGTGAGATTTTGCCATTCTAGCAAAATTTTAGTCTATGTATTAAGAGAATATAAAATAGAACATTTTATTGAATAGAAAAATTCTCCGACTTGCTAACTGTAGCAACTTAATGTTACCTTAAAATTAGGCAAATTAAATTTTGTAAAAACAATTAAAAAAAATTAGTAATTTTGAAACGCGTGTAACTTTTTATAAGGAACGTCCTTTTAAATACTTTTTTACTTTCAAGTATAACCTTCAATTGAAAATAACACTCATTACGTTTAATTATAAAAGATCCCTAAGAAAGTATTTCTTTGTGTTGCTTTGTATTTTCTTAGCAAGTTAATATAGAGAAAATGAATTACGGCAAGAAGTGTAACCCTATATTACCGCAACACCTCGACTATTGCAACAACCAAATGTTTTGCATCAACACTTAATATTTTTGTAATTCGGTTATTGGAACTTTTCATTTTTTTGTTCTCATTTTATTTGGCTTTTATAACATGTGGTTTTTGAAACAAAGAGGGCAAAACCTACCAGTTTTGTTGAAAAAAGTTGAAAGTTTTAACGCTACTCAGTTCACCAATTTAAAAAAAAAGGTATGTAATTCGTATATGAAGGAACTGTATTGGATGTACTATCGCCTCCGGTACTCACAAAATATTTAATTATGTATATTGATGGGAAACACAATATATTCCTTGAACATTTGTGGTTTTATTTTATTAAATTTTTACTCGGACATTGCAACAACTTTAAAATTTTGCAATTATTGCACATTGCGAGGGCGTACTTCATGAGTAAAACCTAAAGGGTTGAATATTTGAATAAAAAAATTTCAATGTTAATCCATAACATGTCAGAGAAAATATTAAGCAAATCTTACACATTCCAATATAAAGCACCACACAAAGTTGCGATTCGTTGAATACCGAAATTGACTGAACAAATTCTAAAAAGTTACAAAACACATTAAGCAAAAACGCAACATTAAGTAAAATCTCATATCCACAAAAAATAAACCCCAAAAACTCCGTACTTCAACCAAGGAAATCTCAATATTCCTACTACAACTACATACACATATGTATTAGGAGAGTCACCTACACACCCACAAAAAATACACGAATAAGTGGAAAGGGCAAGACATCCGTGAGTATCACAAACTAGCAAGCAGTGATACAAAATGGGAATTAAGCGTGGCAAAGAAATCACACCTTTCCTCTTTGAAAATTGCTATTTCACCAGCACAACGGTAACGCTGTGTTTCACCTTGGAATGCGTTTCCATTTGCAATACAAATTTATGATACAAAGTATTACTTTCTGACAACATAAAACCTAAATTTTATAAAACATTAAAAAAAATTAAGGAAATAAAAGTTATCTAAAATGCTTAAAATCCACCCGTATTAGATTTAATACATTTAAACTGCTGATGTACAAACACAGCAAACACTAATCACATGTTAACATTAATATCGCACTGCTAAAGTTAAAAATTGTCAACTAACAACTAAACCATCCTAGCTACGAATCCTCACCATTCATCCAATCTCTTCTCGCCAAACCAATCAACATTAAAGAATGACGATTACGAAGTCAAAGAAAAATATTTATTGCTTGCAAAAAGGAAACCAGAATTCCACATAGAACAAGAAGAAGAAAAATAGCTACAGCAAAACTGTGCATGCTGTAATTTCAACTAAATAAATTGAGAGAGTTTTTCTTGGAAATCACAGATTAATTGATAGATCTCCGTTAAATGTCAGTGATTAGATGAATGCACAACTGTTTGAGATGAGCAAAATCACGGTGATGAAAAGACTTAAACGAAGTGTTTTTTGCCATTAAATCAACTGAAAGAAAATTAAAGGAAAAAGCGCACCTCAGGGGCATTTAAGTTGGAAAATGCAATAAGGAATTGTAGTTTCTCGTGTTGAAAAACTTAATTTTGTAATTAAAAAGTCTCAGTTTTAATTATTTGCTCTTGAAGGAAAAGAAATTCTGTAAACTATTTTCAAACGAGTTATCCTTTTAGTGGTTTCAAAACCGACGGCATGGCAAGGCTGTTAGATGTTAAATATCTGTCATCTGAAGTGTCATTTATTTAGTAAAAAGTTTTTCGTTTACGAATATGTATCGTTTTTAACAAGCGATGATCGCGTAAAAGTAGTTAAAAATTAACAAAAGCAGTGATTCAAACTTTTCGAGAATTACTGGGAAATTGTCGCCATCATAATCGACATGCTGTGCAAGGAATTGGAAAGATTACAATTCAGAGCGCTATAGACGCATGATAACCGACCTTGTTTTTGGCCTGCAATTGATGATTGTCAACAGGCCGATATGAAGTTTGAACAAGACAGTTCCACGAGTCACACAACGACCAATTGTGGCTTTATTGCTTTAGGAGTTTTCAGAACGCGTAATTTTACATTTTGCCGCATCAATTAACCACCAAGATCATTCGATTTGACACCGTTTGACTTTTTTGTGGAACGTGACTGCGGATAATCCCCTAACATTGGAGCATTTGAAAACAATATTCGTCAAGTTATCGCCGAGATACAGCTCGTAATGTGCGATAAAGTGACCGAAAATTACCTTAAAAACGTCGACTTCTGCATCGAATGTAGAGGTGGTAATACAAAGGGCATTGTATTGTGTACCTAATGACATTGTAATAAAATAAGCTCCATTGAAATCATATCTTTATATGTATTTAATTGAACATTACTTTTAAAACCGTTTGTTTTGTTCAAGATGTTTTTTTCATCGCGTTATACTTAAATCGAAAATTTTTAATTGTTGTATTAAGTTAAAAATATTATTTTTGTAAGGGAAAGAAAATACTAATCACCTACTAAAATTACATTTGCAAAATTTATTTATATATCAAGCCTCATGGCTGTAGCAGCTTT
Organism: Phania funesta; assembly: GCA_963932375.1. Classification (NCBI taxonomy): domain Eukaryota; kingdom Metazoa; phylum Arthropoda; class Insecta; order Diptera; family Tachinidae; genus Phania; species Phania funesta. The sequence continues at coordinate 38,119,284 of OZ010652.1, read as the reverse complement.
CCTTTTTTCAAAACCTTTAATGACTCAAAGTAGTGACATTCGCCCTTCATTCTGTATCCATTTTATTTATTTACGTTTTTGTATCTTGAAACTAGACCTATTTTACAATTACTAAGTATAACGAAAAGAAATATGTGCAACAAGAAGGTCTTCCGATGATGTCTTCAGCACCTACAATTGTAGCGAACATAGTTATGGAGAAGTTACTTGACACTTGTATTGGGAAATGAAATACTAAATCTAAAATGTAAATTTGATAATGTATTATTGTCAATATTGAATTCAAAAGAAAATGAATATGATTTCAAACCACTTTATTTAAATACGTTAGTAATAAGACGAGACAAAAATTTGTAGAATTTATTTGAAAAATAAGCGATTTTCGAATTAATAAAAAATTACGATCGAAGGCGAAATCTCTTGAACCTCTTTACACATTTAGTTGCAAATATACAAAAGGTTTGCAAATATAACCAAAGTTTTAATTTCCTAGTGCGTTAAATGAACTCAAAGTTGTTGGTTAGGAATTTTTTATTAAAATTCTCTGATACAGTGATAAACCTATAAAAAATGTCTTATTGGCCTAACAGGATTTCTTATTTATTGCCCAGTTTAAATTCTATCACAATTAATGACATATTCTTTCTTATTTTTGTCTACGGAACAAATCACTGTTGTTGTGGTTCGTCGGTGAAGGAAGTAGAAACATACACCGCAGGATTCATTAGGCACGACGTATTCCCGGCAACGCACTGATTGTGTTTATTTAAATATATATGCTAGGGTTTTTATTTTCCCGGAATATTTTGATTCCTGGGAAAGCGGGGAAAAATTAAAAAAATGTACCGGGAAATGGTATATCAGGAACTTGGTCCTCATTTTGATTTCAGAACTTTTAACGGGCAAAACTTTCGGGTAGGAACTTGGCCTTATTTTTACATTTATGTTTTGTTCGCTTCTGAGTCCTTTTTTCCAAGTTATTTTTGTTTGTTAATGTATGTAAATATAAAACCTCCTTTAACTTACAGCTTACAGGTGGTTGGGTTATACGCGGTTTCTATATACCTATAGTGGAAATGCTCCAGACATATAAGGGGGGGGGGGACCCTAGTCCCCTAGATGGAAGTGCTCCATTATATTGAGGAGTGAGTCACTGAATAGGTACCAAGATATGTACTTTCAAAAAGTTTTAAACTTGGCCTATGTGCATAAGGCCCGAACTTGGCATGGCGCGCAACTGTACGCCTTATCCAAATTCCTCTTCTTTATCTTAGCATAAAAGACAATCACAGTAAAATGACCACATCAAGGAGTAGTGTTCGAATCCATATTCTTATTATAAAATTTTCCAGGTAAAATTCTCTTTGATTAAATATATTGAGTTCTAAAATAAACATTTAAATTTAAATGGAATTTATTAAATCCTCGGAATTTTCTGCGGTAATGAAAAACAACTGATTTCCCATGATGGGAATCCCGGGATAAAAACCCTAATACATACATAAGCAGGTGTTTACAACATAAATAAAATTCCTCTTTTCACAAAAAAAACATTCCTTAAATTATGGTGCAATAATTTAACGGCCCTTGAGGGTAGAAATTGCTTTCAATTCTTCATTTTTAAAAATGAACACTTCACTTTGCTTGAATAATAAAAGGCTCTTAATATTTAAAATACAATTAAAAAACTATTGCTGTCTATTTACTTGCATTCATGTTTGAATCTTAACAGCACTTTAATTTCAATTCCTTTACTTTCATCCATCTTCGCTTTACAAATTTTTTCTTATTCTTTCAACTGAAGCACTAATTGTTGGGATTACATAACTAAATAAACAATGAGCGAGAGCAGAGATCAGTGTTTGGTGCTGTTGCATCATCGTCATCATCATCGTCATCGTCGTCAACATCAACATTCAAATCATCCATCTCTTGTTGCTTGTGTATTTCCAGCAAATAACAACAAACATCAGGCCAAAGCTCATATTTAATCGATTTCGTATAAAGGAATCTTTAGCTAGTTTTTATTTCCTCTTCCATTTGTATCTTGTAGTTTGATTTTTTTTTCTGCTGCTTGGCTTATTATTCCATCTTCAGTCACTTCAACTTGCATAAAAACTTCTATTCATCACTAAATGCCGTCTGTTGTACTATGCGTGTTGCACAAACACAGCCAGTATAGTTAAGTGAAGTGGCTTGTTGTTGCTGCTATTTTATGTTTCTGTTGCTTTATCAGTGTCCTTTTGCATTTTGCTGATGCTGCCTGTTTGTTGATCAATCAATTCAGTTGGTTTTTTTTCAATTTTGCGCTCCCTTTCTGTTTATGCTGACGTTGTTCTTTTGACTTTTGCTTGGAGGATTGATAAGTCTTGTTACAACTTTGGCGACAGGCGGCGGGATTAAAGTAATCAATTTTTAACGTGCTACCTGTAAGAATTTTTTTAAGAGGTCTGTATTTTTAAAGTCCGCCATTTATATAATTTTATAAAATGTTTTGAACATATGATTTGAAATACTTGCAAGCCTTAATGTATAGTCAGATGAGGTAAGAACTTCGTGAAATAATCTAAACTTTCTTATATATTACATGCTCGTACATAGTCCTTATATGAGACAGGTTTCTAGGTATCATAAAGGGAAACATACCGACAGGTTGGGTTGAATAAATATTTGGCAAAAGTAGTAGTTACATCAAATATTTTCCCGGTCTGACCAAGTCTGTTACAGGCTTAAGTGAAAAAATGTTATAATCGACAGCTTCGTTATATAATAATGAAGCATTACAATAGTATAGACTTAGCGGAAAAATTATCACATTAATTTTGAACACTTTTTATAAATTCGCAGAGTAGGAGAGTAATGATGTCTATATGGGGTTTGGTAGTTTTAGAATTTACAGAGTAATTCAAAGTGCATTTTAAACTAAGCGTTCTTAGCACTTCTCAATATTCAAACTATTTATGAAAAAATGTTGCAAGAAACTCATATTTTTAGCAGCTCGCATTTTGGGCGGCTTGCATGTTCCAATTTCACTCGGAGGCCATTAGGCCTATTGTGATGCCCCGAAGATTATCTATATACCCTCACAGTTACCTATAGAACTCCATGATCTTCAATCCGTAAGAACCACCTGGAGCTTCTCGTGAAACTTATCAGCCTCGTCAGTGTCGCATCCCTAAAAAGAGTTCAGGTCCTGAAAGAATATTTGGCCTAAATATTTGAGCCTGCGTTCTTGCAGAGCCGCGCAGTCGCTGAGAAGGCGTTGAACTGATTTGTCATCCGCTTCTACAGCTCTTCTCTCTCTCTCTATCTAGGCATTTAGCAGGGCCAGCTACCGTATCTGAAACATTGATCAGCCATCTCGTCTCTACGAATGAACTCATACCCCGGGACCCTAATTATCCTAATCGTCAAGTAGGGTTAGAGGCCATTTATGTAGCAGCCGCAGAGACCAGTAAGGTTCTTAACCAGCTACCTTACGGTGAACACATCTCGGTAGGTTCCAACCCTCTTCACTGGGTACGCCGCTCATAAAATTAAATTTCAACATACAAAAATCTCTTTACCCACAAGTTTCCACAAATGACCCTTATTATTGACAGATATTATGTCTTTCAATTTCCCTGTCCCAAAAAATCACATTAACCCTACCATTGCGGAAAACTTCAAAAATTTTTTGTGATCCCAGACTTGCTCGGTCTCACCTTCACCAACGTCACCACGTCAGTCCACATGTCGACTTCACTACTTTCGAGACATTGATGGCTTTGATGGCGGATAGACGGTCCACAGAAATATTCTACTTCAATTGAAATCATTCTTGTATGAAGTAAACTCTCAAGCAGTAGCCATTTTCACTTGTCATTCAAGTTTTTTATCATCAATCTTCTCCGTTATTATAAATAAATAAACCCAATAACATAAACTTTGAAAGCTGTTACTGATCAGCTCAACTCTTTCTAAAAAGATTTTCCCGTATTGATACTGGTGTTATAAATGTTACATAATTGGGACTAAGGCTATCGTTTGGTAACTTTTTTCCAAACAATTAACAAAAATTGTGTCAGTCACGAACTAGTTGGTTTAATTAAGAGATTATTTCAGAAAGGTGGTAGCAACTTTACAAGAATTACAAGCAACGACAATCAAATAGCTTGTGTGTTGCTACCACTTTTCTGAAATAAACTCTCATAGAGCGAACTAGTTGGCAACCGGCACAGCTTTATACTCTAAACTGGAATGTGGCCTGGTGAAATAAGGAACGGGAAAACAGTTACTTTAAATTTATAAAAGAGTGTCGAAGCAACAATATAATATAAAGCAATTCTTTTAAAATTTCTTAATGAATTTTGTTATGTTAATGTTCAACATCGTAGTCTCTGGTCTAAAATGGACCAAACATTATGGAAAGGTATTATTATTAGGATGGGAGAGTTAAGTAATTTATGGGAACTTGGTGGTACTTATTTAGTGTAATATTAATAGCCTGCTTTAGCGTGCTGTGGTCAGGCAAGATTATTTCAGTTTTGAATATAAATGGCTCGTTTGGAGTTTTTTGTAGTCGGACTGAAAAGAAAACCAATAAAAAAATTTAAATTCGCTGAACAGTGAAGATAAGAGATACCAATCTGCTAAGCTTGTTAAAAACGTTCTCGGAATATTCATTATATGGACCTAATAGTACCTTATTCATTCTTTTGCCCAAATAAATCGTAGTTTAAATGCCAGACGCTTATATTTTGTTTCGGGGCTTCTTGTTTCCTCTTTTCGTTTAATGTTTGTATTCGAGGGTTTTTTATTGGTAAATCTGTTGAATTTTTTGTTGTTTACATCTCATTGCATCGTAATTTTTTGTCAGTAGCAACTTAAGTAAGAACATTTAATTCACAGATGACAAGACTAAGTAGCATAATACGTTTGCTTTAAAATTTATATTGTACTTACTAAGTATTTTTATTTAAATTTCATCTAAATAGGAAAAATGTACAAATTTTTTGCTTACAACGAGGTTGCTAAGAGCACGATTTGAAACAGTGTCCAGAATTGGTAATATTATTGATTAAATACATATAACTTTCTTAAAGCAATTGTTCAAAGTTAATTAATATACTATAGTAAGTAAGAAAAGAAGCCTGGCACGTAAGATGTTGTTTATTTAAGTGATAATTGATAAGTATGCGAGAAATTCAAATTGGGATGAGTAGACGTAAAAAACCTTACCTTTTATAATTATAATTATTTGTATATAATTTTGAACCGCTTATGGGCTAGACTCTACGATATTGAAACTCAATAAACATTATTCTGCATTTCGGATACGTTTCCGCATTCAGTTTCGCACGAATCGAAAAAAGGTATTTCAACTAGAAAGTGAATCGAAATAATATGTATTTGCAAAACCAGCTGTTCCGCTGTGGAACGTGTGAAATATGAACACAAGAATTAAGCAATTTTATAAACATTGTAATAAAAGGTTAAATTTTGTACAATAAAACAGTGAGTGTGGGTTCAATAATTAAATGGATACATCAGTTAAGTACAGAAAGGCAACCAAAAAAAAACAGAACATAAGTAAGAGATATTTGTGGCCAAACTATTCCAGTGTTAAGTATTCTGCCGCGCCGGAGTAGATTTTTTAATATTTTTTATATTATTAAAGCACAAAATTAAAGTTTCTTTATTTTAATTTCAAGAAATTGTGCTATAGCACCGATGTTGTTGTTTGAAGAGAAAAACAACGTTTTCGACCTGCAATAAATTAAAAAAAACTTTTGCATTTTATCACAAAATGATAAACAAAATAAAAAAAAGTTGTGTAAGATCATCAATGAAACCTTTAATTGCATTCTTTTTTTAATTACACATAATTACAATCGTAAAAATTCCAATCAAAACGGAACGCAGAATATAAAAGTTGCCACACGGAGAAATTTTCAATTCGAATCGCAATGCAAAATAGGGGGATTAATTATTGTTGAGTGCTGGTTAAAAAAGGTACTGCAAGATACTTTTAGACCTGACTAAGTAATATTTATACCGCTAATATTAATTATAGATACATTTTTCCAATCAAAGTTTTACCAGCCAAAAATCTACTGGCTAAGTTTTTTTTTACCAAACGACTCGTTTAATGAAAAATCGTAGACCAAATGGAAGGTACTATTTACCTTTCTTATTCTTTCTAAAGCACGTTTAAATACTTTGACCTGCTTTCATCTTTTCTGTTACTGCGTTCATTAATTCAGAATAAAAAGGAACCTTTAAAAATTTCAACTGCTGGAGGGCTGATTTCTTATTAGAATGATTCCAGTTGAATTCAAATATTAAACAATTTTAAATATTTTAAAAAATGCTTTGAAAGAAATAACCATATATATATTTTAAACATTTATGGTCGAGATCTTTTTTTGTCCATTTACAAAAAAATATGAATATATGCATACCGTAAAAAGTACTATTTTATCTTTTCAAAAAGTGCAAAAACCGCTTAAGCTAAAAGTACATACCACGCGTTTTATGCTTTTTATTGTTAAAAAAGGTACGAATGGCTAAAGAATTATTTTTATATATATCGTCGTTCAAATATTCGCCGCGGTTCACACAGTGGTGAGGATTCTAGAAGATCAATCTTTTATTGACTGCTGAATAGATCTGGCTGTACGTCCTGAGTCTGGACATAATTTTCGGAAATCATATCAAATTGAAAGATCTTTGTGGTCAATTCAGGTCGAAAAATTATAAATTTTCTTTTTTTGATTATGCTCAGTGGAATTATCAAAGTACCCGGCTAAGTTCAGGACTATGTACACTACGAACAGGAAACCATTTAGAGAATATGGGGAAGAATTACTTAATTTTCTCATTTATGTTTTTGTGGAAGCTTTTAATCAGCTTGTCATTAAAATACTAGAACTATTTGTGAAATGTAATCTATCAATCGAATAAGAAAAGCGAAATGTTTTTATTCGCTAAAAGTTTTAATCTTATATTTGATAACCCTACTCATCTCGCGTAAACGCCAAAAGTGTGACTTTCATTATGAATTCAAGTTTATCATCTCGTAGCTCTTACAAACAGACAATTACATATTCAACCTACTTTAACTGGGTTTTTTACCAACAATCATTTTTTTGGCGCTGCGGAAGAGAATGTTAAAATAACAACGTTAATTTTGTTGGTGTAAAGCTAAGCAGAATGAACAATTAAATTTTATGAAGAAAAGCTTCAAAAAGCAAAAAGATTTTAAAGATAATATCTGTTAATATATTTGGAACTTTGCACTTACAATTTCAGGCATAAGCAGGGCATAATATTTTGTCCCATACCTTGTTTAAGTAATTCCTATCCCAAATCCATTGACGGTCTTTTTGCTATTAAGAATTCGTTTACCTTTTTTACGTTATGAGAATTTTATATCATAAAAAAATGTCACTCCCTTAAACAAAAAAGAACAAACGAAGTTCTGCCTTGACTGACTTTCTCTTTTTATATACGTGTAAGCGGCAAATTTTATTACTTTGATTTAAATTTAAATTTATAATCAGTCAACAAACATATGGGCTGTTTAAACCGCAACATCGCTGAAAGTACAAAAAAAGATGGAAAAAATATAAGAATTGTATGGAGAGTTTCGTAGCATAATAAAACGAATCATATTGTGGCAAGCAATAAGGCGTTTTCGTCAAAACTTCAAGCAAAAATTTTAAAAATATATAATTTTTTAAATACCCAAATTTACTTTTATCATCTTTGAAACAAATATTATATCTACAGCTCAACACAAACGAGCCGCATAAAATCCACTTTAGTGGCATATTTTCATTTAAATTTTGAATAAGTACGAAATGAACCCTTGAACACAAGTTTAGTTTAGACGTTTTTTTTTGGCGTTCCAACGAATTTTATGCTTTGCTGTCTGTGAAGACTTATAGTATATATTTTTTGTCAAATGTGTTTGTTGGACATTTCAGAGCGCTGTATCGCTATTTTCTAGAGACAGGCAAAAAAGACCCATACAGCGAGTCATTAGAAGGTTAAAATGTTTAACAGAAATGTTTCTCGTAATATTTTACATAAAAATCTTGGACACACCTTATAACTGAAATGTAAGCATTAAAATATTTACTATGTCGATTCACTTTTAGAATATGCCAAAGGAAAGAACTATTTATTATATAAAAAATTAAAGAAGATAAAAACTTAAGCGGAAATTAAAGCAATATATTTGTATATTTTTTAGTGTATTATATAGAGAAATCCTGATACAAAATTTTTGGTTAGCGTCAATCAATATTTCCACTCTTCCAAAGATCACTAGTACATGCAGAGAAAAATATTTTTGTGACATGGTCACCATACTGTATTTTCGGCATCAATATATGGTTGTAGCAAATATATATTAGTAACAGCATATATTTTAAATATTACCTTTGTTTCAATAAACATGTTCTTTTTACAGTTGATCATTATATGACTAAGATTCATAAAAATCATACGACATAATATTTTTAATTATACAAAATAATATAATATTTCTATTATAAAAGAGTATAAGTAAACATAAAATGTAAAGTTTTTTTAGTTGAATTATAGTTGGACTTAGGGCCATTATTACAACTTGACTTTAAAGTTCCTGTTAGTAAAAGGTATTTTTAGCTTAAGCTGATACTAAAGTAACCTTTAATATTTTTCGTAATTACGACTTTCTTGTAAAATAAATTTAATATTCTTTAAAATATGGCAATACAAGAGTGCAATCCGACTACTTTTGACTAATGAAATTAGATTTTAAGAATGCACAATGGCAACGACTTACTTTTATTTATTTGTTTACTGGCGAAAAATCATTGTGAATTTTTAATTTCAAAAATATTTGGTAGCTTGTTTTATTTTCGATTTACAAAACTAAGTTAATGCAATTTTTTTGTTGTTCAAAATATGGCAACCCCAAATACATAAACCTCATTATAATAGTTAAAGGTAAGACAATCTTCCCTTTAGCTTATCAGACAGTTTTATCTTAAAATAAACTCTTAAAAACCGAAAACTGTTAATCTGTCCTATAACACCCTAACTTTAACTATCGGCAAGTTGTAATAAAGGCCCTTAGAAGGAATAACATAATGTTTTTTAATTACTGTTATTCTCGACCTAGACAATCTGTTCACTTGTAAGCGTTGAGTAGGAAAAATATATTCAAGAGTCTGTAAAATCTTGTTGTTGTTCCAAAGTAATAAGAAACAGTAAAAAATTACAAATAATATCGATCAATACATGGTAATTTTTAATTATATGTATGATCACCTGTAAACAAAATATGATAAATCCTAAACACATAGTGATCACGGGAGACTAGAGTTTGATGTTATTACCACAAATTCCGATCGTCGTATTATCGTGTTTGATGATACTATGATATAATGTGAATATAATAATAACACTTTAAACAATACTATGGTTTAAGCTTGGAATAGAAATGATAAAACTATTAATTACTTCTCTAAAAGATATCAACTTTTCAATTATTTCGTTCATTAAAATAACTAAATTTTGCACAGATCCTATATAGTATTCAATTCAAAACTAGTGATTAGGGCCTGAAAAAAACCTAAACAAGTCTTTAAGAAAAGCTTTCTTCTTTACGAAACTCCTCCTTGTCGTATGACATATGAATAATAAAAATATTGTACAACACACATTTTAAAAACAAATGCAATGCGGTAAACGAACGTTTCACCTTCACTCACATTCGCCTCCTTAAAATTTATATGAGACAATTTAAAGAACGTGAATATGACGTGTTTTACTGACCCAGTTACATGATGATATTCATACCTCAACATGCAAGGTGAAAATCTCTCTCTTTCTGTATTTTGAAGACTCAACAACAAGTACGTTCCTTTAAGAAAGCAACAGCAATATAAACAGAATTCTATCAAAAAATAATATTATAATAAAAAAAGTGCAGTAGTAAAAATAACAGGTAATAAAAGCGCTTAACATAGACTTTGAAAAGAAAGAAACGCTCATTCGTAAGGAGAGCAAGCGAATGTGAGAGGAAGATTCGTATAACTCATGAACATATCTTTTTATAGTTTGTTTTGGTCTTTGCGTACTAAAATAAAACGCAAGCACTTGAACAAAAATTAACATAAAATTATTTAAAAAAATAAGAAAATAAATAAATGTAAAAATAAAGAAGTTGTTTTTTTACCTTTTTCGGTTTCATTCTATGTGAGAAAATAAAAGCCACAAAGTTACAAACAAATTTAAAAAAAGCATATTAAAACGTCATTTTTAAAGAAATTTTAAATAAAATAAACAAATTTATGATGAATGAAAATAAGTCACACACAAGTATGAATTTTTGAATTAAACGTGTGTGAATTTTATGATTATTCCTCTTCAGTCAGTTCTGCCAAAATCTTCAAAATGAAATGAGCTTTTTTTAAAGTTGTAAAACGGAGATCAATTGAGTAGGATTTTTATGCAGAGACAGCATAAATGTACGATTATTTGGGACTACCTGGGAAAAAATATTTTAACTAAGTTATTTTGCACTGGGCTTAAAATTTTAAACTCTGTCATATAAGAGGGAAGTTAGGTTTCCTTACTACGTTTTTTTTAAAGCTGGCGGGTTTTTTGGTTTACTTTGTTTGAAATCCTATTAATTTTTTACTTATCATTAAAAGCGTATTTAGCAGCGATTTAAATAAAATCAGACTTGCTAAAATCCTACTCGATCTATATAAGAATAATCTTCAATCTTTTTCAATCCTTTTGTCCACACATACATAAATGTATAGTACCTGTACATGTGCACCATATACTAAATAGTGATAACCTACATCAGCTTTAAAAACCTGTTCGAATAATACGAGGTTGCTATCTTTTTGAAAAGTTACTTTAAAATCGCTCTCAAATAGACTTCTCTAGGATCACTGTTATTTCGTGTACAATAAGACATGTAGCACAGCCTTGCTCAAACTATGTTATTTTAACTAGATTAAGCTGTAATGAGCTTTAATTGTAAACCGTTCATTTTTTTTTTTTTTTTTTGGTTATGTAGGGTTTTTACAGCCATGCTTGTTTCTTACTTTGTCACTGATGCCAAATCACTATGGCAAGTTCCATGATGGATCAGCATGCCGAATTGATTAAACTTTATTACCAAAATTAGTACAAAGACATTTGGGAGCCAAAAAATACGTTTTTGGCTAAAAGGTCATCTTATCGCATTTTTTGAAAGAACGGAAAAATCCTCTTTAAACGTCATAAACTTGCCGTCTTTATGTTAAATGGGTTCCGAAGTGTACTTAATAGTTAGTCAATTTTGGGCGCAAAATCATCTCAAGCGAAGAGGCGCATTTTTTAATGAACGGAAGGATCGTCTTTACACTTCCTACGCGGTTTTCCATTGTCAGTTAACAAAATAAAAATACAACGCTAGATAGAGCTAGAATCTTCGATGTTTACCTATGATCACCGCTATGGCAAAACGGCGCAGAACATACACCGGATAGGTACGTCCCTAGAGGGAACGAAACTGATACAGAACTCATCATGTGACTGCTTCTTTGGGGATAGGGGCCGGTTCGAACTTCTAACAAGGTCAACTATTTTATACCAGAGGGACCTGTCACTTAAGCAGTCCGGTGCCGTAGAGGGGAAACTTATAGCTTTTAGACGCGAAGAATTTCATTCAGTATCGGTTACTACAACTCTGGTGTTAAGGCCATTTTCACAAATCACGGGACAAGTTCGTCTAGGCCAATTAATACAAGTTTCCCGGAAGGTCTTTATCTGTAAGAACTATATAATATGTATAACATATAAACTTATTGGCTGCTATTTTAAGGTTTGCTTGCAAGGGTGTAAAACAGTTGGCAAAGTGATGGCAGCTCCCATTCAAATAAAATAATTATTTCGTAACAATATTCTTGAACATGCTAAAACTGAACGAAGGTGTGTGGCCACAAAAAATACATACCATCGAATATTGGGAAAGTTGTTGACGCTGAAGCATTCAAACTAGGAATGCATCCATTACCAATACCGATATATCGGTGATATTTTAGGGTTTCCGATATATCAGTATCGACGATATATTTATTGCCGATATAACGATATAATAACAACCGTGTATTGCACACTAAATCGAAAACAGCCACAACGTAAGCGAGGCAAGTAGTACATAAAAAACTGCATACTGGTTACTGTCTTTGACTTAGGCCCTAATTTTAAAAAGCATAACGCAACAAAAGAATTTATATGGGAACAAAAACAAATTTCAAACATTAAAATTTTTTGTTTGTTTTCCATACAAATTTTTGTGTTTTTCAAGAGAAAAAAAACAATGCTTCATATATTATGGCGTTGATTTCTTTTTTTTTCATGCAGAAAACTTATACAAAACAAATTTAGAATATATTTTTTTAATTTTATTGTTCGAAATATAATTATTAATATTAAGTAATTCAATTCTTAGGCCTGCGTTCCTTATTTACTCTTTCTGCTAAGAAAGAAAATTTGTTTGATATGATAACTTTGAAATATTCGTTCGCATATTTTATTGCTCTTGAGTATTCGGTTAAATAGATTATGTTTACAGTGGACACACAATTAGTAGATAGACACAAAGAATGTTAACAACGTTCGTAGCGGCATAGGAAATTCTTTCCATTCTGCTAGTTAATCGTATCATAATATTTTTAAATTTTGCTTTTCTTTTCCATTTGAGTTGTGTTTTATAAACAGAGCTTAAATGTGCGATATTTATTTACATTATAAATTTTATTTATTTATTTTGATTTTTAATTCACTTGCATATCGGTATCGCCGATATTTTTATTTGATCAAGGACTTTCTTGGCCACGCATTCTTGCCGTATGCTTCCACCATGGATTAGAGATTTTTTATAAGAGAGTGTTAACTTTTCTTCGCTCGACTTATTTAGCCAGATTTTTAGCAGAGGTATATGCCAGAACTTCTGACAGGGCACTGAGTTACGGCTAGCCATATCTGTGCCTGCCAACGGAGTGTGTTTACTAAAGTTCCCGTCCCTGCTGATCTTAGCTTAATCTCAGCAGCCATTAAATAATGTTCAGAATATTGATGACCAATAGCTCTTTAGGTTAACATCTTTTTCAGTGCTGAGATGATTTTGAGCACTCCAATGCAGGTCCTTCTATAGTTCTGACTCAATTTCGGGAAGTAGTTGGTGCAACATCAAAGACTAAACGACTGATCCTGGATTTGGCCTAATAAAATATCTTATCCAATTGCATTTGTTTTATGGCTTCCTTGCTTCTTAATATAAACCTTCATCTAAAAATGCGCTTCTTCGCTTGAGGTTAATTGTAGGATTTTCTTCCAACGGGTTTTTGATAGATGAGAAGTATTCCTTTGTTTTTTTTTTTTTTTTTTTTGTAAATCAGTTTTGCTTGATTTTACACCTGAAAGCAATAGCTTCCATGGGAACTATACCAAAATATCTTTCGCCTAATTAATTAATTAGCGAGTAAATATACACATGCGCTATTTTAATCTAAAGGCTTGCCAAATTCTATTAAACGCAACTTAAAGAATTTTTGTTTACAAACGAGTCACACATTTAAATATCACCTTGGCCTTAGTTGGTGTGAAACAACTCCATTTTTTACTTTCTATGTTCGATAGTATAATTTTTAAAGTTTACTATTTTGCTTTAACTCTGTAAGTCATTTTTGCAAAGCATTTTGATTTGTTTTTCGAGGCTTCGGTCAGCTTCCTCGAGTCAAAATTTCCATTGCTGCCTGCAAGACAAAGTAAGCAGGCAATTTGATATAGATAATTTTTAGATTTTCGTTACGATTTTTAACGTAAGGACGCGTTAGTGTTTTGGAAAATTGAAATTGATTATTTTTTCTGGCAAAAGCGCATCCAAATTCTGCTTTAGTAATTAACTTCTAAACTTGTTCTCTCACTGCTTTATTTTTATTCAATTATTATACATTTGTTTGCCTGGAGAGAACCAGATCTTATTTTTATTTTATTCACATACTCATATCACAATATTTTTTAAATAATATTTGTGTAGAAGTGTTAACTTGATATTGGCAATTCTTCAATAACCACAGAAACTTAAATAGTTTATTAGTGGCACACACCTGTTATTAATTAAATAATTGGATATACGTGATTTGACAGCAATTTAACACCTTTTGGCACAAACATACTTTAAGCTACACAGAAGCAAGCTCCCGTGAATACATACACACACACACATCCACTTCACTCATGTGCACGTGGGTAAAAAAAATAGTTTTTGCCGCAGCAAAAACTTCCAACTTTAGTTGCAGTCACAGTGCGAAAGAATTAGTAGTAGAGGTGTTAAACGTCTACTAGCAATTTTGATGGCAATTGGTTTCCAATAAACGTCACGTCACACACAGCTACGTACATAAACTAAAACAACACACGCTGTTTTATTTTTGTTTTCGCTCTTTTCCATGTGAAATAAATTTTGTTGTTGGTAACTTATTTTTTCTTTTTATTAAAATTTATATTTATAGGAAATGGCAAGTTTATTTAGAAAATTTTGAACATGTGTGAGAGCATGTTAAACGAAATATTTTATTGTGCAACGTACTAATTATTATTTATTAGTTTTGCTGCTGCAAGAAGACTCTTTAAAACAATCTTAAAGTTATTGAATTATAAAAATATAAAATTGTATTTTAGCTCAAAATAATCCTTAAGAACGAAACTGAAATTAAGTTCAATATTCAATGTCACGAATTGAAATTAATTTTTATTACTCGTGAGTTATTTCAAATACAATAAACATTTATTTGTCGCCAAAAGTAAAAAAAAAAAATAAAAGATTTCTTTAAATAACCACCTGTGTCCGCTTACGAGCATAATGATAAAAATACCAGTGAGAAAAATAAGTAGGGGGAGAAATTAAAAGTAAATCAGAAAATCTTTGATGGAAAAATCAACACACGTGCCACTAATCAAGTTTCTACAAACGGCAAACGACAAAGATAGTTATAATTTTACGTAAGACCTCCTGCAATTCAATGGTCAATTTGGAATTGGGAATTAGATTTGAAAAACACACATTCACAAACAAACGAATGAATGAATGCCTTCTGTTAAATAGGAATATTTATTTTATGACGGCTTATTTTTCTATCCAAAGTGTTTGGAGGAGTGGGGGTAGTGTATATTATTGACAACAATGACGGTGACTGGGATGGCTGTTGGTATGACAGTCACGTTTACAGGTTTATATAAATGTCTGCATGTATTTTAAGTGATTTTATGACCCTACACGTTCTTTGTTCATTTCGGTTATTTCTTTTTCTTATTATTTTTGAAAATTGTATTTTGTTACAACAAATTGAAGGCATTAGTTGTTTAAATAAGGCAATAAACAGCAGTATGAGTTGGCACTTACATACGCAGACACGTAACATGATTTAAATTGTGGGTAAATATTTAGTTTCTTAAATTGGATTTGAGTTAATAGGCTTTGGGCCAATGAATAAATACATAAAATAAACTTCAACTAAGAAACCACTAACAATAAAATACTAATATCATGTTAATTTGAGTGCTGTAACTATTAAATTGTGGCCAGTTGTAAAAAATATCTGTTTATAGCAATTTACTACTTTTACACATATTAGAGGCGATGCAAAATGAATTTTAATAAACATAGAATCTGAAAGCAATCTGAAAGCTAATCGTGCATATAATAATACATACTGATCCGAAAGTTTAACTTTTTACCAGATAACTTTATATATTCTATCATTTCGCTTGAGGAGCATTATAGTTAAAGCTGCATGTGTTTTACCGCTAATAAAAATTTTAGTTTATGCAGTTTGACTTCAGAAATCGTGTCCAAATAATTATCTCTCGAGGATTATTCGATATTGTTTCAAGTGCCTGAAAAGTAACAGTTTTCAGACGATTTGTGAGACCTTGAGATAAATATATTTTTCTTGCCCTTAACATATGGTCATAATTTTCGTAAGCAAGTGGACTATTTGCATACGATAACTTTGAATTTATGCAATGATTTCGACATTCAACAAACTCAGGTCACTTTGAAAAAAATCGGGTCTCTCGGCCAATAAATATTTAGAGATTTGTATATAGGGCGATTGACAAAGCCATTCGACTGTTTTCTTTCGGGCTGGCAGTGGTAAATTTTTTTTCAAATGTCGACTTATCGGTTTTGTAAACCGATAAGTCGACATTCATATTTGGTTTTGTAAACCGGTTTTACATTTTTTTCTTTTAATCTTTTTACTTGTCTCAATATGAATGCACTATTTAAACTGTGTTGCATTTTTGTCGCGCATTGTGATTGATCACCTAAGACTGTTCCGAATATTAAGATGGAACGCTACAAACAGGAAGAACTCGTCCTCAAGGTGAAAGCCGATCGTCGGGTCAAAAGGTTTTAACAAACTGTGTATATTATGGATTGAAATCTCCTTATAGATGCCCTATGTGTTCTTCGTGAACATTTTATTATAAGTATCCGAAAGCATCAATTTGTCAGCGTCGGTGAATCGCATTCGTTACAGGAACACAATAACGAAATTCTTGTCTTCTCAGCTGAAGAGTGTGGATCTGGAAGAAGTGTGATTTCAGGAGAACCGAGCTCGTTTTGTCAGCAAAAAGCTCACACTGCCACTAATACTGCCTTGTGTCGAAGGTGCTAGGGATTTAGATAGGAATAAGAAATTCAACTTGCAAGGTTGTACTTTTTAGATCGATTTGTACTAGATGATACAACTTACTTTCAGGCAGCAATGAATACATATAAATTACCAAGTATCGAGGATTTTTAAGCCGGTCAGGCTTTGTCCTGCTATTAAATACCGAAACCAGCTTTTTTTTACAAACCTTAAATGTTTGAAATATTTGAAAACCCGCTTTTTGAAAAGTGTCGAATAATCGACTACCAGGCAATAACTATGTGATTAAAGCGGCGGTTTCCTTATGCCACTTCGGACTTTTCTGTTATTAGTGTCTCATATTTATCCCGCAGAGCCGGTGTATTCAGATTGTGGCTGCCAGGTCTTCTTCAATAATATGTTATGTTTGTTCTATCTGCTAATTTTCTATGGAATCTAATTTCTTGATTCCAATGATTACGGAATATTTACCATATTGGCGTGCAAACGTCCGATTACATCTGTTAAAGCTTCTGTTTGTTTACAACAGCTGGTCTTTGATTCGCATTTTTTACTATACAGATAATCAAGTCGTTCCGTTGCAGAATGGCTTGCCGTCATAAAATAGATTTTGCGCCAAAGAAGTCCTGTGTCTTAGCAATTTTTTAAAGTTTTTTTTCTCCAAATTCGAAGATGTTATGTTTGCAATAAGTAATGACACATTATTAATATAACTGTAACATGATTTATATAAAGGTAGTTAAAAGCATATTCTTTGGTCAATAGTCAACAGCCGCTGGCTGTTTTTCCACGGCATAGATTTCTGGCAACACCTTTCATAATGATAAAATTAGCTGATCTCAGATGGTAAGATACTGAATTCTAGTGACAAAAATGTCGAATGTTTTCAAATGAAGTATGACATTCGACACTGGGGAGAAAATTCCATAATATTATCCGTGAATCTACCTGTTATCAATTTGTCTTGCTCTAAAATTATGTCAGATGATTTTGCGCATTAGTTTTCTAAAAGCAATATTTTAAAAGTATCACACGAGAGGATAATATTTTGCAGTGGGAAATTTGACAAGTCGGGTAATAGTGGCTTAAATAAATCTTATCTGTAATTCAAACCCCTGCGGTAAAACATAGCGCAATCTATTAGTTGTACAAGACAAGTAGAACTTTCTCCATAAGAATAATTTGTGATTCGAAATATATTTGGCGAATAATCGAGTACTCGAATAAAAAATTTTTGTATATGTAGTTATCTAATAGAAAATATTTTTTTACCCGAACTGTTACCTTTATATGAAAATTGCTATGGATATTTTATAAATATTGCGGTTTTGATAAATATATTTTATAATTATTTTCGTAAACCTGTGCTCACTCTATCAAATCATTTATTTCATACAATTAAAATTTTAGGTTGATAACTACATTCCTAATTACTCGGAAATATGTATGATTCTTCGTAACTAACAAAAATTTTTGAGAGCAAAAATTTATATTTTTTTTTATGAAAACCTCAAACTGCCAATGTCCGGTAATTAGCGGCCCTAAATCGCATTGATTGCTTAATTATATTTTCTTTCAAATACAAATACAACTGTAAAAATTTCTGTAAGTCTCTACCAAATTGCTTCTAATGGTTTTGGAAAAGGAAATTTGCATACAATCTTATTTTCTTCTTAAACTTCTCTTGCTTTTATAAAGGTTTGTACAAGTTTGGGCAATCAAGTGCCTAAAACGAATTGCAATTGCTTTTAATGCGTTTGGCTATTGCTGTTTGTGTTGTGGTATTTTTAAAGTAAAACTTTTAAAACGTTTATAAAACGTTCAAATTAAGCAGCATTCTAAAATGATTTTACTAGAACACTAACAGTTGTTGCTGCTCCATTTCTCTGTAATACCCAGAGCCACTAGCTAGCTCTTAGTTAATTTTCAATTACACTAACAATAATTGTTTTTTTTTTCATTAGAATTTTAATAACAACTTCTTAATTACTTATCCTTGTTCACAGTTTTTATTGCTTATGCGTGCGGTACTAGAAAAAATTATGGCAAGTTAAGTTCATCATGTGGTTTGCAAGGCTTTAAGGCTGATTTGATCGTCTTAAGAGCAAATTTTAAATGAGAGTCGAAGACAGCAGTTTGCGAACTTTTTTGTAACAGTGTCATACAGTTTTTCTTAAAAATGAGTTATAGCTGTGGTTTTATGAATAACTTCTTATGTCAAATTTTTTAATTTTTAAACGTTGATTGCTCTCTTTAAACTGATAAATGTTTATTTGTTCAGCTCTGCTTTAATATTGGGACCTAGTATCAACTCATAAAACAAATCCTCCTCCTGCGACCTCTTCGAAAGGTAACAAGTAACAAGTTTTTACAAGTGGTTTCAGAAGTAGCGCGCTAGCTATAAACTTCCTCTCGAATACAATGACTTTCTGCAACACATTCATACTCATAAAAATAATGAAGCGAAATTCTGAGCAAAAAAAAAACACTTCTTCAATTCACAAACGCCAACCAAAGAATTTGTTTAGCTTTCAAAAGTGTGAGAGAGTTAATACCGATATATTGAAGCTGGTACGCAGTTAAATGAAAATTGATTACATTATAGACTACTTAGGATAAATAAAGTAGCGAAAATACAATGTTATATTAACCAAAATTTTATAAAGCTCAGTCCAGCTACTGTAAAGTGGTTTAACTGTAAAATAACCCAAGGACTTAATAATGCCTTACAAAATTCAAATTTCATTAAATCAGACTTCAACTTTTTGAAGATACAATTGCTTTGAATATCTTGGTACTTCGTGCAAGTGCTCCTATCTTTTGCGTAGCATAAAGTCCACCCTATCTAACTTACCAACCAACATTAGATAATCGAGATATTAGAAGAAATATGATAAAATGTGTTCAACTTGTTGTGCAATTATTGCAAATGAAGACCAGTTTTGTTTTCCATGCAAGTGTGAGTGCTGGAATTTGCCCACTGGAATTAAAGTCTGTAAAACGTTTCTATTTTGTATGCACGCAATTAAAGTACGTATTGTTATAGAAAATATCTTTCCATGTTTTATTTGCTGCTTCTGGGAAGAATTGTTGTTTTTATTTTATTTGAGCAATTTTATTTTTTTTTTATTTTTTTATTAAAGTTTTTTATTATAACGAAAAAGTTTTTAGCGCTGCTATTTCTGTTACTTTTTAAATGTTTCTTTATTAGTTGTTATTATTTTCATAATTGTTTTTTATAACTTTATTTTTATTTTCCACTCGTGTTGTGAGAGGGGAGGAGAGGGCTTGGTCAAACTTTTAACGATGTAACAGTAATTACATTTACTAGATTTATACAGCCATGACTAGCTTAACGAGCTTTTGAATTTACTTTAATAATTTGCCTAAAAGAAGGCAACGAAAGTGCGCAGTGTAATAGTGGTTGTATATTGAATAGAAAAACATTTAGTGCCAGTGTGTGTGTTCCTTAAAATGCGTCCATGTTCAAATGTTGCAAATTGAAAAGCAAAGAAAAAAAAGCAAAAATGAAGCTACGAACATCTTACAAAAGCGTTTTGAAACTTTTTTTTTCTGCTAAATTGCACGTTCTTTCAGTTCTTGTAGTCGTACGTAGGCTAAGAAAATGGTTAAAGTTTTAATTTTCGTTTGTAAAACTTTTAATTTCTCTACAAGAACATTACAAAAAAATTTTTGTATTTAGCAAAAGTTTAAAATTATTTTAGTTTCATTTTTACTCTTATATATAGCGTTGCTAGGATCAGAAAAAGATGCAGAATCGCTCGAACGAAAGACGGCTAAAAAAGGTGTAAAACATCTAATTCAAAATTTGAGTTTTGAAGAAATTACAGAAAGCGGAAAAGTGCTTCAAGTTAAAAAAAAGAAAGCAAATCCGTCTTCGGGTTGTCGCCAATGTAGGGGAAAGTGATTGTATATTCTGCTGCAAAAAATAATTCAACATAATTATGAAAGCAATAACAAAAATAGGGGCATATTTAGGAACCCATTATCAATAGCAAAAATTTAGAAACTATATCGAACATATCGATCCCACATATATGTTCATAATTATTAAGAATTCACAAGAGCCGTACTGCACATCGACTGGATGGAAAATATAAATATTCTTTTAAAAAAAGTTGGGAGTTGGTCGAGAGGTTAGACAGTAATTGATTCGCCTGATACATTCGATGTGCAAACAAGTGCTGGCTGTTCGACAAGATATATAGCTCCATTTGTGATATATTCTTAACGATGATACAAAATTTTTTTTCATCAAAATGCTTAGACACATGTCAGCAATCTTCAGTACACAGCGAATTTTCTTTTTCACAAAAACCTAATTTTTTATCACATGGAAAATTGGAAATTTTTAACCAAAAAAACCTGTTTTTGCAAGGAATCTTGTCTCAACATTTATTCATGAAGGAAAATGCGACAGAATTCAAAGTATCAGGCTGTGGCTTAAGTGGTAGTCGTTGACAATTTAGCATTCGATGGCTTTAGTTGCCTGTGTTCGTACCTCAGGCACTCGCAATCAGTCTAATTACCATTACTTTCGATCGAACAACCTGGCTGGAATACGCTTCACTTGAATAAATGGTATCAAAAACTGGCTTAGTTGTTGTCTGGCTCCGATTGATAAATAATTCATCTGGCACTAAAGTCATATTTTTAAAACAAGAAGTTCCCACTATCCAGGAAGAAGCAAAGGCGCATACTCGTCAAAATACGTAAAAAAAATTAGTGGTCCATTCCAACATTCTTGTACACATTGATCCTGTCGCGACGGCTACCCAATAATAGATAGTATATTAAGATTTGATACAATAATTTCCGATAAGATTTTAATACTTACTGTAATTTTCTTGTCTTTTAGAAAGATTCAATCAAATAGAATTAAAGCTTAGAAAAAGTCTTAAAAAAATATGAAAGACGTTTTTTGTACAACCAAACTTTGCTACTCGATTAACTCTGAAATATCTTGGTTATATGAAATAATTGATTATACTTGTTTTTGAGGTTTTGCGCTTCGGTTTAATAATGAATAATGAAATGCCCGAATACGTAGTTGCTGTAAATATTCACATGATCTGGCATGCAATTTTGTGCGCTTAAGCATTTTTGGGAAAAGTAACCAGTTGACTTTTTAGGAAAACAATTAAATGGAAGTACCCTTAGCAACAGAAAAAACTATACGCATGGGTGTCACAAGTCTTCTTATCTCTGATGGAATTTTATTGAGAAGTGAATGTTAGTATTCAACGCGAGAACAATTCCGAAGTTAATAAAGAAAATTGTATAAACGCGGCCATTTCTCTTTTCTTCTATAAAAAGAGACAAACTTCGTGGTTTCTAATTAGTATAAGTCTGCTGGAAAAGTAAACTTTGAAAATATTCTTAGCCATGAAAACCTCGTTTATCGTTCTTGTAATTTTTTTGTCCTAAAGTAAGGTGTGTCGTTGAAATAAGTGAAAATGATGAAATTGGATACGATCTTCATTAAAATGGCGGCATGTCGGTGTTGAAATGGAATAAAACAAGATGTGTGTGAAGTAAGCGATAGCGCAGGATATGTCGGGCATTATTTAATTGCGGCTTATTGGCAGATTCATGCAACTTCAGAAAAAGTCGAACGGACTCCAAACTTGATGTCCATATCAATAGAGTTGAATACTCAAGAGTTTCTTTACGCGGCCCGGCATGCGACCGAGGTAATTTCAAAGTAACTTTGACGGTCGGTCCATACATCAAAGACGTATTCCATTGTTAGACGGATATTAATAAATATGCTGTGAAGTATCCTGTAAACCATTTCAGAAAACTAGGGCACTTGCGCGCTTTTTTGAAGACTGGAAGCATTGCATTGGATTTTCATGAAAAGAACAGCAAGGTCTTCTGATTCGTGTATAACGAATGAAATCTTTGGCCTTTATCAACAGCAAAAGTAATAAGTTTATCAAACTAGTATAATATCCTGGCTTTAATTTTAAAACTCCCGTGTGTTAAGATTCCTGCTTTTACTTTTAATTCTCAAGTAGGCTATTTTACGTTGAACAACAATAAATAATATTGAGTTTCTTTCAACAAAAATGAAAATAATAGAAAACAAAGCAACTTTTAATCCTTTCCGTGCCCTTTAAAAACAATCAATATATATTTTATGCATTGATGAGCATTTAATATTTTGCTTTTCGTTTTTTACAAAGATAATTTCATAAAGATATTTCTGTTGTTTTTAAATATTCAAGAGCACTTATCGGGCCAAGCACTCCCATAGCCAGCACTTCTATCTCTTCAACCTTTAATACACAATGGTCCATGTATAAATAACTATAAATGTATACAGGAATTAAAAGCTTATAGTTCATATAATATCATAAGTGAAAATACGAGAGCAGTCTCGTAACTTTTTGCTTTAAATTTCTTACACATAATGCGAATCAAATTTGTGTGCTACTGTATGAAGGAAATATACATATTTTCTGCGTTGATATGCTGAAAATAAAAATGCTTCATGCAAAATACTCTTAATGCTCTTTACAACAGATGCTTATCTTCTTTTTTGTGATAAAGTGCTATCCTTGAAAATTCTAAATAAATTTCACCTCAATTATCCGTATAAAAATGTTGTTAGTCAATCACGATAATTTTTTCGTTTACATTTCTAACATACTATACTGAAATTCGACCGCGAAAATAATTTAACCCACAAAAAACCAATTTGTCAAGGGAAGTTTTCATTAATTTTTTTAAATTTTTTCCGAATAGTTAAACAAAAATTCAATTGTAGCATAGAAATTTGGAAATCATCTTCCCTGTTCTATATTCCGAGTGAAATGAAAACGTGCGGAACTATAAAAACACCTGGAATTGATTAGTTCGGAATTTAACTGTTCCGTATTCCACATATTTCTAAATAAAATAAAACAAAACAAATTATTCAGAACTGAAATACAGAACAGCTAAAACATTTAGAAATTTTTACTTTCGAATGAAATATTGCGGATTCGGAATATAGAACAGCACTGAATAATTGCTAAAAAAAGCAATGCCACTGTGTAAATTTTATAACGAACAAAGATCGTAAAAGGTAATAAAAGTAGAGACGGCCGTGTTCACAATTTATTGTCAGAAATTTTTCACTTCAAGCTTGTTATCATACTTAAATGTGAGTGTAATCAACTTGCATGCCTAAACGCTTATGTATAAGAATTTTGCGTGATTGTTTCATGATTGAAATGTTCTCATTTTTCATTTTAAACTTCTCAAAAATAAATTAGAAAATTATGAAATATAAATGAATGTGTTCCGTGATCATGGGTGTTTGCGACCGTGGTTAATTTTCGCTTTATATCCACGTGAGCTTACATGGATATGAACAATCAACAAAGCCGTGCATTTATTCACGAAAACGTGAAAACTTATTCACGGTTTCAACTCTAGATCATACAACTATTTCATCTGTAATTATTTATCGCCCCTTATAATTAGTTTATTTGTTTTTTTTTTGCTGATTCTTCGGCGAATCTCGCATTTTTTATGTCACTGAAAAACTTGGATGTCGTTCACGTTCAAATTTGTAGGATGGTATTTTACCAAACGACGTACAATGTCGTCATTTTATATAAAGAGCGACTTAAAATAGAATGAGTTGATAATAATAGAATGAGTTGATAATATGGCGAATATGCGCCACAGGTTTCGTGGCTTTTCCATGTATCCTGGAGCTAAATGAGATAGTAAGAATAAAAGAAATACTTCCCTGAAATATCCTTTTTAAATAAAGTACAAAAAGAGCACATTCCTTAACTTTTCTACTTCTCAACACATGTATAACGTGTTAAGTAGAAAATTCTAATCAAGTTGAATACAGGATTTGCTTACTTATAGAATCCCATTGATATCAAAATGTTTATTAAATCTAATTTATTTAAAATTGTCCAAGCTTGAAGGTCTTTTTTAAAAAATTATATTTTTCTTTTTCGATATTTCGCTACTCCATTGTGTAGCATCATCAGGAAATAAAAATAACGAATCAATTATATATTAATGAAAAAAAAGACCTTCAAGCTTGGACAATTTTAAATAAATTAAATTTAAAAAAAGGTCAAGAACAGCTATAATGTTTATTAAATCTAAATTTTAACACATAACTGAAGATAAAATTGTGGAGAGTAAATTTCTGTGTTTGCAACTATTTTAAACAGGGACCGAAGATAATGATTGTAGCTGAATTTTGTTACAAAAAGAAATCAATATGATTTAAAAATGTTAAGAACAATAAAAGTTTCAATTTTCGACTGACTTTTCGAATATGAAATAAATTTTTATATTCAATTTACACTATAAAAATGAGTAAATATCATGATTTTGGAACGCTTATGAGACCCCCATTTAACTTCACAAATAACACGATTTTCTGATCCAAACTGATTGAACATATGTGAATGACTTTGTACAGTCAGTCGTATTTGCAATGGGATTTCTAAAGTTGTTTCTGAAGCTACAATTGATTCAGCGATGTATTCTTTTGCGTTTTGTAAGGAAAGCAGTAGTTATGAAGGTGATTAAGATCTATCCTCATTAAATTATGCTACCAGATAAATCGATATCTTTAGATAGTGCCAGTGCTTTTTTTTATAGAAATAGATGTTGTAGTTGTTATATTTGAAACACTTTTAGAAGCATTGAGCTTCTCAATGCTACACTCTCTTCCTCTTTTCCCCCTTTTGGTAAACTCTGAACTATTACAATCTAATATTATTAATTCCTTACCGCTCACATTTGCCAAACATTTGACCAAAAAAGCGTAATCACTAAAAGATTAATACGCAGCACTCGGCGTTTTATGCCAAATATTAAAAATTTGACGAAATTGATGCGGTGCTGACACGAAATATTTAAAAAAAATTTAAGTCTTTTTTTATTGTCCACCGAAGTTGTAACGTTTTAATTTAATACAACATTTAAATTTAAATTACAATTATACTGTGTTATCGAATTATTGTTTTAAAATTAATATTTTAAAATTTAAGAATTTATCAACTTTAAATAGCCGTAAATTTCTGAATATTTAACCGTTTTTAAAAGATTTTCCTCAAGTGTACTTAACAAAACAATATTAAAAACATTTAAAAAAGGAGGGTTTGACATTTTGTGTTTATAGCCGCCTTTACGACACTGTGCGACGTGTTGGACTGCATTGCCTTTATATCATATTTTTGGATATTTTGAACAGTATAATGGCATAGAAACATTGGCTTTATTCGTTTTCTTTAATTTAAAATATTTGATTATTTTTAAGAATTTATAAAAAAGAGACAAGGTTCTGCAATCAATTCATTGTCTTCTGGACGTTCTGCCTTTAATCGTTTTACATCGCTCTTCGCAAAGTGGTATTTTGAGCCTAGAAAACAGATAATCTTTACAAAGAGTCTTATTAGACGGGAATTGAGCTTAATGAACGCCAATGTGTCGCCACGTTTGTTCGTCTCCATGATGTTCACAAGATGAGTTGCTAAAGCTTTTCCATATTTCCGATGCTCAGAAACTTATTAAAGTGGGTTACATGATTATGCGTTTGACAGTCTTGGGTCACAGTAGGAACAAATGATAGTTTATTAGAAAAACAATAGTTTGTATTAATTCGACATTTCGGATTTTGGCAGAACACAATGGCAATAATTTATTTACAAAGTTATCACATACAAACTCCCCACAGATGGCGGTAGAGTAAAATACAGACCACCAGATGTAAATAGCTTATGTTACACCAAACTAGGAACTAAGTGATTTTGACCATATCATAAGGATAAATGCGGACTACCGGCTACTTTTTGATCAGAAAGTCCATAAGGAAATAATAAGTGCTGGTTTTAGAGCAAAGGTTTATTTATTTCATAACTTCTCCAGTTTATGGCTCTCTTGACTAAATAAGTTAGAATGTCGTACGACATAGGCCATATGAGACCTTGAAATTGAGAACTAGTCCAATGATGTGGAACAGGAATTTCTTATACATTTTTTAAATGCTAAAAAATCCTAAAATTCCTTATCATATGACCTTCGTTCTTTAATACAATTTTCCATAAAGTCAAGTGTACAGAGTATCGTTATGAGTGTGTGTGCGTAAGTACGAAAATATAAGATTATAATATAAAGTAAATAAACACACTTTGTCAGCACGTTCACATGCAAATACATTTTTATCGTTTATACTTTTCAGACACAAAGTCACACACGTGAGCAACTTGTAATGTGAGCGTGAAATTATATGGGATGTCTTATAGGTACAGGTTGATACCAAAACGGAATAAGACAAGTTTTATGTGCCTGCCAGAGGTTTATTTTGTGACGTTCTTCGGACTGGGTGCATTTAAACAACGTCTCGGGTTATGTTGCCTTTGATCGATGATGACTTATTCGTAGAGGCTTGCATCGTAAGAAAAAGTCAAATACAGTTTAATCGCACGATCTAGGTTGATATGTTATAGAGGCTCTGCTTGAGCCAAGCTAACCCACATAATCTTATGATTACGACAGGCTTGAAAAAATTCCGAGCTTAAAAAAAATTTTGAGGAATAAAAAAATGTTTAACTCTTGGTTGTAAAAACGTATATTTCTCAATTTTCGTCTCTGTGAACCAGAGCTTGGACTAGCAGCGCCATTCGTTGGCGAACTATATCGCATTCACATCATGCAATTTAAAATTTGGTTGTCATAGATCGGTAGCTATTAGTGACTTTAGGCGGGTGCATTCCCATTGCTAGGGCTCGGGTGAATACTTGTTCAACTAAATCCGGAATTATTTTTTGCTGACGTAGCTGTTCATTAGTGCCGGCATACAATTCCTCCAATATTCTGTCAGCAAATACATGCTTTATCTATTACTGTTTTTCTTCAGCTCTTAATCATATTTTGAAAATTTCGCCAAGTTCTCATGAACTGCCAGCAATCGATTGCCTCGGGTTCTTCTGTAGATTCTCAGAAAGAGTTCCAATAATTTCCGCAGATTTGGAATATCTTTGATTGTAACTTTCCATGGCGTGTAGTTTAAACTCTACCCGTCCCTATGCGAAAGCTCTTTATGTCGTAAATGGCTTCTATGTGTCAGGCGACCAAACAGAAAAAAACTATACGAGTACCACAAAAAAAAAAAATAAAAAAAATTCATGGAACTATTTAAAATGTAATGTTGTGTGTGTGAGTGTGTAATTTTCTCTGCCCTACTGTCCTGCGTGAATTGGTTTTATTTTATAAAAATAACAATGCTGCTGTTGCTATTATTCTGCTTTTTATTATTTTTAATTTCATTTGCAAGAAATATAAAAGTATCATAAATATGAAAACAAAACTATTTTATTTAACAACAACAACTTTGGAAGTTATTGCAACAGACCTACGACACCATCCAATTCAGCTTCAAGTGACAATGCGTTGCATTTATTAAAGCTACACGTTTTGTGTGCACCAAGTTGTTTGCGAGTGAAAATAAATGAAGAGGAAGATATGCAATAGTATTGGTGAACGAGCGGTGTCGTGGGAGAGTTCGAAATGAGTTTTATTATGAACAATTTAATGGTTATTTTATTAACTTGTTTTTCAACCCATTTATTCGTTTAATATTGTTGTATATTTTTGCGTGCTACTGCTTTTATTTTTGCTACAGTATCATCCGCTCATTTGTATTTCTTTTCGTTGTAGAATTTAACAATTTTGTTTTCATTTCAGCCAATGACACAAAAGTATGACCCAAATATTCGAAATACTTTTCTTTTGTTTGTTTCTGCTGCTTCTGTTGTGTTCGCATTAAGTCAACGGTAAAATGGGATAAAGTCTAATAACAAACTTAAACTTGTAATGCCAAAAAATTGTGAAATTAAATTTTAATTTGCTAAAAAAATTTCCAAATATTTATAACCCATTTTTTATATTTAGAGAAATGCGTTCAGTTTCAGTCCATTTATTTATGTAAAAAGTGAAAGTTGCTCCAATCTCGTTATTGGTTGTAGGGAATATTGTTTTCTATAACTTATTTTATGTTATTTTTTATATTTGCTGAAATGTTCTTAGCTTGATTTCAATATTAACACGATCTTTTAAGAAGCTAATAGAAAACTCCTAAACCGATCAAACAATTTATGGAATAATAACCAGCATTTTCCAAACTAGTATGGAATGCACAATGGAGTGATACTTAAACAACATTTAAAAATTTTTCTTTCAGGTCAGATAAACATGATTTAAAGGTTCTTTACATTTGTTGTCTTCCACAGATCACGCGTATGAGTAGAGTCACACTGTCATTTTATTTATATTCGATGCTGTTCAACACTTTATCATGATAACATGATTTTAAAAAAAAACAGATGGGTCGGCATTTCGGGAGTGGCAAAAAAGAAATTTCTTAAAGGCCAGGGGGAAGTGTCCGAGATATCAGACGTCGAATCTAGAATCTGGTATTTCACTGAAGAACCAGTCAGGACGTAATTAAACCTGTTTTTGTAAACCATTAACATAAACATATGCGACATATGATAGGACATACAAATGGTGAAGCAGTGTAAAATAACAAAATGACGGTAACCAGGGGCATGGCCTTCAACTAATCTTTAGTCCTAGGAGGTGACCAGCTTAACTGTTTTTATGTGGCTCGAACCACCTTAGTGCCCTAATACCATCCGCAAATTTGTACCTCGGTGTACGTGATTGAATAACAACCGACCGAATATACCCTATCTATCCCGTAGCGAATGGAATATTGTGGGTGTAGCTTAGAGTGTGGGCGAAGACGGTACCAGTCGATTCTATGCCGTATAGGTGCAAAACCCAACTGGTTCGATATCTTGAATTGCTCGAAAAATGAAAAATTATCGTAGTGAGCAGCTAATTTCGCATTCTGGTCCTGTCAGCTGACTGCCTAGATTGCGTGAAACCATCGTTATGTAATGCCAACATTAGCATTCCGCAGATAGCGCTAGCAATACCTAAAATAGTGATCGAAAATTAGATATAGCGAATGGACATTTTAATATTTTTATGTTAAGAAAGTATATCTAAGAGATTGTTGTGTTTTGCTAAAAATTCTGACATCGAGTTCTGTTTTAAGTATTTCATTCAAAATTAAAAATAAAAGGGCTTAATGAATCACCCAACAGTTTATGAAAGCGAAATACAGGATGGTCGAAAAACTCTCACCCGACGTGTCTTTGTTTCGTAATTCAAATTAAGCTGCTAAATTACATAATTGTTTCGTTAAATCTTTAAAGGGACTTTTGGTTTTTTATATTATTTTACGTAGATGATAACGGTCAAGTGAGTTCTATCCATATGACGACATTTTCTATTTTGGACCCGTGCTAGTTTGACGCTTTACAGAGACTCGTGGCTCCAAATATTCCCAAGTAAGGAGTCTAGGTGCGCTAAAATACAACGAATTTTCCGGCCGCTGCGAATCGCTCAAACGAGACATCAGGCGACCCAAAAACACGAGCATCGACATGTTCATTATCGAGCGTGCTATTGCAAATGCCAGTAGCATTTTGTAATTTTGCTGTAAAAAATCTTCTTGATCATGTTTCGTTATAGGTTGACAGATGCAATATGCAGTGACTTCGGAACCACGTGCAGTGATACGAAAGTTCTTAGCCTTAATTTTGCAGTATGTCTGCAAGAAGATACGTTTTAAGTTAAGTTCCTAAGGCCTTGTGGAAATTTGGAATTATTAAAACAAAAAATTCAGGGATAAATTAAGACGAGAGCTCAAAACAAAATTTATCAGCCCAATTATGAACAAAAGTTACCCCATTTTTCTTTTTTCCTATTCCCAACACTGTTTAGAAAATGTAATAATAACCATGAATAGTCTCTATATTCTTAGAATAGAAGATTTTTTCCCGGGACTAAGTGATGTGGAAGGGACTTACTGAATTCAGAGATATCATTCTGTGTTGATTGAGGTGCTGCCTTCTAAAGCAAAATCGCCATTCAGGCGAAAATAAAACTCGTCGTTCATGAAATTTGTGAAAGAACTTATTGATTTTCAAACTTGAATGGCCATCCCGAATATTCTTGGTTTTCAACATAAAAATCACCATCTTTTTGTGAGAGTTTCCACATAGAACTCGAATTATTTTTGTAGGTGGATCCAAATTTTTTTGGAGTCGTGTTTCTGTCTCAGTTTATTGCGTAAAGTTTTTTGGCATAACTTTATTTTGGTCTTGATGTGAGTAGAATGCAAATGTTGCCATTGCATTCTGAGCCTTCTCTTATCCCTAACTAGAGTCTGTATATCAGATGATAATTGGTATAAATATTGTTTATTTGGTGTTGCGTATCTGACTGCGGCCGCCTCTACGTCCGTAAACATACATTTTATATTTCAACCAATTCTTGGCTTTATTTGGATAGGAAATAAGAGATTAGGGTGCAATGACAAAACTGTTCTGTAAAATTACGATTGTTCGCACACGTAACCATAATCTAAGAGCATCATAATATGATTATATAATATGGTTGTAAACAAAATATTGTAATAACTTCTTAGAACGATAGAGAAGTCAAAAATTTATCTTACTAATTGGTAGCTGCTGAGCTCAACATGTAACATTTTAAACCACAGTATCGTTATACTTTTATTATATATTTCACGCTTAAAGTTGTTATATTATTATTGTATAGTTAAAATACTTTGTTTGCACTTAGGATTTTATGGGATGGAAATAACGATTATATGGTTGAAGAGAACTATGTTTTCTTTTGCGTGCGGTTTCAGAACGAGCACGCTCGCCATAAACTTCCACAAGAATATGGTGGCTTTCTGCAACATTTTTATTTATAAAATAATAATTCAGCGAAATGCTATGCAACAACACTTTTTTGGTTCAAAATGTTCAATTTTCTATTGCATTAAAAATTCTATGTTTTAGTGTGTAATGAAGTTTGTTGGAAAATGTATAACCACTTTTTGTCAATAGTATGAATGCAAAAATTTCACTAAATGTCCCTAAAAATATAGGAAAAACCGAAACTATTGTGATATAATTTCTATACGTCTACTTAAAGATAAATTATACTCTAAGTAGGAAGAAATTAATTCAATTAATCCCGTGTTGTAATAAATTGAAGTTTTTCTTATTATTCAACATAAATTTTATACACAGAGTCCAAGATCCCTAAGGATCAAAAACAAGATGATTTTTTGTTTGTTTTATTTAAAAAGATTCTGGTTTTAAATGACTGTGTTGATAAATTAAACTTCATTTATCTTTTTTATTTTCTTTTTTCTGCGAAATTTTAAATATTTATTTGTTTGCTTTTAGCATTGAAACATGTTTAGTTGTTTGTTAGTCATGTTTTTGTTGTGCTGTTTTAATTGTTTATATCTTCTCATTTGTTCAACTTATTTTATCGTTTTTTCTTTCAAATACTTCTAACTCCCCTTGTTGTTGTAGCTGTTATTCTAGTAGGATTTGTTGCAAGATTAAATGATAAAATAAAATTTTTTGACAGGAAATAATAATTTGTTACAGATCTTATTTTCTTTTCTTTAAAGTAAATAATAATGTATAATAAAAACAACCGAATTAATAGTGTTGGGAAGTTTTCTTCGATTAGTTTCAACATAAATAATTAATTAAGCATAATTAATCAGACCTCCACTGTGTATAACAAGAAGACATAGGACATATTTTTTGGTTGAAGATTTAAAATTCATATAAAATGTCTAATTAATGTGGGTCAGCTGCATGTTTTATCTTGCACCTGTACATTTTTGGCCCATAATGCTTCCAAGGCAAAACTTAAATGCCTACTTGTCCTGTTCTTGACTGTTAAATTATGGCTAAAATTACCAAAACTAGGTGACTAAAAATAATGTTAATTTTTTTTGTTTGCCAATATTCATCTAGATTTAAAAGAGGTCGACATTTTTACCAGAAAGCTTGAATCTGTGCTTCAGTCTGAAGTCAAGTTTAATTAAAATAATAACAATACACATTGAAATGTGTGTTGATTTCTTACTTCAAACTACTTAATATAATATTGTCATAATAAATCAAAGTTGGCTTTAACTTCAAGGGCATTTACCATGCTAAGCTCTGCCGTACATAACATCGAAAGCAACTACAAATTTATAGTATGAAGCAGACATATAATATTTATTTCTCTTATTTATTTTTCAATAAAAAAAATCTGCAAATCTTTGTCGTATGAGTATTAAAACGAACTAGTGTTTTTATGTTATAAAATTTATTTTCTTCTAGCATAAAGTCAATTAATTCAATTGTCAACAAGGCAACCAAAGAACTATGCAACGCTGTTGCGCCACCATTTAAAAACAACAACAAAAACTAAAATAACATTCATTACACAACACGAACTATTAGTCTCTCATCTTTTCTCCCTCATTGTGTGGCAAATTTAGTACTTTAAACGAGTTTAAACATATTTAAAGGGTGTTGCCTAAATAAATTTTTTTTATAAATTTTTATTTACTAAATGTAACAATATAATTCCGAAGTATATTCCAACAGACCAGAGCCCTTGATGGGAATCGAATTCCTAGACCGATAGACTATAAAGAGCTCACACCCATTATTTTCAACCCAATTTTGGCAACAATCTTTTTCGCTACTTTGCCAACAGCTAACATGATAATCGCATTAAAAGGCAACATTTTTTTTTTGGGTTGCCTGAAAACGCTAAGAAAAAACATGTCATAATATGTTCTCTACAAGAATATACTGTTGTAGCAAATATATAGTGGTTATTTTAAAATGTTTTAAACATTAACTATTTACTTGCTATAAGCAAATTATTGTTTACACTTAGTCATTAAATGATTTACAATCATTAAAAGTTGAAACATGGTTGAGTTCAACAATACAATTTTAACTAAAATTCTAACCACAAACGAAGTGTTTTAACTGCACAAAAATAAAATAGTAACTCTAGCCATAAATTCTTCTTAATAAACAAAATACGTAAAATTATTT
This sequence comes from Phania funesta, assembly GCA_963932375.1. NCBI lineage: Eukaryota > Metazoa > Arthropoda > Insecta > Diptera > Tachinidae > Phania > Phania funesta. The sequence goes on along the minus strand of OZ010652.1, from coordinate 38,085,590 downwards.
GTATGTTTTTTATTATCTACATTAATAGTGGTTTGTTTACAACCATATAATTAAATAATAATACGTTGCTCTGAAATTATGATTACCTCAACCACATTCTTTTTTTGCGTGAATAAAACAAATCTTAAATAGCACTACTAAAATGGGGACTTATCGACGTCGTCAAGGAGAATTTTTTATTACAATATTATTTGCCTAAAGGAGCAACCAGGTGATTTTACAAGGTGAAGCAAATATCGACATGCTTATAGCCTTTCCCCGTTATTAAAAAAAATAACACATAGGTCTTTCTCCCGTATGACACATCAAGTACTACATGCAACGAAGTCGTAATCCTGAAGTGAAAAAACACAAAAAAAATGAAAAATTTGACGTAAAATTTTTTCGAAAATTAAAAAAAAAATTAAATCAGCTTAAGAACCGCTTCCGGTGTAGGCGTTTAAAATTGCATTTCCCTCTACAATTGATTTGCGTTGTGCGGCGTTGTGTGCTTAAGAGTACAATCTAATGATTGTTGCAGCCAGAACGTTCGGCGGACAAGGACTTAGCTGGCTTTTGCCAAGCATCGATACACACACATCATCTAATATATAAATAATCATCACATCTCTTCATGGTATCCATTTTTAAAGTGCCAAGTAACCAACGGTTGGGAAATTCCAAGGGTGGTAAATACCAAGCCTGTGATCACATTATTGTCGTGTCAGTGAAATACCAACACATCTTCTGTTATTATGTAATCAATTGTTTCAATTGAAGAGAACAGTTCTAGACACTATTGGCGCGTATTGTACTAGTTGCAATACACCAAAACTTTCCATAATGTGTCACACACGACCACGTGGCCAACATATATTTTTTTTGCCACTTTGAGCTGCACGAGTAGCTTTATGAGCAATATTAAACTAAGAAACTACATTCCCTCAATACTAAATCTTTTTTCTGCTGCTTTCTCCTTGTACCCGCAAGTAAATTCTTGCCGCATACAGAGTCATGGTTGCATAAACTCTGTATTTCTCGAAAGGACTTACTTATACTAATTAACAGCGGTCGCTACAAAAAAGCCAGTAAGCAATAGACACATGTAGATGTAGATTTCGAGGTATTGCTGTAACCTTTTTAACACAACAATATTTAAAAAAAAATAAATTCTTTTATGCCTTAACTTCACGTAAACCGCTCGTAAGATTGCGCCCAAACTAAGGCACATTTTATGATATGTAATAACTAAGGGTTAACCCATTATTCCATAAAATGTCAGAACGCGAAAATTCATATCTAAAACATAAACAAATTTAAAAAATTTTAACATTTTTATGGTTTCTCACACACATTTTTTGGCTATTGAAAAGAAAATTACCGCTTCATATCTTATAGCGTTAAATATCATGAGAAAGTTGTAATAGGGTTTTGGAATTCGGTACACTAGCCTACAATGTTTAAATTAAGAAAAATTATGATTTTTTGAAAAATCGGCCCAATTACACGTGCATGTGTTCTTAAAATTCAAATAACATCATCAAATACCCAGTCAATTTTCAACGTAATCGTGGCAAGGATTATAGGTATATAAATCGTACAAAAACTATCCGAATACTGTGAAATTCGGCATGCGAGCTTATGTTTCACAAGTACATACGTATGTATATCTCGTATATGCATAAAGCCGAATGATTAATTGAGAAAAGTCAGCTCCCTCTTGAAATCTTAAATCAAAAAATCACTGTAAGAGGCAGCCAAGGCAGATAAATTGGATATCAAGATAATGTTGATGAAATTTATTTCTTATGGTTTAATTATTAAAAACTCGCTATGTTACATTTTTCTTTAAATCAATTCCAAATTCCAAATATTATACAAATTTCTTGTATAATCTTAAGTAAAAGAACTTACCAATTTTAGCACTATGGATCAGATAATTCAATGAAAAATTTACTTGAGCCTGGCACTTTAACAGTTCAAAAGAGAAATGAAAGATTTGAGTAATAAGATGGTATCTGGCTAACGATATATTGACTATCATGGCCAGGCTTATACTCTGTATTTGTATCAAAAATTCAATTCAATCCTAAATTGTTATTTTGGTGTTATACTCAAATTTTTACATTACCCCGCACAAATGTTGTTCATACTTAATTTTTATAACTTTTGAACACAGATCGTAACACTGTGCAGCTTCTACAATGCTGCGAACTAAACCTTTATCAGAAAGGAGATTAAAATAGTTTTAAAGAACTTACTCTATTCTAATGGTGGTTGCTTGATGTATTGTAAATCCATTAAGTAATAAATTATATATTTCATCATATTTTTCTTTTCAGCCTAAGGACTTACATTTTTCTTACAACCGTACGACCGTGGTTCGCCATTTTTGAAATTGATAACTGAAAAATGTTTTATGGAATTTCTTCTACAAATTTCTAGCAGCACTTTCTTATTGAATGCTATATTAGTCACACTGCAGACAGCTTGTTTAAAATATGGAGACCTTAGTAGTTTGCAGTATTTCTTAACATAGTTTGTTACTGAGTGAAAATTCAAAAATCAAAACTTCTTTTTGCAGTACCCTTTAGTTGTTGGTTTATGTTGCAGTGGCTGAAAAAAAGTAAATAAATAAACACTAAACGTGGTAACAAAATTTATACACTTTGTGCAAAAAAATTGCACAATTGTAGCGTGATATATTCTGTAGCAACATTTAACATTTCAGTACTAATTGAATCATTTCGCATGGTACTATTTCAGCTTTTAAATATTTATTTACACTCTTTTTATTGCACTTTTTTTTTATATAACACCATTAAAAGGTGAAAGGAAATCTGGAACATGCAACAGGTGTAAAAATACTTATGCTGGCATTCTTTTGCTTGCCAGCATAATTCATGTAGCAAAAGAGAGCGTGTGAAGAGATTTACGATTAGACTCGCTAAAAGGGATGAAAAAACCTTTTATTTAGAACAACATTTTATAAATTGAAAAATATTTTGCTTTTCTTGTATTTCATATTAAGTTGGTTAAAGCAAAAATTAATCGATAGAAAGAAGTTTTCATCAATTCCAGTTACTACAACATCCACGTTTAACGTTTGGCTTTGTTAAAGTTCTGTTTTAATTTTCAATAAAGAATAGATAAATTCAATTGAATTGATTAATGTTACCACAATAATTATTTCACCTATTTATTCACCCTATTTATTTCGAAATTAATGTCTATAGCTAATGTTTACTCAGTTTTCTTTAGCAAGATTTGACTAAAATATTCACTCGTACACTCGTCTCTCCTTGTCGTCCGTAGTTTACGTCTTTAAGGTGTTTAAGTATAGCACACAGTTTTTCAATTTACTTTGTCCGCCGAGAAGTAAAATCATTTAACTTAACAATATTAATAAGCAAAAAACACATATGGTTTTCGCATGGCCACGATAACCATAGTCTGTTCTTTAGAACAATATATTGTTATGGCAAACATATAATTATTATATGCATAAAATTTAAACATTTCGATAGGCAAGTTATTTTTTACATTTAATCAATAAATGATTTCCATCCATAAAAATTGAAACTTCAACAATAAAATCTTTAATAAAATTCTGACCGCAACCAGAGTATTTTAACTATACAAAAATAATATACTAGCTTTAACCACAAAATGTTCTTAATAGACACATGTAATATGTAAAATTGCTTTGGTATTTAATCAAAGGATGCGGGTGCACAAATACATTTTTTCTTACTTTTCTATCGTTCTAAGACGACCTTATTACTATCCGCAATAATAATATCAATTGTTTACAACCATATAATGTGTTCATAATATATTCTTCTTATATTATAGCTACCTAAATTGTTTCTTTACGAGAAATCTTATGGAAGTAATATTAACACAACGAAACTATTGTTTCAAAGTTGGTTGGCGAAAAAACTCCACAAAAACATACTGATATTATTATGAATAGCTCATACCTTGATTAAGACGAATGGAGGTTCAGGCCTATCCGAACAGCTTCATAACTTTGCTTCATTTAATAATAAAATAATAAAACTTGAACTATGATAACTCTTCGTATAGGCAACCTTATAGGTAAAATATAAAAGTTTTACCATAAAAGATTCCCGAGATATGAAGGAGTTAAAAGTGCCTATTTCGGTACCTATTCACTGACTCACTAATCAATATTATGTGGCACTTCCACTGTAGCTAGCTTGACAATATTTTTTTAACTTTGTAAAAATTTAGGAAAGAATTATAGAGAAAATGTTACTAAACTCGCATGTTCACTAGAAATGAAATGGTATTGTTGATATCAAGAACTTGATCCGCATTCCGATCGCAGTACTTTTAACGGGCGAAATTTTTAGATATAAATAGCCTTTATGCAATTATGGTGAAGTAAATATGTATTTCTATCGAAGAAATATAATTGTATTATTTCCGAATAAATCACTGAATTTAAATTTTAGAATTTTATCAATTTTTATTTAGATAATTTTCAATATATTATCCGTTAATAATCTTAATTTTGTGTTCGGATTCTAATTGGTTCTAGAACTCTGTTCATTCTACTGTTTCTATAAAGGCTCCTAATCGTTGACAATATATATTTGAATCAAAATATTTTTAGACTTTTAAATTGTTTATATATTTGAGACTTTATCCCGATTTAATGGGAATGCTTGAGGCTTTAAAATTTTGTGAAATTTAGATTTTTGATGCGTATTTCATTCACCAATCGATTTTGTGAATATTTGTTTTTAGATAATTTTATTTTATCTTACCTTTCCAACTTCGTAGTAAATATTCATTTTTCTTTGGGAATTTTTAAATTGTTAGTGCTTTTTAAATTTTTAAGTAATTTTTAATGAGTTTTTTTTTTATATATTGAGTGAAGTTTTCTATTGAATTTTTTATTTTGTTAGATAATTTCGGTTTTTTTTTATATTGTATTTTTGATTTTTTTTAGTGAATTTGCGGTTTTTGGTGAAAATGTCATTTTATAGTGACCTTTTAAATTTTTAGTGATTTTTTAGCGAATTTTAAAATGATTTTTCTTTTTTAGTAAATTTTAATTTTTTTATGAAATTTTAATTTTGTATTTTTATGTTTTTAGTGAATCCTAAATTTTTTGTGATTTTTATTTTGTAATTGTTTATTTTTGATGAATTTTGAATTTATATAATTTTTAGTAAGTTTGAGGTTTTTATTGTAATTGTAGTTTTTATTAGTGAAATTGCGATTTTTACTTTTAAGTATGAGTATTTTTAGTTTTTAATTCTTAGTAAATTTGTAATTTTTTAGTGAGTTTAGAATTTTGTAGAAAATTTTTAGTCATTTTTTTTTTTAATTTTTTAACAATTTTTTTTTGTGAATTTTTATATGAATTTCTAGAGTTTTTATCAAATTTTTCTTAGTAAATTTTTATTTTTGTAAATTTTAAAATGCTTATAACTTTAACGTTTAGCGAGTTGCTAGAAACGATGCTACTGATTTTTAACTATTTATTGCAAATTATTTGTCGCTTAATTCTGCAAGCTATTTTTGCATCCAATCCAATGAGACGGACGTAATTAAATAGACTTTTCTACCAATAATCTCTATATCAATACGTTATATTTGATTTTTACGCACTCCTTATGTGAATGTTGTGTGCTAACATATTTTGACTTAATTAATTAATTATACAACTTGTTTGCACTTTGTATCAACAATGATTATAACAATAATGTAACATGTTTGTAAGTACTTTATGGAGTTGCAAAATCATTTGTATTATTAATGATATCCCAATCAACCTTGAGATATTCATTTTATGTGTAACAAAAGATGTGACTGAGATAATGCCATGCAATTGTGATCTCATAGAGGGCATTCGACGCAGTGAATTATGTTAACCAGAAGACAAAAGTATTAATAGGTGCCTTGGGGAGGATATTGTTACATAAGGCGACAACAATTTATCTAAAATTCCTGTCTGTTCGCTAACTTACCTGTCGCAACAAGCTTTGACAGAGGTTTATTTTCAGTTTGTCTTTATATGCACAACTCCGCTAATTATTGCCTCTGTGGACTTGTCTCCCTAGCAGCTTGATATATTGCGTTCCGAAGATATAGGGAAACCAGTTCCATACGCTTCTCAGTGGCTGAAACTTTGAGGTTCAAAGAGTACCTGGAGTTAAGTCCCAGACTATATAGCAGTGAGGCCCCTTCGGGTCATTGTCGTGGTGGCTGCTGTTTATACCCAACCCGCAATAAGATTGTAGTGTATTATCGATTTGGCGTTTATGAGAACGCTAGTCGTCAAAGGTACGGCATGAGATTTGGTAGTTCTAAACCGCTCAGCAAAGTGTAATTTCATAGCCCACGCAGCCATGGTGCAGTGGTGGAGACATTGTGTTCACCTGGCATTTTTACCTTCAATCTTACTTGATCTGAATTAGCTTTATATAAGGCGAACAAGTATCTAGAGATGCTTTTGCGATTTCTTTATTATTGTAAAAATATGTTGGCTGAATAAAATTATCTTTCTCTCGCAATAATATTGCGAAACCAACCACAAAGCAATTAATCATGATGTAAATAAAGTGGAACGAGGTAGTTGTAGAAAGTGGCTACCTTATGAAATTTAAAGTTTATGAATACAACACTGTTGTTCGGTAGTTGTTTGACGGATATAAACAGTAAGTGATTCAAATAAATTTTTCTCGGTAGACTTGAGAAAATGTTTCCCCATGTTTTATAAAAAATGCTGTTATATATAACAATCTACAGGTTCATTCCTTCCTTCGCTGCAATAGAAAATTGTTTGTAGGAGCAGTACAAATTACGAAATGGAGAAGAAACTCCACAAAAACCAACTGAGTTCATGATGAGATAAAGCCAATGTATTACGGGCTAATACCTGAAAAGTTTAACAAAATTAAGACGAGGGATAAATGTGTGCACTTTGGCAGTATCTTTAACAGCGCAATTTCTTTAACGTCAATGATTGGCTTAATTCAAACAAGATCGAAGCCAAAAGCATTTGTTGGTCGCTTATAAGACTGCGTTTGCTGGGAAATTTCCTTGATATATTGCAGAAATTATTTGTTATACAATATAAGTTGTGTTAAGGGGTTTAAGGCGCTCAAAAGGAATTAAAATGGATAAACGGACACTGGTGCGTACATGTGTAGATATGAACACATTTCATCAACAACCGCGTATACCTAAGATTTTCTTTTTTAATTTTAAAACGCTCTTGAAATGAGCCAATAAATGTTTTTATTGTCTTTAGAATTCAGGCCGAAGATGAATCGTTGTTTTCCAAGGCGTCAATCGTCTGTGGTTTATCGGCATGGACCAGAAACTTCGCATATCCTCATGAAAAAAAGTCCAGCAGTGGTAAATCACATGATCTCGGAGGCTAATTTTCGTGGCCATTTCGCGAAATTGTGACATATTGCACAGTCTTTTTAAAACCATAGCTTCCGCCCTGTAGCGGAAGTGCGAAACAATGGCCACCGGCCAATAAAGCAACAGTGAACTTTTCTACATGGAATGGTTTTTCGGCGTACTAGATTATCATCACTCCAAATGAGGCAGTTTTGCTTATTGACGACATTTGCTGGTGAAATTTGCAACTCATTGAATCATGTTTTCGGTAAAAAATCTGCACGATTTGCAGATGTTGTTCAGGTGTCACGCACGGCTAATCGTGCTGTGTTTAACCCCCTCATAACTTTGCTTCCTTTTATAATAAAATAATCAAATTTGAAGCATAAGGACTCTAAGTATAGGTAACCTAATAGGCTAAGTTAAACGTTTTACCATAAAAGCTTCCAGAAAAGGTGTAACAAGTGCATATTTTAGCACTCATACTAACAAGCTACAAAGCATTTTGCCAAGCTAGTAATTTGCCTATATATGGGATGGTATTGTACATATGAAGAACTTGGTCCTCATTTTAATTTCAGTACTTTTTTGGATAGAAACTTGGCCTTATTTCAACATTTACCTATAACCTTATGTACTCAATACTTAACTAGTGTCATATATTTTTTTAATTTTCTTCATTTTTTTTCTGAAAGCCCAATATCAATGGATATATGTAGATTTTTATCCTTGACTGTACATTTAGCTAGCAGCAAAACAAAAACGAAAACAAGAGTATTATTTCATACTCTTTGCTTAGGTCCCTTATTAACTTCTGCAAAATAAATAAAAAATATGTTTCTAGTCCACGTCTAACAAAATCTGATATGACTTGTACAAAAATGAAATGATATAACCATGAAACTATAAGTATTTATGACCCTAAAGCAATCTGCAAAATAAAACCATACATGAGGAGTAAAGCAAAAAACTCACAAATTAATTACAATTTAACTGAAATTCATTTATTGCGACTAAAACTTGTTTGTGCACAATGAAGAGTTGAAAAGCTGCACATAGTTGTAAGTAAATATGACAAATAGAAAAACAAAACAAAATTTGTAAAAGGATGCAAAAAATACCATCATAAGGATACACTTCACTACAAACATATGTGCAAGTACTCGTAACTACATACATATTTGCTTGAGAGCAAAACACACAAAAACTTTCCATGAACAAATAATTGAGTAGAAATGGTAACATCTGTTTGTGTTTTACAATATTTACCAAACAATTATTATTATTATGATGACGAGCACGTCGACGTTGCGTCATTTAGACAGCCACTGAGTCGAAATTTACTGTTTGAAAAAATTTTGCATCTATTATGCAGTTTGTGTTGGACTAACTAAATAGTTTGTAATACATTTATTTACATTTATTTACCAAACATTTAATTGCTGAATGGTTTTTGTTTTGCTGTTGCTGCTGTATTCCAACAATGATGATGACTCCGTCAACAACTTGTGAATATAAGGACGAAATGTTGAAAATACAAATGCAACATTTCACAAGATGAGTACGTTGTTTGTACACAGATGACAAGGTTAAGATCGAATGAAAAATGCCCTATAACCAGATACTTGGGGGCAAACAAGCCAAATGCAATGTTGTAGCTTTTTCTTTTATTCAACACTGAGTAGTTAGAAAACAGTGATGCAAAAACAAACTGATTTACAGCACAATTGTTAATCACTGAAGGCGATTCTTATAGTTATGATAACAATATCGGACGAATATTTAGTCGTCACTTGAACGAAGTTAGGAAATAAACTTTAGGTAAACTCGCTTAATATAAGTTTGTTACAACACGGCCGCGCTTCATTTATGACATATCACACACCCACTTTAAGGGTGACACAACTGAAAACTTGTCATTTTTCAGAAAACGCAAAAGCTATTTTTCTTATGGCATAATAAATTAAAAAAATAAATAAATAAAAAAAAAAACATTAAAGGAATTAATTAATTAATTCATATTAATTATTTCTATTAATTAATGGAATTACGAGAGCGGATCAATAAGTCCGTGACTTTTCGAACTTCCCTCGTAGTTATATGAAATGCAACACTGTTACCATCAAGTACCACCTGTTAATAGACTAATGTGAAATTTTGAGCAATTGTCGTCATTTACTTTGCGTTTAACAACTGTTCAAAACATACAACCTCGTGTATTTGTCTAAAAATGGAAAAGACTGAAATTCGAGTGCTCATTAAGCATTAGTTTCTGCGAAAAGGAACCGTCAATCAAACCAAGGAAAGCTCGATAAATACTATGGAGACTCTGCACCATCAATTTCAATCGTAAAAAAGTGGTTTACTGACTTTCGTTGTGGTCGCACAAGTACAAATGACACTGAACGATCTGCCAATTAAAATCAGTACACCCGAAAATGTCGAAAAACTCCACGATATGGTGTTGGCGTGAGAATGTTGATGCCATATAGGCATTTCATATGGCTGTGTGGTTTTGATTTTAAATAACCAGCTAGGTTTAAAAAAGTTGTCTGCAAGATGGGTGCTGCGTTTGATCTCATTTAATGAAAAAAGAAAACGACCCCATATGCACGGGTGCACACGTGTGCAGTCTCAATGGCAAAACTTTATGAATTGGGCTACGAATTAGTACCTCATCCGCCATATTCTCCGGATTTAGCCCCCAGTGACAACTGCCTATTTCCAAAGAAATGTCTCAGTGGGAAAAGATTTAGCTCCAACGATGAAATTATTGACCAAACGAATGCCTTTTTTAAGGACCTTGAAAATCCTATTTTTTGGAAGGGAGAAAGGGACTTAGTGTATTGAGTTAAAGGAGATTATGTTGAAAAATAAATTTTTGTTTTGCAAAGAAAACTGTGTTTCATTCAAAAAGTCACGGACTTATTGATCCGCCCTCGTAATTATTTTAATATGTGCTTGTTTTCATACGTTTTATATTATAAACTTGCCCATTGCAGTGCAGTCCAATTAGTGTCTTTTTCGACAATTTACAATAACAAAAATTAGCAAGAATAATTTTGCGTATGTGATATTTCCATATAATCTTTAAAATAAAAAATTAGAATTTTTGAGTTGTGCCACGTTGGAAGTGGGTGTGCGATATGTTCGGTTAGACTCGTTCTTTCAGGTTCTTTGTTTTACTATTTTTCTTGGACCTTTTGTTTTTTAAAAAGAGTAACACAGGCAGTGAGTTATTGACTATTATTTTTGGATATTGGGGAACTAAAATGTGCAAACTATTAAAATGTTCCAAACTGATCGGAATACTTATGCTATTGATTGCTGGCTATAAAGAAGCCATTATCGACAGTACCAACGTAAATATTGGGACCCATGAATTACATTTTCAAATGGTAAAATGCACAATTTTCCCAGTCCCTGGATTCGCTCGACTTGTAATAAACTCTAACTTTGGCCTTTCACGACTTTTGGCTTCGCTAGTCATCAGGTAAAAATCTTTCGTTGTTTTCATTAAACACACATTAATAGAATAAATAATTTCGCTTTCGTACTTGTTGTAGTCAACGTTATCCTTTTAGCGCTGCATCATGTTGTTGTACGCTTTGGTCGTATCTGCGTGTATTTAGTTGATTTTACAGTTGAATTTCGCTCTGGGAAAAGTAAATACATACACATATGTATGTTGGTATGTACACTCTTCTGAGTACATACATAGCTGTTGTTGGTTTTGATTTGGCAAAGCAACAACAATAGAGCTCTTGACAAAGGTTGACAGTGATGATTTTGGTTGATGGCCTACGGTAAATGTAAACTTTAAATAACAGAAAAGTAAGAAAAAAGAAACAAAATAAATACAACAGCATTTTTACTAATTAAAATAAACAGAAAAACATTGTCCTACTCTTTGCTTTGTTTAGTAGAGTGACTGTGTAAAGGTCACGCAATAGCCTCGTAAGCCTCAGGAACCTCTTTAGTCATCAGCAATCAGTCTCCTCAGCAACATCAGCATCAGCAACACAAAAAGCAACAACAACAACCAACCTTAACAATAATCAACTTTATCAAATGGAAGTGTAACCAACGTAACCAAACGTGGCCTTGTCACTACCATCATAACGAGCAACAAAATAATTTTCTTCCCCCTCTTCTGTCACAATTTTCTGCCCTTTGCTTTTCTTTTTAAGCAAATTTTTGCTGAAACGCTTAAACAACAGTTTTTTTTTGTTTTCAATCAAAGCAAAATATAGTTCATTCAAGATTTCCACAACACTAATTAATGCTTGCATTTAGTTGCTGCCACTTTAATTTAGTTTTTCAATAATATTTATAATGAATTGAAGTTTCTTCTATCTTAAAAGTTTCAGGAAGAATAAATCTAAAAGTTTGGCGAGGAGGATTACTTTTTGCGGCAATTAAAAGTATGGAACTTTTCCTCCAAGGGATTCTGTGCGACAAAAAATATATGAATATTAACCTAACTTCTTTAGAATACTTAGACTTCCTTCTGTTAAGGTTTAAGCCTTCGAATGGACGTGACGAATATTTTTTTTCTCTTGATGAATTAATTTTTGGTTTTTATAACGTTCAGTTTAGCACTTCAAAGTGCTGCCATTTTATTGTACGGCGAAATATCGGCTTAAACTTAAAACTAATTAAAGCAAAAATGGGTTTCTTATTATATTAGTTTTTGTTTTAAATATAAAAAACTACAATATTTTATTTTTATAAACTTTATTTTATTATTATATTTAAAAATAATTTTATTTATACTTAATTTTAAAGTTACTTAATAATTTTAATGATTATGCAAACTCAACTTTATTTTTGCAACGATATTTTTTTTCTTTTGGAGCTTTATTGATACTGCCTGCTTTTTAATACATTTATTTCCTTTTATACTAAATAATTTTTTCTTAGTAAGTAATAACAAAAATAAATCGAACGTGATCATGCATGCAAACAAATTTCTAGTTCATAAAATATTTCTTCAACTTGTTACACATTGTTGGTAATTTTAAAGAAACGAAATTGTATGAACAAGTGCGTACGCATACTGGTGTGTGTTTATAATTTATTTACCGTCTAATAAAATGAGCTTGTTGCTAAGACAAGATCATGCATGCTCAATAATTGGGAGTTCATAATTAAATTTTTTCTCTTATTGAAGAATGATCGTAAATTGATCAGCAATAAAAATGTATGAACAAATGTGTATTCATAGATAAGGGTTTATTGGTTTTAAGCTAATTGCTCAGACATGATCATGTACACCCAGTATATAAATAATATATATGAGGGAGTGAGGGATAAAGAATATACATATGTATGTATGAATTAAAATAAATATTTGGAATATTAAGTTACCGCACCCTAAATACAAAAGGGTCGCCACTCAAAATTTTCCAAAACTGACTTTTTTCTATAAATTAATTCAGAGTACATATCTCTAACTACTGCAAAAATTTCTTTCACATCAATATCTTATTTAACTGGAAAAATACAGTTATGTCTATTTTTATATTAAGTGTGTTGCTTCTGCACGATGGACTAAACAAAATTATTTTGAGTCATAAATCTAAATTTTATTTTATTTTCGCAAACATAATATAAAATTGAAAAAAGTATAGCAGAACCTTCTTAAATATTGATTTTTTTTGTTTATAATGGAACAATATTTTCTTTAAATATTACAATCATTTTTACATAAACAATTTTTTTCCCCCTCCTGAAAATTTTAGTATTTTGAGTCGAGACCCTTTTGTATTTAGGGTGCGATATGTAAAATACATAAGTACATGTAACAGTTATCAAATGCTGAGAGCATTACTCTATACTCTTCTTATTTGATATTTTTGAGTTTTTTTTTCTAGAAAAAATCGAAAATTTGTTTTCCTAAATTTTTTTACCTGAAGAAAATTTTGTTCCGAACGCCGTCGGCGCAAAATTTAAAACAGGTTGCTTAACATCGCACAAAAAAGGGGAGTTACTACATATTTGGTAAAAACATCCAAATTTTAAGTTTCATAAAAAATGTTGTCCGGAGTATATATCAATTATATGAAAAACGTATACGCAGTGTTATAAGTTTTTTAGCTTTCCCGCCAAATGGCATTTGGAATATCGCACAAAATATCCGAACGGAGTCTCTTATAATTGGCAGCATTTGTCTAAGGTTTAGCTTCCCTATAGCCCGTGATCCTAAGCCTTATGCTAGCCAATGCTGGACATTTACAAAGAATATTCGCCATCTTAGCCTCTTCCAGGCACCGTCTGTAAGCATTATCATTTTCGATTACCATTTTGGCCAAATGATACTTGAAATTTTCAGCTTAAGGTATTCCGATTATATCTAAGCCTCTTTGCTGGATTTCCTGCAGAGGGGCACTTAGAGAACAACTCGATCTTGTTGCTGTTTGTATATGGTCGCCTCCCTCCACCTTTTCAGGCTCAATGACTCTACCCATTGTAGAACCTTTGCTCGCACTAGGCTATTATCCAATGCAATTCTCGACTTTGGTCAACAGGAATTCACACCAGATCCCCTTTTTGCAAATATGTGTCCTTTAGCTAAATTTTGTAGGTCGTTGGATCTCGTGATAATCTCTGATATCCGATTTTTAACATTCGCCATCATTTTTCTTCTATTTGTCAATCGATTTCTGTGATTATTTTACCTATTGGCATACATTCTCGAGGTTTAGTGCACCTTCTATATCTTATTGAAATCGGTTTAGTATTTAAGTAATAAACGATTTCTTAAGTTGCTTTAAGCATAAACATAAACAAATCTACATTCGTATTTACGTGTAAATATGCAAGGACATTTTGTTATTTTGTTTTGTATCAATTGACGTGCTTTAGAGTTATTAATAAAAAATACCAGTGCCTTTTGTCCCTGCTTTAGAACTAGTATGGGCGAATTTCGACCAATATGCGGACACTCGTATAGATTCCCTATATCCATATAAAATATTTTTCCAGATAGCTATTCATATAGCAACAGTGATGTATAGTAGACTTTTCCTTCTCTGCCAACAATATAAAATACATGACAGGTCCAAGTTGTATTTATAATCTTGCGAAAGTTATTTTAAAAATATAGAAGAGGAGCTCAATAGTCTTTAAATGAATTTTAGATAAGGCACCAAAAAGAAAAAAAGTAAAAAAAAATTAATAATAAACATTTAAATGAAGACTTTAATTAATTATATACATTTTATAATAGATATAAGAAATTAAATTAGTTATACACAGCACTATTAAGAATAAAAATATTTAATCCTTGATCTTCAATAATTATTTTTATGTATGTCCTTCACATGGTAGTTTAAATGGGAAACTAATCCAGTTTAATGATGAGACTGAAATGTGTACGAATTTGGCTCTGTTTTTGCTTTTAAACCAATAATGAAAAGTAAAAAAAATAAACATATTTAAATTTATTAATAAAAAAAGCCTAAACACGGATATACGAATCTGTAGTTAAACAAAAAACCCGAAATCCGGTTTTAAATGGGGTATTGAATATGTTCGATAGCCAGTTTTTGTTGAAATGTCGAATGGTTGACAACTCTAAATATAACCAAGCATGTCGCTAATCGCAATTCTAAAATTTTCATCGTCTGCATATTGCCACACTAGGCAGCACTGCGATTCGATATGTTTTCGCTGAGGAAATTTTTATCCTAGAATAGATACCGGTAACCGTAAATTTTAGACTTTTTTTATTTATGGTTTTTTAACTGTGCTGATCGGATTACGATTCAATAAGTTACACGCCTTTAAGGTTTAAAAACTGCATTTTCAAGGTTTGTTTTTCAAATGCCTTGACCTAGGAAACAGTACATATATGTATATATTGTTACGTTTAATATCTTTAAAAGTGTTCTTTAAGTTGCCGAGGAAAAAATTTTAATTTTTTATAAAAATCTTAACTAAAAATCTTAATTAAATTAAATAAAAAAGTTGTTTACCTTTGTATAATGCAGTTACTATACGCACATGCATTTACATAAAAATGCAGGGTACGTTTTTGTATACCATGAACAGTCAAATTTTTTCATTCTAGTATAATTTTGCATGAATGAAATCATGTTTCGCTTTTTGTTTTTTCACAACTCAAGTAAAGAAATTTCATTCTGTTTTTATTCAGCTCCGGAACATTCTGCACAGTGAGTGTCACAAGTATTCTTACCATCCAATTCTTACAGGCAAGATTACTTGTTTACATGTAACCTCGTAACAATATTTTACTTACTGAAAATTTTCTCTGTTAAACTGCAACATTTTATCGTAGAAAAAGCCCACAGTGCGATATTGTCTGTTAGCTCCTGCTCACACGCACACACACTTTAGCAGACAGCGACGATGATCTCAACTGGTATAGTGCTTCTTTCATGTACGATAGTGGACTAATTGTTATCAAATTAGTCACTTCGAATTTGGTTAACCAACTTTGTAGGGTCTCCATGCCTACCATAAAGTAGCCACAAAGCATTCAATCTTTGCATTGACGATCTGATAATAAAGCTATATCATTTGCTGCATCAATGCCTGCTATAACAAACAACAAATAAAACCATTTATGTATATTAGTGTCTGGTAGCAGATTTATATTTTCAAACTTAAATAAAAAACGTAATAATTTACACAAAGTTTTATTAAGAGCATTAAACGATAGAATGGAAATGCGGATTTTATATTTTAAAGAGT
Organism: Phania funesta; assembly: GCA_963932375.1. Lineage (NCBI taxonomy): Eukaryota > Metazoa > Arthropoda > Insecta > Diptera > Tachinidae > Phania > Phania funesta. The sequence goes on along the minus strand of OZ010652.1, from coordinate 38,069,504 downwards.
ATGTCTTCTATCGAGTTGAACACACTGCTCAAAACGGAGCCTTGTGTTCTGCGCCACACGCTGCAGTAAACTTGGTTCAATTGAGCTGATTTCTCGACGAATATTTTCCTTTAAAGCCGCAAGAGATTGGGGATTGTAATTTTAAAAAAATCCATGGGAGTTAGATCGTGTGACTCCGGTGGCCATGGGGTATCCCCAAAACGACTGTTCAGTTTTTGAGGGAAATTTTCCCGAAGCAAATTCATCGAAGCTTTGGCTGTGCGTGCATTCGCCCCATCCTATTGAAACCACGTGTGTGAAGAGTACGATGGATGAGCTCGCAGGTTTGGCAGAAAGAATTCCGTAATCATGCGTCGATAATTTTCACCGTTGACATTCGTCGCCTGGCCTCGAGCATTTTCGAAAAAAATTGTCCAATTATCTCATGCGTGGATAAGGCACACCAAACAGATACGCTGGGGCAATGCAATGGGTTTTGATGTTATAATCAAGGGTTGCGGTTTCTTGGAGACCAGTAACGACAGTTTTGCTTGTTGACGTGGCCGTTTAAGTGAAAATGAGCCTCGTCGCTCCAAAAAATGGGATTTACAGTGCGAAAACGCTCCTACATCGTTTCACAAAAATTTTTGCGTAAATCAAAGTCACTTTTTTCAGTTCTTAACCGATTTGAATTTTAAAAGGATGGAACTTCAGATCCTTTTTTAAAATTACATAAATAATTGCTCGTTGTAGTCCCAGTGAGGCTTCTCTTTTCCGTATTTAAAGTCGCGGATTTTCACGTAAACTGCCTTCAACAAGTTCAATGTTTTCAGGAGTCCTTGAAGATCGTCTGGGCCTTGGCCGTGGGACATTCATAGCCGAGGCAGTTGCGCGGAATCTCTGCACCCGCGAAAGAATTAAATTTACACTCGGTACATCACGTATTCGTCGAATGCCAAACATTGAACAAAATTGTCGACTCTTAAAAAATGTCGTCACAAATCCGCACAATCGATAATTCCAACGGCACCACCCTCCCTCCGCCCCGCTTAATACTTTTTTAAATAATCGTATTTAAATATATAAATGTTTGGTAGGTCTGACAATTTCAGTTCGAACATTAGTGGTTTCTCGACCCACTGGTCTTTCCTGGGATATACCAACCTATCCTATATATCCTGATTCCCTATTAACTTGAAACTTATAATACAAATGTTGGATTGGTGCTAATAGCTAGGTGATTTTTTTTTTAAACCGACGATGGTTGCATAATAACTATATGACCTCCGATTACACTGAAATTTATTTGGGTAACAAAAAAACCCAACCTTGAGATTTAAACAAAAATTCATTAAAATCCTCTCAACTACAACTATTTACTTAGCCGTAAAGTGAAGGTCTTCAATTTATTTGTGGCGAACTTTTATTTGCACAACAAAACAACAATTGTTGGCTGCACATTATTGTCCTTTGTCAGCTAGTGCTGTTCTCAATACTTCTCTCCTCCTCTCTACATTTTTTTAAATTTATTTTATTACATTTGTTTGGAACAGAAAAAGTTTTTTTTTGCTGAAATTGAAAATGTAAAAGAGAGAATGAATTCATCCATTGCATTTATTGCTAGAAAATACCTTGATTGTTGAAGTATTGGATTTAACAAATCATCTAAAATTTGAAAAGTTTTTTCTATAAACGTGTTCTGTGTGTGTGTGTGTGTGTTTAAGAATTCCAGAGAAAAACCTTGATATTGTGTTTGTGTGCTTGAGAAGTATTTACGAAATTTAAGACTTTGTGATGAAAAAAGTAGGTTAAAACTTTTTAATGGTCTTTTTGGTAAACCTACCTTTAACTAGCATATGCTATTTTTATTGTGGTTCACAAAAAAGTTTTGATAGTCAAACATTTATTGAGGGTAGGCGAAGCTATGCGAACAGTAAATATATGCTGGCATTGATTTGGTTTTATAAAAAAAGTTAAAAAATGGTTTACGCAGCTTATTGAAAGTTGTTTGCTCGAGAAATGTTAAGAAGACATCGGTCCATATTGAAATCGTTAGAGTCATTAGTAGTACCAAAACTTTCTTGTCTTTAGAAGTGAAAACATTATGATATTTCAATTCTTACAACAAAAAGTTGGGGGGTGATAATAAAAGTACAAGTATTTCGTGGTTGATGGCGAATCAATGAGATCTACTCCTGTAGTCTTTTTCAAGTAGCGACATCCAACTTAAATATATAAATTGTGGAAGTGTTCGGAGGCATAAGAAAAGCTATCCACAACGCAGAATCACGGTTGCATATTCCAGGGTTGGGTTTACATGTGTTCAATTGCCTGTTTTTCTGCGTTTGGTCTTTTACAAGTCATATTAAGTTGAGATACTTATTCCAGACAGCATGGCCAAACGGCACACTAGCACAGAATGCCCGAGGAAATTTACTGTATCAAGGAACCACTGAACGAAATATACGCAACCACGCAGTGTCTGAACGGGCTCGGTGGAAATGAAAGTCTCATGAAGGTTTACATTTTTACGAACAACAACAAAAATGGTATTAAAAACACTTTATTTTCTACTGCTTATGATTCCAGTGTCGCCTACAAACGTTGACGTATATGTATGTGTGCTTGTCGGCATACCGCTGTGATGATATATAATAGCGGCCCTAGTATTCTACTTTGAGGTACTCCTGCACAGATTTGACCATTTTGTGGCCGTTTTTAGGAAGAACTCGAGCTATTTTAGTGAATAGACCGCCAAGCCAGACTTTATCAAACGGCTGGGAAATGTCTATAAATAAATCTGAACAGTATTACTTTTCTTTTCAGAAGCCGACCTAATAATGGTGACGTTTCTATGGACTAGCACAATAGTAAAATGCCTTGCTCGAAAACCAAACTGACGGTCCGGTATAATGTTTTGTTCATTAATATATTCGAGACGAATCATTTTTCAAATACCTTGGACAAAATTGAGAGCAGCTGTAAGCGGTACACTTTTTCGTGATGGTGATTTCAGTTAAAACTTTAATGTTTTTGTTTTTCTTTGGATTTCTCATTTGCTCTAATGAATTTGGAGCGTAAGACGTTTAAGTTTATTGAAAAAGTTGGAAAAAGGTTTCCTAATGAGCTTGCCTAAGCAACCAGCGAAATGCGCTCAGAGGCTAGCTTATCAACAATAAATTGCATTGTTTGTAAGAAAATGGGTTGGGATTAGAATAAAATAAATAAAACCAAAAAAAACTCTTGTTATTTAAAAATATATTTTTAAATATCACGCGTTGTTATTACTAGTGTGATTTCCTGTTGACAAAATAATCTCTCACAATCGGTTCTGTCTTGAATAAATTGTCGCTTTCGTTCTAATTTGTGCTATTTCTTCCTTTGTAACTTCGTTTTGTGTAATTTGTTAACTGTTTGAGAAGGGATCAATATCTGCTGTATGTTTAATGATCAGGACCTACTGAAAGTAACTACATTTCTTTATAAATGTTTATCTTTTGACATATCCGGCAAACAGCCCCGTAACTCCAGTTACTGATTGAAAGTCTTTGAATATGACAAATAGCTGGGGAGACAAATTTTGGTTTGACATCTTTTGGCTTGGAGCTGGGGGAGTATTGCATTACAAGAGAACTACACAGAATAATATCACAGGCTAACATGGTGGTTCAATATCCTTAAAGTTGACCACCATATGGCCTACTGGTATCTAAAGAACTTTTATTTAAAAAATACAGCTCCTCAAGCCTAGAATAAGCAAAGTGGCAATGACTTATCCACGTGTGTATGTTGTTTTAGTTAGTAGAAATTTATCTAAAAATAATAACTTGAAAATCGAATTATTACTTTTAAGTAAATTTAAAGAAATTCAAACTAAGAGAAAAGTTAGTCTCTAGTTAGTTTCTAGTTATTTGAACACTCTAAGTCCTCGAAAACCGGTCGAATAGCCTCGTCGATCACCGTAATATGCTCATTTGTAAAGTTTGTGTTTGCTCACCAAACAAAATACGACAATTTTACAAAATTTTATTTTCCAGTAAACGACATATCAAAAATTTTAAGATAAACTGGCCAGCTATGGCAGGACTATTGTTTTGAGCTTTTATTAAATTTACATGCTGGTTTACATCACTATCAGATTCTTGAATTTTTATAAAATTTTGGTAAAAACAACAATCAGCACAGTCTGCTATTTTCTTTTGCATTTGTGAAACAAAATTTACAATTAAAAACCTCGAAATTGTTAGTATTTAAAACAACTGCATTCTAGCCAAGCATTTGTGTTCATGATGTTGGGGTTTCTTGAAATGTACATTTATTTCGGTGTTTGCATATAAACTTGCTGTATAATTATTATTTTCATTTTAACACAGATTTTCAATTCAAAGGGAAAATTTCTGTTGGAAATATTTTCCTGAATGTTTTCTGACACGTCCAATCAAATATATACGCGCTTGAAAATAAACGATAACTATATGTTTGTATGAATAACAGTCAGCATGCAATCGTAATTAATAGTTACTGGGTAATTTGCTACAGGTAATTAGTTCAAGATGTTCGCTTAATTATGCATTGAATGCAGAAATAATGCATTAAAAATATAACGTTTAAGAATAATTTGTGCAAAGACAGTTTAAACAGTAACAAAACGCGTTATAATGAGGGCGCACGCATAACTTAAAACTTGAAGTTAAATAAATTTTATTCAAACACGAGTTTAATAATTCTTTTTTTTTTTCCAGGTATGTGAAATTAACAATTCTGGCTATCGTAAGTAAGAAGATATTTATTCGTACTTAAGCTTTAATTTTTTCGATTCCGTTTAACTTTTCATAGTTTTATCTTTATCTTGTTTTTGTATAGCGAGTCTTCACTTTAGAGCTCTAAAGCTTGTCGAAATTCGTTTCACTCTCGTGTGAATAGCTTCACTTTCATTCTCTCGTCTAAGGTTAGTTACTAACATAATCAATTAGTCTACCGTGTTTTAAGAAGGCTTACTTTGCTTACTTTGCTAACATTTAGCAGCACACTGTGACTCTGATCGAAAAACTAATGGTAATAAATATCTTCGTTCTAAACTGCTGAACCTTTGGAGAGCACCTAGATTTTCAGCAAATAAAATACTGCACCACTCTGTTGGAATGCAGGGTGAAATACAGGGCAGTAAAGCCGGCCGCTTGTAATTTTAACAAATATGTATTAACTGATATTGATCACTTATATTTTTATGTGAAAAAAAAAACTAAAAGTCGAAAACAACATATAAAAGCTTATAAAAGTGTTCTGACCTAATTGTTTCTTTACTGAGTTTCTTTTGCGTCATTTATTGAAAAATTTTCTACCAAAAATATTCGCTTACGGCCAATAATTTCCAAAATACTTGTTTCATACTTTTTTCCTAAAAACTCCTATTTGTCTACTGACAAAAAGAACAATATTTAAATAAGTGTAAAAAAATTACAAAGTTTTGACAAAATATTTTCAAAAATTTATGAACCAAATAAAGCTCTATAATTGCATTAGCGCGAAACCATATCGCACACCCACTTCAAAGGCGACACAAAAATTTCTTAAATATCTTAAATTGTAAATTGCTGAAAATTCAGTAATTTGAGTGCACTGTAATTGTGAAGCATATCATAAAAGCTCATTAGAAGAACGTATTAAATTAATTAATTCCCTTAATGTTAATAACAATCAGTTTTTTAATTTTATTCACAAACGATTTGAATTCCGCAAAATAGTCATAATGATTAAAATGATCTAAAATAGCTTTTGTGTTTTCTGAAAAATTAAACATTTTGAGATGTGTCACTTTTAACTTGGGCTATGACGATTTCCAAAGGAATATTGGGACTTTTTATGTTTTAAGAAACTGTCAAAAAATCCTAAGCTTCTACCTATTTGAATGGACTATGACAAGAAATCTATAAAGCGAACTGCACTGGGGTATATTAAGAAAGGACTTTTAACGAAGCTCTTTGATTTCCTTAACACTGGAAAATAATTTAATTATCAAACTCTCAGAACGTTTATTGTTTTACAAATCGCGCTATCTCATTACATAATCGGGGCTTAAACTTGCTGCTATGTTAGTCATGATATTCCTTAAAATTTGCATATTTATCAATCGTTATATTCAAAGTATGCGGGCTACACTATCCTCAAGTGCCCAAAAAATGCATCGGTAGTTTGCAATTTTTATACCAGACACATATTTCACGAAGGGTTTCACTTCGTTGTTACTTTTTATTTAAGAAATAATTATTAATTTTTATTTTTAATACAGTATATAAATAGGGAATATTTCTAGTTTAATTATGAAAAATACCAACGCTAATAATAACAATGCTAATAATTATATAAATAATAATGCTAATAAAGATAGCTCTAATGATTTATTCACTCTTGAAGAAATAAAGAATTTAACTTTAGAGTTAATAACAAATCTTAGAAATTGTAAAAACAAGTCCCACCAGTTCGAGGTTATCACTAACCTCGCATGTAAATTCTTAGCATAATGGAACACAATGAAACCAATATTATAACTTGGAATGCAAGAGGCATTCGCAATAAATATTTAGAATTATTTCAATTCTTAACTAGCCGTAATATTCATATTTGTTTAGTATCCGAAACTGGCCTTAATTCAAACTTATCTATCAGAAATAGCGAATTTAAAGTATATAGAAATGATAGGACAACTGCTCGAGGGGGAGGTGTAGCAATAATTATAAGGAAAAATATTTCTCACCAATTACTACCTATTGTTAACACATCTGTTATTGAGAATATACTATTCACTAACTTAGGTCCAATAGATATATACTCGTGCTACTACCCTGGTGGTACAGCAGGTCCCGATGGCGTAAGAAAACGACAATTCGCATCTGACATTCATAAGCTCAGTAGTAACGAAAGGTATTTGTTAGGCGGCGATTTTAACAGTAGACACCGATCGTGGGGTTGTGTGAGGGCAAACTGCTGGGGAAATATTTTATATGAAAAGTTAGAATCATACAATATTGATATCATATATCCTTGTGATAATACTCACATACCTTCAAGCGCCTATAGACAAGGTTCTACACTGGATGTATTCCTGACTAATGATCCGCTTATAATGTCCCCAGCGGAAGTCATAAACGACCTGAGTTCGGACCATTTACCATTTAAAATTTCATTAAAGAGTATTTACAACAACACTAATTTTTTTAGATATGATTTTCTCAATGCTAATTGGAACAAATTCTCTTGGTTCTTAAATAGAAACTGAAATCTACCTGATATCAACAATATTTTGAATCATGAACACATAGATCAGAATATTAGAAATTTCGAAAATGTTTTAAATGATTCAATCGCTTGTTGTGTGCCTAAGATATATCCCTCATTAAGAGGGAAACCTTTGCCCTACCATATTAAAAATATGATACAACGAAGAAATGGTTACCGCCGGGCTTGGCAAAGATACAGGGACCTAAATGACTTCTATCAGATGAAGATATTTAATTTGAGAATTCGTGAGGAAATTGATTCCTTTAGAAATAAATCTTGGGATAACTTATTATCAACGTTAGATAAAGGCGCTCCGCCCTTCTGGAATTTGACGAAAGTCTTAAGGAAGAAGGCTAACAACATCCCTATTTTAAAACAAAACGGTGTTCGGTACACCACTAATCAAGAAAAGTGTGAAATTTTAGCGCATACATTTGCTACTAATTATACTGTTTCATCCCATTTAGTGGACCCAATTACAACTTCTTTAGTGAATGATACTCTGGAATCTTACAGATCGTTAAGAGCTAATCCATTGGATGTATGTTTAATAAATACTTCACAGATTTCACATATTTTAAAAACTTTAAAAAATAAAAAATCACCTGGCATCGACGGTATTAATAATAGATGTCTTAAAGCACTTCCTAACAAAGGCGTTAAATTCTTAACATTAATAATTAATTCATGACTAAAACTCTGCTATTTTCCCCAAAAATTTAAGGAGGCTAAAGTTATCCCAATTAAAAAACCTGGTAAGCAATCTGACTGTCCATCGTCATACCGTCCTATCAGCTTACTGTCGAGTGTCAGCAAGATTCTTGAAAAAGTTATTAAAATTAAATTAACTGATTTCATGGCAACCAATAATATTATCCCACCTCAACAATTTGGGTTCCGCAGAGAACACAACACAGCTCATCCCTTGATAAGAATTAGAAATCTGGTAAAAACGAATTTCAATAACCAAAAATCAACTGGCATGGTTCTTTTAGATGTCAAAGCTGCATTTGATTCTGTATGGCACGAAGGTCTCGTTTTCAAGATGATAAATTTAAATTTCCCAATAGCATTGACAAAAATTATTCACAGTTTCCTCACCTCTCGTTCTTTCAAGGTTCACATTGGATCACACCATTCCCAAAGTCATTCCATAACTGCTGGTTGTCCTCAAGGGTCATGTTTATCCCCTGTCCTTTATAATTTATATACATCTATTTCCTCATTTGGACTACTGCACTTTGTCAGTATTCGCTGACGACACAGCAATCCTATGCTCTGAAATTTTGGCTGCTGATATAATAGCAAATTTACAAAGAGCATTATCTGATATTTTATCTTATTTCAATAAATGGAAAATTACACTAAACTATGAAAAAACACAAGCGATATATTTTACAAGGAAACGAAAAGCATGCTATATACCACAGACCAATATTATTATAAATAATAATTCTATACAGTGGGAACAAAAAGTAAAATATCTTGTTATTATGCTCGATCCGAAAATGAAGTTTAAAGACCATATACCTTATATAATCAATAAAGTTAACATGTTAACCCGTTTCCTATACCCTTTTATAAATCGAAAATCTAGCCTTAACATTAATAATAAAAAACTTATTCTTAAGTCCATTTTCCACGCTGTAATATTCTATGCAGTCCCCGTTTGGTCAACTAGTGCATCTTGCCATATTAAAAAACTGCAAATAGCTCAAAATAAGCTTTTAAAGCTTATATATAACCTTCCTTGGTTTTTTTCAACATCACGCCTTCATGATATTGCGGGCTTGGAATTAGTTCCAGATAAGATCAATAGACTTACTCAAAATTTTACTACTCGATGTCTGAACTCTGAATTCGTCCATATTAATGAGCTAGTATCATCTTAGATTTTTATCTAGTCTGTAGTTAAGTAGTTTAGGTAGGTTAAGTAGTTTAAGAATAAATTCAAATAGGTTTTTGCCAAATTTCCCCTCCAATTAAATGTTGTATATATCTATATAGAAATTTTGTAAATATATATCTAGTACTAAGCTGAAAAAGAAAAATCTTGAACACTTAAAAATATAATTTAAATTGTAATGGAAATGTAAATATTATGGATAAATAAAATAAATTGAAATTGAAATTATGAAAAATAATATCTCGCAAGTGGTGGCCATTTTCTGCTTCGCAAATTCGTGCTCTTTCCAACACATTTTCTATAACCTTTCGAAAAACTTCAGGTGTTAATGTTGTTTATTTTGCGTATATTTCTTTTTAATTGCTGGATGGTTCTAGGCTTATTAATAAAAACCTTTTCTTTCAAATAACCCCAAAGAAAATAGTCTGGAGCTGTTAAATTCGGTGAACGCGGAGGCCAATTAAAATCACTTCTACGCGAAATAAATCGTTCACCAAAGATGTCCCGTAAAAGAGCCATTGTATCCCCTGCAGTGTGCGCTGTGGCTCCATCTTGTTGGCACCATACTTGCGGATGGTTTTCCACGGCTGGCCTTAAAAAATTTTCCAACATTGTCCGATATCTGACACGACTGATGTCAACGGCGACCCCGTGTTCATTAAAAAAAAAAAATATGAAAACACCGCAGCAAACCGTACACTGAGATGGGTTTAATTCTCGTTATTGAACTGCCCTAGGAGTTTCCGTGGCCCATATCCTGTAGTTTTGCTTATTAACGAACCCACTTAATTGGAAATGAGCTTCGTCGCTCATAATTAAATTATAAATAAAATTATGATTTTCTTCTGCTTTTTTCCGGAAAAAAACTGCATAATCAAGTCGTTGCTAGTAATCTATCGGTTTCGATTCTTGAACAAGCTGAATCTTGTATGGAAACATTCGTATTGTGTGCAAAATTCTCTGCAGCGAAGCTCGTGAGAGGCCAAGATGTGTCGAACGTCTCCTGGTTGATGTTTCTCCATCTTCCCGAATACTCCTCTGTACCAGTTCAATATTGTCATCCGTGTGCACCGTTTGTCCTCTGCCATCACCAAGAAGGTTCCATACTGCCCTTGTTGTCGAAAATTTGCAACCAGACGGTTTATTGTTGACTCTGACGGTCCAACCCGAACATTAAAATAACGACGATATGCACGCTGAGTCAAAACAATGGGTCATGGATTTGAAAAATAAAGCTCAACAATTTGGGCACGTTGTTCCCTTGAGTACACTTTCATTTAAAATTCCCCAAGTCTTCTTTACAGAATACTAAAGAATAAAGAAAAAAAAAACATAATAAAAAAAGTTATAAGCAATTCCGTAATTTTGAGCCACCCTGTAGTATTCGTCGGTTTTTTTATTTTGCTGTAAACAACATATTTTTTGTGCTATATCAGCTCACACGAAGATCTTGCTATTATTTTCGGCCGTATGTACTTCTATTTCGCTTTGTGCTTCATCGACCAGCAGTAAAAGATTTTGTTTCTGCAACTTACGTTTTTTAAGATTATCCAACTGTACTACTATATGCGATAGACAAATATTTAATACATGAAATAACTCTTGGAGGATTAAATATAGTTCACCAATTTACAAATTTGGAAAAAAAAATCCTTTTTTTAATGCCTAAAAACAAACTTCAGATACAAAACTATATAAATCATAAAATATAATAAATTCACATTTTACATTTTTATTTGTATTTTAATTTAAGAGTGAAATAAATTTATGAAATCCAATAAAACATTTCAGTGACAAAAATCATTTGTACTAGATAGGCAATGGTTTATCGCATTTGATTTTATTTAATTTATATTTAAATTTATATTTAAAACCACAACGATAATAAAAACGAACGAATCACATCACTCTTTGCTAACACATTAATAATGATGAATTTAGTTCTTAAAATAAATGCAATAGGAAAATAAAACGGCTATTGCGCCGTCGTCATTGAGACTAATTTTCCCTCAATCTAGCTACACAACCCCGCCAACCGCATGCCCTTCAACCTCTCCGTATCGAAGCAGTTCCATTTTTAAATTCAAACCGTTCGTGGTGTTCGCCCAGCCTGTACATATGTATGTAATCACATATTCTTGTATACTTTTTGCCCTAGAACCACGTGCCTCAATTTTCACAACAAGAAAAATAAATAAAAATGATGAGCGAAATACAATTACTTCTGTAGAAAGGCAAATTAGATTTTGTACGCTCAGGAGTTTAAGAAAACTTAATTTTTAAATATTGAAAACATTTGGGAAAATTAAACCAGAATAGAATGTCCTTGCTGAAAGTAAACTGCGCTAACTCATACTCATTTTATACAAAAAAATTTAAATATGAAATGGATTTTCAACTTGAACGCCAGTTTCCGGTTGCTTTGAAATTTATTCACTTTTATTAGTCCCGGATTTGTGGGGGTGATGGCGAAACTTTTATAAACAAACACAAGAGTTTTTTAAATTTTTTGTATATGAAAATATTATTTTTTTTCTTATTATTATTGTTTATACCACTCTACCTACTCTCTTGGGTCGGTGTCTGGCTTTTATGCCACAATTTCATTTCCGTTCAAGTATTTTACTCAAAATAAAATATTTACTTCTGTTAAAAATATTTTTATTAACTAAAAACTAATTTAATTTATAAATCATAAAACTCGTTTTGCTTGTTTTTCATTCGTATTTAAATTAAATTTCGTTCGTTCTCTTCCTTTTGAAAGTATTTTCTTTCTTTCTACTGATGAAGTATTTTATTTTACTTTTATTCACTTCTGTTGCTGCGGTATTAGGTGTTTCCTTATTAGTTGTTTTTGTTATTTCAAAAAGTATTATTCCGTTTTCTAACAATATTAGAATTGTTTCCTGTGTTCGGTTTCTTGCAATATTTCCTGTCAAGCTACTTTGGTTGGAAATGTGATTGACAATCATTGGAAATATAGTATTTGTGTTTATGCATCGCAACAAGGATAAGCTACACTACGTATATTTTCAATAAGAAAAGTTATAAAGAGTTATTGTTCTCAAGTAATATAACTCATGTAAGTTGTTTAGATAGCAATTTATGAAAAAAACTTCTAAGTATTAAAATAGGACTTTTATATTTCATCTTAAAATGTTATGAGCCAAGGTTGCTTGGATGTAATCTCCAAAACAAAATATTTATCATCCTCTATCATATTGTCGTGCAGTATATTTTTCATTTGTGTTCGGGGGCTCTTCACCGAAGGTGTAAATGGTTATATGAACTTGTCATTAGGTTTGTAATCTCCTCAAAATTCGTTTCCAACTCCATAAAGTATATATTTATATAGCAGTCAGTTAAGTTATGCTCGTCTGTCCAGTGTTGAAATCAGTTTTTTAAGGCTCTAGAAAACGTACGAACTTTATTTTTGGACCAATCTGAGATATTATTTCGTCTTTTCTGAGTTTTATTGGTACTTTTACAGGGAAATGATTAGCCGCAAGTCAATAAAGTATATATAGTTTGAATTTAAACAGACCTGGATGTCAATCCCTCTAACCCTCGATATGTTACTCTCGTAAATGTTGGACCGAATTGACAATTCCCTATAGGAACCAATAATTTTACAAACAGCGCAAAAAAAATGAATTGCTGCAGAACTAAAAATATATTTTAAAAAAAATTTAAAAAAAAAATCAAAATTCACCAAAAATTTAAATAAGAACCTATAGGTTAAATAATTTAAATAAAAAATGAGATTACTAAATATTGACGTTTCACTATTAAAATTTAATTTTCAAAAAATTTTCTGATTTTACCAAAAACCCCAAAAAATAAAATTTTACGAAAACTTGATGGGCCACAGGGAAAATTAAAAAAAAAAAATTAAATTTCACAAATCGGAAATTCGCCAAAATATTTAAATGTTTCCAACATTTCATAAAATCACCAAAAACACAATCTTTTACTAAAAACTTAAATTTTATCAAAACTCAATATGCCGCACAGAAAATCATAAAATAATTTAAAACTTCACAACAAATTGGGAATTTCCTAAATACTTTAAAATTCACAAAAAAAATCTAAAACTCGAATAAATATTTAACATTTAATAAAACTGAAATTATATTGTAAAATCATAAAAAACCGAAATTTCACCAAAGTTTGCAAATTCACCCAAAATAAAAATTATCGACAAAACCCGAAAATTGCGAACAAAAAGCAATAGAAAAATGTTAAAAGCCCGAATTAATTTAAAAATTATTAAAAACTAATATTAAACTGAAAAATCACAATAATGGAAATTTCAGAAAAATTCTTCACTCGTTTAGTGAATTATTCGTCACAAAACGAGAAAATGGCCTAAAAGAAAAAAATCAATATTTCTCAAAAAGCGAATTTAATCACAAAATAATTTTACCAAAACACCGAAATTAGATGGAAAAATCATAAGAAACAGAATTTCATAAAAAATCAAAAATTTACCCAATGTACAAATTTCTCCACAAAATCAGCAAATCGCTGGAAAAAAAATTAAAAATACCCAAAGAATTATTTTACAAAAAAAGTTAAATTTCACAAAAAAAAAACAGCCCAAAACATAATTTCATAAATTTAATAACGAACTCGACAATTCACAAAAGAATCTAGATTCTAATTTAAAATCACTAGAAAATATAAGTTTTCACGTAAACAAAAATCAAAGTTTAATATTTACCACAAGTTAAAAAATTTACCAATAAATCAATTTAGAGGAAACAAATTTATAGGAAATGAAAATTTCTATATTTCCGAACTACTAAAAAAATGAGAGATATACATTTATAACGCACTCGAAAATTTACATAAAATCTTGATTCCATTATTATCTTAAGCTTATACAAAAACCGAGAATTCACTAAAATCGAGAAATCAGCCAAAATTGCAAGAAATATATATCAACCGAATGAAAAAGCTTAAGATATAACGAGAGAAAAGTTGAAGCGGAAAAGAAAACGAGTAGAGCCGAATAAAATCAATAATCTTCCAAGAGTTTCCGTAGTTCAAACTTAGGGTGTGTAAGGTGCTATAAAGCCGAATAAAGCCAACGTGCTTGTTTTTATTTTCGTCCTTTTTTCCTGCAAACATAAATCTGGTTTAATGCTACTCGCATTTGTTGTTTGTTTGTTAGGTAAAATTTTTATTTTCTATTCTTTTTTCTTTGCTGTGGACTTGTATTATAATGTTTTGTTCTCGTTTTATAAAGCTTTTATTCTTAGTTTGTTTTTAATAGTTTCCTTTAGCTGTGCGAAATTTGTTTATAGTATTTATTTGCATATTGTTGTGAAAATATATCCAATCATGCCCAAATTCACTCGCCCTTTAAAAAGATGTTTCTGTTTTTACATGGTGCAAATATTGTTTTTATTAGTGCAGACTCTTCATTTAAATTGATTGAGTTCAGTTTTTTTTTATTAGCGGTATTCAGGGTTTTTCTGCAAATGGTCTTGCAAAGGGCAAATTCACGATATCATTTTATGAAATTTGTGTGAGCATTTGCATCAAGCACTGAATAGGGCTAATGTATGTAAGTTTTACATTTTTTTGTATATAGCGGCAGTAAGTGAGAGAGAGAGAGAGAGTGAGTGTTAAAGTGATAGCTGGAGAAAGGCGGGGGTAAGTTTTATTTCCTTTTCCGTTAAATATTGATTGATTGATTTTAATTATGCTGCAGTTTTTCAAAATAGTCGCTTCAGATAAAAAAGTTTACAAAATGTATTGATGTGAAAAACAAGTTTCTTTTGCAGAAAATTTAATATCAGCAAAAATGCAATAAAATGATTTATTTGCAAAATGTTTTGATCAAATAGAGAAAGTGCAAATGTGTACGCATTTGAAATTGGAGCCGGCTGATACTGAGTTGCAAGAGCAGAATCTGTGTGATAGTTTTTTTTACGCAATTAAGTTTTTTATTTGTAACGCCCGTGTATGTCGATGTACCTATCTGGAAATACGAAATCACGTCAATATGAGTAGTAACATTTTTAATTGTGGCATTTGCTGTGGTGATGTGGTATCAGTGACTCAATTTTTTTTTTTACTAAAAGTAGAGGGTCCTACTTAATTAACAACAGATATTTCAATTTAATTGTTTCTTAATTAACCAAAACCCACTGTACTCTGAAGGATGAATAAATTAGAATTAATAGTAATTTTGGAACGAATTTCCGTCAACCCTTGTCAAGTTTGGTTTGGAGACAAACCGGTTTCGGCTATGTGCCATCTTCAGTGTCATTCCAAAATTCTACATCAAAACACCCTGTCGGAATATCAAATCAAGGATCAATTAATAGTAAGTTAAATATAGTTAAAGAACTAATTAGTATACTTTCGTTGTACGAAAAGAGATCGATTGCTTAAGACTTCATTTGTTGTAAACAACAAATTCATAAACAATCAATGTAAATATAAAAATGATTTTAGTGATGTACTACTGTGGGCAAAAAATAGTAAGACTTTTTAATTTAAATTTCGCGCGGAAATCCATTCGTCTAAATAATTTTTTTCTACTGTCAGTGACATCTGTGCCAAATGTCACATGAAAGTAATCACTGGTGTTTAGTATACGCTTGTCTTTATGAAGTACAACAAGTGCATTCGGCGATTTTTAGAATGAGTGAAATTATTCAACAAAGAAGTTCCATTTAATTTTGCGCGCGGAATGAAATTTCTTGTGCCGAAACGTTCAGAATCTTGCAAAAGGCTTTCGGTGATAATTGTGTGTTACGAGCAAGTGTTTTTGTTTGGTACAATTTATTCAAAGAGGGTCTAGAACGCGTTGACGATGAAAATTAACTGATGATCAACACGTCAATAAAATCAAGGAATTGGTGTTCGAGAATCGACTATTAACATTCAGAGACCTTACTGATATCGTTGGAATGTCGGAGGGATCAGTGAAAACCATTTTATGGGCCGATAAATCTTGGTTTTTGCACCACGATAATGCACTGTCGCATACCGCATTGATTCTTCGTGAGTTTTTCGCCAAAAATTCAATCTATATCGATCCCCAACCACCGTATTCACCTGATTTAGCTCCGTGTGACTTCTGGCTGTTCATCAAACTCAAGCGACCGCTTCCGGGAAACCGTTTTGAATCAATTGAAGACAATGAACGTGAATCGCTACACGCATTGAAGGCTATTCCGGATATTGACTTTACCACCTGTTACGACGAGGATTGGACAAAAAAACTTTCGCATAAGTGTATTGCTGCTCGGGGGGGATTACTTTAAGAAGAATTAAAAATTCTAAAAAGGACAAAATAACATTTTGTAGGCTTGTATAAATAATAAAATGGCTACACTAAGTTTCAATTAATTCTCCCACATAACTCCAGAAGGCAAACTTTTATGGTAGCTTTTCCTTTATTTCTTTCAATGATTTATTTCCAATTTTAAGTTGAAGGAAATATAATAAATAGCATAGTTAAGATCGAAGACTGTTTATGGAAGTCTCCTTATTCAATGCTAAATCTAATTAGTAAACCTTTATTTTTACAGTAACACACACCAGCCTCTTATTAAATTCAATTTCAAAAGCTGTTTAAATTCTTAATGTTTTTTTTTTTGTTTAACTAACGTCCGTGAAATTAACTTTCATTTGCACAGCTTCCCTTGTAATAGATATACATTACCTTGTTACAGAATTGAGTATTCATCCGCCTACGTCAATATTCCACAAAATAAATTGTCAACATGTTGTACGACAATATTTAAATGTTGCAATTTCAAACATAGACACAAATACTTATGTATATACGAAGACTCATACATGCGCGCCTATTAAAATTCATACATTTTCCGCATACATAATCGAAAACAGTGGCGGTCGCAAGCTTTTACAATTCATACAATCAACGTGCACATAAATTGCAAGTAGAGGGTGTTATTTTAAAGGAATTTATTTAGCATATTAGATCCTGGGTAAATTCAGGATCATTTAGTACAAAGAAGCCAATAATAGCGCAGAAGCTAATGCAGATATGTCCTTACGTTGCAGTTACTTTGAAGCAGTTATGTTTCCACTATGGGTTTCTGAATGGGTGATCATTATTACCATACAATCACTTTACCTTAACTAATGGGAGAGGGATTTATTTGACCTTCCTCTATAATACAAACGACCAGGATGTAGCCAGAGCTACAAAGCTGCACAAGAAAAAAGACGAAACTAAATATCAAATCTAATATTTTTGAACAACAATGGAATGGTTTTATTCAACAGCTGAGAGCGTCGAAACGCTGCATGCATAGACTTTGCCTTTCTCTGCTCTAAACACTTAAAAAGGTCGAATGTTTTTTAATGAATGTTAATAAATACATTTTTCCAGAAAATTCAAAACACAATTACACATTTCCAGTTTATTTGCAACTGATTTGACATCAAGAATAAGAATCAATTTTTAAAATTTTTAACTGATTGCATGGCAATGCATTTCGAATTGAACATTTGCATAATCTAATATTGGCTGATGTAAAATAAAGCTACGAATTAGTGAGCAGTTAATATAGAATTATCGTACACAACTCCTGCCATCAGGTGTTCCACACAAGGTGATAAGCAAAACTTTCAAAACAAATCTAATGAATATTATAAAACGTTTTAGCTTCGAAACTGTAAGTTAAGAAAATAATTATATTCAGCATCGGTAGTTATTTGGTATTGCTTTTGTGAACGGTAGCGATTTTAGAGCTTAATGTTCACTGGTTTTGCTGAGAGTATTTAATATTCTCTCTAATGTGATATATTCTAAAATTCTTGTTGTGAATGTCTGTAATTCGCACAACGTTAGGGTTGCCATCCTGCAAAACTGCAGCCATATCCGTGCTTGATACTATGATACCGATATAAATACTTGGTCTTTTAGAGGCACATAAAGGCACTTAAATACATATATCTAAATCCTGGGCACGTTCCAGTTACACTCCAGTAAAAGCCTTAGAAAAAAGGGACTGCATGTTTTAGGTTACAATGCAAGCTGACTGATAAATTACGAAATATTAAGGAATCACCTGTCATCCTTCGATGTGTTCGCAACACTCGTAAACAACGAATTTTAAATGTCAAAAAGTACATCATTGTAATCGGAGGCATGTAATCTTGGTGATACCGCCATCTTGGTGATACCGCCATCTTGGTGTATTGTCACCGGATGCGGTGGTGGAATGAAACTAGTCGAAGGCAGGATTTTCTAAGTGAAATCAGGAACAATGTGAACAGTGGTACCACGCGAACCAGGCTAGTTGTTCATGGAGCTCCTTCGGGAGTGCACTTGGTGGCTGTGAGCAAGAACCGGGAGTAAGGTGCACATCATGGCATATCTGTATCACTTTGTATAATTCGAATAGCTTCTGCTTGTAATCAGGCTCCTTAAGAGACCGATGTGCATAATTTAGTTCACTCGTAATAGCCCAATTGAAAGAAACAGTCGCTGTACAACAAAGTGTGAAGTCGAAGCATGCATCATCAACGGGCCGATGCATTTTGAAAAATAATCTTTAACGATGAGGCCCATTATCAATATGACCAGGAAGTCCCAAAATTGAAATTGGGCTTGGGAACCGTTTTTAAAAAATCTGGTTCAAAAGCTACTGACAAAAGCAGACGTCTGTCGACGTACTAGAGGTGGGTATTTGCCCTATATTGTATTCGATTATTAATTCCATATTTATTTTGTATTTATTTTGTCAAGACGATGCTGTTTTTTAAAACAAGTGTAGTAGTAGTCTTCAGTGAAAAAGGACGATCATTTATATTTGGATACAAACACTGACCTCTAATCCAATCACCCTTTACATATACCATACAATGTCACAACATGAACCTGTGCTACAAGCGAACAACAAGAAATAATTTTCAGCTTAAACAGTCAAGGCAACAAACAACAAAAAACTCAATTACAAAAAGAGGCACGTCAAAATGTTTAACCTGTTTCAAGTAGACCTGTGTGCAAAAATAAGTTTCATTGTATTCATACTCGTACATACATGTGAGGAAACATACACGTAGTCTAAATAGTTCCTTTTGCTCTTAGCTGATTACGAGAAAGTATTACAAATACGCAGAAAATGTACTCTGCATAGACGAGTATTTGTGTAATCTAACGAACTGCATTACAACTGAAGCATTTACATTTTTCGTTGTTGTTGTTACTTCTGCAGCTTAAGCTTATGATTGCTTTATTCGCGTTGTTATTGGTTTGGGAACGCTAGTTTCGGATCAAAACTTATTTATGCAGAGAGCGTTGCGGGAAAAAATATTTTAAACAACAAACGCTGTAAATGAACAATAATTAAGGATCTATTTATAGACAGATTTATAGTATTCATAAAAAATCTTAACAATAAAAACCAGAATGTACAGAAAGGAGTGGCTCCTAATTTAAGATAAGAACTGATCCAGTGCCAAAAAGCCCCGTGTGATGTGTTACGCAGCACAACGAATAAATAGCATTACAATGGTTAGTGAGAGATCAAAGTCCTCAAGAAGGACTCAAGCCTACAACTAATGATGGCAAAAAAAATCGATTAATTAACCGACTTGAGAAAGAAAACAAAAAACTATTTACAATATTACTATCGTGGTTTCGCATGCTTTGGAAAAAAATCACTTTGTGAGTACAGAAGTTCTTAACAGGAAACAATATTTGTGTGCAAGTGTCTAGAGCTTAGAGCAGTCCTCTTTATTTTCATACCACGAGTCAAGCACATTTGGATTTAATTCGAGAGCTTAGCTCACCTTGAGGATTTGTACAGTTATTGTTATTTCTTTTTCGGTTGTTAGCGGAAGACTTGTGGTAAGACCATAAGTCGAATTCACTACCAATAAAAGGAGTGTTGCTTCCACTTTCAATAAGGCATCGGAGCAACCATCTCGCTTCTTACGTCTCTTCGAATTTTAGATTACGCTAGAGTTGATGGCGTCAGTAAAAATTATTGCTTCGTATTCCTAAACCGAAGTTCAAATTGGCTTAAAATTCTTATTTTTAATTAAAATAGTATCGATTTATTTCGCTTATTTTGCAATTAGTTGATTAATCCTTGATTAATTGAAAGAGAAATTTTCGATAAAACTAAATCGGTAAGCGGAAAAAAATCAATTACTACTTATTTTTCGATTAATCTTGCCATCATTACATCTTAAAGCAGCCACTATACAGTCACAGTTTCACAGGCCTCTTTGTGCATTCGCAAAATCTGCACTGCTTGATCTAAACGTTGCGTATATCACAGTGTGAGACAATCTATTCCGAATAAGTCTGAATGGATAGAACTTCGAATTCATCATTTTCCTCACAGTTATTTCGGTTGCAAAGAAGAATTTCTGTCCCGATTTGATTTTCCGACGGGGTGATTTGTTATAGATATTTGAAACAAATTACAGTCATATCTTGTCTGTTTGGCTTGGGGACAACCGGTTGCCATCTCTACTGTCATTATTCGTTCCAAATATTTATAATTCCTGTCCTATGAAATTATCGAAAGTGTTCATTTTGGTCCAACAGTAGGCCCTCAGCACCAAGCGTAATGTAAACCTGTTGATTCACTTTAATCGAGACTAGGATTTTGTGTTCTTTCTGATTGTTTGAATACAGGGAAAGTTCGCAAATTTTTAAAAACGTTTCCAAAGCAGTTAGTCTGCTGCTTTTCGATAAGAGAGAGTTATTAATTTTTTTTTTCAAACTTTCGACCCACTACCGAATTTAAGCTTGTACAAAGCAAAACCACGTATAGTAATCTTATAACATTAAAAAAAAATTTTAAATCAACAAGGCTCTATTAGCTGGTGAAAGTCTCGAGCTAGATTTCTAAACCTGATTCTGTATTATATGTGTGGCGATGTCATAAGATTTTAGTTATCCGATGTTGAAGGAAAAAAGTTATAGCGCATAAAAAATTAAGACACTTATGTACCCATTGTGCTCTACCAGGGTTAAAAGATGTGTGAACTATTCTACTTGCCACTGACTGCAGCTGAGTAAAAGCCTGAAAGCACACACTGTTGTAAACATTTGTTGCAATTAGTTATTCAGGTTTAGTTGCAACATGAGTTCATAACTGTTTTAAATGTTCAGTATTGTCGTCTTTTTGTTTTTGCTTTAGATTAAAGACATAAATTCTTAGACCATCTAAGAAAAGAAACGTGAGGTAGATAGACAACAATTTAACAAAATATAAAATTTTTAACACCGTAACAAGGGATTTAATTAAGAATGTACAATATTTATTTTTAAGTTACAAGTTCATTGGTTACTTTATTTCTGTGGCTGGTGTTGCAGTTTCTGCTTCCTTTTGTTACTAAAGTGACCACGACAAGGAAATTACGCCAAATTAATTGCTGCTGTCATATTTTTAAATGTATTTTTTTTAAGGAAGAAAATCTTTTAACTTAATTGACAGATGGTTGTTGATTCCAGGAAGAAAACAAAAATGCTTCAACAAATTAATGTCATCATTGTCAACCTCATCATGATTTAACCCATATTTTTTTAATAAGTTGTTTTCTTTAATTTTAGCCAAACAACAAAACATGTCTCAATTGAGGCGGAGTTTTAATTTATTTTTTCTCTTAACGTTTGGTGTCATCAGTTGTCAGGTTATTGTTTTATTTGTGTTGTTGTATCTTTTCTCGTTTAGTGCCTCTTTGTTGTTGGATTCGTTTTGTCACAATTACTAATCAAGTCAGTGAACCCTTGAATTCGTTTCTGGTCTGTTTTATGAGTTTTTTTTCGTTAACTTTACAAAAGTCGTCTTCATCAACATCATTTCAAACACGTTTTTGTTTTTAGCTTTCAGTCTAGAAAAGCCTCTACAGCTTTTAAGAGTCCTTATCTAACTCAAGATCATTTCAACACCTTAAGTTACTGCTGAACTTGGCTCATCGCTTGCGTAATAACTGTCATTGTTTGTATTTCAGTTCTTTATATGCGACCGTTAAGGGTTTTTATGAAGTTTAAAAAAATAATTTATAATTTACATTTGAGAGTCCCAAAAGGCTGAAATGAATGTGTGTTATGACTTTTAAAGAAACATTGACTTTGTTCACAAAGCGGAGTGGATTTTTCAATCTCTTTTTGAGTCGTTTGGAGTCATACATCGAACATACATGAACAAAATTCGTTTATAGAGATTTCTCTCACGGCATGGGAGAGGAAAGAGGAGAAGGAGGATGAAAAAGGAAGTCTAATTGATATTGAAAAAGAAGTGTCGACGATAACATCCCGTATACAACCGCATGTTCCAAATATAGAAACCCCTGATAGATGGAGCCTATGCTGCCCATTGGAAGAGTGTCCAGCAATCCACGTGCCACGATGTCGAATTATTTTTCTTGGAGAAGAAAGTTATAAAAACAAAATTTATATAAATAATTCATTTCAATAAAGTTAAAAAAGGCGCATGCTTGTGTTAATTATGGCTATTAAACCACATCATCTTGGTGAGGTAGGACATATGTAACAGGCAACAATACCATGAAACTTGCGTACAGCTTCTATAGAATAACACCATACTCATGGTAGATGGAGTCACTGTGTTTGCTGCTACACCAAAAAAAAAAAAAAGATGAAGTTAAACACAGATTGCTCGAAATGTGGTACAAATTATTTTTGGCAATGTTTCAATTATGCATGACAATGATCTCTAGGCAGAAAATTTAAATACTGTTTGATTTCTTCTTTAGTTCCTTTTGCCATTATGAAAAATAATTGTATAAATGCTTTATTTTTGTGCGCTTGAATATTTTGGTGAGAAAATAAAATTACTCACAATTCACCGCCCTGCCCTGTTTTACTCACCCCCTCATACTAAATATTCAATTTGTTTCGCCATATCCAGTAAAAAAAATGGTTTTTAAGTCACATATTTGCTACACAAACTTGTTAAACATGGCATAAAAAAGCGCATCATATTGATACATTTGGCAGGAAATGTCGTAAGGTCGTCCAACCTTTGGCCTAGTGTGAAATAAACCCACTTCGAGCAAAACAAGACGATGTAGACAACGCAAGAAATCGCGAAGAAGAACGAAATTTGGCCGAAAAATCGCCTTTAACAAGCGGACGCATTTTTGAACAATCGCAAAATTGCCGTATATGCGATAACGCCTATCCAATCCAGGTGCCAAAGCATCCACTAAGTGGTAGAGTATATTACAGATTTTGTTCCAGTGTCATCATTGATAAGTCTACGAAAAAAAAAAACGTTGATGAGCATATCACCAACAGCGACTACTGCAGATCAATGGCCCAAATTGAACCATACGAACATTGACGACATGTGGTTTTAGCACGAAGGCAATAGATGGCACACGGCGAAGGCTACAATGGGCGCTCTGTACGCACAATTTCTCTGTATAATTATGTGCAAGAAACTAGCTACCAAGATGGTGTGATTTAATTCAGCTAGACTGTTTCTTGTGAGGGTTTTAGAAGTCCCATGTCTATGGTAGTATGGTGCAATCGACAGATTCCCTTTAAATCAATATCACCAAGGGCATTGATTAGCTTAAGCCGGGTATGTGAAGTAGCGTCATTGAAAATTGTTATTATAATGTTACTTCTCAAAGAGGCTATTTCAATATCGATCGTTTATAATCGAAATAAATCTAAAATACATGACTAAAATTAAAGTTTTCATTTGTATATGGTACTCACTCATATGTGTGCAGCTTAAATGTGGAAAATAGCCAACAAACGGACAAGTGTTGGTTTGCTAAATGAAATAAATAATAAAAATTTTGTATTTTTCAACAGTTTAAAGTTGTCTCTTATATATTGTAAATTTTAGTAAAAACTATAAAAAAATTAAATGTGAGAGGTGCGGTTCTTATTCAAAATATTCTCCAATTAACTTTAAATATAAAATTTGGACCTTTCTAATAATTTTTTTTTAAAACCACTATTTAATTAATTAATTCAGCATGAAGATTTGTGTGCCTGGATTGTATATATGGCTGTGTCTCATTCATGAATGAAACTTTAATAGACGAGGTCATTCCCAAAATTTGCCAAATGGCTTTTTAAAACATCTTACAACACTGTAGTACATTGCTAAAAAGTGAACAGGACCTTTTAGCATTTGTTATCCCAACTAATTTAAAGTGTGCCCTACATTCCACTTATAGTCTCAGTGTCTCCTTTCCAACAGGCCTTGAAAGGAGTGAAAGTCAGCATGGCAGCTGTTGACCGATTAAGAGAGTGGACTTTTACTCGAACTGCCAAGCACGGAGAGTAATGTCAGGGGTTCTTCGCTTAGTAATTGATAATTGAGGGAGGATAATCTTGATCACAATAGCTTAAAAACTCCTTGGTGAATATAATTATCATCATATTAACCGTTTGGAGAAAATTCGCATAAGGCCTTGTCTCTGAGCTGATTGAATGTATTTATAACATGCCATCCTGGAGAAAAGATCAAGCAAATCAGTAGATTGAAAGCAGGATTCGCATCCAAACTAAAAATATCGTAACGTAGAAACTGAAACTTCTTTTTTGCCCGCTTATATCCATTGTCAAAGGTATTCTACATTGAATTTTTGCATTTCTCTATTTCACAAGTATAAAAACTTTATACGGCTTAATAATTCGCCTGATTGAACGGCCATTGATTATTTTCTCTTTCCAAACTCAAGAGATTTTCCACGAATGCCAGAGATGAAGTTTATTTTCAGTTGTTGTTTTACCAAAAAAAGCGAATTGATACCTTTAAATATCGCTAAAGAATTGTGTCGAGTTAACAGTAGACTGTGTTAAAAATAAATAAACTCTTATCCACATTGTTTATCTTGCCCTTGCTACACCTGTCTCTTCTATGACATACCTCGTATAGGGAAAATTGCATGTGGCATTAATAACATAAATGGAAATCCAATTAATTTTGGCCAGTTCACAGGCAAAGAAAAAATTTGTAATTATTTAGTTTTAGCTCTATTTAAAATACACAATCATTAAGTTTTAAAACCGCATTATAAATTTCGAATATGACATTATGCATGTATGTGTGTATCTATTTGGCTCCAGTGCAAAGTAAATTTGTAACAGAAATTTTACAACAAAAAACAAACAAATTAAATATACCTGTGGTTTCAATGCACATCTACGAATTATTAAATACATGTAATAAATGTGGAGGGCCACAAGCACGTAATTACGAGTATATACATTTTAATTAGTGCAAGCAAACTATTTCTATGTTTGTATTTTATTAATTCAATGGGAGACAGAGGCGTAATCGATGAAAAAGCAGATATTTTATTTCATATTTCTTAGAGATCACAAGACCAAAATAATTTTTTATCATCTAAAACGGCTGTGTTATCAACAAAATGAGTAACATGAACAGATGCTTCTGTTCTTAGATGAGTTGTATTTCACACACGATTTTAAAATTTAGAATTCGAATAGCTTAAACGTTAGCCTATTTACATTCGAATATTGGGAAGATATTAATTTTATTCGTGTCGAATTGTTAAAAAGCTATCTGACGGATAGAACATTTAAGGTAAGATCAAAAGATACATTTTCAAAAAAAGAGAAAATCTCTGGAGGAGTACTTCAAGATAGTATATTGGGGCCGCTATTATACATCATTTATAAAGAGGATATGAGAACAAGCACAAATTCGTATACGTCAACGTTTGCAGATGACACAAGATTTAATAAGTGTTAACAAAGACTGGAAAGTTGCATCCGAACAACTTCAGTCTCATGTTAATGAGCTAGAACATTGGCTATAATCGTAGAGAATACAGATTAATCCATCGAAATGTGGTCATGTAACGTTTTCCCTCAGAAGGAAAAATTGTCCACCTATAACAATAACAATTGCCACTGTTCCAGTGGAAGCCCTCGTGAAATATTTGAGTATCCACATTGATCGATGTCTAACTTTGTGCCGTCATACTGAGACAAAAATGGGGTACTGCTTGCACAACAAATATTCAGAAGTTACAAAGAAGACAGCCTGGATTCTACGACTTCGTCTGCGACCCTTCGTATATAAGAAATGATGCTCGTAATAGTAATAGAGATCTAGAGGTTCCCACTATCCAGGAAGAAGTAAAAACTGACACGTCAAAATACGTAAACAAACTAGAAGTCCACCCTAAATTATTACAATTTCTCGGTCACCAGAGACTGATAAAGACTAACACATTGAGCCTGGCGAGACGACCCAAACCAATAATGAATAGTATATTACGATTTGAATACAATAGATTAGTTATTATATTGGTAATAATTAATAAATAATACTTTACTAATAATTAATAAATAATATTTTAGAGAAAAGATTTTAATACTTCTTGTAATTTTATTTTAGAAATATTCAATAAAATAAAATTAAAGCTTGAAAAAAAAGAATTGTTGCGAAATTGAAGTCAGTAACAAGCTTTCTTAATTAAAGCTGCTTAAATAATTTTAATGACTTGTGAATTTAGGGAAACTTTAATTAAATTTCTTCTTTTTCTTTATGATTATTTTCAAATGTTTGTGATTATTTTCGTATGTTTGTGCTCATCTCACGCATACATGCATACCTCTCAATTTTTATATAATTTTGATCAACACATTGTTATCTCAGCTAATGAAGCTTTATTGTTGTGTATGAGAACCCAACAAACACAAACATGTTTATAAAAATTGTCATGAAAAGTATTTTGTAAAATATTTTCCGGCCGTAATTTTCGTGATTCTTATAATTAAGTCTAAAGTTACTTACAAATATGGTAAATATATTTTAAATCTAAAAATATTTAGCAAAATAGTATCGTTGAAAAGTACTTTAAGATGGAGTCATTATATGCTCATCATACTATAATTATGTCCCGTTGTGTAATTTTTTCAATAGTTTACGATACATGATTTTTTAAAGTGCCATTTTGATAAAAAAAATATATGTTTTAAAATTAGTTTAGTTTTCTCAATTTGTAATCGAATTTCGCACCAAAATTATTGGATAAAAATGGAAGACGATAAATGAATTTCTTAAAAAAGACCCATACAACGTAGAGTTAGAAGGTTAAAATGTTCAACAAAAATATCCCTTGTTTTGGTTTAAATTAAAGTGCTGAATTCTCTTTATGCCTAAAATCTAAAAACTATACGATTTCATATGCCGAATCACTATAACAAAGTGCAAAATCCTTTAATCCCCTCTAAAATAAAAGGCACGTAAACTTTCAAAACGCCGATACACGTGTGTATTTTTTTGGTCCGTCCTGCCGGAATCCGTTATTAGAACTGTGCTATTGATTGTAAACATCATTTATTTACCTCCATAACCTAGGCAAGGAGACTTGAAATATTTTTCTAATATTTAATATCGTTTGCTTTTTTCTTTGGTTACAACGAGGTTTAACCGACTGTAGCTGATAACATTTGATTGTGCTATATTTCCTTTGTATTACATTTTTTGCTAAAATATAGATTTTTCGGTACCTTTTATTGAATTTTCTATTGAATCGAAAATTTTCGGTTTATGGTAAATTAGTATATGTATTTTTTGTATTGTTTTTATTATTTAACAAATTTATTATCTTATGGGAAAACTCCTACTTTTAAATGTATTTTTATGTTGGGAAAATTTTGCATACAACTGTAACACATGTCAGGCAATAATGATATAATTCGGTTCAACAGCGGATAGGCAGAAATAAATATTTTCGAAATCAAAACCTGCGATCTCAACTACCTTAGCGAATTACGTGCTAAATTTTTTTGATTTAATTTGTTTTAAAATCATTTTCATTGCAAACACTTCTCTTTAACAGTCTCATATCAGCCAATATATAAATCAAGATCAAACCCCCTTGTCTGTTGTGTTATGATACGTTGGTTCTTTGTGATTGCAGTATTGAGTTTATGGGAATAAAATTTATTGGGCGAATGAGAATTATTCAATAGTAGGTGAAACCTCAAATCCAATCGGCCAAAAACAGGATGCCAAGTACTCAAGTACTTTCATTTTTAGAATAAAGAAAAGTCATGCAGACTTCTTAAGAAAGGTTTTACCTCTTCTCTTTAAAATTTCATTGCGATTCTGGG
This sequence comes from Phania funesta, assembly GCA_963932375.1. Classification (NCBI taxonomy): domain Eukaryota; kingdom Metazoa; phylum Arthropoda; class Insecta; order Diptera; family Tachinidae; genus Phania; species Phania funesta. Next base: position 38,041,248 of record OZ010652.1, on the reverse strand, counting down.
CTTTACTTATTATATTTTTTCTTAGCAAGAATTCTCTTTCGAATATTTCAGAAGTCCTACAATACGGTTAGGTATTACTTTCCACTAAAGATTATATCATAAAATGAAGTTAACAAACTAATAAAAGATATATTAATACTAATAAAAATCACGTGAACTAATTTGTCTATTGGAAATTCTGTACCCAACGACTTTTACCGAAAACACGTATCTTAACAAATAAAATACCAAAACAACGTTAATCAAATTGATTACTTACATCAGTTTAAAAGTGACAGTCATGTAAAAAAATAAATCTGTAGTAATGATGACATTGTTTGTATTTACGTGCAAAAATTAATGTTTTTTATAACATGACTTCGTATAATATTTAAAATTTGCGAATAGGAATTGAAGCAGAAATACCAAAAAATCTATTAGTTAATTAATCGAATTAATTAGCGATCTAAAGCATGACAAGAAACTTTATTCAGACAAAGAAAAAAGTAAACTTTGCATAGAAAATGCCAAGAAAGAACGTAAGTAGTTGCTCAGTGCTCTGGCAAATATCTTTTGTTAAGAAATGTAGTAATATGCAACATGTTCAAAATCCCATTCTCTCAGACTTAAAGCTACCGCTAAATTTTGATAATATATTAAAGTGAAGGAAATTATATATGACATAGGAAAGACCTTTGAGAAGACGAAGCCCCTTCTAAGATTTTTTTAAGTTTTCAGTGTTGTAAACAAATCTGCTAATCTCTCTTTTCTTAAAATCTGTTCATTTTATTCTGTTAATTTTAAATAATACCGGTTACTTTTTCTGTAAAGTGGTGGAACGTAGAACTCCGCAGGGAGGCATTTTATCACCCCTAGTCTGGGTAACCACAAGACACTACTCTACTAAGGGCCATAACTGATGTAGGATTTCTACCCGTCTGCTCTGTACTTCTGAGGGGGAAGAATCTAAATCTGTTATGTAGACGGGATACAGAAGTTCTAAATATATCCTACAATTGGGGACAACCAAGTGAATGGAATGTAAACCCGAATAACACTGAAGTATTTCTGTTTACTAGGAAGACGAAAGTCGCATTAAATTAACCGACAAGATTAAATATTTAGTAGTAATCTTCAACCAGAAACTAAGATGGAAGCACTACATAGAGGAGAGGGTGATAAAGGCTCACCCGTTCTACAAAAACTTCATTAGACTTCGTATTTGCTTCCGTAGTATGGTGGACGGCTGTGGAGAAGTGGTATAACATAGCTAACTTGCACAATGTTCAATGAATGTACTACCGCTGAATAAGCAGTGCAATTAGAATCACACTAACAAGGTCGTGGGAGACTATTTTGTATATCCAACCAAAAGAAATCCAAATAAAGTATCAGGCGGCTCTTACAGCAACACGTTTGAAGGGTTTGATCAACAGATATTACAAATAACGACATATGAAATTATGCAAGGCGCGAATATATCGGACGGGATACCTGAAACAAAAGTTATAGCAAGTTGCAAGGTCACCAGAGAGAAGCTCGTGTCAAACGAGACCCTAGCTCGGAGGCCGAAGGGAATCTGCTGTTTAACAGACTGCTCGAAGGTGGGGGATAGGGCGGAATAGGTGATCCTTATAGAGGAACCAAGAACTGATATATTCTTATTACTTCCCGACCATATCATAGTGCGTTAAGCGGAAGTTTGCGCGATCACGGAGTATTTGAACAACATTTTACTGCCACTCAAACGACAATAAGCGCACTAGAATGTAATGGGGTTAGCTCAACACATTGCAGACTTCTCATCACTGAGGTGCTGCGGTGCTATGTAGTGGTCGGAAATGAACGAGCCAACAGTCTAGCAATTAAGGCCAGCGAGCTGAGGAAGTGGGGTTGAGTTGCACGAAGCCGCTTGAGGCCACGAAGGCAGAAACTTGCTCTTGGGGATTTCTCATAAATTGTGGCATCAATATTGATTTTATTATTTATATTTTAATTATGCACATGTGTAATATAATTTCAGAAATCTAACAGTTGATATTTTTACAAACGAATACGTCATCGGTTGTTTTAAAGTCGTAATAAAACCACTGATATATATCAGAGGTGTGATAATAATGATCCTATAATCTGGTTATCTAGACTGGTTTTAAAATTTATAAATTTAGAGTTTAAGCACTTCAAATGGCGAAATATGGTGTAAATTCTTACAAACCTTCAGTGATTAAGCAACATATAGTAAATCAAGATGGTGATACTATGGATTGATATGTTTAAAGTGTGACTGAAAAACATAACGAAGTACCAAAGTGTGTATTACTAAACCAGCTATTAACTGCAATTGGAAAAGACATCAAGGACGAAAAGCTGAATGTATTGTTGAAATATTTCTATTTCTCTTGCAAAACAAAGTCAGGATTTTTATTTTGCCTTCTTGGTGTTGGATCAACTACTTTCGGAATTTCCGACAAAACTGTACGAAGACCAGAGTTAGAATTTTAAAACCATCTGAGCGTTCAAAAAGAACCTAAGCTTAAGATCTCCTGACCCGCAAATGATCCTGCGTTTTGTAATGGTTGCTAAGACTAAAAAAGAACGAGTTTATTTTGAAATCGTCTTCAACTAATCTTTACTACTAGGGGGTGGGGTGACTGCTCAATACGATATCCAACCTTTCCTTACTTTTGTACCAATTTTCGAACACTTGCTTAGACTTTAACAATTTTAAGAGACTTGCTTCCATATAGTTTTCTGCGCAATCATTAGATATAAATCTATTTAAATTCTTTTAATAATTATTTATGTTTTTTCTTCAATTGACTACAGGGGTAGCAAATCACACCGGTTGAAGCTAGTGAAGCTGTAATTTTTTTTTAACTTAAAAACAAAAACTACGATATCAAGCGGAAAATAAAGTTAGTGTGACCATTTTTATTAAAAAATACATTTTTGGAACATATTTCCCCCAGTTTTAGATCAAAGCAAATAATGGCAACACTATTCTAATTATTTAAGTAGTTCTATATATGTAGGATTATATATTTATATATCTTATGTAATTATATAAATTATGTATATTTCAATCCGTCCGAAGGGTTTTTAAATTTGAATTCTAGACTTCTTGTAAGAAAATTTCTTGTGAAATTTCTTGTTTAACTTTACAGATATAAATGAAAAAAAAAATGCCAGTATGAATTTCGTGAATGATTCTTGAACGACCAAACAGGTTATCCAACCACAGTACATACATATGTTTGTGCAAAGTATATTTGGAACTTAATTAACAGTAACAAGTTATTTCTACACATTTCCAATAAGCCACATGATTTCCACTTCATTGCTTTATGAACTCATGCTAGTGTTATTACGAATACGTATTAACCAAAGGAATAGTTTACTGTTTGATTATTTGAATGCATTTAGGTTGCCATTTCAACTATCACAAATTTTGCAGCCACTGAGTGGCGGTATTCAATGGAAACTTGCCTTTGTTCCTTTCACCAGGCAGTGTGATATACTCGTATAACAAAAACCACAACTTTTACATACAACTTTCAAGGAAAAATGATAACTTAAAGCTAAATTAAAGTAAAAAGAAAACTTATACTTAAGTTACGATAAATAAACATTTTCCTTGCGAAGAAATGTAAAATAAAATTAATTATCGTTCCCTAGGTTTAATATGTATTTATCATTTATTGAAAATTCTGTCTTGTACACGCACACAAACAGACTCACTCACACATTCTTGATGTATGTAGTTAAATTCAAGCTAATTAAGACGAATAACAAAGTTGCTGCTAAACTGGAGAAAATAAGTTCACAAGTGATGTAAAGACATTTTGATTGCTAATTGGGTAGTAAACCCCAATATATGTATGTTACATAATTATAACTTCGAAAGCAAATCAATTAGGTGGAAATTAATTTGCATTAATTTGGTGTTATTTCTGACTATTTGCTTTGACTATGTAAAACACTGCATATTTCCTTTAAAATAAAATTAACACTAAAAATAAAAGTACAGGGTTGTCCATTTTGCGGTTTTAAAATTAAAGTTAAATAGAACAAATAGTATAAAGCTATGATTTCGAGGAATCTTTTAATTTACTATAATGCTTAGACCTTGCCATTACGTGCAAAATACAATGTCATTTAAATGACTGCCTATAGATTGGTTGAAGCGATCGATCCTTTTAAGGTAGTTGTCGACAACTTTTTTCACATTTCGGACGGTATCTCGGCCATAACTTGTTGGTTTTCAAATAATTTAACGTTAGAGGATTATCCGCGTAGTGACGGTCTTTAACGTAGCCGCACAGAAAAGTCTAACGGCGACAAACCGCTTAATATTGGTTGCCAATTGTCGTCGCCAAAATGTGAAATTACGCGTTCTGGTAACTTCGCATGCAATAAAGCCAGTTGTGTTGTGTGGCTCCTGATGGTCCATCTTTGGTAGCGCCTTTCATCAGTTACCCTGTAAAACAAATCGTTCTAAAATTATATTAATATATGTCTGGCCACTTCCTTCATTTTAGAGATAACGATACATCTCGGAAAACTGTAAAACAATGGAGTTTAGAATGGAGTTCATCACCTCCAATTACTTTCAGGTGCTCCAGTCGAAAACCTTGTATAAATGTGGTATCAATAATTTGGAGCTCATATGTGTAATTTCTTTGTGTAAGAGGCTTTATTGATATTCTCTGTTTATTAGAAGATAAAATAGAAGTTATAATATAATTCAAAACAACCATAAATTAATCGTAGTTTTCCTTTATTTTTCTAATTGATACTAATGGTTTTTTTAATCAAGATTTTACATTAAAATCGTACCGACACAAGCAAGCAGTGAACTGATTGAAATATTAGTTGACTGCTTCTTAAGCACACTCAGATTAAATGTGAAAAGCTTCCGTATTATAGTTACCAATAAGTAAAAACTATTGCTAAATTATAACTATTTCATGATAAAAGGTAAACAATAATAAGTTTGTAGTAACCCGAGTCATGTTTAAACTGTTCTGAAAAACCTATATCCTGTTGGCTAAAACCATATATTGTTGCCGCGAATATTTTTTATCTGCGTTTGGGCAGACTTTTTATTTTAATAAATATATTCTGTTCAGATTTTACTAAGATACCAATATTTATAAAGGTATCTGGTAATGAGATGCTGTCATTTATGAAACAATTCCAACCAACTTTTGTAACGAGAAATATAATTTATATTAGAAAAAGTTTAATAAAAGCTCCTTAAACTCTTAAAGGAATTTGTTTTAATCGAAATTTCAGGTTCCTACTTTCGTAAATTCTGTCGCGCCCTTTATAGATCAATTAGGTAAAAGCTTTGAACTCTTATTAAAATAACTAATGCAGGATTTTGTTTCATGTCATGTCACCAAATTTGTATTATGTGATTTATATTTATGAATTAATGTATGCAGATTTAATAGAGTTATAGATTAAAGGAAATATAAATCATTTTCTGTATTTTTATAAGTTTTCGGCGGGTGGATATTCAATTAAAAAATTGTTAGCACTTCATCTCGTAAACCACATACGTGAGATGCAATCTTCGTTAAAACTAGCGCTTAAATCAGGCCGCTTATGGCTTATTATTATAGGCTTAAGAGTTAAGAAAACACATGAATTCGGTAGCCCACAGAAAGAGAGAGCATTTTCGCAAATCATACATGCACCAGCTGTGTAGCATATAAAGCTGAACTAGGTGATTAAATTTATGCTGCTATTAATTTATTACTCTGCGGTGACGGTGCTATATATTTGCGAACAGAGAAAGACACTTGACTACAATCCCCAGAATTTACTTGCTGGATCCACGTTTCAAATCTAATCAATCCTAATGTACCCATTCATCCAAGACGGAACTTTGTCGCTGAAAAGGATTTTTTGCTTTATGCTAAAATCAAGGTGCAGCTGCTATGAAGCTTATAAATCAATCGATATTCTTTAGCTATTACCAATAACAAATACCACTGTTCCTGTCGAAACCTACATTAAAGATTTGGGTATCCACCTAGAGCGACGCCTAACTTGACAACTTAACTACTCTGGTTTGTAGGCCCGAACTAAACCCTGGCTTTCTAGTACAAATTCCATTACAAAATCAATATGTTCATATGGCAATCAGCTGTGGGTTACCGTTGGTGTATCGAACATGCAGAAGCTACAAAGAAGAATAAAATGTAACGCTAACGCCGAGTGATTTTTTCTAAATTTTGGGTATATTTTACCGTCAAATGGGGATATTTCCATTAATTTTTTTACAAGGAAACATACTTTTTAAGATTCTTAATCAGTATTTCATATGTAAATACAATAATTATTTGTGTGATATATATTGAAATATAATTTCACTCGAATTAAGTAGAATCAAACAAATGTACTCACACATATTCTTTTGTATCTACAAATATATAAATGTTTAGCTAAATAAATGTTACTTCTTGTGAAATCAAAATTTGTTATAGAAATGAATGCAATCGAATAACACAGTGTCTCACGCAGGTTATTGTGATTTTATATATTTTTAAAAGTCGAAGTAGGGCATATAAAATGTAATATGCTAGACCATCAGATTAAAGGTAGCGTTTTCGGTTCCTGGCAAATTTTACGTGAACGTACGCTGTAGATAAAAAGTTTAACCCTATTTCTAATTTGTACAGCAACAATTAATAGCTCTGATATTTGTGCATCCCCATTACAGGGATTAATTAAAAAGAGGAGGGGGGGGGGGGGGGGGGGTGTAAAATGTGAATGCCATGATGGACCTAAGCGTTTGACAAATGCTAGCAATTACAAGGACTCCGTGATGAGGAAGACAGTCTTGAATACAGTTAAGAGTAAAAGTAGTTGTAAATTACAAATCCTTTGCCTAAAGTCAATTCAACGAAAGAAGGGGATCGAAATGGGACCCATTAAGTTACCGGTCTGCTCCAATATCCCTGCTATCAAAAAAATTCGAAATTAACTCTCACCCAGATCTATTGATCTTATCTCTCCGGACTTTATTTATTAGGCTATTTGAACAGCAAAGTTTACGCCAAAAAGTCCTAAAATGTATAAAAGGGCACATTTTGACGTGGTCAATAGAGACGGCCGTTTAATTAATTTTATATTTAAAAATTAAACAAAATTAATTGTAAAAGATAAAGTTAAATTAAAATATATATACGAGTATATGGAAGATTGTTTTTTTTTGTTAAGCTATTTAATATTCATATACCGATATATAAGATTGGCTGCTAAACTAGAAATAAGTACAAAGAAAATTATTCATCTAGGCCTGAGATCTTCTTGCCTAATTTATTTAAAAAAAGCATCTTAAAAAGAAAATTATAATTAATGCGTCAATTAAAATGTTTATGTGTTTTCCTGACAAACCCATTAAAAATTCCCTTTCTTCTAAAAACTGTTAAATTTACAAACTCATGGGTATCACTGTACTTGATCATGTCTTTCTTTGATTCTGTTTGTAGGTTTAGTTAATCTACCATAAATAACTGATGTTTCATCCAGTCCAATTTTGTTTTTATATAAATAAATACAATACACAAGCATTTATATAGTGAAGAATGTATGTACGTAACTAAAGTGGTTTCCAATAAGTGCGGGTGGGTGGAAATAAAATAATACAAGCTTTATGTGAAGTATTGGATAAATTCTCCCAATATATTGACTGAGTGTATCAGTCAATTGCGGCTTTTTCACTAATACATATGGCATATCAGAAGACTCGATAATAGAATTTGTATTCAAATCAAATCACGCTACCACCTCGGGTGATAAGCATGGTCCCAAATTGTTCACACATAATACCCACTGTTGCTTTAGCACCACGTCGAAATTAATTGATATTCGGACCAAAAGAACCTATTATCTCTGCTTTAAAGCGCTCGATAAGAGTAACATCGTCTTCGATGAAATACGGCTCAATGATGCATTACCATTTAGTTTGCGTCCTCTCATATATGACAACTTTGCCTGTTAACATCTTCCCAAAATTGAATCTTGTCAATAAAATTATTTTACTGTATAAACATGACTGCTACCCTTTACTATCATCGATTCGCCCTTATTGGACTCCCTTTTTATGCATATAAATCCTTCTTTTTCAACCACAATCATAAAATCAGACACAGACTTAGAGAAACCCATATTATTAGACGTATTTCTACTATTGGGACAATAACAATTAAATAGTCTTATATTTCACGAGTACACTCATACATATATATAAACACGACCATTCATCTACTTATATTTGTATGTGTGTTCATGTATTCCATTGTGCAACAGACAACCTTCTCTAGTTTAGTTGTTTGGCCTTTGCTACCAGCCTCATTTAATTGGTTAAAGTAGATATAATCTTTTGGGTATATTTTTGGAAGCAAACAAGGCACAGTGGAGTCAAATACTGACTTCATAGAAAAGTATCTAAAGCCAATGGCGGTGTCTTTTTCGTAAAACGTTTGACCGTTTAGTGTGTTAATGTTATTTTCAAAAATCTTATTAATTTTATAAATATTAAATAATTCAATCGCGTTACTTTCCTAAGTAGTAAATTAACAGTAACTTCGCACAAATTATTGTTTGGATACAGGCTATTCTCTATGCACGCTTCGTTGGTTGCTTAAGCCAACTCATCAGGAAACCTTTAGCCAAGTTTTTAGAAAAACCAGAAATTATTTTTTGCTTGTAGTATCATGAACAAAATGAGAATTGCTAATGAAATCAACCACATAACAACAATTAATTATAATCTTATTTTATTAAGATATTTGAGTAAATAATGCCTTAATATTTATGAAAATAAAGTTATTGGTAGTATGGAGCAGAATGCATATGCTTAAGTAGTTGTACGAATATGAGGTTTTTGCCGGCCGACTGTGGTGACATAAATGTTGAAGTTGTTTAGTGTTTGTATTACAACGATAAGTTCTAGTAGTGTTTAAGGCAAAAATATAGAAGCTAGTCTGTAAAGGCTAATTTGGTGACAGGCAAATTGGTAGACATTTAGTAATAGACATCATCAACAGAAAATCAGATTACAACAAAATATTAGCCAGACGTCTAAGGCAACGTACCTAAAACGAAGGAAAACCATATTAAAGCAAGCCATACACTTTGCGACCATCGCACACGGTCACGAGCTGTGTTCTAAAATAAAAAATTTTAATTATTTTACGAGTTATAAAAAAAAAAATTGAGTCCTAGATGAAAATAACAACATCGGCTCCAATCAAAGGATTAACATCAATTGTTGATGAAAGGTCAGGTTAGTAAATATTTACTTAGGCAATTACCATCTTTTTTGAACTTGTTCCTCCACACTGTAAAAATGTGTAAGTTCTTCTGCTTAAAATAAGCAAGAAATGTTTATAAATTATTAAACTTTTGAATTGATTAAAAAAATGTAATGTAACGGATTTTCAGTATTTAAACCATAATAGTTTATTTCATCACTTTTATCTTGTTATGCAGTTTATCTGCTCTTGGCTGCCTCTATGGTTTTTTTGCTTTTACTTTCAAAACTAAGTTCTAGCTGTGCAAACTGAATTTAATTTATTTTATTTAATAATATGTAACCTTTTGGAACAGATTTTTGAACGAATTTTCATTATGCCTTGACAGGTATATCAAATCAAAAATCCTATTTTATTTTCCTAATTAATAATTTGATTTTATTCATAATCGCCACATGTATACTTCTTGGAAATGTAAGCTAATATGATAGAAGGACGGTTGTCGTAGGAGTTATAGGATTTACACCATAAAGGGTACAAGGCAGGCTTGCTGCGATAACGTTTAAATGTGCGAGCGAGTTGCTGCTAATATTTGTATCGTATTGGTGTTCACACATGTAGCTAAAATAATGGTTTGAGTTTTAAAGTCATGTTCTTGGTCACATTCTTGTGCTAGTGTATCGAATTATATAACTCTATGACAACTCCTTTAGTTTGGGTCCATCGTTATATGGGAGCCAAGGACTGTACGGTTACTTGGGGAGATTGCAAAGCATATGGATTCGTTGTATGAAGTCGCGTCTTGGTTGTCCGAAAACTCAAAAAGGTTTAATATTTTGGTTAGTTGTACAACTCGGTCGCAAAGTGAGTGGAAAGTGAATTGGAATATTCTTAACCCTTTTGATAAAAAGGGTTAAAACTAAATATTTTATTCAAACTACATTTTTATGAGCGCTTGGCTAAATTATTAACCATAATCAATTATTGTAATGTTCTTCCACTCAACCTATTCATTTCATTTAAGTGTTTGGGATTATTTTGTTACAAAATCGCTTAACAGTTTTCAAACGATGATTTTAAGGAGCTTCAGAGTTGTTATTATGTGGAGGTGTTTGAGACTTTTGCATATTGCTAAGTAGTAACATTGAACTAAACAGTGCCCTAATATTATCAAACTTGCTCCCAACTGATTTGTGCATTCCTAGATAAGACGAATATTTCTAGCCTTTTAAACAGGCCAACACATTTTGGTTTGTTTGAAAAGGTTATGGACCTTATTGAAATTTTATTTATAAATACGAAAGATGATTAACGTTTTTATTTCTAACCCACTGTCCCAAATCCAATTCGTGTCATATGTTTTGATTAACCAAGTCGTTCATGCAGAGGTGTGTGCTTATTTATATTTGTTAGTGTGTTTTCTAATTGTGTCTTACAAAACTCCAGCACCTGAATGTATTTAGCTTCTACTCGTGTGCAGTTGTTGTTAAATTTATCTCAATATTCGTTCAGTTATTTACAATTATTGATGACTTAAAACGGCACTCAGATGTCGAGCTTAATAAGTTTCTGTGTTTGTGCATTTGTATAATAATAAAATTCCCAATAGATAAATTTGCGTACTTTGGTAAAACTACTGAATCCACTTTCTAAGGCCATATTGACAGCAAAACATTCTACCAGTTATCTATCGAGAGTTCAGTTGTATCCTTGTGAGTAGCTTAGAAAATTTATGTTTGATATTTTTGTGTTTTTTATTTGTTGAGCTAGTAGTGACTTGAATGGTCACTTTTGAAAAAATGTATGCATTTATTCTTGATTTGTTATTCCGACGGGGTGATTTGATGTAGATTTTTGGAACGAATTTCCGTCATCCCCTTGTCAAGCTGTAATCTCCCAACGATTATGTAATACACTACTATTTTGTTACCACCGTTAATGAAGCAATATAACACTGCCCTCGCAAGAAATAAATCATATGCGACAGAATTTATAAGATATTCTTCGAATATTAGCCATGCAACACTAGCACAGTGTTGTTAGGCCAGAAATGCATGTTAAAGAATGAATTTCATTACATATTAATCGAAAATTTTTTAAGAAAAATCTCTGCGCTTACGTTAACTGAAGCAAATCTGCCGTTGACGCTCTAGTATAATTGAAAAAGAAAAATGAACTGTAGATTCTTGAATGTGGTCTGGTCCGCGAAAAGAAGAAAGTAGTAGTAGAATTTATGGTTGGTAACTTTTTAAGGAATTTAATCACGTTTGTAAAATTCAAAATTTACACCATTATATTGCATCTGTAAAGACAATATGCCAATAAGCCCATATGCATATACGTAAACGTTTTCAGACGATATTGTAATTATAGGCATTAATAATGATCTATAGATTGCACCTGAACGACTTCAGCCCCGCATTCATGATCTAGAAGACTCACTAAGTAAATGTAGGATTAAGCTAAATCTTTGGAAATGCGCTCACGTAACGATTTCCCTTAGAAGAATTTTTTTTTTACATATAACAATAACAAATTCCACTATTCAAGCGAAAGCACACGTTAAATATTTGGCTAACCGCCCAGATAGACGCCTTCCTAATACTCTACTACGCGAATTATTGCAGTTTCATGGGCACCACAGTGACTTAGAAAAAGAGATACATTTGGCCCAGCGAGACGTCCCTCTTACCCCAGTCGTAGATATTATATTAAGATTTGGATACAAGAAATTAGTTATACGGGTAATAATTAAAAAATAATAATTTAGAGCTATAAAGGGGGATATCGAAGCAGATCCCTTAATTTCGGTTCCTTTTCGAGTCCATCCGTTGCTCGGATTGATATCAGGCAACCGATTTGTAATTTGCGACTACCTTACTTTCATCGAGCCTCCTGCTAACACTGCACTTTACTGTTGTCTGTAGTGTTATCAGACTGTCGCTTGGTAACTCTCGATTATCATCCCTGAGTCTCTTGTAATTGCTAGCATTTGTCTACGTCTTAACACCCCCGAGTCATTCACATTTAGCAACTGTCTTCTCGAGGTCCTAAGCCTTATACTAGCCAGGGCGCCACCGTCTCTGCCTTTCCAGGCACAGTCTAAAAGTATCATCTTCGATTTTCGTCTTGGCTTAAGGTAGTCTGCTTATATCTAAGCACTTTACTGGCCTTCCAGCCGACGGTTACTTTGAACACCATTTGACCCTGTCTACATTTTATCAAATTTAGAGGATATATGCTTGCACTAGGGTCTTCCCCAGTGCAACTCTGGGTTCACAAATTCACAGCAGGTTCTTTTTTTGTTAGTTAGTCTGCTGCTTCATTTTCAGTTGTGCCTATGTGTCTTTTAATCCACAGCAATGTTAGCTTGGTTACCGAGCAATATATGTTAAGTTTTAAAACTCTCCCCAACACTCTTTTAGATTATACGTCCGCTTATTTCATGCGCCTTATAACCGAGAAGGACCATTTTTCCATAGATTCGTCTTTCCAGCAAGAGATCCAAAGCATGCAGTGACCCAAGCAATTCTGTCTGGTAAATGGACACATACTCCACAATACGCAGAGTATAGGACAAGCTCAGCTGAGTATACAACTGCTCATGCCCTCCTATCCATAAGAGAACCACCAGTAAAAATTCTGATATTTATTGTAAATTTCTTTAAAATAAATTTAGTAATTTAAAATAAAAAATATTGGTTCTGAAATTTGAAGCATTTTTTGCCAATCAATAAAGTGGTCTTCCCTATTCAATTTTGTGCAATAAAATTTCCAAACTCAACTTATATTTACATGACAAACACATTTGTCATCATTATAAAATTATGTTTAATCTATTGCTTTTCCTACTGCCCATAACTCTTAACTGCTACTTTATACAAATATGAATAATAAGGAGAAGAAACCCCGAAATGAATGGCAATAATGTCATAAATAAAATACTAATCGTGTTTTGCATACTTATTTCATACTCGTTCTATTTCATACTCGTACTTCTTTTATACAATTCTATTTCCTTCCGGATTGCAATCCAGTAACTGTAATTTTATTTGTATTCGTTGGTTTTTCTTACAGTGCTTCGTCTAAAAGCCGATCGCTTTGGCAACTACAAGATAACATACATACTCGTATATATTTCCAATACTATTTTAGCATCTTATTTGCTCCAATTCTACTTATGTACGTTTGTGTGACTATGCTAGAAATTTGGGCATTAGAGTTTTAGTATAAATCATTTTTAAACTATACGATTCAAATGCATTTTTCTACAATATTTTGTTTTCTAATTTATTTCGTATACTCGTATAGATGTTGTTTGTTGTTTTTGTCTACCGTAAAGCAAAAAGTGAAATAATAAATATTGTGGAAAAGAGAAATTGGCGTCACCTAAAACGCATAGTAGAGTTTCCAAAAGCTTTCAATTAGAAACCCATTTGGAAATTGCTTAAGGGCAAAATATATGATTACTTTGACATCTTAGGGGCAGTGCTCTTTCAGAGACCAACACTGCCATGACAACTGCCTACTTTATAATATTTTGATAAATTTCTCCATGAAATAGAAAAACATTGATAAATCTTGTTTTATTGACACTTGCAAGACACAATTTCTAACTGGGCAATTAAAAACACTAGTAGGTAGGTATTTGTATGCAAATTTAAGCAAGAAAAAACATGTTCCTTCAAGCCAAATTAAGCGAATGAATTCGTTAATTTGAAATTCAAAAATCAACCCTTTTCAGGAAAGTAAAGAAAGGTAATTTAGCTAACACATTTGCCTATAACTTCAATACATTTTTCAAGTCGGTAGATCAACTTCGAAAAACAGACCCTAATACTTTGAAATTAACTGATTGATTAAAACATTTTTTTCCACGAATTTTTAAATAACTTTCCAATAATGAATTCCCAATTTAAGAGATGCACCACCCAATACAAGAGAAAGCGAAGCTGGTTACCGGTGACAGTAGGACATTCAACTCTATTGAGTCACTGAACAATTGGCGCAATATGGGTTGTGTGTCATTGTTCGATCGTTACTACGACGGAATGTGGTCCAAAGAAATTAGGAAACATGTTCGTGATACCCCAACATATGTACGTATAATACGGTTCTCATAAAGGGCTCCTCTGTTCATGGTAGATTAGTCAGGAACCAACACAATACACTACAGAGAAAACACGTCCTTTAGCCCGCAGTGTTCGTATGTAGAATAAACTCCAATAATAGTTTTTCCTAGTTTCAACACAATGCTTTGCATAATTAAAGCTCATCCTCGTAGATACAAAGGTATGGCTTACCATAACTGAGTGCACTGCGAGAAGTTCTGACTACTACCACCTAGTGGTGGCGGTCTGTGACGTGCTCCAGTCTCTGCTAAGTTTCTTGCTAAATAAATCGAACGGAAAGAAGATAACACTCAGGGTGCCAATCGATTTCAAGGATGGATCTTCTACTCCATTTCTCGTGGCAATTATTCTCCGGAGCTCAGGATTTAATTAGCCAAGGAAGGAATCCGGAAGAGATGGACAATAATGCCTAACAAGTGGTGGACGGGTCAATCTTTAAAGATACTCCTGTGACGTTAGACGACTAGATTCCGATAGGGATTGACAATAAAGCCTCGCAAAAGGTGGAAAGGTTAATCTCTGTAGGAGCTCCGGTATTTATTGACCATTGTAGGAATTCGGAAGACAGGGACGAGAAAACTTCGCAAGGGGTGGGATAGTCAGTCTCCACAGATATTTCTGGGGAAGAGACTGATACGGTAGCGCACATTGTGTTTGAATGTCCAACACTGGCTAGCATAAGGCTTAGTACCATGGGCAGATACTTGCTTAATGTGAATAACATAGGCGATCTAAGCCTTAGAAAAGAAGGCCGAGAGTTATCTGTCAACAGTCTGAAATCTTTACAATCAAGAGTAAAGGTTAGTGTTAGACTCCATGATAATAATATATTTTTACCCTAAAACCCCCATTGAAGATCCCTTCGCCTAATCCACTATCTAATTTGAAGCCATTCCCTCTCGTTTTACTTTAACAAGAATCTCTTTGCCCTAGGGGAAGGTGGAGGTAGAATTTTTGAAATCAAATAATGGAATTGCTTTTCCCTTAGATCAACAATGCAGAGGTTTAGGAAAACCTTAATTTAAATACCTGCAACAGAGCCCCAAAAAAAATGGATTTAAGCAATTGGCTTCGAGCCAAAACTAAAGCAAACACACACACGAAAAACTAAAAGAGGATTATTGAAAAACAAAGAGCGAAAAAAGATGGTAAATTTTCTCATACAAATATTTGGTTTCCAACACAACTTTGCAATAATTCTAAATAATAAAATTCGAAGCAAATTTTATGACTGCTACTTGCAACAGCAATGTGTTGGTTCATTCGTTTCAATAAGAAGCGGGCTTTTTGGTGCATCGTTATTTTTATTATTCATTCTGGGTTAAAAAAACGGGATTCATACGACTTTGGAGAATTAAAAACAACTGAATCGTTCATATGTGGAGAATAAATTCAACACACGGAAATAGAAATGTTTATTTTTTTTCTTTTCGAATTTTGTCTTTGAATATTGAAAGGACAATTTTTATACAAACACTCTCATGGCTTTGGACATCTTTCTGTGTGTTTGTGTGAATTGCTTTTCTAGAAGCTTTTCGTTTTGTTTAATAGTTTATTTTGCTTAAACTTTTCTAGATTTTATTTTAATCTCTGTATTGAATTGTGACTGGATTTTTTTTTACTTACTTTTTATTTTCGTTGATCCCTTTTGATGTTTAAGTGGCGGTAAAGACTACTTAGGAGTCAATCAACTGCTTTCCATTGTGTTTTTAAGCCGTTAAATATTTTGGTTTTAGCAAGTTCCTAAATATTTTTAACGATTTAATATATTTCAGTTTAAAGTTAATTAGAATACATACGATTAGTTTCAGTTGTAGCTGGGAATATCTCAATTATATATTGCAGATGACAGTATTTAAAAAGTTCAATTGGAAATCACGAGTAATCGGTATTAGGCAACAAGTAATTACTTGTAATTGAACAAAATTCTATTGGATTTTTACCACTGTTAAACTACATTTAGCTTTTATTTCAAAACACTAATGACACTTCAGTTAATTGTATAAACCGGATTATTGCTTTTAGTTTTAGTTTTTTAAAATTAATTGAGAAAAAAAATTATTATAATAATTAAAATTTAATATTAATTTTTTTAATTTCTTAAAAAAGGCATCATTTTTCCATGTGTAGGTAGTTGTATTTGGATTTCGTTCCTTTGCAATTACAAGTAATTACATGTAACTGCCATTAAGCTTTATATCGGATTTTTAAAAATTATCATGTATGTAGTTGTGTATTTAAGGCAGCCTGGTCTACAAAAGCCAAGTGGAATTTACGTAATTGCAAATAAAATTGTTCTGTAACAAATTACATGCATTTATAACTGAGATTTTTTAGTTACAATTAAATCTAATTCTAACTGTTTTTAGTGTATGATTTCGATTACAATTACTTTTTGCATGTAATTGTATTGGGAATGTAATTGAGACGGCCCAGGTCTGGCAATTGAGCCATTAAATAATTTAAAAAACAAAGTTATCCCTCTGCTTCTGTTGTGACCTTACAAATGGAATGATAATATTATTATCATTTAAATATTCTTTGATAAATTTTACTTACAATCATTATCGTCTTTTAATTGTTTCTGTTTCTGTTTTATTTTAATATAATTATTTTTGTTTCTACAGAGATTTATTTTTATAAAATGTAGTAGAATTCTACGAAACATATTTTTAATTGCTTGCCATTGTAAAAGGCATGTGTAACATTTAAATACATACACATACATACATACATACATATGTATATATACTTTTTTGTTTTCTTTATACATATTTCATCTATTAAAATACAATGTATTTAAGACCAAGAGAAATTATTTATTGTTCAAATATATATTTTGTAGTAAGAAATTTCCATTTTTCCATGGAAAAACAATTTATTGTGTGTTTCTTTGTAATTTCAAAAATATAAATCTTATGTACTTTTCATTTAATAATTGGATTCAGTTATTTGTCCATTCATTCTTAAGTAAAAATATTTTCTTTAATTGATACATTTATAAATAAATAAAGCAAGAATATTCCTTGCCATCACCTACCCAGTCATTATGTTATTTTCTTTAAATCATTTAAGATATAATTTCCCCTGCTAGTAAAATTCATTCCAAACATATTTTTGAATCACCCGGTTTTGTAACTTTTTCATTTTTTTTTATTATTAAATTGTACAATACTGCATTTATGTGCACCCCCTAAGATATGCTGCGTATTTTAACTTTAAATACTTGTAAAAAGCTTTTTGTTATTATTTAATAGTCATTATCATCATCCCTATCGTCATCATCACAGTAAGTACTTTGCGTATAAAAAGCTGATACCCATGCTCACGTTCAACCTGAATACAATGGTGATAAATTATATAGTTTTTCTTTATTCTTTAACTTTTCTAATGGAAATTTTCTACTAAAAGAAACTTGCAATAAATATTCAAATCTTATCTCGAAAATATTATTAATTATGACCGATGTAATAACTAATTTATTGTATTTAAGCCTACTATAGGATAATGAGAGCCTTCTCGCCAGGTTTAATGTGTCAGTTTTTTTTTTTTGGTCTTCTGTGCCCAACAAATTGCGTGAAAGAGTATTTCTTGTGTATGTTTTTGCTTCTTCCTGGGTAGTGGGAACTTTTAGATCTCTATTGCTATTTTCATTTCTTATATACCAAGGGGCGCAGACGATAATTAGTAAAATCCTAGACTGTTTTATTTGTAACTTCTGAATGTTTGATGCACGAGTAGTACCGTACATATGAATGTCATATGACCATGTTGGCTTTATAACGGGTTTGTATAAAAGCACTTTGTGTTCCAAAGTCATGGTTAAGTGAGGATCTATAAGCCAGTGTGGGTTGAGTTGTTCGCAGTTTTATGGGAGTTATTTTTGCCTTAATATGACGGGACCATGTTAGGCGTCGATCAAGGTGGGTTACCACTGGAACGGGGACATTTGTTATTGTTATAGATGAACAATTTTCTCTTCCGAAAGAAAATAGTTTAATCGTGCACTTTCTTAGTCAGTCTTCTAGCTTAGTCAGTCTTCTAGAATGTGGGACTGAAGTTGTTCAGATGTACTCTTTAAATCATTGTTAACACTTATAAATGCCGATTCTTGATTTAATAATCCTTATAAATGCAATATCGTCTGCGAACGTTGACTTATAGGTATATGAGCTTGTTGGCATATCCGCTGTAAAGATACCATATAATAGCGGCTATAGTGTACTACCTTGAGGGACGCCTGCAGAGATTATGCAATTTTTATAATACTCTGGCTTTACTTTAAACGTTCTATCTGAAAACCAGCTCTTCAGAAACTTTTGGCATTTTAAGATATTGTTTTGCGTATATAAGGTTAGAGAATTGTACTCAAATACAAGATCTATTTATTGGGGAAAAAACGATGCACTTGCTCCGACTTCGCAAAGACACTCTGCACAAGCCATCGCTATTGGCAAGACATTAACATATGTTCGGACTAGTAGCCTCGTATCTATTATTTTGTTCATAAGTGTGTATTCTCTACAAACATATTTTTGCAACTTTAAGATTCTTTTCATTTAATACCTACATCCATATTTGAATTTTTATCTTTGCATTTCATTACCCAATGAACACAAAGTAATTCTTACAAATGTGTGTGACACGACATCTAAAAGTGTGCGTGCGTGTGTTTAAGTGTGAATGAATTCCATTACAGTTTTCTTTTACTCCATAACATTTCATGAATATTCATGACTGGTCTATGTTGATATTCAAAATGTAATTCAATGAGAGCTCACTTTTTAAATTGAACACCACTATCAATGGCATTGGCAAAACAACATTTGTAACAATAGCAACAACGACGGCAACAACAAAACACTAATAACTCTGCAATATCAGGAGCAAAGGCAGCACAAGCACAGGAAACATTTAAAACCGGAAATAGTTGCTGGAAATTTGAAATTGCAATAGTCAATGCTGTCTTGTTCTTCTTTCAAACATTTTCCGACTTCTATTTAAAGCAGTTTTTTTTTCTGCAATGATCTTTTTTTATTCTTGTAACTATTTACATATTTTGATTCAAAGACTCAATATGCATGTAGTGACAGGGTCTTAGAGGTATTTTTTGCATAAACGTGTTCCAAATCAATCAATTGAGGTTAAATTTTTTAAGCTTTAAATTAAGACACAATATAAACTCCAAATTTTCTAGTTCAAGCAAACGACTTTGGTAGACGCACAAAGGGGCCTGCTTAGAATTCGCTTCTTTCCACCGCTTACTAGGTCGATCTTGTTTAATGAATTGAAAGACAGCTGACTTGAGGAACATGTTATGCTGAACTAATAAAGCTGTAAGTGGTCACATAGCGTTTAAACCGCTCTAACATCTCTTGTTTGGGAATAGTCTTAAGAACTATGGGGCCTTGCAGAAAAATATATTTCTAGATTTACTCATTTATTCGCATATTCTTTTTTGAAAAGGCTATATAGTAAAAGAAATTATAATAAAAAATTTATAAATTTATATTGTGCCAACCCTCCTATTGGTTACAAATTATACTGTAAAGAAATAAAAAGGAAACTTTCAATGTGTTCAATTTCGTCTTGTGTGTGTTTTCCCCCCATTAATTTATCCTGTTTCATCCTTACTCCTACTTTAAGTACAAGTAAAACATATAGACAAGTTTTGCCAATAGTCTCACTTGTTTGTTTATTTTTAGATGAGGCAAATATTTGAATATTCATTAAAATTTTAAAACCTTTTTCTTTCTTCATTGAATACAGTTTAAACGATTATTGGTATCAGTAAGGCTTACACAAGGCAGGAGATTCAAAAGGTGTTAGTTAGCTGTCATTTAGGAATAACAACACGATGAGGTTCAAAATTTGCAAAAAATGTTCAATACAAGGAAACTGTTAGTGATTTGCTTAAACATAAAATGGAGTTGGCTGGTTAAGGATTTTGTTTAATAATATTCTTGGTATATATGAATAACCTTTCAAGGACTAAAAAACGAGTAAAAGATATTATGAAAAATCTTAAATATTTCTTCTATACGAAAAATAAAAAAAAAATTACACAATAACTTATATATCCATAGACGGTTGATCAGGTAATTAGAATCACTTAAATTTCGTAGACCGTATATCATTTTTTTGTCGACAGCTAAAGTTTTACTACCATCGGAAGAAGGACTTTCTTAATGTTGCAAACATAAGAACAACATAGAAGTCCTTAAAGATCCCTCTCTAGAAAAAGACGAAAAATTTATTTATTTTTCGCTCATATTATTAGAACCTTTTAAATAATGTCGTTTTTGTTTCATATATAATATATAGCCGTGTTAAATAGAATATATTTAACACATCCTTATTATTTGGGATTTTATACACATACAAAATAATTTAGTGTGTTAGTGAAGAATTTCGACTTTCAGGCATTTACTTTTAGAATTAAGGCACCATAGTGCGCCAGGCCAAGTTCAGGCGTAATACACACAGTGTGTATATTATGCGAAACCATTCGCGCTGTTTTTACCGCCCTCGTAATTTTGCTCTCTTTAATCATAAAATAATGAAACTTGAAACATAAGGACTTTAACGTAGAGGTAACCTCATGGGCTAAGGTTTTACCATAAAAACTTCCCGAGATATGAAGGCGCAAAAAGTGAATATATTGGTACACATTTACTGATCTACTGATTCACTGGCTCACTGACATATTCATCAATATTATGGGGCACTACGACTGTAACTAGAGAGCTGAAATTTGTTATAAAGGTGGACCTAATGGCTCAAGTAAGCAGAAAAATCTATATTGGAAACATTTTTTTTTTAACTTTCTAATATGAGGAAGGATTATGGAAAAAATTTGGCCAACCTAGCAAGTTGGCTAGAAATGGAATGGTATTGTACATATGAAGAACTTGGTCCTTATTTTGTTCTCAGTACTTTTAAGGCCGAAAATTTAGGATAGGAACTCGATCTTATTTTTAAATTTATGTTTTTGTGCGGTTCAAATTTACATATTACACGTTGCTAATTCATTTTATTTAAAGTCTCTCATCTATTATTAAAATGTTAATGATATACGCATGTATGTCTGTGACTAACTAAAATCGTCTACTACTTTATATATTTCAAATTAAGAGCTGTTAATGCAACGAAATTAATTTTCCTAATTTTTATTTCACTGGTTTGTATTTATTTATTTCTGCTGATAATTAATCACATGACTACCACTTTTTTTATTCTTTGTGTATTTAGTATTATTATTAATTGTTTTGTTTTTTTCAATTGTTTTTTTAATGAAATAAAAATAAAATTAATTAACGATTATTTGATGGTTGGTTGTCATGACGACTCATCACTAGCATAATTTTGAAATGAAAGTCAAGTTTATATTTTTATACCTTATTGCTGGATTAAATTAATTCGAATTATACAATTATTTTACTGCATGTTTATTTTTCTTATTAAAATAAAATATTCATTGCTGATTTAGCAAAAAAATAAAAAAAAATAATATTGGTTGCCATGCACTGTAGGTCCAATGACCTCTGTTGTTGTGCGAAATTAATAACAGTTTGCAGCCAAAATTAGAGCAAAGTCAAAAATAAGTATATTTTTTATAACAAATCTATGGAATCTAACCCTTTGACGATCATTAACCCTTTAGAAACAAAGGAAAGTTATTTTAGTGTTTTTGTTCTTATTGAAAACAAAAAAATAGTTTTATATTATTTGCCCGTAATTAATTTTACAAACATAATTAAAACAGTTTGTTATTACGTCATTGCAAAAAGGCGAACCTTTTAATCCAATAATTTCGGGAAACCATCATGAATAACAGGAGCACAACACCTGCTTGTCTCCCTTGAGCATTCCTTCAAGCGAATTTCAAAGGCCTGGATTCCTTCATTGCATAGTAACTTAAAAAAAATAATATTACTTAGAAAATGCAAAATAACGCAGTTTGAAGTTAAACGAAATGAAGTTACAATATTTCAATCTATTTAGTATATTATAAAAAGAAATTACGAATTTGTTTGAATTGGAGTATCAGTAACTGGTTGGTAAAAAAATGTGTCCAAATTTGAGATCCGCACAGCAAAAGAGATCCATAATTTGACCTATAGTGCAATGTTATGTGTTTACGAAGAAATAATTCACCCTTACATACCCAGCCCTACATGATTTGTTTACAATTATTTTTATAAACTAACAATTAGGTATTTATATTAATATGCGTATAAAATAACTATATAAATTGATATCAGAATTTCATTATTATTTGCAATTACAACTTAATAAGCCAAACATATCACATCGTGCACAGTGGTACAATTTCATTAAGTAAATTTCGATACTATACAAATATTAATAAGCTTCTAGTGAAATGGAAAATATAATGGAATATATAGAAAAATATCGATAATATTAAATACGAATGTTACCTCCAAAGTGACTAAAAACAGTATTTTTTTCTTTTGTAAATTTAGAAGCTGGCAGCACTGATTTGATTAAAATGAGTGCTGGCTATCAGCCGTGTGCTGAAACTCACGTGAGTTTCGAATCGAATTCGAAATAGAAAACCGCTAATTTCATTTGAGTATATCCTGAAGTACAGTTAAAATAATGTGAACTACAGCATATCTACATATTTGGTGGCTCCAAATCGTTTTCATGTAAATGCAAATTCTAAGCAACTGGGAATATAGTATATAATGTCTCAGCTACTGCAAATTTAATGCTTTGCAACTATGTACTATAAAAGTGATGGGATATTTTATTGCAAATATGATAAAACTGCTACAGAAGAGGCTTTATTCAAACTTTAATAATTTTCAATTCCACCGAGTCGACTTGATAATAGGTGGACAAACAGGTGAATCGAAAGTATTTCCGGTAGCACTTAACATCCAATCAGTTTAAAACGAGTACTAAGCTTACCTCTTTAAATTCGAATTGAATACCACGATTACGAGTTTTGTGCTTCTTGAATACATATTCTAAATCTCGTCTACATTGCTCTGCTAGTTAGATTGGAATATATTTTTATATTAATTTTTTCTATTGATACCACTGTGGTCATATCATTCGATCTAAATAAAAGTGCATGTGCACGCAAGGGTCATGTATAGTGTTCCCTGAATGATTATTTGTCTATCTAAAGCACACACACTTAAATATAATTATAATTATGTTTTATGAATTGAGTATCTTTTCAAGTGTAATTGACTATAATTATTAAAAAATTATGTAAATTTTTATTAAAATTAAATGCATATTGCATACAGGCCTTTATATATTTAATCATATAAATAAATTAAATGAAAAATTAAAAACAAATAAGATTAAATATTTATATTGTAACAAAAATATTAAATAGAAGTAAAAAGTTCCAAAGAATCATTTTAGTTAATGGCAGTTTATCGTCAAGCACCTCATTGAGAAAATCAATCACGATAAGTTGGAAGACCGCGTAAATGTTACTCGTATCTTTAAAACTTGGACATCGCATAAGAAGTGTCTCTTTAAGTTCCGTTTATTTTGTAATTTATGTTACTAAGGGTACTCATTTCAACGCCTAAAATTGCCATTTGTGCAATTGAGCAAATTTTCGAGACTTGTTTCACGAAAGCTCCTTTGTCAACATTTGTTCAACTTTCAATAAATAATGTCAATTTTATGGGAAAGTCAAACCAAAAACGGAAAATTGAGGATTTTTTTTTAATTAATTAAATTGTTTGAAAAATTCGTTGTTGGTTGCTGAGGCTCGGTCAGGAAGAGGAGCTAGTTATTGGCTTCATGTACCTAGACGTACACACACTTAATGAACAGATTCGGATTTTTGTGCGCTGTCCACTGCGAACCAAAAAAAGGCCCAAGTTTATTATACATATAATTCTTCTCTAGGGTGAGTTATGTCTGGTAACGTAACAACCCTAAATACTGGGTTCTTATTTGTGCGAGAGATGGATATTGGCACAGAAAATATTCGATTGCGTCAATGCCCTAATTGCGCTTCTTGCAGACTTGTTAGTCCTTAACTGAGTCTTAGTAGCCTTAAGAGGTTTTGCGTAATCCAAGTTTATTGCCAATAATCCTTTGGCTTTTATTGCCCTATATTTTGCCGTTCACGGTGGCTGGATACCAAAATTGTGCGCAGTCTCCAAGTAATCAGGCAGTCTGATCGTTCTTTTGTTCTTACTCCTTCGAACTCAATTGCCTTGATACTCATTTTGATATCAGTGAAGATGTTGACTTTGAGGCATTATAGACATTCCGCTATAGCCGTACTTCTGCCTATAGGGCCGTGTTGTGGTCAAGAATTCGGAAGCTAATTTCGATCTTTGATTCCTCTGTAAAGAGGAATTTTGCCCCTAGTATAGAGTCAGTCGTTCGTGAAGCAGCTGGTCCTCACTGGTAACAGCGCTAGGATTCAGTTTAACCAGCAAGTATCTTTATTGAAGAGAAAGTTTATTTATGTGATGATTTGTCTCAGCTCTCCAAAGACTTAAGAGCGTAACTGTTAAAAAGTTTTAGAATCAAATTAGAACAACTTCTTTAATAATTAAGTATTATTAATATAAATGAGATGGTAGTGTACATATAAAGAACTTGGTCCTCATTTTGATCTCAGCACTTTCGAAATTTTTGGATAGGAACTTGGCCTAATTTTCGCATTTATAACAACGGATACATACTGGCCGAATCGATCCTGTATCGAGTATAAACGTCAACTAATGATTGTGCAAATTAAAGTCACTTCCATTAATTTTCGCATAACACTTTCCCTATTAATGAAAGGAAATATGTTTTAATGTGCGTGTAAATAATTTTCTTTAATGTCTACAAGTACTGATTTTAATTATGAATGAATATTTGTTTATCGCCATTTTATGGTTAAAAAATATAAAATTTAAAAGTTTAATAAGATACGAATCGAGATTGAGTGTAATTTACAGTATTTTTGCCTTTGGTTATGAATAGTTAGCAGCATATTACTGGTCATAACAACATAATTAAATTCCTATAAATACAAGATAATTATTACAGTGTTTGCATTTCAGTTTTAAATACTTTAGTATTAAAAACTTAAATATAAAACGAAACAAAAAGCTGTTGTTTACAAAACAAAATGAACACTAATTAATTTTTTTCATTCATTATATTCATTAATGGTATTATAATTTTTATCAGAAATTGTGATAACTAGCGGCATTTAATACAGCGTAGGTGCTGATACCGCTGACGTAACAGTTTCGTAAGTGTTAGGACTTGTCCGATAACATCTATGCAGAATAGTCTCACATTAAATGCTTGATGTGTTATGAAAATACAAAGTCCAATAGAATTTTTGACGACTTACTTTGTTAGCTGATAAAATCTCGAGAGTATTTCTGAGATCAGACACGTCAGTTTAAATAAAATGATCTCTGGGAAAGTACAAGTTTCTTGTGCGTTTCTTTAGGGAGATCAAATAAATATTTTAGTTATGAAATGATGTAGCAGTTTCTGTGTGAGAAGAGAATTGAAAGAAAAAAGTTGAAGGAAGATCAGAGTGAACTAAAGGAAAACCCAAATTCCGAACAAAATTCTCATTGTGATAATTTCCATGTCTGGGCCACTATGCGCGGTAATTTAATTTACAATAACATTTATATTTGTTTCATTATATATATTGATGTAAATTTATGCGGGACTGGTAACGACGAAAGGCGGCTAGAGTGTGCTTTTTATGATTTTTTACTTATTTCTTTTTGCAGTTTGCTAGAGCAAAGTTTTAAATCCATAAAAATCATAACCTGGATGATTAGTGCTTATGAATTACCTGTAATCATACCGTCATTATTCTTCTTTTCTGTACTGCAAAAAGATCAAATCGACACCTTTTCCGAACACCAATGCCATTGAAAGCGATAAAATTTGTATTTAACATTAAGAAATTTAATTTCTAGGCATAAGTTCGTGTTCTTTATTCTCTCTATTTAGAGAGAAAGTTTATTTCATATGATAACTTTTCATACAGTAAAAGTTTCTATGCCGCTACAAACGTGTTTATTTTAAACATCACATATTTAACCCAACACCACAGACAAATAGAATAAGAGAATGAATATTTCTCAGTTTTTCATGATCTTGCTTTTTTCGTTGGGTAAATTGTAGTTCGAAGTTAGGTCAAACAATACCTTTCTATTTAACATTAAAAATTTGTTTACTGAATTTATTTTTATAAGTAATACTTGTATTTTTATTTACGTTTTTAATTGATTTACAGTATATGTTAATGCAAAACGGCAGCTACGTAAATTCAGTCCGGAAGATATTCTCGGAAAGATATAGAGGATTCGGGTACTCGGGACCTCTTGCGATATCAATATCTATACGCATACATGTTCGTTGATACTCTTGCTGGTTGAGTTTTTTGTGCGCATACTCATTGGCATACATGCCTGCTAGTACTTATACCTGTTGATATTAATGGTTTTGTATACTCATACTCATTGGGATATGGTTATGCAAAATATGGCTCTTTGTCGTTCTGCGATAAAGATATTTGATTCGACACATGTCACGCCGGCGGACGCTTTAATGGTTACTATTGGTGATGGCGGTATTAGGCTTAATGTTGGTGCTACAAACAGTAGTAGCGTTATTCTTTGCAAACTCCAAAAGACATTAAATAATTTTTGCTATAAATATTATGGCGTTTAGGACATAAATGAAGATAGTAAAGATGGAATAATATTTGAACAAATGTGTACAGCTAGAATGTGTTATCAAAGTGCTGATAATTTTGAAAGATACACTGTAGAAACCGACAGCTCCCACTTCAGCTGTAAGGTTTCTCTTATCGTCATCGTCTTCAACTATAATCGGTATTTAATTTGTTTATCATCACGTTATGCAATATAATACACGAGTACATAATTTTGCTGTCTTGTGTTGATAACAAAGGACTCTAGTCTTTGCATTTAATACTTCAAACCCTCTATTGAATATCTTGCCTCTATATGTAGGCGATTATATTGACGTTCCCTTGCATTTGATTTGGAGCCACTATCCCCAATAAGCCACATACTATCCACATTATTTGTCATCAAATGAATTCCTGCAGGATCGACTATTCAAATGACAAGGCTCAGATAATTTTGAAATGAAAATAGATCATTTTCCGTTCGAAAATTACACTGAATTTGACACATAACCAAAACCTGTTTGTCTCCAAACCAAACTTGACAAGTGATGACGTGAATTCGATTTCTACAGCAAAGAAAATTTGAAAAATGCATTAACCTTCATTCCTATATTTCCGATAACATGGCTAATAAAACCAATTCTTCTATTACTGATTTTACACTAATATTTTATTAATTTGATTCATATTAAAATAATAATTTATTGTGCTTTTGTGTACATAACAACTATCATCGTGAAACGCAGAATAGCAGTTTGATGTCACAGTTTGTTGTCAAAAAGCTGTTATTTACAAAACAAAATGAGAATTAACTAAATTTTTTCATTATTACTTTCATATATGATTCATAATTGTCAATAAAAACATTTGTATACACATGTATACTGCGTAGGTGCTGATACCGCTGACGAAAAAGATTCGTAAATGTTAAGACTTTTCTGATAATACCTGTGCGGAATATTCTCGTTTTAAGCGCCCAATATTTATTTAAGAATATGTACTGAGTGAGCAGCGTTACAAAATACGCAGTTTTATCTGTTTCTTAGACATTTTTGAAGTGGTCTGTAGGAAATGCGAAAACACCTGTGCTTGCTCGCCCAGTTCGTTTTGTTGAAAACATTACTGCTGTTCGCGACAATGTACTTATAAGTTTCAATTGACTCAAGGTTGGACAGACAGAAGAAAATCACTTTAATCTCAGTGGATTCGTTAACAATCAGAATTGCCGCATTTGGGCAAATGAGAATCCGCGAGTAATTGTTGAAAAGCCGATGCAACCACAAAGTGTGACTGTTTGGTACGGTTTATGTGTTGGCGGCCGTACTTCTACGAAAATGAGGCCAAGTAGTTATCGTGAATAGTGTTCGCCATAGCGAGATGATAACGGATTTCTTGTGCAAAAACTGATCACATGGACATGGACGATATGTGGGTGCCATTTCCTACACAGCCAACGAAACAATGACTCTTTTGCGCGAGAAATTCAATGGCCGTGTTATGTCACGTCGTGGCGTCATATCATGTAATTTGAAACCGTGGGACTTCTTTCTTTGGGGATATTAAATAACAATTGTTCGTCAGTAAGCCAAGAACCATTAAAGAGCTAAAGGATGAGATAATTCGGCACACTAACGACATCGAACCTCAATTATGTCTCAGAGTCATTGAAAATATCGACCACTGAATAGAGGTATGCAACCAAAGCGGTGGATAACATCTGACTGATAATTTGATTCACACATAGTTATCATAGATCCTTTTATCATAATAAAAATTATAAAAATAATTCTCTGAAAACTTTTTGTTTTATTTACAATTAACGTCGCGCGTTTTGGTTGTACCACCCCTTTAGTTATTAGTTTTAGTTT
The DNA here is from genome assembly GCA_963932375.1 of Phania funesta. Classification (NCBI taxonomy): domain Eukaryota; kingdom Metazoa; phylum Arthropoda; class Insecta; order Diptera; family Tachinidae; genus Phania; species Phania funesta. The sequence goes on along the minus strand of OZ010652.1, from coordinate 38,012,312 downwards.
ACTACAGTGCTGTGCAACACAAAAGCAACAAACTCCACAACAAATAAAATATTTTTTTGTAATACAGTTCATTTCCAACAAATGTACGTTCCTATGATTTATTCAGATTTATGTTCTCTAAACAACAAATTCATTAAAAACCAAATTAAACTAAATGTTTCCTCAAAAATAATCTAAGAAAATTCAGTTCTCTATATTCAGAGGTGTTTAAAACAAAAGCAACATTAAATATATCGTATATGACTCATTGTATTTTATAACTTCGGTACATCTGCAAGGCATAGATTCAGTAAGGAATACATTTCCAGTCAGAGTCAAGAGTTTCAAAGAGGTCATTGCGATTTTTTAATCTCTTAGCGAAAACGCTCTTCTTTCACATGCCCATGAGGTTTTTAATGGGGCTAAAATCGGGTGGTTGTGCTTTTTGAACCACAGTGATTTTTTGACCGGTCTGTAACTTTTAAAATTATTTTTTATTGCACGTCTTCTATTTGTACTATCGTGCGCATTTAAGATTAAAGATTTTTCAACCTAACAATAAGAAACAAGGGGTTTTTTTAATTAAGCATATTTTTCTGTTGCGACGTCTGAAACTTTGTCGGGTTACCCTCATAAATCATCTACAGTTTAATATTTTGTTCTTATTTAGCAATCGGCACACTATTTATCCGTTTTTGATAAACTTTTTGTCGATTTTTGGAACGAACCAAAACCAAACTTGACAAGGGATGCCGGAAATACCTTCCAAAAATCTACATCAAAACACCCTGTCGGAATATCAAATTCTCCCTTTTATTTAAGCTACAATTACTTGAGATTTAGAAATTTCGAGCTATTTGTCTTTAGTGATTCTTTTAACACCAACCAGTATTAGTAAGGTTAAATCAAAAAACAATAAAATTAATTTATTTAAAGAATAATAAACATTACTCCGGTGGTTAAACTTTGAAAATGTAGCATTATTTAAAAAATTTTGTTTTGTAATTAATTTTTGAATTTGTGGCCTTTGTGTTGCACAATCTCTTTTCAGAAATTTTTCTTGTTGATAGTAAAATTCTAAAATAAGGAAGTCCATTTGTTTTCTGCTAAATTTGGACACTTAATTATTTTCAAAATTTTATAATTTTTTAATTTATTAATTATATAAAATCTTAATTATATAAAAAGTTAAATCATGTATAAAATCACTGAATTGTAATTTAACTATATTTACTTATAATACTTAACTGCAAATTGTAAATTTAAATGAAGTTGGCCTCACTATAAAATTAGTACTTATTGGAATTTTTCAATTATCATCGTTTTGCCCACGATTGACCGAGGGTTCGCCTTCACATATTAATGCAACTTACTTACCTTTTAACCGTCGAATAAACCACAGCCACTGAGTACGACTTCATTGAAATTCCTTTGAACTCTGTTAGAATTCTCTAAATTTCCTTAGTCTTATAATTATTAGAATTATAAACTCTATAGTAAATTTCTCTAAGTACCTATTGTCCAAAAGTTTCTCCCTACATACGTACATATATACGTATCCCTGGTCTAGATCGAGAATTTACAGGAGTTTTTACAAAGGTTCAGGAACACCCACCTCAACGCAATCCTTTTCACGCTCACAGAAGTGGACAGAAGGAGTTTCTTGAAGTAAGCAAATGTGTAAAATATCGTAAACAAATATTTTTTTGCTTTTCTTTTGCACAACACTGTTTGTAGGAACATCTTCTGTAAGATTTGTTATCGTAAAATAAATTTATGGGGAGTTTGTTTCTATTGTAATCAAAATAACGTTATGTTTATCCAAAAAGTTATAACAAGGCTGAAAAGTATATTTAAAGTGAAGAAAAAATATTCATTGTTCAAAAAACATATTAAACAATAAAAACTTGATTAAATTCATTTCGTTAAAAACAAAGTATTTTACAGTATATAACAACAGTTTCTCTGAAAGACTGTGTTTTTTTTTTATGTCGGCAGTTTTCTGCTGTAGTCCCACCAAATCGGAAATGAAGACATGCGGCTAGAGCGCGTTTCCTGTGATATGTTATTTTTTTAATGAAATAATTTTCAAAATATTTGAGTATGTTTTGCTAGAGCAAAATTTAAAATTCTTAAAAGCTTTAATGCTACTCTCAGGATTAGTGCTTATGAATTACCTGTAATCATACCATCGTTCTTCTTCTTTGCTGTACTTGAAATGGATCAAATTGACAAATTTTTCCAAACACCAATACCAGTGAAAACAATAAATTTTATATTGAACATTAACATTTATTTTTATTGGTAACTCAACAGCAGAATAAAACTTATGAATTATAAAAAACAGCTATCATCTCAGGGCGAACGTACCGAATCAGCGTAACTTACGTAAGGAGTGTCAGCATCGCTTGACGTCTTTATGCATGTTTCTGAACAGTCTTTTAAGGTAGCGAACGCGTTTCTGTTTAACATTTTTGGGAATAAGAATTGGAAAGGTTCACAAGTGTTGGACTCAGCTAGGTATGAGTATGCGTATTTGCGCGGAAACCAGTAATGTCTATAAACTGTAGCAGGGTGCGTCAAAGGCGGCAATTCACAACGATCTAAAAATTTCACGAAAATATTAAAATTGTTTTAATTGTTAATCTGTATCACATACCTGTTTTCGCAGCAAGTGCCGAAGCAACAAAAACAAAAAAGGACAGAATCCATGCAAATATTTTCATTATTCCAAATTAGTTTGATGTTTTTCTTTTTTGAACACTTTCAACAAATTGAAGTTATTGACTTTAGTCGAAAATTGGTTAAAGATTGCTTTTATATCAACAGCTAAAGTATGCTCTGGGTTTCTTAGCAATTACGCACATACAATTCAAATAGACTATTACAGTAAACAATATTGTAATTAAAGGAGGAAGTTTGCACAGTTTTATTTGTAATTCAGAAATGTGTTTTGGAATAAAAGATAAACGTTGTTACAAAAGAATTTTCCGTATTTTTTTCTGAAGTTAAATTACACTGTTCTGCACTGAAATCCCAACCTTCAAATAAAAATAGAATGAATATTAATGATTTAACGTGCTAAAGAAAAAATCTGCTTTCACAATTTTCCTGACAAATACAGATTAAATAACTTTGCCGTCACTATTTTTGATGTCCAACAGTTTCGGAGTTATTCAGAGGTTAGTGGCGAAATAACTAAAATCAAGATTTGTTCATCGCTTTCCTTGATTTATGACTTGTTTAATTCGTAGTGTATCTAGATTTGCTAATAACGATAAAAGCCCACATTTTTGGTTGTTTTAAATGTTTTGTGTCGAAAGTGTCGAACATATAAAATATTTAGGTGAATGGAAGTTATTCTCATGCTACATTTTGAGATGTTTTGCTTAAACCTGGCGTTCTTGAGTTATGGTGAAATAACCACGCTTCTTAAACCAATCTGTACGTGACCGATTAACAAACAAAAAGCAGTTTTGAATTAAAAACGTTAATCCTTTCGTATTCATCCTTTTTTTATTTAAACACTTCGGTACGAGCGTCGACTATAGACGACGGCCACAGATGGCACCACATCGCCTATAGTCGACGGCCGTGATATAAACGAGTACGGCCGAGCGTCGTCTATAGGCGACATCCAGGAATTTTCTGTTATCTCTGTGTTTGCGGAGTGCTTACTCGCAGAATTTTAGTTTCGTTCAGACTATCTCCCAAATCAATTTCACATCTGTAAACCGTTAACTGTGAAATGGGAGTTATTATATCTGGTTCTCTTTATATTTTAAATAAATAAATAAAAGCGTGTTTCGTGGCGGATAGGCAACCTACCGAAGTGGTTAAAGGAGGCTAATTTTATTGCAGACGAAAAGGTCACAATAATAAAAGATATGAATACTAGCAAACGGGCACATCTATCAAATTAATAAGGGATCACGACCTGCGGAGCGCCACATTGGAGGTCCATGCGATGTACACAGTGGCAGTTTTTCATTTGGTAAACATGTTCCATAAGGACAGATGTATTGCTATTGCCATTCCAAAAGTTGCACGGGCACGAGGCACGAATTTGAGTGAGGGTTTCAAGTAGTATGCTAATTGAAACCTTGTGCGTCGCATACAAGAAATATATAACCTCTGGATGATTAAAATTACAAAATGTAAAAAGACGCATTTATTGCACAACACTTGATAAATTCAGTCAACGCTGCATAAAACTTGCTGGTTTATACTTTGTCGTAGTGAAGGTCCGACCCCAATTAGACGTGGCAAGATAATCACGAGCTGGTACTAAAATGATGGGAGAGTGCTCTCTACCAAATAGTTGTGAAGAAAGGAAACATATTGCTCGATCTATGGAAAATGCTGGCAACATTACTCTTGGTGTTGAGAAACCTCCGTCCAAACAACACTGTTATAGTCACGCTGGTGTCAAGTAAAACACTATAACCCTTAGTAACGCGAGGTGCATGGCTATGGTACCAGAGAAGAGATACGATATGCTTAATATAAGCGAAATGAAAACATGTTTCAGGAGGAAGGCAGAAATGAGACCAAACCACCAAATACGCCAATTAAAAAATTTGTAGCCAGCTATCTGTGGCGTAAAAATTCTTGTGATTCGACCACCTACTTCATGTTTAGCCATAAAAAGCAGACGCCGATGCATCTTCACAGAAAACACTTGCTACCTTCGTGTGCCGATATGGACCGGAAGGTAACTACAAGGAGCTAAGAAATTAAAGATATCACCGAAAATAGCATAGTATTATATTCCCAAAGTATTGAACAATTTCAACCAAGCAACTTAAAAAGACACCCTCTTTTCAACACGACAATGCTGTCCACGTACTGGCGCAAAGGTGCTTAAAAGAAAAATGCTGCGTAGACAAATATTTTATGTTCTAAAAAAATTGGTATCTGTTTTATATCGTTGTCTCAATCATTTAAAATATAAAACGCGTCATCTTTCTGGAACTGAATAACACTTGTCTATTGTTAATAATTTGGGCTCGCGAAATCGATTGACGTAGTTTCTGGTGCCAATATCTTTATTTTATCTTTATTCACAAAAAACACATTTCAAAAACACGACATTAAGATTGTGCGTAATTATTTGTTCTTTTAATTACTATTTGACTTCCTAGGCTTGTTATCTATTTGAGTAGTAAGGTCTAATTAAGAAGCCAACAACACTTTCGAGGCGAGAATATTTGCCACATACTTCAGCGGATGATATAAAAGCTGCTCCATTTTATTTTGGGAATCAGTCTGAAACTAAAAGTTGTTCAAAGTGTTACGAAAAATAATTTGGAAAAATGAAAATATTTGCTTTCTTACTGCTGTCTCTTTGTGCTTTAGTTTATTCGGCAGCTGGTCTGGAAAATGGTATGTGATACAAACAAAAAAATTTAAAAAAACTAAAATTTTAGTTAATCATATTTAATTTGCTAGATGTTTGTAATTTGGCGCCGTTTGTGGGAGGTCCTGACGATCTATTTTGTAGGATGAGGCCTACGACAGCATGGTCATACGTTTCTGAAAACAACATGTGCGAAAGCTTCCCTTTTGGCGGTTGCGAAACTAATGGGAACCTTTTCGGTTCCTTAGAACACTGTGAGGAAAAGTGCATGAAATAAAAAATTTTAATAAATAAAGCGAAACTCAATATGAACTTGAATGTGTTTTCTATATTTTGTATAATTTATAGGCTCAATACTATTGTGGATTAATAGTTAAGAGACCTTAAGTAAGAAAATCGTAGAGAGTTGAACAAAGCTCTGCTATGCTTTAAAGCTTGCATAAAAAAAGATCAACAATGCTCAAAACTAACTCTAACCGTATGGCAAAGAATTTAATAAAAACGAAAAAATAATTGCTTTTATTATAAATTCTTGTTCAGTTATCATATAAAATAAAATTATTCAACTTAATTTAAAAAATTCATTTAATTGTGACCATTTAAAATAACGTTAAATGCGGGGTGGGTCGCTATAACAAAAGACATAAAAGGTATTCTAGCGAGGATTAAAATGGAATAAACAAGTTGTTTGTGAAAATCAGCGAAATTTTTTTATTTATGTGGCTGATGCGTGACATTATGGATGGAATTAGCATTGTTGAAATATCCATCGGGGCTTTGAAAGTTGGAAGGAATGCCATCGGACCAACTAGCAATGAGCCTGCCGTGTGCATGGATACGGCTTAACTTGACTGATAAATTAGTTTAGGATGATTTTGATAGCAGCGGTAGTTTGCCGATCATTGGCATAGACCCGTAGCTTCTGAAAATGCCACGAGAATAGTTTAGTAGATTGAAATCGTAATTACTTTGTAACAAATACACGCCACCCACGAGATTTATAATCACACCTTCAACTTGATCATGCTGAATGTTCATTGTATTTGGATCGACGTCTATCGTTCAATTTAGTCCAAAGGAAAATGGCAACATTATTTTTCGAAGGATGTTCTTGCTTCTGGAAATAAATTCCTACCAACCAGTACCTTTTTGCAAATGCATCTCCATTTGCTGAACCTCCTGGGGGTGGATCGATGTATTTTCCAACTCGCCACTGTAAAAGTTAAGGTACTTTTTGGAGGTATAAACTGCAGCCTTGCCTTCCACCAACAAATTCTTCAGTGATCATGAATTGCAGAGCAACCCGAGAAAGTTCAAGAGCTACCATTACGTACGAACAAAACTATGCGAGGTCTACTTTATGAGCAACTGCAATTGTTTTAAATGCTTTCTTTAAAACGAAGACGGCTACCTTAAACTGAAATGCGGACCTCCACGTAATTAGGTTTCAATAATAAAGCGCTACTTGACACTCGTAAACTAACCAATTCATCAGTTAGATGCCAACATATTATGCTGAGTATATGCAGAAACATCAGAAAAGTAATGGTACTTCTCTTATACGTGTCGTTATCTTAATGGAGGGTTAATGTGCTTCACACATTTGACGTTTCTTGTACCAATATTTGTTTGTCTCTTTTTCGAAAACACATTTCTGAATTACCAAAAAAATTGCACAAACTTCCTTGTTTTTCTACATTATTGTTTACTTTAATAGTTCATTTGAATTGTATGTGCGTAATTGCTAAGAAACCAAGAACATACTTTGGCTGTTGGTATAAAATCAGCCTCCAACAATTTTCGATTACAGTCAATAACTTGAATTCGTTGAAAGTGTTTAAAGATCAAATCAAAAAATTTGGAATAATGAAAATTTTTGCCTTGATTCTGTCCATTTGTGCCTTTGTTTCTTCGGCAGTTGTTGCGCAAAAAAGTATGTGGATACAAAGAAAGACACATTAACAATTGCAGCTGTGTTTAATAATATTTTCCAAAAATTTTTAGGTCGTTGTGAATTGCCGCCTTTAAAACATCCCCTTCCAGCTTTTATTTACTTTTATTTTCCGCCTACACAGGTGTACTCATATCTGGCTCATTCGAACACATGTGAACGTTTCACGTTTCTAAAACTACACAGCGTTAACATAAATGCGTTCCCTAGCTACCGAGAGTGTGCTAGAACGTGTATAAAGTCATCTGAAACGTTGGGAAAACACCCTATTTGAGTTATACGTTTGCGGTGCTTTCATCTGGAGCTGGTAGCAGTACAGTCGCGACTAGATAATTTGAAACTCCTTAATTTGAATCTCTAGATAATATAAACTGTTTTCCTAGTCGCTTAAAAAACATGCAATAAGTTGAAAACACAGTTCTTTCGGTAATTTGAAGTTATTGCACTAGCTCGCCGACAAGCTATAATTTGATTTTTTTTTTTGTCTCTAAACTCAATAATTTGAATTACTTAATGTGCTGTTTTATTAAAAATAATTAGTAAATAAACTAAACAATTATTTGTTTCAGCTTATTCCTTTATATGTAGGAACATCATCTTCGTGGCTGACTCAGATCAGATCCCAATCAAACTCCTGTTAATTAGAATTTTTTTCCATGTCCCTCATAAATGTGAACTGTTGTTAATTTGAACTCCAATTTGTTTTTTTTATTTTTTCTCAGGTCACTTAAATTTCAAATTATCGAGAGTTGACTGTAGTTTAACTTTTTTATATAATATATTGTTTCATTACCAATAAAGTGAAAAATACCAAATTGTTTTCATATTGTTTTACATTTTTTCTTCTTTTTCCTATTATAGCCGCGATTCTGTTGACTTGTTGACTGATCGCCCCTTTTTTATTATTTTTAAACACTTATTACGAATTGCTAAAGAAAAAATACCAACACTTTGTTTGGGTTTGATAGTTTATTTTACAATTCCTCTAAGCTTGTAAAAATAATGTAGCAAAAATTCGTAACGAAGAGAGAAAATAATTTTCGGAACAGTTTATTTTTTTATAATAATTTGCACTTTTTAGAGATATGAGTGCGATTACAGAATTGGCCATTTCGGCACACATCAAGTATTGATATTAAAAAATTGACAGCTGTGAAAAGTGGCAAAAATGCCCCTTGATTCTACGAATATATGAAATTATAGCAAATTTAGCTAACGGCAGCTTACGACGATTATAGCCTTTTTATCCTGGCGTACATCTTCTAAGAATGCATGGAAGATGTTGAAAATGTGAAACAATCGTTTATATTTGCCAACATTCTTCATCTTTCATAACAGTTGTTTCCACGTGTTATAGCAAATCAAAAAACTTAGCAAAAATAATTGTTACTGCTCTTGAGTAGGTAAAGCAACAATGTATTACGACAATATGCAAAATAAGTTGAAGTTATGCTGGAGGACGAAGATGACAAAAAATACATGAGAAGATGGACAGCTGTGATTAGATTTTATGTAAAAATATGATTCTAGAATCGGTACCGAACTTCTTGTCAGAACGATATATCAAATATATAAGCCTCAAATTCTTTAATGACAAAAGTCTAGACAACAGCTGATTTTTCCAAACAATCTTCTTGCAGCTCAGATGTGATTTTCTTTGGTCTTAAATTATTCGCTATTTTTCGTCAAAGAGCCTAATAGTATGTTCTTCCACTTAACCATAAAATACGAATACCATTTTTTTATTTTAAAATTATTTAAACTAAAATTTACTCACATCGCTTTGCCCAACTTTTAGATCTTTTTTTTCAATTTAATGTAATTTTTCTAGTGCTGACAATAAAATTAGTGAAAGATGTTGGCTAGAGCAATCTGAGACAAAGATGTTGAACACGCAGCTCTGTATAATACTTATGCGATGAAATATGAAAGGTGCGACCAAGTGTAAAAAGGCTTTAACTTGACAATGTCGATACATAAATTTATTGCCGATGAAAACATTGCAAAAGTTGATGATAACCTATTCTTGGAAGAGTGGTAGGTGGATAACAGCCGATTAGCCGCTCTTTGGTATCTCTTTTCAATTGATACACAGTTTTACACCTGGTGCTTTGCGCATAAGACCAGGTAAAAGCCACGTGGCTATTTATGAGACTGTGCCAAATTACACTCTTTATTCTGCATGCGACTATTTAACCAAGACACTGGTCCCAGAAATCCATAATAACTACTGAGACTAATTTCTATTTACGATATTCAAATTCAAAAAAAACTCTTTTGAAATTAAACCACCGATAAAAATTAATTCACAAATGGAATCCAAGGACAGGTTAAAATCGTCCAGTGAACATCTGAGGAGAATGAAAGACAATAAAAAAATAATTTTACCATTTTCTTTTCACTCAGCAATTTAAGCTTTTAGTTTAGCAGGTTCGATTTTACTTACCCAAATAATATTCCACTTAAATGTTGTAATTGGCACCTTAAATTTTCTTTAATTTCTTTACAGTTTTAAATGGGAATACTGCCTTCTTGTGTCTTCCAATAAGGAACACAAATTTTTTTTTTATTTTGCGCAGTATTAGGAAAATAGTTTTAAAAAAAATATTATTTATAGTAAAATATGTACAGATAATTATTTGTAGAACAATAGGTGTCAGTCCGGCTGACTTTTTAAACCCATATTGCTTTGCAGTATTACAGTGCAACCTATTAAAATTATGGTTGTCAATACGCTAAAAAAGCAAACTACGTATCTATAAAGCTTTAGATGCAAAGCAAACACACAAAGTATTGTAATAGTTAAATATGACCCCTTGCGGATTTCACAATGTTTTATACACTTATTCTAATCTTCAAATTAAGGTTCTTTACAATTTTTTTTTTACCAAAAGTATTTCGTGACATATATGTTTGGAACGATTTTCCGTCATCCCTTGTCAATTTTGGTTTGGAGACAAACCGGTTTCGGCTAGTTGCCATCCATGAAGAAGACATATATATCAGAGCACCCTGTCGGAAAAACAAATCAACAAGTATTTCGTGACACTTTTAATTCTTGCCATGCGAGTGGTATACTTGCATATACAAGACTAAATTTTTAACATTCTTAAATTTTGTTGACACTGATGGCAAACAAAAATGATTAAACTATTTGGGTTTCGAGTTTAACATTGTTCGAACAAAAGTTCCTTCTTTTTTTCGGTTCGAACAAGCGAATAGAATGTAGATATTATTTAAATATTCGGACGATTAAAAAATAAAAAATAAATTATTTGGATAGCTTACAAAATTAAAAAAACCCATATATGTATATACATATATTTATATATATACCTAAAAAATATATACTTACTAACATATGTATCTATGTCAATAAGGATCCGACTGTAGCATCTTCACAACTTCGGTCCCATATACCTGCGCTAGAAGACTGGCTTACAAAGTGGGGAATAAAGTTAAATCCCTAAAAAGGCAAAATTATCCACCAATAACAATAACAAATACCACGGTTCCAGCGGAAACGCACGATAAATATCGACGTCTAACTTGGTCCCGTCACATTGAGGCAAAACTAACGGCCATAAAGCTTCGAACAAATCTACTACATTGGCTAATAAGTCGTAACACAACCTTTGCTTTTGAATCCAAAATCCTTTTATACAAATTCGTGATAAAGCCAATATAGTCGTATAGTATTCGGCTGTTGGGCACTGCTTGTGCAACAAACATCCAGAAGTTACAAAGATGACAGTCTAGGATTTTATATCTTATCGTATGCGCCCCTTGATAAATAAGAAATGAAAATATCCACCGAGATCTAGAAGTTTCCACTATCCAGGAAGAAGCTAAAATATACACGACCAAATACGTAAGCAAACAAATGGTTCATCCTAGTACTCTAACACGCGACTTACTGCAATTTCATGCACACCAGAGACTAAGAACCGATACGATTTTAATACTTATTGTAAATTTCTTATTAAAATTAAATCAAATTTAACAAAAAGTATAATAAAGAAACAAACGAACTAGTTCGTTCCATTGAAAGAATATTTGAGACAGAGGATAGCAACTTTACAACAGTTACAAAACAGCACACAATTTATTTTGATGCGTCAATCACAAGAGCTTAAAATTGTTTGTTGTTTTTGTTATTGTTGTAAAGAGTCTATCATCTGTCTCAAATATTCTTTCAATGGAACGAACTAGTTCCTGGCTTGCGCAACTCTAAAATAAACGTTCAAGCCTAACGAGCACAAGTGTGTATTTGCATGAAAATCCTAATGATACTTTTTATATCTTTATTATTAAATGGTTATTTTATTTTGCTTTGAAAAAAGCTTCTAGCGTCTACCAAACAAATATTTAAAGAATTTTAATTTGAGTTTATTTTTAGCAAGAAAAAAAGCGGCAACTCAAAACTTTTGCTGAGTTTCACATGTATTTGTATGTATTTTTGATATTTATTTGTTTTAATTTAATTCTTTTTATTGGAAATATTTGAATATTTCAGTTTTTATATATAATAAATATTTAATTGATACAAAATAAAATACGTATGTATGAATGTAAGTTTAAGCTGGTATGCCAGTGTTATATAATTATTTACAATAACATCAATAAAAACAATTTGTATCTTTATCTCCTTCCGAATGATTTAGAAATTATTCCTTATTTCTCTAGTTTTTGCAAGTTTTGATTGCGCAACAATTAACATACAATGTCATAAATATCATCACGCTTATGTGAATTATTACGATTATTTTAATGGTTTTTGCGTTGCTGTGTGTTTTCCCCCTTAATGCATTTACACAAATACATTGAAACGAGTCCTTTGTCCTTTATGTCGCCGTATTTATGCAATTATTTTGTTATTCAATTATATAAATTAATTACAAGCTAAACATTATTAACTAAATAAGCTTTGCATTATTTTTCTTTGTGTATGGTTGTGAATATTTATGCTTTTGTGTATGAGTAAATGTATCTGTATGTGTATGTGCGTTTATGTGTTTTGAGTATTTTTTGCAAATAATATTTTTTACATGTTTTTATTATAACAAAATCATTTCTTTTTAATTATTTCATTATTATAAACACTTTTTTTGTTTTATTAAAAATTCAATAAGCTTCTGTTAATTAATAATATTATGTTTAATTTGTTGTTTATTATTTAATTGTTATAAATTTTTCATAATATTTTTTTTTACATGTATGAAAATTTTCTTACATTTTATTGACAAGCTGAGAATTTATTAAACTATCTTGTTTGATAGAAACTTAAGAGAGCCAATAAAATACTCATGGTTATTAGAAATTGCATATGTTGCCAGGTAACTGTAGTTCCTGATGAATTATGTCCAAAATATGTCTCCAGAAAACCTCTAAAGCCACCACCAGATGAGGTCACTAAAATAGAAATGAAGTATTTTATTGTAATTGTTGCTTCTATCAGTTATACGACAAAGTTTTAGTTGCTTAAATAAATTACAAATAAAGTTGAAAAAAATATTGGCCACCAATTGCTGTGGACTCCTCTATTAAAATTGGAAAAAAGTTTTGCAAAGGGATTTATTCAGTCCCTTACTTTAGTGTCCAGAACATATGAAACAATATTTGGGAAGGATAACTAAGCTGGCTGCACGATTACACCAATTGAGAATACACATACATAGTTCTTAATGATGAAACAGAACTGGGGCATAACGAGTTTTTACCATTATATTTGACATCAAAAAAAGCTAAGATGTGCCGTCGTGAGATAGAATCAATTTTATTTTGCATGTGTTTGTTCTTATGCTCTCCTTGGGCGACACCCCTCCTCGAAACAAAGTTGCCATATATTCGTTAAATGAAACGTGTCTTTCTAACATAACAAAAGTTTAAACGCAACAAAAATAGAAAGAAAACAGAAACTCCATGGGTACTAAAAAAAACTAATACATTAATTATAGTTTTTACTTTTGAGATTAGTATTAGATATGCGTTTGGTGATTGAAGTCTTATTCGGTTTCATCATTAACGCTTAGTTGAACTTTTAAATGCCGACAAAGTATTTTTGTTTGCAGTTAATGGGTCTGGAACGACCGCTTAGAATTCAATAGTTGTGCAAAATTTATTTCGTGCCCAGTCAGTATTCTAATAATTATATTGATTTCTTAAAAGCCTTGCGAGTATATCAAATGGGAGCTATTATTACTTATAGACTGACCTCACCAATTACGATGACGGCTTAGAATCATTTTTTAAAGGAGAGCGGAACACTTTTGTGTTGGAAGTTACGAGCTCGTATTAAGACCTCTTAAACCAAAATCTTAATGCAAACATTTTTACGCAAAAATTCTGTAAGAATGAGATTCCAGTGAAGATAAATATAAAAATGTGTGCACGTAAAACAACATATCGAGCAAACCTTAACCAGATAGATAACTTAACTAACATATTTCTCAAAATTAACTTTTTGATGCAGAATTTTTCTACAGCGTCCCACACGTCGTCGGTGGATGTTGCAACAATAATGCAACTATCATAACATGAAAGAAATTAGTGAAATGAACAAATGCCTATTGAAGTAATGAATGAGACCGCACTGTCTTGTTATTTTGCTAACACGCATGCACTATCGCCAAAACTCATGGTTATAAGGTACTCATGGGAAAAATCCAATTATCGAAATTTAAGCTTGCCGGCAATATTTTAGAAACTTTCAATTGTATTTCATATTTTTCTAGTTGTTTTTTAGAAATTTCAAATAAAAAATCGGAGCATTTTAATCACGAAACAATCACGCAATAACGAAATATTTTACCTATGGACAGTTTCGCGTGATTGGTGCGAAAAAAATTACTCACGTTCAAACCAAGTCACGAGGAAACATGTATTATTCATGCAACTCGTGTGAGCGCGAGCATCTAGTTGTTCGTTATAAATTTTAGTTTTGCTTAGACGTGTAAGTTGAAGTTTGAGTCCAGTGACAATAAAAACTAGGACTTTATATTACAATGGCCTGTTTTAATAATTTTTATTTCCAAATTTATACAGAGTTCTTCACGAATAAGGTTATTTTTAGGCTACAATTAAATTTTCATTAAAAAATGCTAAAGGACTTAATTTAAAATTTAAGAAAATAATTCTGTAGAATTATTATTTCAGTTAGAAATGTAGATGACATTTTTTATAGAAAAATTATCTTTAATACATTCATAGGAGCAGAGCGTGGGTAGCCAACATTTAACCTCTCATTAAAAAATCCTGCACAAACTAAAAAAAAGCTAAAAAAAAACTTCTTCTCTAAGATATCTTTTTTGTTGGTTACGTTATTTTATCGTTTAGGGCACGATATCATCGCACCCTAAATACAAAAGGGTCACAACTCAAAATTTTCCAACTATCTTCTTTAACTGGAAAAATACAATTATGTCTATTTTTATGTTAAGTGTGTTGCTTCTGCACGATGAATTAAAGAGAATTATTTTGAGTCATAAATCTAAATTTTATTTTATTTTCGCAAACATAATATAAAATTGAAAAAAGTATAGCAGCACCTTCTTCAATATTAAATTTCTTTATAATGGAACAATATTTTCTTTAAGTAGTACAATCATTTTTACATAAACTGTTTTCTGTCTCTCCTAAAAATTTTAGTATTTTGAGTTGTTGTGATAATTTTGTATTTAGGGTGCGATATGTCAACCAATGCAGGTTTAAGAGCACATATAAATATATATACATAAGTTGTCGAGCTCTTAAAAATAACCAAACAATTTTCAAATGTAACCGGAAATAACAACGTAAGTCCTTGTGTGTTATCGTAACAGAAATAGTTCATTAGCAACCAAATACTTATATGGCGACGTATAATTATTGATCTTAGAGATTCCTGAAAGACTTTTGTGTGCATTATTGGACAGTTGCCGTATGTGGCAAGCTCTACTGGATTTTTGTTTATTTGTTTTTCTACGGCTGTAGATAAACGTTCTCGGTGCTTTTGGTTTTTTTTTTGCCAATAATATAGTTTTATTTCAATAACATTCTCCCCATCTTTCTGGCAACATATCGATTCCGGGCCAAAAGAACTGCTAATTTGTTTACGCCAGAAAAGAAACAGGGAATTGGTTAAAGCCAAGATTAATCCAGCCAAGTATCGATGAAAACAATTGATAGTAAGATGTAGCGAGTCCTGTGTGAAGTAAAACTTCCATTCCACTACGTTCCTAACAAATCAGACAGACCTGTTACCTCGTCGAACGTTCTTTGTTTACAGCAACAAAATCACCATTCTCAAGGTCTCGAAACTAATACTTAGAAGTAGTTTCAGAAAAAGCATGCCCGCTTTAAACGCCCACAAGAATACGGCGACTTTCTGCAGAACTGTGTTGCTGTGAAAAAGAAAATTTGCTATGAACTAGACATTGTTGATATATGTCTGAACTTTCCAATGAAAAATTTATTTTGTCGACAACAATATATCACATAAAATAGCTGGAATACCTTCCCCTTAGAAGAGAAACTTTTAACAACATTTTTAAATAAGTTTCACAAAACTCAAATGCAGGTACCATAGAGAGCACAATAATATTATTGCAACTCACTTCTGTATTAAAATAAGAATATACGAGTATGTATTTATCTACAAAGAGATACAAATCAAAATAAAAAGGAGTTTAGGGACTACAAATTATACTCCCATACAACACAGCTGGTCTGTGTAGCAGTGTATCATGAGGGTACAAGTTTCCTATTTAAACTTTGAACTAAAAACACATACAAAACAGTTAAAAGTCCAGTAAAATAACACAAACGTAAAAATAAAAGTTTAGAAAAATAATCTGTTGAATGTGAAAGTTATAAAAAAATGTTTAAATTAAATTCTTTGCTATAACATACATTTGTATTTAGAGGTTGTTGATTTAAAACTTATTCATTTTTTTTTTTAAATTTTATTAATTTTAAATTAATGATCGTCATTATTTTTCTAAGTTAAATGAAAGTTATTTATTAATGAGAAATTAATGAATGAGAGAAGTAAAACTGGTAACACTTTATGAGACAATTAAAAGAATTGCATGACCTTTTTTATAAAATTTTGAAAAATATTCTTAGGAAATTTACGAAATAAGTCAAGGAACTTTTTCAAGATAATCAAACGAGCAGCTACATCAGTTTCCTATGAAATAGGCACTATTACTAATGAATAAGTTAAATTAATTTTTAAGTTCCAAACGTAAAAATTTAATCCAATATAATATTAAAAAACACTCCATCTCGTTACCCACCTACTATTAAAAATTATAGCTAACAGAAATAAAATTCTAAAACTTATTTAAAGCACTCGTTCTGTTCTTGCTCATTGCAATGTACACAGTTCCAAATACATGTTAGCTTCAAGAGACATGCGATGATTTGCAGTTTAAATAGTAGCCCTGTACCTCTCATCAGTGATGGAAATACGGTACTATTTTCAATACTTCTTTATCCAAAAAATAGCGCCACGTGATTTTTCCTACTCTTTTCTTGTTGTTAAGAAATCTAGCACTACCATTTTTTCACATTCTGCTTTAAACACTTAGAGGACTGCGGCTACACAACTACTTGCCTACAAATGCTGACAAAACGACACCAACATCGTAAGTAGCGGGAAGGTATACTACTTTGTTTGTTTATAATTTTTGACTAAATGAAAGAGAATTGATAAATGTTTCATTTAATGTCGACAATTATGTGTGGAAATACAATATCAGATAAATGTCAGCCTCTGTTAGCCTCACAAATGCGAGCCCTTTTGAACACATTTTTCATTTTATTCTCACATATTTCACGCGGTATTTCATTAATTTCATCACGAATATTTTGTTTGGGTTGCTCCAGCGTTTCTGGTTTGTTTGCATAAACCTTGCTTTTCAGATATCCCCACAAAAAGAAGTCCGGAGCAGTCAAATCAGGCGACCGTGGAGGCCAATCAACATCACCATTTCTTGAAATAACTTGTTGTGGAAAGAGGCCTCGCAGTAATTCCATTGTTATCCTGATGTGGCACCGTCTTGTTGAAACCACATGTTAGTCAAGCCCAAAGCATGCACTTGTGGCTCACCGCTTGACAGTTAACGTTTCGCCGTTTTCAGTAAAGTCCAATGATTCCTCCTGACCAAATTGCACACAAGACTGTCACTTTTAATGGATGCAAAGGTGACTGAAGAATAATTTGAGAGTTTTCCATTGCCCAGAAACGACTATTCTGTTTATTCACATATCCATTCAAATGAAAATGTGCCTCGGCAATCATAATGATTGTTTCATTAAAATCGGGGTTGTCATGGGCGAGCTGTAGCATCCTATTGGCATATGTACGGCGGCGTAAATGGTCTTCTGGAAGAAGCTCTTGTGTCAACTGAATCTTAAATGGAAACAAATGCAATCTTTGTGCAAAATTGTGGCCAAAGTTGTTCTTCGAAGACCAAGGTCCTGAGCACCTGAGCACGGTGTCGAATTGAGGTTGATGGATTGTTTTGAACACTTTCTTGAACAGCAGTTATGTTTTCAACCGATCTTTCAGTACGTTTTGGTCCATGCTTAGGCCTATCAGTCCCCTCTTTCTTCGAAATCATTCACTACACGATAAATAGTACGTTTTGTTGGCACGTTGTTTCTCCCAAAAATTTTACATAACTTTCTCATTGTCCCAGTAATCGATGATTCATTTTGATAAAATGTTTTAACGATTAAAACACGTTGGTTTGCCGAATATTTTGCCATAATAAATTTGCCACGTCTCTACTTCACTGCCAAATATGAACTGTCAAGGCTAATGTTTACCAAAATGGTGGCAAAACAAAGTAGTATACCTTCCCGGCGGACACCCTGTATTAAAGTCAGTATTTGTATTGCTAAGTAAGGACTAACAAAAACATAGTCAATTTTATAATAGTCCTCGCTAAAAAAAAGCGCATATTACAGCTGCATTAAATAAATTAACCGAAGATGGTGGGTTTGCCCAACCAATATACAAAATTAAGATTTTCTAAGGCAAATCAGGTGAACGCAGATTATAAAAAAATTTAATTTTTTGTTTTTTCATGTTCTAGCCATAACAATAATGGAAGCAAACGTAAGAGTTATCAGTATTTAATACTGAAGAAAGTGATTAATTTTAGTTACTTGCTGCATTACCAGCTGGTAATTTCAATTGTTCGCAATTCGGGATGAGCGTGTTGTGTATTTTTAATCTCTAAATGTGAGCGAACTTAAAACCATATCTCAAAAGCTTAATGTCAAGACTGGAATATCGAATTGTTTGGAAGCTATTGATGGGAAATATATACGTAAAGTTGCCCAAAGAAAAGCGGTTCCTTGTATTACATTTAAAAAAAGCATAAATTTTATGTATTTTTTTTTAATAAGAACGAAGAGTACAGCTCGCACCTCGCGTCAAAACTTGTATGCATGTATGTATGTTATCGATAAAAAAGCGAAAGTTGTGAAAAAAATCGAATAAATTTAAGAATAAAATTGACATGTGCGCCTGAAACGTTACAGGGCTGCTAATTCATTGAATTTATACTCCAATGCAGCGATTTTGCGTTTTATAAACTTAACGTTTTCTTGCAGAATAAAAATAAGCAAAAATAGGTCTCTTCGGTTGGAAAAGCTTGTAAGTTAATCAAAAAGGCTGTTTACTAGGAAATACTAGCAAATTAATTTATTTTTGGCATTCGCCTCTTTTAAGCACTTTCAACAACGGAAATTGCATTTCTTATCGAAAAACCTAAATTCTAAACTATATTCTATGTCTGTAAATTTTCCATTTTGTAGATACTCAGTCATTGAACTGTCCCTTCACGCAATCGCGTAAAATCCAATAAAGTCCAGCAAAACTTTGTCGAAACTTAAGTAAACGAACGTTCTGAATATGAAATTACTAAACGAAAATGTTTTGTTTGTATTGTTACGTTTTCAGCTTTTGAAAACTTACGAATTCGTAGGTTCTTTGTAATTGAAAGGTGTATTTCAGTAATTTACACGGCAGAGTTTTGTTATTACACACTGGGACGTTATTTACTTTAACACTTAAAGAAAACACGTCTTTATAATCGCTGTTTAAACTTTAACGTTTTACTCGATACTAACTCTTAGCTCGACCATCCAAGACTTTTTATAGTAGTCGTCTAGTTTCCAGAAGCTGGTAGAATACGCAAGAATCCATTAGATACATCTTTAGCTATAAACATCTTTTCCGTTGGTCATATATTATGATGTTTGTTTTTGTACCTACGATCTACTTTGTTTCGTACGGCGTTGTTTGGGTTTATTCGTACTACTCAATTCAAGGAATTGATTCGTATTGATGTTATATCGTTGTTCTGTGGGTATTTACTTTCGAGAAAACTAGTCTGAGCCTATAGGTGTTGTGTTTTGTTGTTGTTACAGCGCTGTCTGTACAGTGAATGCCAAATTTCGAACTTTCTGTACATTGAGCGCTACAAGCACACATACCACACAATTCATACAGGTAAGAATACTAGTTCGCGCTAATCATCGCAACAGTATTTTTATATCTTTTTCTTTCTTACATTGTCGATTTCACTCTCTCAATCTTAGATTAAGAAAAGTCGAAAACAGGGATTTAGTCGAAAAAGGAGCTTTAGTGGATACAAACAAGTTGCGTGTCAGTTGCCAGCAAAATTATTTATATTTGTAAAACCCATTATTTCCAAGAGGTACATGGTATCATTTAAATATAGTCCGTGTTAGGGATACCGAGCGGCCTACATTTCATTGATCCAGCTAAATTTTGAGCCATGCTGTGACCATAAAGTTCATGCAAATTTAGCACCGTCCCGCTAGAGTTACATGTCGTCCACGTCTATGACGATCAAATAAGGCTAAAAGAAATTGGTTGCCTGTAATGATGGCCGTTTCTTTCTTGTGGGGTTTTCTGAAGTCGCAGGTATATGCCAAAACCAATCAGCTGTTTTTTTTTTGTAGCAGAGTCATTAAAATATCACCTTCGAGTCCTGCTACCGTGCTTAGCCGCGGCTCACGTTTTAACCATAATCTTGAAAATCCTTTATATACTTTATTTTGTTAGCATGTTGAACACATACTGCCAGGTTACATGTATTAAATCTTTAAAAGAAGACGTACGTAAAGCTAAAGCGGTTTTGGGGCACTATATTAAAAGTTCTGAAAACAGGATGTTAAAAAAATGATAACGAGTAGTTTTAATGCAACAATTCACTACCAACATTCACATGGAAGGAACATCCATTAATCATTTAGACTCGTACCACTGCTTCTGCTTATTTGGTTTTATTTAGGGTACTTCTATTTTAAGCCTTTTATTCTAAAGTTCAGTGAGTTTTTCAAAAACCATCTGTACAAATTTAGAGCATTCCCATTTTTTCCCCCAGTTATGAATTAGTAATAAACACCACAAAAATTTATAAAAACGGACAAGAACATTTGTTTTTTTTATATAAATTCTAAATAATAGAAAATACTACTCTATGAAAAGAACAACAGACCATATAGCCCTTGGTAACAAATGGAAAAGACGTAACTAAGAGACGAAAAAGAGACGATGACATGACCACCAAGCGTGCCAATGATGTCAGGCAGCCCTCTCCAAAATGAAACCTACAGCAAAAGTTTTTGTATTGTTTTATATTTTTGTTATTTGTTTATAACATCAACAAGAACAACAATGCGACAAACAACAAAAGGTACAACAAAACAAAACAACAACACACAACAACGACAAGAAGAGAATATAAGAAAAAATATTAAGCAGGCCCAACGGCTTTTAGTGGCGATGACTAGAAAGTGCCAGTTTTGTTTTATTCTAAAAAGGCACGGAAAGCACCGAATTTTTCTTTTATTTTCTTTAAAAATATGTTTTATTATTGTTATTTTGCTTTCATTTTGCCCAAAAGAAAAGTAATGAAAACCTACATGATTGCTAAACTGTATGAATAATTTGTTGTGAGTTGTAGAACTTTTAAAGCGGAAAAACGAAAATTTATTAACTTAGTAACATTTTTGTGATCCTTATTCAACACCTTTTTAGTAGAATGAGAGCAAAGCGAAAAAACATAATCAATTATTGTAAACAAATATTTCCATTAGAATCAAAAGGCGGTCATATCAATGTAAGAGCGTTTGTGGGAATGTCAGAGGCCGTAATAATGTTTCAATTACAAACAATTAGCACCAATTAAGTTGGGTTCAACCTTTGTCAGCCGACCGCTGTCAGCTAAATTTTAAGTCGCAGAATATATTAACGTTACTGTTCATAACTTTTGCACTAAAACTGCAGAAATTAAATTATTTGAAACGTTTGCCAAGATTAAGGCTGTTGCTTTGATTCTTTATGAATTATAAACATCATATAAATGGCCATAGAAACGACTAGAATAATTATGTTTGAAATGACAGTCGAGTTGAAATATTCGCAATGACCCTTTCACACAATTACACAAGTATTCAGATATTCGTTGGTTTTTTGTGGATAGAAATCTAATGATAAACGTTCTGACTGTCAAAAAATTTCAAAAGTAAAATATTTTTATTACATAAATTGTCAACAGTGTACTTCTGTAAAAATGCCACCCTAATAAAATGAGAAGTCTTAACATGTTGATAATTTTTAAAAAATACGACTCAAATTTCCATCCGCATTTTCGCAAATTCCGAACATATTATTTTCACACTATAACACTTTCTCATTTTATTTGAATATTTGACAAATCGCTTTTATTCAACCTAAATTATTGCCGATATTGTGATTTGTAAGCCATGAGATTCAGATAAAATTAAAAACTGAATTAGAAGATTAAATACAGAAAGAGGATACGATATCCAACTAGAGCTTAACAAGACTCCGGCGACGATATCGAGCATTCTTGCCGTAATATTTCTTTACAGAACATGTGGCCCACGCACTTAAAATCGTGTCTTCTAAAAATCCCAAAAGAAAAACTATGACGTGATTTACTACACACTAGGCGACCCGAAAGTTATTCTCCAAAACGGGTATAGCCACGCGATTGACGATCTGCAGACAAGTAGACTGTTTGCACTTTGTAAAAGAACACTGTCTTTTACAAAACGCCCAGCAGAGACTAACGTGTAAAGGCCAATTTCCTGGCAGCACATCTAATTTTTTGCAAGAGTGGGGGTATTCTCGGAACGATTAAGGCGAAGCCCTCCCGCATCCTTTCTGTGTCCAGCTCTACTCTCGGAAAATATGATGCAAAATTTACCTTTGCGCTGTTGAATTTTTCCGTAAAATATAGTCACGAGTAGTGCCTTTACTTAATGAGCATCATGCCATGAAGGCTTGGCTAAGGATAGAATATTTAATTTGAGCAAACAAAAATACGAAATAAATAAATTTAAAACAAAGGCTGGAAAAGAGTAACAAAAAAGTAAAAATAACAATTATTCAGCTTATTTTCTTACAATATATTTGTATTCCTGGTTTTTATTACACTTGCGCGTATTAAACAAATGAAGGTATAAACATTAGCGGAAATTACTCTTCGTTGCATATCTAAAAATTTTGCACACGTCGTATTTCGTTATAGAAGCATGGTACTTTGTGTTGAGGTACTCTAATGCATTTTTCTCTCTTAGTGAGAGTAATTTTTGTTCACTCTTACTTTCCCAAACTTTATCCAAAAAGTAAAAAAAAACATATCTAATGTATTAGTCTGTAAGTAATTTTCCATAGACTTAAGTAAACAAGATTAAAAAATAATATTAAACTTGCACAAATAACGCTCTCAATTGTTGGTATTTTTCATAATTTTGAAATTATGGTTGACGCCTATCACTTCTGTCTAGGTTTAAACTTTAAAGATATCAATATACTATAGATATAAATAAATAAACACATTGGAAATTCCTAAACAAAAATTTATTTATTCTTGTTAGTCAATTAATATAGTTTTTGTGATATTAACTATTTCCATTTTATGTAACAGAATGAAAAATGTGGCCTAATATTGTCTATTAAATTAGACTGAAAACTGTTGCTTCTAAATTGCAACATTATTAAGTGACAATAACACTTTTTATAGTACTTTTCTTCTTATCAAAACGAAAATACTAAATTGGAAGGGAAATGTTTAAAAATTTTTCTACAGGAAATAAGTATAGGGTGTTTTTAAGCCTTATAGATCGTACGAAGTTACTGTGAAACTAACTGGGTCCATTTCTCAAAAGTACAAATTTATAAGCAAAATATATTTTAAGAAAAGAACAATGCTTATGGACTTGTTGGTTTTTCTAATGTATTTTATTTGCAAATTTGTAACTTGTACTTATGAGAAATAGGCCCATGTTATACTGCGCTCATTTTTTGACATTTCTGACCAATCTACTCTGCAAATTATCGTGACTTGAATGACGCTTAACAACGCTACAAAATTATTCAGATTTATTTCAAAAACAAATCTTCAGCGGATCTGATTTTTTATCGCAAAACTGTGTTTAGCGATGAGGCTCATTTTGTTTTAACGGGCTTCAAATACACAAAATTGCGAATATGGAGTGAAACCAATCCAGAGCAGACCTTACAGACTTCATCATCAAAAAATGCCCTGTTTGGGTACATGCTAGCGGCTGCACGCTTGTGACATCATTGAACCTTATTTCCACCAAACTGAAGCCGGAGCTCCCGTGACGATCAATGCAAATCGATACCACACCAAGATCAATTAGTTTTTGTGTCTATCGGCTTGCCGCTGGTCACATGTGTAAAAAATGTTGATCCCGAAAGTTTTAACTCAATCTAATAAAATTTTTACTCTGAATCCAACAAATGTTTGGTTCTTTTTTCCGGACGAATTCCTATAGTCGGTGGAATATTATATTTAAGAGATTGGGCATTACTTCGAAGAAAAGATACTTGTACTCTTTACTAGCACTCCTAGCTATAGCTCTGCATAAAAGTTAAAACTTCGTGTTGCTGTAAAGATTTAATAAATAATGCGGCTCAAATACTTGCGAATATAAACAAATAAAGGTCTTGTTAAACTGCAACATTTCTAAGGTAAAACTATTTTTACGCGACTCCTAACAGAACACAAATTACAACAAGCGAGAGTCACTAGTAGGCAAAACTTAAATCTAAATTTTTTTTGCACATTATCCACATACGCTAAGCAGCACTTGTGTGATAAGTAGTTTTACAAAAAGTATACTTCATGTACTTATCTCCGTTGCTTGCCGTAATAAACTTCATGTAACAATAATGTAACGAGTACTAACAACATTGCACTTACCTCTAGCTGGTACAGGATCCTTTTGTGGTGTTCCTAATTCAATTTCTTTATACTCTTGATACAAATCACCAATTTGTGCTGTACAACGCAGTAGTAGAGCACCCCCTGCGGCTGAGCCGCCACTACCAGGACTGCTAGCATACGAAGTAACAATAGATCCAACACCAATGACACCACCACCATTACCAGTGTTTAAAGCATTTAGCATGTGTGAGTTACTGTTGCCATTGGCGACGGCGGCTACAGCAAAATGTACAGCCTGCAATTGCACTTTAAGACTCAGTCTCGACGCAATTAAATTGTCAACGGTTCTAATGTATTGTGTTTCCTCCGAAGATACCTGCAATTGAAGCCAGTAAGAAAAAAGAAATTCAATATCAAGAAAAACAAAACTATCTTTTCTCGTTCGTGTGTGCAAATATTTGATAAATGTTCTTATTGGTTTAGGAAAAGTAAAAAAATTGTGTGTAAGAAATGAGATATAAAAGGATATTAAAAACTGTTACGTAAAAATATTGCTAAGTGCTTTTTATTGATATTTTTCTGCTTCGAAAGTCGTTAGTTGGTGTTGCCTATGAAACACAACAGAGTATGGGATGTCGAAATAAATCATGAAGATATTGTAACGAGTTTCTTACAATATTTTAATTATAAATCTCTTAATATGAATACAATATTCATGTGTAAGTTAGGCCTAGCACAGTGTGTCACTAAAGCATTCATAGCGTTTTTATTTGTTACGAAAAATACGGTAAACAAATAATAATTAATATTAAATTACACAGAAAAAACATAATTTTCTTCGGTTTCGGCTTTAAAATTTAATTAAAATTTGAATTGATTCAGTTATTTATTCAATTAAAGGTTTATAATTTTTTTTATTAGGTTTCGCTTTTACTTTTTTTATTATATAATCCTAACCATATATGCAATCAAATCTAATTAAATAATTAATTGATTAAATTAAAACCTTAAACCAAGCCTGACCAAAAATAACGTAGGTTTGCCAAAAGTCACTAAAAGCTGATGTTTCCATAAGAAATCAAAAACTCACCACAAATCCAAATTTTGGCCAAAACTCGAAAATCAAAAAAGAACACAAAAATGTAAGTAAAATCGAAATATGTAATAAGTGGTTTCATAAAAACAGTGGACAACCGTCATCATGAAAAAAGTCGTGTAAACTAAATGAAATAATTGTGATTTTAATTATAACGAAGACAAAAGCTAATTTATTTTATTTAAATCTTAATATACGATCTATGATTTTTAACTTCTTTCTGGATAGTAGGAGCTTTTAGATCTCTATGAGTATTTTCATTTATTATATACCAGGGGGCTCATACGATAAGTCGTAAAACCTTAGACTGCCTTCTTTATAGCTTTAAATGCTTGATGTGTTCGGAGTACTCTAAGCTGAATGCCATATTTCCATATTGGTTAAAAGGGATTTTTATTCCAAAGCCAAGGTTGACTAAGGACCTGGAATTCAGAGTAGTTGATGTGTTCGAAGTTGTATGTCCGTTATTTTAGCCTCAATATGGACCAAGAAAGGCGTTGATCTAGGTGGATACCTAAAACAGTAGTATTTGTTTTTGTTCTTGGTGAAGAAAAAATTTTTTCTAAGGAAACACGTTACATGAGCACATTTCAATGGATTTACTTTTATTCTCCACTTTTCTGGCCAGTCCTCTAGCTCATGTATGTGAGACTGAAGTTATAAACTCTTTGGCGGTGGCCGATTTAGCTGAACGGAATCAAATCGATATATCTAGATACTCTTTAAAACATACTACTACGGTGGCCGTGTTCCAATTATCCCTGCCTGATTGGCCGCTTAAGAACCAACATTGTTCGCCTGACGACGCCCTTGGCAGGCATGACAAAATGCTGGGTGGGTAACTTTGAAAGCTTCCGCAAAAAAAGAATTGAAAAAATTATCACTACTATCTGCTCACCTGTACTTAAATATATTAACTGCCAGCACTAAAGAACAATATATATCTTCACAAATGCTTGTACTTATCTGAAAACGCCATGAAACTTAACAAATAACTACAGTACAACCTCGGTCAACAAAAATAATAAGGTATTTAATAAATAGTGTTGCTGATTTTCGCAACTCCTCAAATTTCTATTATTTGCATGAAGCGAGGTTACACCGTATCGTTTTCTTGCTCAGTATAATTCTCTTATATTGTATTGTAGAAATAAGTGCAGTTCACTCTATAGAAACAAGTAATCTCGTACCCTATTCACAGAAAAGTTTATATTCGTTTTACAACGCAACTAAAAAAATATTAAATTGTATTTTTCCTGCGTTGCTTTGAAACTCTCCTATTTGTTATATTTTGTTCATATAAGGAACTGAGAAATGCGTTTGCTTTTGTTTCTGTTAAATATTTATTTGTGTTGCCCGAACAAGATTAAGTGGTGCGTTCAAGGCAGATAGTAGATTAAGTTATTTCTTATGGCTTTGCAAACAAGTTTGGAATGTTGGTATTAGGGACAAGGCTAAAGGGGAAAATAGCAATGACAAAAGGGATTTGTTTGTTAACTTCACAACAATATTGAGTTCGATTGTATTTGGTTTTATCTGTTATCTCAAGTTATTTCTCTTTGTATGCTTTAAAAGTAGTTTTTATTTGAGATTGATTACAAAACGTATTTGTTTGCTTTATCAAAATATGTTTCTTGGTTTCTTTATTGAATTGTTTTGTAATTAAAGTAAAATGTTAGTCATTCGCAGATGTGATTGAAAACACGAGCACGTAAGAGACAATCTTCAAGAGTTGTAGTGTGACTATTTTAAAATTATGGTTTAAAGTATTCTAAAATAACCATATTCTTTTGCGACAACCATACCTGGTTGTAGATAACACAATGTAGTTATTGTGATCGTGTCACACCCATGATTTTTCGCTGCCTATATTTGGTGCATTTTGATTAATTTTTGTAAAGTTTCGGTTTTTTTTTATTATTAAATATTGTTTTTTTTAGCAAATACGTTTTTTTATTTCAACTTTTAGATTTTATGGTGGATTTGAAATTTTTGAAAAATTGAAAATTTACTATATTTTAATTATAATTTTTTTTGTTTTTATTTTTTAGACTAATTTAGATTTTTGGTAAAATCTATAATTTATAATTTTGAAATTCTGTAGTGAATTAATTTTCTTTTTTATTTTTTGGTGAAATTCCCATTTATGGTGAAATTACATTTTTATATACATGCGTTTAACATCGATTTATTAAAAATTCGAGGTTTTTTAAAATATTGGTGATATTTGAATTTTTGTAACGAAATTTTAAAATTTTTTTTTTGTTGGTAAAATTTAGTTTTTATTGAATTTTTTTTTTTGGCAATTAAAATTTGTTTCATTCCAGTTTTTGGACTTTGTGGCGAGTTCTCCGATTTGTGCTGAATTTGTAAAAATTTTGGCGAAATGGCAAATATTTCGCAATTTTTTTTCCTCGTTATTTTTTTGAGTTTTTCTCAAACATGTTTTAATTCTGTCCAATATATAGGTCAGTAAGCTATCTAAGCGGCTCGTGTTAATAATTTTTGTAGATCGGCTTTATAGAAAAATAGATAAGAATTCAAAGTATGCAAATTTTATGCGTTTACGTATAAGAACTTCCCCGAAAGAGTGGAAATACCTAAACAACAGAAAAGTAGTTTTTTTCCCATATCTCGGGAACTTGTGAACCGTAATGGATGGTTTCATACTCCTCAAATGGTCCAAGTTTCAAGACTGTAGGTTCGATAGTGCCGTCAGAGGGGACATACGGATATTGTTAATTATACTTCCCTACCTATAAGGGCCCAAAATATATATACTCTGTTGGGTCGGAAATAAAGGTTTTGACAATGAATTCCGGCAGAGATGACGAGAAAAGAAACATACGTGTTTCGGTGTGTTTTATTAAATAACACGATTACGGCATGTGTATGTATAGCCGAGCTTTGCTGGGTATTGTTTGGTAACAATAGAGAATTCGTTAGAGCTAATGCTGGGAACACAACTCGGACGAACGACGAATTTCGTCCACCACGACGTATACGTCGATAAAAATTCGCTGTGTAAATTCAGCGTATGAAGCACAATAACGACGAAAAATAACAGCTGTTATATAATATATATGGGTGACCATACATATAAAAACTAATAGTTCAAAAATTAAACACTAACAAAAACACAGCCAAAAAGTAATTTTATAGTTAACTCCTATTTTGTAAACTTATTTTAAATACTATTAAAACAAAATTAAATTAATTATTATTTAAAAAAAAACGATATTTATTAAAATACTTGGAAACTAAAACCAAACATGGCCACATTGTACTGTTTTGTTCGCAGTACGCCGGCGAAAGAAATAGAAATAAATCTAATTCAAAGTTCGCCGCGTTTGACGAATTTCGACCGACGTCATAATTGTGTGCATTTTGGTATACACAAATGTGTTCTATTTTTGGCGACGAATATTCGCGGCGAAAAATTCGTCGTTCGTTCCAGTTGTGTTCTCAGCATAAAGCGAAAATGTAATAAAAATAACTATTTTCTTATATACTAAAATTTTCTTTCACTGTTTTATAAATAAATATCGTTACGAAGTAATAATCGAAGATGTACGAAGCGACCTATTGTACAAATACGTAATGTTATAAGCATAAACCAAAACAATAACGTAGCGAAAATTCCCCGAACCGCGATTCAAATCAGAAACAAAAACAAATAATACAAAACGGGAAAGTAAACAGAAGGTACACACATACACAAACACATATATAAGACTACTAAGTCAGCAAATGAAATAAATGATGCACAATATCACGTATGTTGGGGGCGTTTCAATAACCAGCTGTGATCTCTATATAAAGGCGCCGTCCACCGCAGAGAGTAGACTTGACTTTGAGATTTCGTAGAGTGAATATCTGTGTGTACATAAGAGTGTTAAGTTTACAGTGTAAGTTAGTACTGAAGAGATATAAATAAGAGTCGTAATTGCCAAATAAAGTTTTGTACTGATAAAATCATTAAGGACTGTATATTATAATTCTTGCAATTAAACGAACCCTACTACCCTAATAAACGTAATAATATTATAAACACAGCTTTCTTTTGTATGCTTACTATAGTGAAAATTTGTGCCAGACACATTTTCGATACAAACTAGCATCACAAAATCCGTTTTTCTGGAATATTTTAGCACCAATTGTGAATAAGTTTGATATTAGCCTTAGTTCTGGCGTTTGGGTTGAATTTTGAGCTTTGGTTTTTTTGAAGACTTAACACATAATAGAATTTTATAGCAGCAAATTTATAGGACATTTCAGCACGCTATATCGCAGTTAATATGATATTTCAACAGCTCATGCCGAAAATCTAAGGGTTACAATATTCCCGATGCCGATTCACTATAAAAATGTAAAAATCTGTGAACTTTAGCGAGGCCTAAAATAGAGCCACCTCGTAAGATTTCCGAACGTCGATGTCGAAATCCTTTGTCAGAACCTGGTCATTTAAAAAAATTTCGAATTTGTTGTACAGTTTAAAGTCGTAGAAGTTGAACAAAACACTAGAATATATTTTATAAGAACACTTGGACGTATTTTTGTAGTTTTCTATGATTTTAATGCTTACAAATATTAATTATGAAATTACAAATAACTTATAGCACCATAAAAGCAATTGCATTGAAATGGCTGTAGGGGGCATGCTATATTCTGCGCCAAACGATTAAAAATTAAAAAGTGTTGCCAAACTAAAACTTTTAAAATTGTCTGTATCCTTCAAACTTACCACCAACCTGCTTTCTATTGTCGTGCAATCTCCGCCGGAATTCATGCTATATTTCGGCATTATTACGTTGAATATTGCATTCCAAGTGCTAAATTTTTGTGGCTTATTGACATGAGTAAGCGGCATTATATATACGCAGAGAAATTAATCTTATGGCCTTGAAAGGTCACGGTAGGTGATGAACAGTCAACACATTTATTTTGTAAAATTTACCGTAAGTCTTTTTTTAGTAAATTAATTGCATTGTGCGAGCGGCAATAGTATGAAAAAAATTCCTTTACAAGATTAATCTCTTAAACAAGCAGAACAAAAAGATCTTTACGTAAAATCTCCACAACGTGGATGGAAACTAATTTGATTGATGGCAAAATTGAATCATCTTCCACACTAAGCTTTACACTACAATGGAAAATAGAAAAAAGTAGATAAAATTAAATATCCCTATCGTTTTCATTCCATGTTTTAGGTCGCACACTTTTTCTGCAGCTTACGTTCAAAGCTGGTAAATTTTGCACATTCTTGCAAAAAGTCAAGTATATTTTTAATGTGCAATTCTACATTGGAACCGATTTGCAAATTATTAATTTTTTATACTCCAAATTTAGAGTATTTTTAAGAATTGATGACATGTAAGTCAAAATTCAATGTTATATGGAACATGTCAAAAAGTTAACTAAAAAAGACATACTTTAATGTTTTATTTAAGTTTTTGTTTTTTCAAATATCTACGATTATTTTGGTTTTTTTTTGTTATTGCTGTAGTAAAAATTGAATAGACGCGTGAGTAATAGAAACACACTCCTATCTGCAAAACAATTTTACAAGTCACAATGATTGTTTTATTTTAAGATACCACTTTTTACTACACGAGTAATTAAAGTTTGTATGAAATTTAACATTTTTTTAAATAATTTTGAAAGCTTTTATTTTTTTAATAATCAATGCAAAAGAAGGAAAAATCATTTTCCCTGAAATAAATGGCATTTCGAAGACAATTCAACCCAGTGTGTGGCGTATTATAAGATACGTATTAGAGTTTTGTCGAATTAAATTCTACGATTAATGCGTGCACGTAATGCACCAGAAGGTTGTCAAATTAAAGCATCTAATGATTTATTAAACAAATTTACCTAATAGAAGGCTACCAGGACTGAGGAGATTAAAATTAAGCACAGGCGATCCATATCGTATTGTGGAATAGCGAAACGCTGGGAAGAATTTCTAGAATCTTGTAAGGTGAACCGAAGGCAGCAAAACAAAAAGTCAGCTGAGCATTTAAACCAACAATCACACTAGCTGCGAAGAGACCATAGCGTATGTAGA
Organism: Phania funesta; assembly: GCA_963932375.1. Lineage (NCBI taxonomy): Eukaryota > Metazoa > Arthropoda > Insecta > Diptera > Tachinidae > Phania > Phania funesta. The sequence continues at coordinate 37,980,611 of OZ010652.1, read as the reverse complement.
GCATGCAATGAGGACATGGAAATGATGCGATATGTTCTTTACCACTACTAAGTTTTGGCCTATTAAGAACCCAGTTTTTTACGGTTGAAACCTTACCAGATATAACGCAACAAAGACTGCAAAATTCTTGGTAGCTTTGTTAGGTTTACCGAGTTATTACAAATAGCAAATGTGTGTTTTTATGGCTCCTAATGAAGAGCGAGCCATAAGGTCAATAATTATCTCCTCTTGCCAATCTAACAGGACCTCAACTATCCGCTAAAGAAGCAGAAGCTGTAAAAAAGGCTATTGGAGGAATGAGTGTTTGTTTCCAAAGCAAACATGTAAGTTCAAACAAAAATTACTTTGTATGCAAAGCCCGAAGCTAATGCCCAAAAGCCTGAGTTATTTTTTTAGTCGTTTAGTTTTATGAAATTATTAAACTTATTACAATGAAAATTTAAATTATACCTGTACCTGAACAAAAAGTGAATTAAAATAGTAACAGGACACCAGTACATATTCATCTATATGTCTACACCGCGAATAATTTAAATAGGGAATTAAAAACCAGATATTGGGGATTAAAAAAATTAGAGTTTTCAAGGTCGTATTGCTTTTATTAATTTGGTCCACATTTTTTTTTAATTTACTTATGATAAATTAAGGCCACACACTTTATTAAACAAAAATAAATTTCAAAATTTTTAAAATTTGTTATTTTTTTCATAAAATTTGTTTGGCTTTTTATATTTTATGGCGTGCAAAAAACACCAGGCAACAAAAATCGTAAAGCTAAGCGTCTCCTATTTGCAAAGAATGGAATGACGTGGTCGGATAGGTGGTTCAAAGTTGTATTTTCTGACGAAAAAAGTTTAATATCGAGCGACCAGATGGATACAGACTAAAGCACCGCTCAAAAAGATATTAGAGAGTATGTTTTTAAAAGCTTTAAAAGCTTATTTGGACCCGCACCTACTAACAAGACAATGCTTCCCTAATTCACTCTGGCAGAGCTGTTAAACAGTGGATTCGTGAGCAAGATGAAGAACTTTTAAGTTTGCCTCTGTGATGTATAAGTGATGTATACAAAAACTGGTAATTTATTTTAGCTAGATACAAAAAATAATTTTATTAAAACACCAAGTTACTTTCATTATTAATTGCCCGAATATAGCCTTTATAATTTGGTAAAATTGAATTCCTTATTTAACCGATTGACCGTGTATATACGAGCTTATGTACATGCAACAACGGATTTTCTATTCTGTATCTACTTTATTTTACTTGCACACAAACAACATGACGTATACTTAATTTTGAAAGACACAAAACTCATTCGTTTCATATTGACACACAGCCGCACATTTACAACTATTAATAATTGTGATGTTCATTTAAATAAAATTTCGTTTACATTTTATTTCCTTAAGCCCAGTCAGTGTCTTCTTTTTATTTAACTTTATATTATTTGCAATACGTTTTCTACATTAGAATTTTCATGTGTGATTATTTGATGCCTTTGGGGAAATTTTCTTACAACTCTTTCAATTTCATATTATTCAAATACAAACACACACAAACACACTTGTATTTGCTAAGAAATTATTATGAGTTTGAAATTCTAAGAAAATATTTGAAATAAACTTTCATTGCATAATCAAAATATACATTTGACAAGTGAACCAGAATCCCAGAAGGCCCAGAAAATAGAGAAGATTTAATTATACACAAGTATATTTTGTCTGTAAACAGCTTTAAACTCATGTTCTGAAATTAATTGCAATTAATTACTGTAGGTGTAGATAGGTGGTTGTACTGTCATAAATAAATGTGTTTTAATTGTGACTAAGAGAAAATGTTCTAATTAATAGAAGAGATATTTTATATTTTCAAAAGAATTATCTCACTATACGACAAATATAACTTTAAACAATATCATGTTTACCATGCCGAAACGCTCTTTGATTTTCTACTAAAATAAAAAAATGTATTTTATTTAAATATTTCCCAAGGGTTAACTTTGTTTTTGAATTAATAATGCCGAAATAAAATATGCATGAATTAAGACCTGTGTTATATATCATGCGGTTATAAATCTTAATAAAAAATCTTGTATTTGGTTGTTGTTTTTAATTAAAATCATTTCTTAAAGTGTTAAAGCCAGAGAAATATATATATGTATTAAAACTCTAATTAAGTTCTCTATTTTATGTCGGGATATAAAAACTCATACATACTTAATTACTTGAGAATGTCATATTTTATTATTTCTTGTTGTTCTTGATGTTTTTTGTTTTTGTCGTCGTCGTTTTCGTATATAAAATGGTTTTGTCTCCTTATTCAAGAGTGTGCTAAGGTTTATGTCTGTTTGTGTAAGCAAATGACGCCTTTGACCAAAAGGTGGTATCAGAATATTGTCTACAGTAGATGTATGTGTTTAAGTGTTAAGTTACATTACGAGTCGTATGAAAAATGTTAGAATACATAGTATCAATTTCATTTTTTCAAAACACCAAGATTCTGAAAATGGATATCCGGCAGATGGGAGTAAAAAAACGTGTTTATCGGCGTTTTTAAAGTTTCCGTCTGGCTTCTAATTTAGGAAGATTTTAAGTACCCCACATTTTGCGCATTCTTATAGTGAATCGTACTTCAATTTAAAATACTACGTGGAACATTTTCAAGGAATATTTTAACTCTCTACCTCTTCTCTGTACGGACTCTTTTTGTCCCTTTCCTAAAAAAGCTCTAGACTCCTTTTAAACAGCGATGCAATGAGCTGAAGTATAACGCCAGTCAGAAACTAAAATAAGTTTAAGGTTCAATTTTGTACTTATTAATTAATAAGGCTAGTTTGTATTGAAAGTATGTTTTACGCAAAATATTTCTCTATAAATCACATTACGAAAGAAAATTTCAGATATATGTATTTGAAAAACGGCCGGCATATGCCAGGCACAAAGGTATCGCTAGCGGTAACTGAGTGCAATGTCAGTAGATCTGTCTTATACCTCCTCTTTGTGGCGGCCGGTAACAGGGTACTTCCTCTGTTAAAAGTCTAGATAAATAAGTCGAGCGGAGAGAAGTTGACAATCTCTTATAAAAATTCATCTAATCCACCAGCATACGCCAGAGATGCGTGACTAATTGCGCCTTGGCCTGCAGTATGCGAATCATGGATACTAGTCGATCTCCAGTTTTAATACATACTTACCCACTTACCCGTGCATATACAGCAGTCCACAGACTAAAATCATTAAATTCTAGAGTTAAGGGTAGTAAGTCGGTTGTCCGAAATCAATTTAAGGAAAGAATGGGGCCGAAAAAGGATCTATGAAGCACGCGATCTGCTTCGATCTGCTCCTATATTAAAAAATAAGATATAAAAAACGAAGAAGGCATATTTTGGTATTTAAGACAATCTTATTTATTACATTTTTGCTTTACCACTAGGAACACTCCTGCCTTTATAGTGATCTGAATAAAGTGCACATCCAAAATCCAAAAATTAATGTTCCTTTACCAATAAACACCTAATTGTTTTAGGAATCAAACTTTTAATTATTTAATACGATTGAGTTTTGAACGGTAGCTGAAAAGAATACGTGAATTTTGTGGGCTGGTACATATGGCATCAGTATTCGCTGTGTCGTTTCTACTGAGTGGTGGCTATTGCAAACACCAACTATTTAACGCACATAATGGTAACAAATTTAATACGAGAATATCTTATAATTTTCATATTTTTCGATCATTGTATTTATTATCAAACTATTTTTTAAAGTTTTACTCGAGCCAGCTCTCAGCGAGCATTGAAAGCAAGTAATTCTTATGAGTAATGCCACTTCTTTAGTTTCTATTGCGTTTTAAGTGCGATGAAGTAAATATAGAGAATCCTCATGACGTGTGTAGCTGCACAGAAGATGCATCTATGCCGTTCTGCTAGAGTTCAAAACTTAACTTTTTCAGTATTCTATAAAAATTATAAAATTTGTCGTTCTTAATTGAAAGAATAAAAATTATAAATTCGTTTGTTTGATTTTATGAAAATAAATGGGTATTTTGAAATAAAGTGCCCTCACCTCAAATATCAAATATAATTTTCGCACATATAAACTTTTCAATTATATTCCAAAATTTAAAAAGTATTCACTATCAACTGTTTTACTTCCTGTTGATCAGCACTTGTTTAAAATTATTATTAACAATATCATGGTGGAACAGATCTAATATTAAAAACAAAATCCCCTCTTAATTAAAAATAAAATTTCTTATTAACAAAATCACTTTGTTTGTAATATAAAACTGGTCCTTATTCAAGTGTTTAACACTGTTGGTGTTGTGGTATTTTGAACAAAATTTTCTTACAGAATTATCTGCACAAGCTTAAGCATAGTAATCTATGTCTTCTTGCAATAAAGCAGGATTACAATATACACTACACTTAAGCCCTGTCTGAAGCTCTTCGCCGGAGTAGTAAAAACTTATTTTTTATCAAGCTACAAATATTTAATACCAGAAATCGTTAACCAAGGAGTTTTCGCTTCTGAATTAGAAGAAATAATAAACAAAAACACTTGCTTTTTTTCGTTTTTGTGTAAATATAAAAAAAAAACAATGTCTGACAATAAATAGCAACAACAACGCACACTGGCAAGAGTTTTAGTGAACAAGAAAAATAAATGAATGAATGAATAAAGCATACCCGTTGGGTTGCGCCGAACGAGGGAAAGAGCTGTACAGTTATGTAAAAAGTTTATAAATGTATGTGTTAATGAGTGAATATAAATGTATGTATATGCAAGTGTGTGTAATGTTTTAGAACGAAGACAAAGATTTTAAATTATTCGTCTTCACAAAGCTCCTTTTAATATTAGCTTCATAAAAAGTTAAACACAACATAAGACAACTCACACAAACACTTAAAGAAAAACATACATGCCTACAAACAAAAGCGAAAGAAAAACAAAACAAACAAAAAATAAATCTAAAGCTAAAGAATAGTACGAACTGCATAGAAAGAATCATTAAACATAAGCACGTTAATATTCCAAAGGATTATGCAAATTAAACACACACACATTCTCTAGCCTCCACTCGCACTCATGTGAATACAGGCAGACTCTTCTTTAACAACCAGCCATAAAATAAGCTCACTTATACTCAAACACTTGCTTCCATGTTTCTCAGTGTATGTGTGTACATGTGCTAACAAAACATACTTTTAGGCTGTAAACAATGACAACAAGTATGTTCAACTATGTTGATGTCTTATTTTCTTGTCATGTTAAAAATTACTGTATATGAAACTTTGTGCGAAAAGGAAAAAAAAATACTAATTTACTGTTGTTGTTCTTGTTGTTGCTGTTGTTGTTCTCTAAAATGTATACATGTGTATAATATTTATTTAACACTTGAATTTCAACATTTATTTCATATTTAAATCTAAACAAGTGTCACATCTGTCACATTGTCATTTGAATATGCCGGCTGTCGTTCTGTCATTGCCTTTTGTCTTAACGTACGTATACATACATATGTATATGTGAGCTAAGCTTTTTACTTAAGAAGTTAAATTAATTACTTTAAAATTATCTGCTGCCAGCATGACAAAACCATAATCGGTTTATATAAACTATTGATAAAGTATTCTTATACTCCTTAGGGGATTTTTTTTTATTTTAAACTTATTTTTGCATGAATTAATATGTGAATCAATTTCATTGATGTCAAATTTTATTCAAAGGAAGTGCTGGGTAAAGAACAGAATGCAAGTACGCACTTTCGTTTCTTAAGAAGCAAGAGATTGTTATCAAGCGTTTTTTTAATTAAAAAAGCTTTACCAGCGCAACGCAACTAAAGAAAAACTGTTTCAGTATAAAAAAAATAGCGGTTATGTGAATAAAATATTTGAATATTAGTAGGCGTACATATTCTTAACTCTGAGCTCTGGTGTTCGCATAATACAGGGTGTTCGCCGAGAAGGTAAACTACTTTATTGGTTTATAATTTTTGACTAAATGAAAGAGAATGGATCGTATATTGATAAATGCTTTATTTGATGTCGGCAATTATGTGTGGAAATACAATATCAGATAAATGTCAGCCTTTTTCATTTTATTCTCACATATTTCACGCGGTATTTCATTAATTTCATCACGAATATTTTGTTTGAGTAGCTCAAGCGTTTCTGGTTTGTTTGCATAAACTTCGCTTTTCAGATATCCCCACAAAAAAAAGTCCGGAGCAGTCAAATCAGGCGACCGTGGAGGCCAATCAATATCTCAATTCCTTGAAATAACTTGTTGTGGAAAAAGGTCTCGCAGTAATTCCATTGTAATCCTGGCTGTATGCGATGTTGCTCCCCCATTGACAGTTACCGTCTCGCCGTTTTTAGTTTCAAAGAAGTAAGGTTCAGTGATTCCTCCTGACCGAATTGCACACCAGACTCTCACTTTTAATGGATGCAAAGGTGACTGATGAATAATGTGAGGGTTTTCCATTGCCCAGAACTGACTATTCTGTTTATTCACATACCCATTCAAATGAAAATGTACCTCGTCACTCATTATGATTTTTTCATGAAAACGGGGGTTGTCATGGGCGAGCTGTAGAATCCTATTGGCATATGTACGGCGGCGTAAATGGTCTTCTGGATGAAGCTCTTGTGTCAATTGAATCTTAAATCGAAACAAATGCAAATCTTTGTACAAAATTGTGGCCAAAGTTGTTCTTTGCAGAACAAGCTCCTGAGCACGGTGTCGAATTGAGGTTGATGGATTGTTTTGAACACTTTCTTGAACAGCACTTATGTCTTCAGCCTTACCTTGCAGTACGTTGTGGTTCATGCTTGGGCCTACCAGCTACAGCCCCTCTTTCTTCGAAATCATTCTCTACACGATAAATAGTGCGTCTTGTTGGTACGTTGTTCCTCCCAACAATTTCACGTAACTTTCTCATCGTCACAGTAATCGATGATTGATTTTGATAAAATGTTTTAACGATTAAAAGGCGTTCGTTTATCGAATATTTTTCAATAATAAATTTGTCACAACTCTACTTCACGACTGCCAAATATGAACTGTCAAGACTAATGTTTACCAAAATGGCGGCAAAACAAAGTAGTATACTTTCCCGGCGGACACCCTGAATCATGCAGTCTTCTCTTTTTCATTAAACATTTTGCATTAATCTAGGTGAATTTCATTAATGCAGCATTTAATTTGCTGTAGTAATATACAGGAGGTTGTAGGCTTGTTGGCACAGATTTTTGACGTCAAATGACCTAATAAAACGATATGTAACGGTTAAATCATACGAGCTAAGAGGCCAATTCTGATCAATGAAGCGAGAAAGTACATGACTGGGAAATGTCTCATGCAGTAATTGAGTTATTTTACGAGATTTATGCAGATGGCACAGTCTTGTTGAAACCACACATCGGTTACATCAATGTGCTCCAATTTCGGCAGAAGGAACTGTGTTCTCATGCCGCTATATCGCGCACTGCTTGGCTAGCTTCCAATGATACCTGCACTGCAAATAACACACTAATCAATGACACATCTGGCGAAATGGTATGCAAATATTACCCATTAAGGTGGCATCTGCATTATGGTTTATGTATCGGCGGTCTTATCACCGTGGGAATACCACATGAATACATAGATGGCCAATTTAGCACTATGGCTTTATGTACATAGGCTTACTCTTTACTGGTGATTCTGGAACTATTTAATTCCCTACCATAGCACTGAAGGCTTGCGTTGCAATTGAAGGTCTTGGCTGTCTGCAGCCCGTACTCACCTCTTGCGGAGGGGCTTAGAGCAGCTATCAATAGCTATTTCACTGGCCCCCTGCCACATTAATCCTGCACCAGGATCTTTCCGCGATTTGGGTATAAACCGCTGGCACAAGGTGACACTCGAAGAAGCCTTACCAACAACCAGCCAGGAACTTAAGTCCCAGAGGATACATATTCCCATGGTAGCACAATTTATATCATTACATATAGAACTCAGAAAGTCCTATCTTGTCCGAATCGCAAGCCCCTAGCAGGACTCGGATAATAATACATTAAGGAGCGATCACCAAGACGTAATGCATCCTGAAGGATGCTTGTACCAATGAGTTAGTCTCATGTCGAAACCAGGAGGTCAATGTTCTCCTAACCTAATGTTGGCGATTGTTATCTCCATACCGCCAGGATAGCAATACCACAAGGCCGGATCAGTAACTAGTTATTGAAATTTCTCATACACTCAGATTTATTTTGTGCTTGGTTTTTAAATATACAAAAGCCTTTCGTCCATTTATCTTACGTTCTTGCAACCGATATAACAAACATTTCACTTTTGTAACAACCTCAATAAATTACAGCACTAAATGATTACCAAAAATTGTATGTGTTAGGTATAATATTAGCTCTAACATGGGTCACTTCTAAATCAGAACACTGCTTACTCTGTGATGATGCTGTTGAGAACACTATTTTTTTGCATTCCATTTTATTTCTGATATTCTAGCTTGCCTTAGGGAACTTCAATTAGAAACGAGTCTAGGTTTCTGGGCCTCATCAGTAATTCCCCCTTACACTTTTTAAAGGACTAGATTGTTATAGGAAAACAGTAAAAGTGGGAAGATTTATAGAAGATTTTCGTGTTAAATTTTCAAAGATATATTTATGTTAGAACAAACATTTGTTTTAAACTAGAACATTTCAATTCATGCTTAACAATAGTATTTTCAGATAACAAAAAGAAAGTAACCGCAAACAAAAAGTATTAAAAAAAAGGCGTTTTTTTATACAACTAACTAACTCTTAAATTCTTTTCCTATTTAATTACCTGGGTTTTTAACCCATTTCAAAAGATAATACACAATTTTAAATAAAAACGACACACACTATAACGAATTGTTATCCGAAAAATTAGTGTCAAGAGCCACCATAAAATACGATCATTAAAATTTACCAGCGCACCGTAGAAGGATAAACAAACATCCATGTACAAACATACACAGCCACACACATTCGCACAGACTTAAACAAACAGCTAGTAAAATAAAAATGAAACAAAATAAGATTGTAAAAACCAAAATGTGAAACACATTGCAACAATATTGCCAAAAGCCAATGTGTAAAACTACCAACGGGGTAAAACGTGCAATTAACTCGAAAAGTAATCGCACGAAAAGAACAACAAAAACAAATGAAAATTTTTAACAACATTTCACGTATACGAGTTTATTTTTAGGTAGCAGGGTTTATTTTTTATCTTAATGACAAAATCTCACAAAAAACACTTTAAAAAAGGTATAAATAAATATAAACACATACTCGTAGACGAGCTGGCTTAAACACTTGCATTCATTGTATACACAGGAGCGGGGGCTGGAAGGTGAGAGAGAGGGAGAGAGAAAGGGATTGCTTAAGTATAATTTGACTGTGCTAATGGTTTTTTGGGTTGGAAAGAGTGCATGTGTGTTGGTATTGTACTATTTACCTAAAACACCGCCATCTAAAATAGACAAATATGTTAGAAACATGAACAACAAAAATGGAAGCCATTTTCTCAATGTGTCCTTAATTAAGGTGATTTCCGCTCAATGTTTTTTTTTTCTAAAAAACAAATATAAAGCTTAAAGAAAGTTATTTTTTTTTTATTGTTTTCAATATAGTGTTGGGTGAGTAAATTTAGAAATACTCTATCCCTCTTCATAGCTTGTAAACGATTGGCTCAATACCTTTAAGAAGTTTGGAGTGGCGTGAGAAGAAGTTCGGTATTTATGGCTACGTACATATATATTTAAAGGTAGCATATGATAAATTCAAGTTTTGCCAGAACGCGCTGTTTCTTATCATGGGTCAGTCTAAACGTTTCTATAGTTTCAAACTGAAAATATGAACTTATACGCAACCATAAAAAATCTGAAATAAAAATTACATAACTGTAAGCGGGAGTTAAACTATCACAAATGCTTCGATATTATGTGGCATGTGTTATTCTTTTATGTCGCTGACATTTCTAATAAAATTATATCATAAAATGTTACCGTTGCTTATAAAAAAGTGCTTACTGTGTAGTAGTTTTAGGAGTAATAATGCAGTTTCTCGCACATATTTATGCTAAGCAAGTTTTTATTAATATAGGGAGGATATCGAAACAGACCGCATATTTTATTGGTCTCATTTCTGCTCATTTCGGGCACATTTAACAAGTACCTGGCCTCATGCTAGCCAGAACTGGACATTCATACACAATGCGAGCTACTGTCTCAGCCTCTTCTTAAGGTACCCCTATTATATGTAGGCACCTTAAATGACTTCCTGCCGAGGGGCTCTTTGAGCAGCATTCGAGCCTGTCTACACCTCCGTTCTCTCCACCTTCTAAGGTTTAATGAGTCCACCTATTGCAGGATCTTTACTTTCACTAGTCTATTCCCGAGTGCAACTCTGGGTACTGGTTCAACGAAATTCACAGCAGATCGCCTTCTTGTTAGTTTGTCTGCTGCCTTATTCCCAGCTGTTCCTATGTGCCGTTTTAGGACTTCAACTGCATCCTCAAGATAGAAAGTTATAAATAAAATAGACCAAAAATTTTTCTTCCATTTTGTCACTTAGTGTTATCTCACATTCAATACTAACAATGGTTAGTCGATGTTGGCCGTATTTGGCGGGTGTCCTAAATCTGTTCTTTAGTAGTCAGTCCCTCATACGGAATCACGTAGACACGTTATACGACAAGTTACAAAAAAGCATTGGTGAGGCTACTTCTGTCAACGGCGAGAGCTACATATCAATTATAACCAATTTATCTTGGCCCTATTGCACGATATGGATGTGCAACAGACCGATGGCTAAAATGAAAAAGCTTCGTAAAAGTCTTGAATATTTGTTGGCCTCTTATCCATGAATATCGTGCGACTCGAAATCGCAAAGCTCTGTCTTCGAGAGGTTCTTGTGAAAACCCCATTGTATGTTAATAAGCAGCAATTGGTC